>BSBM01000493.1:41527500-42742500 GCA_027924585.1 Larix kaempferi
ATACATGGGTATCACGGTTTGAGAGAACCGAAAGGTTCTTCAGAGGGTAATTTTCCAGAAATTACGTTTTCTGCGTGAGTCATCAACTTCAAAGCCATATCCCGGCCAGCTGGAGGAGAATGGGGGGAAAAGAAGACATGATTGTTGTCAAGCATGAGCCTAGCTACATAATCCTCTTTCAATTTTTTAACAGGTGTATTCATTTGGGTTATACAGCTGGGGTACCGAAGGCTATTTTCAGCAATCCACGGCCAAAAATGAGCAAAAATGGTTGGAACCGACTCCCACGTTGTTGAGTCTCTTTGCGCAGGTGTCAAATGTTGTTGAAGCAAATTCCTATTGACGTAGCTTGACCTTTAAGGCTGAGAAAAACTATAAATTCATTGTAATAGAAGAATTAGAGGTTGGAAAATCAAGTGGCTCAGGCCTTGGGAGAGCTCTCCTCTGTATTGAAGCCTTTTCTTAATAGAACATCAGTGTTTGAAGTTGCTTTTAATGGTAGAGATTCCAGTGTAATTGGTCTTGTAATCTATCCCTTCTCTTTTCTCATTTGAATTGTGTTTTTCCCATAGTAAATCCATTCTGTAATGCTTTATTCATGTTTGGTTTAGTGTAGTATTTGAATGGAATTCATAGAAATTATGCTTTGTTCAGATCATACCAAGCATTCCACTACTACTTTCTACTAAATTCAATATAGAATTCATGTTTTCGATGCTTTATATTGATGCACTGTTCATTTCTCTTGTAACTCACCAACTAAAAGCACTTTGACTACAAGCTGGTTGCTACCTTGCCTCTGTTTTGACATTCCTAGCAACAACACTGTTATTTGATTTATGTTTTCTGTTTTGACTCCATTGTCCATGTTTCTCTCATGATTTTCTCTCCAAACTCTTTAAAAACCAATCTTTCCTAACAAAAGTTTGACCTTCTGATCTTGCTTTGATTGAATATCGTGAGCAAGACTGCTAGGCATGTGTTTTATTTGTTAAATTGTTGATCATTTTCAGTTTTTTGTGATTTTATAGAGAGAGCCCTCTCTGACTATGTTGGGTCAGTAGCATTAGTCCAAAGTGGCTAGTGGTTACCCCAGCTTTCCCTCTTCACAACCTTGGGGGTTAATTTGGGTGTCAATAAAATATGCAGTGTTTGTTGACGTTATTGTTGAACCTCCAACGACACCAATGATATGGAGTGAAATCAAAATAGTCGTGTTAGATAAGTACCTTAGCTTGAAATTAAAGAAGGCTGTCAATATTGGGACACATTGCTCCTCTTGAAAAGAAGCTTAGCATGGACAGGCATTTGAATCCTATTTGATTCTATTGCTTCAAAGTGTCGATGCATCCAAATCCTACAGACAAGGGCAGCAATACCAGACATTCCAATACTTCTGAAACAAAGGAAAAAGTTTGCTCCCTAATATCGTAATACTCGAGTTGAGTGACCTCACTAATAAAGCTTCCCACGAAACCATTTGCTACAAGTTGGAGTTGATGTTAGGAATAAGAAGAATTTATTTTAATCACTTGAATCATTTGTCCAAAAAGGAGCATGGTAGACAGAGGAACCATTTGCTGGAAATTAGTGTTGATGATATGGAGTATCAGGTATGAGTTGCACCAGCAGAGTAGGTTACAAAGTACAACTGCAGGTCAGGTTGCAGTTTGCAATATTGGGAGCTTCCCAATGGATCAGGCACCGGTCTACCAAGGGTTCTTTGCTACCTTGCAAAGAGGATAGCATCCCCAAGTTGGAGCCAGGTGTTAGCACCAATTTTGTGCTAGGGAGTTGGGGTGGACATGGATTAATAATAATAGGAACAACACATCAGCATTCAAGTCCCGAAATTGTGAAGGAAAATCAAATTCAAGCCAAATATAATTTTGTGTGAAGAATATGGGGGTTTTTTGCTGAAAATGACTATTTTAGTCATCGTTTTGCAGCAGCTGTATCCGCTAAACCAGACTAATGTTCGAGAAACTGAGAGATATTTATCTCCAGCACAGGCCAATCTACAATAACCTCTCTCTGAATCTACACAAGTTTCACGGTTTGAGACAATCGAAAGGTTCTCCAGAGGGTAATTTTCCAGAAATTACGTTTTTTGCGTGAGTCATCAACTTCAAAGCCAGATCCCTACGAGCTGGAGGAGAATGGGGGGAAAAGAAGACATGGGTTTTCTCAAGCACGAGCCCAGATACAAAAAACACTATCATTTTTTTAACAAGTTTCTTTGTTTGGGTTATACAACTGGGGCACTGAAGGCCATTTTCAGCATTCCACGACAAAAAACGAGCAAAAATGGCTAGAACCGACTTCCCAGGTTGTTGAATCTCTTTGTGTAGGTGTCAAATGTTGTTTTAAGAAATTCCTATTGAGGTAGATCGACCTTGAAGGCTGAGAAAAACTATAAATTCATTGTAATAGAAGAATTAGAGATTGGAAAATCAAGTGGCTGAGACCTTGGGAGAGCTCTGCTATGTATTGAAGCATTTTCTTAATAGAACAACAGTGTTTGAATCTAGTTTTAATGGCAGAGATTTTTGTGTAATTGGTCTTGTAATCTATCCCTTCTCTTTTCTCATGTGAATTGTGTTTCTTCCATAGTAAATCCATTATGTAATGCTTTATTCATGTTTGGTTCAGTGTAGTATTTGAATGGAATTCATAGAAGTTATGCTATGTTCAAATCATACCAAGCATTCCACTACTATTTTCTGCTAAAGTCGATATAGAATTCATGTTTACCATGCTTTATATTGATGGACTGTTCATTTGTCTTCTAAATCACCAACTAAAAGAACTTTGACTACAAGCTAGTTGCTACCTTACCTCTGTTTTGACATTCCTAGCAGTAGCACTATTATTTGATTTATGTTTTTTGTTTTGACTCCATTTCCCATGTTTCTCTCATGATTTTCTCTCCAAACTCTTTAAAAACCAACCTATCCTAACAGAAGTCTGACCTTCTGAGCTTGCTTTGATTGAATATCTTGAGCAAGACTGTTGGGCATGTATTTTATTTGTTAATTTGTCGATCATTTTCAGTTTTCTGTGAGTTTATAGAGAGAGCCCTCTCTGATTATGCTGGGTAAATAGAATTACTCCAAAGTGGTTAGTGGTTACCCCAGCTTGCCCTCTTCACAACCTTGGGGGTTAATTTGGGTGTTAACAAGATTGGTGAATATGAAAAACAGTTAGGCCTGCTTCGCCCATTTCTTATAGTGGCGAATATGTCTTGATGAGGTGGCATTTTGTTATAACTATTTTCAAGTATGAGTAGGTCGAGCAGGAGGCTCTAGGAAGCTATATATGCTATGTAATTGAATGAAAAAGGGTTGAAAACTTTTTGGAGAATTGTATATTGCTCTATGAAAGACATTTTGAGTTATCTTGAATAAAGTTGACAGAGTCGAGCATGTGTTTTTATCAGGGATTCCTCTATTATTGGTCTTGTAGTCTGTTGTTTCTTTTTCCCATGTGAATTGTGTTCCTTTCTTTGTCAATCCATTTTGTAATTACTTACTCATGTTTGGTTTAGTGTAGTATTCGAATGGAATTCATAGAAATTATACTTCTTTCAGATCATACCAAGCATTCCACTACTATTTTTCTGCTAAAGTCGATATAGAATTCATGTTTACCATGCTTTATATTGATGGACTGTTCATTTCTCTTCTAAATCACCATCTAAAATCTTTTTTACTGTGAGTTGGTGGCTACCTTGCCCCTGTATGAATGTATCTGCAAAGCATTTGTCAATGATGTTCATGTTTTGTTTAATTTGACTCCATTGGCCCAATAGAAATCCATCTTGTTTTCCAATCAACAATCTTTAAAACCAATCTTTTCTACCAAGAATCTGACCTCCTAAATGCGCTTGAATGATTATCTTAAGAAATGAATGCTGGTGTATGTTTTCATTGTTGACACCTTTGATTATTTCTAGTTTTCAAATGTTTGTAGAGAGAGCCCTCTCTGACTGTGTTGGGTTAGTAGCATAAGTCTTAAGTGGTTAGTGGTTACTCCGACTTTCACTCACCCACAACCTAGGGGGTTTGATTTGCGTGTTAACAAATTGGCTCCGGTGCCTTCTTCGAAACAATATGAACTAAGGAATCAAGGTGAGATTCTACCTCATTGAAGCCTGCTGCTGCTTGCTCTGTCATTGCGTTGGCTAACGCATTTGTTGCATGGGTTACAGCCGCAATGAGTCATCTGAACTACGCTTCCATTGTTGGGATTACCCCATTGATCATACTGTGCTCATAGTGCACCTTCGTTCTTCCTTCCTCAAGCTCGTGCTCTTCATCCCTAAGTGTCTACAATGACTCTTGATCCGAATCAGGGTGATTCTGTTGTTCCATGCCTGGTACATCCAGTCGTAGCCCCGTCGATTCTTATTCGAGACTAACTAGTTCTATCCATTCCACAGGCCATTCGTCGATGATTGTAATATCATGGGCAAGATTTGACCCAGATATTAACTCCACTTTAAAACTTTTACAACTTTTACTAGTGAAATTATGTGGCAAATCCTTCGAACCGGACAGGAGGTAAGTGAGGGGTACTAGTGTGCAAACTGAGGATGGTGGGATGAAAGTTTGTTTCTGGAATTTATATGGGATTAGGTGCAGCAGTAGAAAAATATGCTTTTAGTAGGAGTCCTTGGAACAAGGTACTAGAGCCATTCACTTTTCAGCAATAGGATGAATCTATTTCCTACTTCGAGGCTTCCTGGGCTTCTAGCATATGCCAACAAGACTAGGTAAGGGTTACAGGTGTTTAGTACAGATATATATCAGTCATAAAACTCATAAGGAATGCTGGAATAAAGACTAGATTGACTTGGAAAGGTTTGGAACAATTTGGAGATTATTTGCGGATGGTGGACAGTTGAGCTAGTAACAATATAGGCTTTCCAAAATGAAGTTAAAAGCATTCAAATTATTATAAAAGGGACTTATATGGATATTAAATTGAACTAACAACCTCCTCCAACTGACAGAATGCAAAATGGATGCTCAGAAAAGATTCAGCAGCAAATATGGTGAAACTAGTCTAGATTAAGCACGAAACTAGCTAGTCTTGCATTTTAATCCTTTAAACTGCTCCAATGAATGATAAACTCTACTATGACATTAAATAATGATCTGATATAACACAATGAACATATTTAGGTTGAAAATAATATATCAGAATCCTTCTTTTATTGATTTAACTGTCTCCCAACACAACAGTGCCTCACAGGCTAAATATTCATTACATTTGATGGAGAATGAAGAGAAGAAATAGATTATTACTGTGGATCTGCTATGGTTATAGGATCAGGTCATATACAGGTCATATGACTGTAAATGGCTGCTTACTGAGCTTCTGAACTTGTCTGGAGCGCATTCACTAGGTCAACCCTCTTCTTTAGGGAAAACTCCTCTAGATTTAGCTGTGAATGGAGAACGAGTGAGAAGACAAGTATGCATCTGATCTGAAGCTAGTTACTGATCTTGAAAAACTTTGATGTCTGCAACAATGGCTGCACCAACTCTCCTTCAGCCCCTGAGAACACTCCCAAGTTCTATCTTCTTCAATGGATGGATCTTCACCAAAACTAGCTGGAGAATCACTGTTGGAAGAACCTGTTCTCCCGAATGACTGTAGATCTTCAATGGAGGCTGGAAGCATATGTTATTGGATGTAATAGCTTGACATAGACTTGCACAACACTCTTTGGAAACTAAGGGCCTTGGGGCACATCACCCAAGAAGCACAGCTGAGGCACACCACTCAACTAGAGAAGCATAAGAGCTCTCATGAGAAAACATAAATGATCAAAAGTTATCAAATGGAGTTGGTTGGATTCTTTTATAAACTTCATGATGACCTGCTGAGCAAGTTCTTTCCTTGGTGACCTATGAGAGTAGGTTACCCACTTTCTCATTCTACTCCAAAGCCATGAGGGCGCATTCCTTGAGGAGAAAGGAAAATTTTCTTCTTCCTCCACTTTCCTACTTTTGCATTCCTTCACTGAATTGGCAAGTGCACCCTAGGGATATTTTTCTTCACTTGCTACAATCCTTTCTGACAGCTTTTCTTGTTTTATTCCACTTTATTCACTTTCCTCTTTTATGCTTTTGTCTGATTTTTCCAGCTTTTGTCAGTTTCCTTCTTGGTTCACCTTGCCAACTTGTCTCCATTAGATTCCTTAGCTTTTATGAAGTTTATCGCTTAAGCAAGTGTGGCCTACTTGACCAATTCGAATTTAATAGGAATATCATCACCACTTGCTAATATTTATTAGCAACATTTATTATTAAAATATTATAATTCTCATAATTAATTTAGACTTCAAAATTTAATTAATTAATTCAGAATTAATTAAGCACTATAGTAATTGCCTCAAAACTTCCCCATTAATTAAATTCTCATTTAATTAATCACTTAGACTTAGTCATGGGGTTAATAACTACATGGGGGGCTCACCTTGTCCATTTAATTCCCAAATACAGCCTTAGGCATATTTCATGAGGTAGTTTCCATACTTGCTCATTAATTCAATAATGATTGCCTAGGTGACCTAGGCCAAAATTACCCCATGGACCATAGAAAAATATGGGGACATGACAGTCCTCCCTTCCTAAGATTGCTTGTCCTCAAGCAATGTTAGGATACCACCCAGCTTCTGCTACACCACTCTAATTATAATTGTCCCCATTCACTATGCAGTCTGAAAATTAAACTTGGGCCTTCAAAAAAATGAATAAAAACTGCACTGGAATTTATATCTGCAATTTAACCAGCAAAGAACAAAATTTTCAACCTAGCCATTATAACTTGAGTAGAATTCCCGGATCCCACTGTTTCTCCTACAAGGACAAAAACTTTCCTGTCATCTTTGGCAATCTGTCACTCCCATGAATGCCAGGATCCCAAAGTATCAACTGCATTTTCTTGATCTCCCGGCATGTGGATTCCCTCCACATAGGACAACTTCTGCTAGTAGAATGTTCCATTAATCTATCTTGGCAACTTGCTTGCTCAGCTGCCTTCCCTTGACCATAAGCAGAAACATTTTTGCAAGGAGACTTCATGCTTGTCAAGTAATCTTTCACCCAATCCATATGTGGGTGAGTGACATCAAATGGCTGCAAAATATACTTTTGTTGCTGCTCACAATTCAAGACAATGTTAGTTATAATAAAAAATTTATTGCAGAAACAAGAAAACCTTTTATCTCCGAGATTTCATTTTTTTGTGATTCCTCTATCCGTCCCTCCAATGGATGAATTGAATATCTTGCTTGATGATTCACATGAGCTGAAATCAGCCATCTATGCTGCAATAAGATCTATCTCCCATAGGAGCAAATCATGATCCACCTGTGGTGCATGTGGCATCAACAAGAAAAACTTATTCACCCACTGTTCATTCCCCATTGTTATTGTTGAATCCATGACATGTGGGGAATGAATGTGAACCTTCTTGGTATGTCTGCAACCTTTAGTAATTAGACTTATGGCAGCAACTTCTTCATTATTGGCTGGCCCAAATTGGGTGCTCTCATCCCAATTTTCCATGGGAGAGTGACTATTGCCAAGGAACAACTCAAGTTCCCTTAGGAAATGATCAGGTGCTTGGTTTTCATCAAACTGTTGTGCACACTCCTCAAACACATGTAAAGATAAATGATCCTCATGATCCACCATCTCATGAGGTTCCTCCATATGATCATGAATGCTTTCACCCCTCTGTAATTGATTGAATGGTGTGTAGGAGGATAGGGATGATCTTTGCAACTTTGCATAAAGAAACAACATCTCCATCTTGGATTCTTGGAGGGCACTTTGAGTGATTCTCAAAGAATCTTGGGTGGCCATCAATTCATCATTAAGCTTATAGTTCTCTTTTTCATATCTGTAAATATTTTCTTCATCATGCCATGATGCATCCTGCAACAATTCAACAAGCTCAAACATGTAATTTTTATCTGAAAGCAACTGTGAGAAATTACCTTTGATTGTGGACATTGCTTTCTAGATATTCTCCATGGCTACAAAGAAATATTGATCTTTTCTTAAAGCAACTTCCCAACACAACCTTGACACTGAAGAATGAGTGTCATGGAGAGTTTTCAAGGCCTCTTGGATCTTTTGTTCATCCATCTTCAATGACCCTACAAGAAGATGAGGTTCTTGCAGATGTTCCTCCTCTTCATTTTCCATCCATGGATTGATTTTATGCAGTGCACTTGAATTTTGGAAATCTGATCCATATATTGCTGCTGCAATATATTCATCTCTTAGGTCCTCAATAACATAATTTGGGCTGCAAATTAATTGCTCGTTCATCCTGGGTATACCAGAAAGATCTTCTCTCAAAATTCCATCCTTCACATTGCATTCCTTTTTGACATCAGAATTCCGAACCTCATCACTAGGGAGCTCAATGACTCTGAACTTTTCACTAGAAGTGGATGCCATATCAGATTGAAATAATGACACATAAAAATCAGAATTTAATAACTCACCAGGTGTCATGTTATCCTCCTTATGAGGTGGAGTGTTACTGGTTTGGCCTTCCATCAATTTCTCATTTCCAGTTTCTATTGTTACCAGAACTTCTTCTTTCCCCGTGGATATTGCACCCACCACACCTTCATCAATGGGAATATCCATGTCCCCCAAAAATATGTGAGAGTACACATCTTTATATGCTTCCTCACACTTAAAACATTCCTCAATAGATTCTCTTCTGTCCATGTAGGCATCTTGCAAACACCCTTCTAGTGATTCAGCTTGGTCACTACATTCACCCTTATCACCAAGGATCTGAAACTCAACATCTAGGGAATCCCTTATGCAGTAATTGTCTTCTGATGTGGCTGCAACATCATCATGACACAATTTAATACCAAAATATGAAAGTGGTCCATAACTTTGCATCATGCTTCTCTCTTCAATGGGTGGGGTTATGGTGCCTTGTTCTACCACTGATTCTACTAGTTCACATCTAACTGATGTGTGGTCAATTTCTACTTCCTTCTGAAGCTCATGTGGTGTATTTGGATCTGATTTATGTTCTACTTTTAGATATGATACAAAATATGGTTCAACACCCCTAACAGTACCAATCTCATCCGAGATGATCTTGAGATCCTCATCATAGAATCTTGCAGTAGATTCTTCTTCCCTTTTGTCAACAATCTCATGATTGGGTTTTGGGTCTTGTTTCTCCTTGGTTGTCTTAGGATGAAGATTCTTGGAGGATATTTTTGAAGAGGATCCAAAAATTCTTGTGAAGTCACATGCATCCAATAAAGTCTTCATATCTTTCCTTAACTCTTCCATAGGAGGTTGACCTTTGACTGTGGAACATGCAAAATTTTCCTGAATAGGGCTATCAAAATAACCATAGTCTCTTCTTCCCATCATGATCTCATAGGAGATGCTTGTGGAAGGTAATGCTTGGGGATTCTCTTCCTCATACTGTCTGCAGTATTCTTCATATTGCTCATCATAATTATCATACTCTTCATAAAAATAATCTTCCTCCTCATACAACTCAAACTCTGAATCTTCCATGACATGGAACTAATTTCCACTGAGATTAACTTTCCACAGGATGAGCCAAGGAAAGTGCTCTGATACCACTGTAATATCCTAGGCAAGATCTGACCCAGATATTAACTCCACTTTAAAACTTTTACAACTTTTACCAGTGAAATTTTGTGGCAAATCCTTCGAACCGGACGGGAGGTAAGTGAGGGGTACTGGTGTGTAGACTAAGGATGGTGGGATGAAAGTTTGACTCTGGAATTTATAGGGGATTAGGTGCAGCAGCAGAAAAATATGTTTTTACCAAAATTTCTTGGCACAAGGTACTAGAGCCATTCACTTTTCAGCAATAGGATGAATCTTAATAAGGGTTCTACTACCTACTTTGAGGCTTCCTGGGCTTCTAGCATATGCCAACAATACTGGGTAAGGGTTAAAGGTGCTTAGGAAAGAGATATATCATTCATACAACTCATAAGAAATGATGGAATAAAGACTGGATTGACTTGGAAAGGTTTGGAACAATTTGGGGATTATTTGCAGTTGGTGGATAGCTGAGCTAGTCACAATACAGGATTTCCAAAACGAAGTTAAAAACATTCAAATTCTTATTAAAGGGACTGATATGTATATTAAATTGAACTAACAACCTCATACAACTGAAAAAATGCAAAATGGATCCTCAGAAAAGATTCAACAGCAAATATGGTGTAACTAGTCTAGATTAAGCATCAAACTAGCTAGTCTTACATTTTAATCCTTTAAACTGCTCCAATGAATGATAAACTCTACTATGAAATTAAATAATGATCTGATATAACATACTGAATATATGCAGGTCAAAAATAATATATCAGAATCCTTCTTTTATTGATTTAACTGTCTCCCAACACAACAGTGCCTCACAGGCTAAATATTCATTACTTTTGATGGAGAATGAAGAGAAGAAATAGAATATTACTGTGGATCTGCTATGGTGATAGTATCAGGTCATCTACAGGTCATATGACTGTAAATGGCTGCTTACTGAGCTTTTGAACTTGTCTGGAGTGCATTCACTAGGTCAACCCTCTCCTTCAGGGAAAACTCCTCTAGATTTAGCTGTGAATGGAGAACGAGTGAGCAGAGAAGTATGCATCTGATCCAAAGCTAGTTACTAATATTGAACACCTTTTATGTCTACAACAATGTCTGCACCAACTCTCCTTCATCCCCTAGGTGCACTACCAAGTTCTATCTTCTTCAATGGATGGGTCTTCACCAAAACTAGTTGGAGAATCACTGTTGGAGGAACCTGTTCTCTCGGATGACTATAGATCTTCAATGGAGGCTGGAAGCATATGTTACTGGCTGCAATATCTTGACATAGACCTGCACAACACTCTAAGGAAACTAAGTTCCTTGGGGCACATCACCCAAGAAGCATAGCTGAGGCACATCACTCAATTAGAGAAGCGTCAGAGCTCTCATGAGAAAACATAAATGATCAAAAGTTGTTAATTGGAGTTGGTTGGATTCTTTTATAAACTTCATGATGATGTGCTGAGAAATTTCTTGGCTTGGTGACCTGTGAGAGTAGGTTACCCACTTTCCCATTCTACTCCAAAGCCATGAGGGCGCATTCCTTGAGGAGAAAGGAAACTTTTCTGCTTTCTCCACTTTCCTGCTTTTGCATTCCTTCACTGAATTGGCAAGTGCACCCTAGGGACATTTTTCTGCACTTTCTACTTTCCTTTCTCACTGCTTTTCTTATTTTATTCCACTTTATTCACTTTCCTCTTTTCTGCTTTTGTCTGATTTTGCCAGCTTTTGTCAGTTTCCTTCTTGGTTCACCTTGCCAACTTGTCTCCATTAGATTCCTTAGCTTTCATGAAGTTTATCACTTAAGCAAGTGTGGCCTACTTGACCAATTCGAATTTACTAGGAATATCATCACCACTTGCTAATATTTACTAGCAACATTTATTATTAAAATATTATAATTCTCAAAATTAATTCAGACTTCAGAATTTAATTAATTAATTCAGAATTAATTAACCACTATAGTAATTGCCTCAAAACTTCCCCATTAATTAAATTCTCATTTAATTAATCACTTATACTTAGTCATGGGGTTAATAACTACATGGGGGGCCCACCTTGTCCATTTAATTCCCAAATACAACGTTAGGCATATTTCATGAGGCAGTTTCCATACTTGCTCATTAATTAAATTATGATTGCCTAGGTGACCTAGGAAAAAATTACCCCATGGACCATAGAAAAATATGGGGATATGACAATGATCCCATCCAGCTCTTCATCAGACAATTTGTAGGGTGTCTGCAACCATTGCTTCCCCATATCACGTCGCGCTTGCACATGAATGCTTTGCAGGTTAATCGCAAACTTTGAAATCAATTTATACTTCGCGACAACAGCTTGAGACAACCGTGGAACATGTGCAGCTTCTGCCTGCAGTGTCTCCTAGTAGAGCTAGAACTGCGTTGCTCAATCCTTCACTTGATTTGGTTCCTGTACCCACCACAAATTCTGATAGTGCACAGCCTTACGGTCTTCCACGACATCAGCTTCCATCCCTTGGTAATCGTAAGGCTCCATCCATCCTACAAGCACAATCATAATCAAAATCTAGCTATACGTGAATGCCCCTTTTCCTCCCTAGATAGTTACTGCATCCTCATTTAACTAGTTCAACAAGAAGAGTGACCAATTCATTTGTATGCCTTCCGCGCACTGCTCTGCACATGCCACAATCCCTGAATTGCACTGGTTGGGTTGATTTTTTCGTACAACTTTACAACACAGAATCCTTGCCACGGTGCAAACCGTCCTATCATTAATACTTCCAGTGTGGTAGACTCGATCGTCGCATTCCAAGACGTAACTCTGTAACAACTGCACTGCCTGCTTCCTAATGTTTTCCTTCCCCCATAAATATTGTGAGGGGTCTAGTCCATCCTTCGGCTATACCGTGATCTCAAAAATTAGGTCAATTGTAACGGTGATCGGTTTGTCCAACCCCAAAGTTCCAGCATGAAAATAGACCAAAAGCTGCTTAACGCAGGCATTTTACTCTGTCAACTGCCCAAAGTGCGGCATGTAGATCAAACCCAACAATCCTGCTTTGTCCAATCCCTTCACCCAATCATGTGGAATCTGTGGTGTCGGGCCGACCTCTCCTATTTCTCTCGGCATAAACGGGTCCGTCATAACGTCCTGCTGCGCCAGCGAATCATGATTGTCATACTTCAACTACAACAGCGCAGGCACAATGTCAGTAGTGCAGACCATGCCTAGTTGGAGCACCGACATCCTAGTTGGGTACTGCTGGTTCTTAGTGGGCTTTCGAGGCTGCACACTGGGTCGATAGGGGAGTATAGCCAGGATATCCATAGCAGAGACCCTTGCACAGGCCCCGAATTCCACAACGCTTGAGCTCGACGGACTTGCCTCAAGGACCTCTTCTGCCACTTGTGCTGATGAGCAGGTCTTCCTCGTTTTCGACGGTGGGGAGCTCTGCTTCCCACCCTTTCTCTTCTTCAGGATCACCGATGACCCGACCGACATAGTGACAACTTCTTCTTCAATCGTTATAGGGATGACTAGTGACTCTACCTCCCTTGAAATCTCAACCGTATTCGGTTCACCCAGCATTCCGCACTCGACTACCACAAATCCTAAGTATTGCTCAACCAGACCCAACTTGGCAACTTGCACAACACACTGCAATGCCACTCTGCAACACAACTCAACCTTACACAATTCAACTCGACACTGCTCGACTCTATTCACTATTAAAAAAATAGTGGCTTCCGACCAACCTCAACCCGTTCTTATAGCACCAAATCGATCCTGCGTCATTATGACCAAATCACGTTGATGATTATGACCAAATCACTCATTAATTAGCCAAATTGGCCACCAATCCTACCAATCGAACGGTCAGATCTGTAATAAATACGTATCCCTTAACCGAGCATTGGTAATTAATTGCATTTAACTATCTCCATTAATTGTTGATTTGACTGCATCCCGACCTTGTGGTTGTCGCAACACAACTCCGAAACTGCGATACCATTTCTCCTACATCTGTAGCCTGTCCTTGTTGGTGTGCCATCCTGCCAACTAGCATCCTGCATTTTTTTTTTATGATGCGGTTAGGCATAGTGCTACTCTGAGCCCGTTTTGTAGGGCTTCAACCTTCTACCATTCAATAGATTTGGTAGCATCCCTCCATCTAACTGTTGCAGCTGCACTGCGCCTCGTAAAGTAATGCAATTGATGCGGTATGGACCGAGCCAATGCATTTGTAATTTACCCAGATGCTTCTTGAACTTGCTGTCATACAATAGCACCAGGTCTCCTTGCTGAAACTGTTTGTTCTTGATATGGCAATCATGCCAAGTTTTTTGCTGATCCTTCTCCACACACTTGTGAAACCTTGCGATAAAGTGGTCTTCCTCCAACTGTACCAGCTGCTCTATTCATTCTTCTAATGTTGCATCAATCTGAATACCTGTGGTTGCCACGATGAGAAGACTCAAAATGATATACTCCATAGGCATAATCACCTCTTTCCCATATACCAATTTGAAAGGTTTTCGGCCCATCAATCTTTTGCAGGTTGTGCGATATGCCCACAAGACTGCTGGAATCTTCAAATCCCAATCATCGCAATTCACATTATAAACCTTTGTAAGTGCATGCTCCAATACTTTGTTGAAAGCCTCCACTATGCCATTTTCTTGTGGATGATACGGCGTTCTCTTCTTATGCTGTATATAAAGCTCTTATGTTAATGCATTGACTGTGCGATTGACTAAGTGACTACCGTGATCACTCATCAATACTTTCGCGCATCCAAACTGAGTGACAATATTGTCGAACAAGAATCACACTCTTGTCGCAGCAGTGCAATCTACAAATGGTGTAGCCTTCGCCCATCTTGTCAAATAATCTGTCGCTACGATTATGTACCGTGCACCAGTGTGCTTCTCGGGTGGGTTGATAGGTCCCACGAAATCCACAGGCCATTTATCAAATGGCTGCAGTGTCACTTGAAGTATTAGCGGCATCTCATCCCTCCTGGAGGGTTTTCCAGTCCATTGAAAAACATCGCAAGTCCGTGCATAATCTGTCACATCATTGTGAAGATTGAGCCACCAAAGCCCTGCGCAAAGCACCTTCCTGGCAGTCACATGACCAGCGTAGTGTCCACCAGCCACTCTGCATGTGCCTCTGACAATATCTTCCCTTGCTCATAAGGCAGGACAGAATGCCTCAAAATATTATCTAGTCCTAGTTTATATAGTTGTCCAGTGATCAACTGGAAATCGACAGCCTTAACCACCAGCTGCTTCTTTTGACTTGTGGTGAACTCCTCTAGCGCAGTTCTTGTCGCCAAAAACTGAAGGATGTGTTCGTAGTAGTCATCAGTCACCTCAACTCAAAAGTTGCGCATCTGGAAACGCATCTTCAATGTTGGTTGGTTCCTCCCCTGTCTCAATTCACGATAGGTGATCTGGCCCCGCATTCAAGCGACCTGGATTCACAATTACCTCAAAATCAAACTCCTGAAAAAGAAGTAGCCAACGACGTATTTTCCCCCTCAACATAGGCTTATTGACTAGATATTTTAACGTAGAATGGTTTGTGAACATCTTGAAGTGACCCCCCAATAGGTAATGCCTAAACTTCTGCAGCGCATATACCATCGCCAAGCCTTCCCTCTCTGTAGTTGTATAATTTATCTCCGTAGACGACAACTTCTGACTCGCAAAAGCAATTGGATGATCCATATCTCTTTCCCCTAGTTGTGCGAGCACTACTACCAGCGCAATTGATGATGCATGGAATTCCTTGCTCTAGTCAGGAAATACCAATATCAGAGCAGAAGCCATCTTATCCTTCAGCGTCTCGAAATTGAATTGACATTCTGGACTCTAGACGAATGCTGCATCCTTCTTTAGCAACTTTTCCATAGGAGTCGTGATTGCATCATAACCTCAGATATCTGATGCTGCCGACAATGCTCCAACATGAGTCACAATTTTTCCAGATGATCGTTGATCAACCCATAAACTATCCAATCATCCATATAAACTTGCAAAAAATTCTGAATAAAATCTCGAAATGCAGCAACAACGACTCGGGAGAATACTGTAGGTGCATTCTTAAGCCCAAATGGAATCACTGTGTACTGGAAACAACCCCATTCCGTCACAAATGTCATCTTGTGGAGATCCTCTTTCGCAATCCTGATTTGATGATAGCCAGAGAAACCATCCATGAAAGAATACATTTCTTGATTGCCCACTCCTTCCAACACCTCATCAGTGAAAGGTGTCGGAAAAGGATCATGCATGCATGCGTCATTTAGTTTCTGCAAGTCAACACAAATCTGTACTTCACCATTCTTCTTATCCTACACCACCATAGGATTGATCCATTCTGATTCTTTGACTAGTTCAATGATGCCAGCATCAAGCATGCGATCAAGTTCAACTTTGACCCTTTCCTTATGTCGTGGATTCAGGCGATATGGTTGCTACCTTATTGGTTTCACATCTGACTTCAACGGAATCTTCATCTCCCCCAGATCCCCCAAGATTCCCTTCATCTCAAAAAACTTTGTAGGGAACAAGTCTTGGAATTCATGCAACAGGTCTATGACCTTCACCATCATCTATTCATCCTAGTAGTCCCCAACATTTGCAAACTTTGGGTTCTCCTCTCTCCCAATGTTAACCTTCCTGAGATTCAGCGGCTGACGGATCGGATCTGTTGGTGCATCAGGAGCTACAACGTTGTGACTTCATTCTTATTCTGAAATATTGACATTTCGTGGGCCATCACCATCCTCCGGCCCTCCATTAATATTGTATCATTCCATCATCGAATGCATTGGCCAATGCGTATGCGGATCCACTGGGTAGGAAACTGGAACTACCTTCAAAACAACATCGCAGATGAGCTACAAGGAATTGTGAACATCAGGATTGGCATCCGCGAAATTGAAGGTGTGTGTAAAGCAAACCATCAACTCTAGCCAAGTGGTAATCTCCCCGCGCAACTCGGTTGCGGCATACCAAGATCGCGACACTTCATCCAAGGTATGGACAAAGGCATGTACCCATTCATCCTTTGGTCGTGAGGCCCACAAAGTATGACATTCCATCAGATGAGTACTAGGGTTATTCAACCCATCATACTTACCAGTGTGGTAAACATCCGTGTCCCCAAAGCGGACCGTCATCAGTCTTTGACACTGCGACCACCCAGTAATCAAATTTTTATGGGTCACCCACCAACATGTTGGAGTAGCCTTCAGCGCCTCTTCCAAGGCCAGCAATCACTGTGGTTCTGACACCTTGTCTTCAAATGCTACCAGAAATTCAGACAACCAAGACAACCCTTCATATACCGGAAATTCAATAGTTTAAGTCACAACGCAGCACAACGACTACGGGATCAAACCACACTTCCTGAACGACACCTCATGCATGTTATTCTTCCATTTTTTAAGGCATCATCAGAATCGAAAGATGCAGAGCTAGATCTGCACCAACCGAGTTCACCGCCGGTAGTTAGATGGATGTAATCTTCTGAAATGTTATATGTGTGATCCCATCTGTTGATAACTTCATCTTTCATTGGTTCAACATACCTGCGCCCTTCAGTCAAATCCAATAGAGCTATGAATCTGAGGTCACGGTTTTCAAAGTTCATCATCCCCTTCTTAAAATTAATGACTGCTGCACTTTCATTAGCCCATCTAATCCCTAGCAACGCGGGATAGGAGCTTCCTCCGTCAACAACTTTGATAACATCAAAATCAGCATATGTCTTCATCCCCTCAATATCCACAACAAGGTGCGGAACTCTCCCAATCGGCGTCACCTTGGCTTGATTAGCCAATAACAACTGTATGGGATACCAGCTTTGCGTTGGGCTCCCCATTTTCTACCATGCCTGCTTTGTTGAAATATTGACATCTAAGCCAAGATCCAAAATGAATGAATCTACCTCGTAGTCCCCAATCTGGATATTCATGCGCATCTCTTTACCTTTCTTCCTTCTTTGTAAGGAGTTTACAGCGGACTCTTTTCATCCCCTAGCTAGTCATTGCAACAAGGCCCTCTAGCTCGGTGAGAGTATTGGGATCGCATGCCAGTGATAAGCAACTTTCAAAAAAATAATGTAAAGTACCATACTGCCACAATGGGCCTGCTTCTAAGGTTGAATAAAAAATAGGGGGCATGTCGCAAATAATTGTCTTGCCAGGATTTTTGCCCATCGCATGACATGCTTGAAAGAATGTATCTCGCTCGGCATCAATCTCAAATTGCACCTTCTTCTACCCAGCTAACCAGATGAGTGGATGCAGACCATCTTCTCCTATCGTCGTACCTCCGCGAGTGATAACAACAACAACGACATCTTGTGTTCTTGGTTCTGCAGAAATGGTCACGATAGTTGTGCCCTTAGTTTGGTTTAGTGGCTGGTTCACAGGTTCATTCACATTCTGATTTGCGTTCTGATTCAGACACTAATTTTGGTTCTGTGACTGGTTTTGATTCTACACTGGTTGTTGATTCTGCAACTGATTCTGAGTCTGCAACTATTGACCATTTCCTTCCTTCCATCTTGCAATCAACTGTGGATAGTTCTCAACAGTGTGATCACCACCAAAGCAATAAGTGCACTGTATTTGCAACTACAGGCAATCTCTCTGGTAGTGTCCCAACACTCTACAAATTATAACATTGGATAGGTCCACGACCTCGTCCTCCTCCGTGACCAAAGCCTCCACTGCATCCTCCCTGGAATCCTCCGTGGAATCCCCCTTGCTGCTGATATTGTAGTTGATTAAACTGTTACTGCATGGGATTTGGTGGCAGCTGAACACACTGCCTTGGCTAAACACACGGTGCTGGCTGAACGTACTGTGGTTGTTGTGGAGCCATCTACATCAGAGTATACTATGGCATAAACTGTTGTTGTGGTTGCGGCTGTGGTACAAACTGCATCTGTGGTTGAGGCAGCGGTTGGGCCACCTGTGGCTTCGGTTGCGGTTGTTGTAATGCACGTTGGTCATCCTTCACATAGAATGCATCGTACGTTCTTTCCTAAAGTAATCCATATGCATGAAAATCGTTATCTTCATGCCCCATGAACTTGCAGAATTTACAATACAAATTCATCGGCTTTGTGACCATCTTCTGCATATATTGACACTCCTCATGTCGATGCCCATATACTTGTCAGACGTGACACCATGGAATACCTCCGCCACTTAATGGGTTTGGCGCTCCTAATATCAAGTAGTTGCGGAAATTTGGGCAGTTATCCCTTGTGTGTCCTTCTGCGTGAAATCAAGTACACCAGACCTCCTCGTGGTGCTCTTTTCCCTTCTTAAGATCTTACAACTGAATTGTCATATTTTCCAATTGTGTATGGATCTGAGACATGCCAGTTGTGTTCTCACCAATCGGCAGATCTTCTAACCACATTGCAATCTCCAGAGCTTCACTCGGTGTTGTAATGTTCTGTTGCATCAACGGGAGCTGAATATGAGGTTGCAATGCCACGATGAACCATTCCTTGTGCTAGACATTGCTCATGTCAAAGCTAACTCTTGCCATCAATGTTTTGAACCTTTGGTCGAAATCCCAAATAGTTTCATTTGGATACTGCTTAATCTCTTTTAGTTCTGTAATATACTGCACTTCAGACTTGGGTTTTCTGAGTTATGTAATTAATCCTTTTCGGACTTCATCCAATGTCTTTTCTGGGCTGCCCACAGGAACCTGCACAAATTTCATGAACCAGTCTAATGCGTGACCTCGAAGAGTCGTCTCCAATTGACCTTTTTAGGCATCATCAACTGTAATTTGCTTCACAATCCATACTGCTTCACATAAGAACCAATATTGCTCTTGGTTGTCAATGCCATTCCCATGGAACAACGATAACTTCGCATCTTCACCCGCCATCCTAGGCTTCCTTCCTACAGTCCCTGAGCTTCCAGCAATCAAGTTCTGTTGACACAATGAACATGGCAGTGTCAAAGCTATATTTATTCCTGGTTGAGAGATAGTGAGCGGAGGCGTGGGTACGTTGATGCTGGGGTTTGGTCTGGCCTCTATCTTGGGAGTAGCCTGGTTTTCCTTGTCGGCACTATGAGGTCACTTCGTCTCCTATGGTATTCCTTCGCAGTTTTGCATTTCCATCATAGCAAGACCTTCTCTTGTCCTCTGCCTCTTCTCCTGTCACAACCTTTCTCCTACCCTCGTAAGACCACTATCTTCCTCATCTTCCTTCATAATCTCATCATAACTTGCACCCATCTACCCCGTATCTTTCCATTCGCCTCCCCCCCCTTCTGCTGCAGTATCCATAGCCTCTGCCCACCGGGGTTCTACCGATCGAGGTGCATCTTCAGTATTTCCTTTTTGCAAATGAGCATCTTAATGTGCAACTGTATCAACACCAGGAACCTTCCTCTCGGTCCATTGAAAAATTCCCTTTTAGCTTCTCTATAAGACTTTGTCATATCAACCGCAAACTTGGTGATATAGCCTTCCAATATACTATCGACCCAGACCTCAACAGCCCACAATGCTTTGTTATCTACCTCTTGCAGCTCCTGGATCAGTTCTAGGGTCCAGGATGTCAGCTCACCACCTTGGAATTTCCACTTTTGAAAGGTCAATTTCGCTAACCATTCATACAGGATGATTGGGAAATCACAGAAAAAATATTCATGTGGACCATTGATCCGAATGTTAGGGGGCATATTGTCTAAATTCGGATGTATAAGCCATAAAATCATTAAATGGAGAGGCCACCCTCTCCCATTTATCATAAAAGCATTAAATGCAGAGGCCACCCTCTCATATCCATGGTATTTGGTAGGACATGGTTTTGGCCCATGGTATGGCCTCAAGACACATTGTAATAATGCTATATAAAGGCCTAGCAAGCCTTCTCATAATAACACGTTACTCATTTGGTTTCTCTCCTATTTTCTATTGTTCATTGTGAGACTAATTAGATCTAAGTCACTTATTGGTAATTAGTTTCAAAGGTGGGGCTCCTCTTTGAGCCTCACCTCCTATTCAATTCACATGTTTTTGTTCATGCTTATTATCATGCAAGATTAGTGTTTTTCATGTGAATTTTATGATAGATTTGCATGCTTAACCTCCTCCTCTCTTGGCATTCAAGCCTTCCGATTCTCAACTCCCAAGATCCGGATCAGTGGTATCAGAGTAGGTACACTCTCCATCGGGACAAGATTTTGAAGCATAATGCGGGTTCAACGGAGGTTCCACAACCTCTACAACAACCCATGCTTCTCTACAAACCATTGGCATCTCTATACTCAACACTCTCACATTCAACAAACTTTGAACAGGTTCCATGGACTGCGCAGGATTCAAAGGCTCTACCATATCTCATTGGAAAGGTATTTCTGTCACCTCAAATGGGTATTTCATGGAATTTCATTTCATTTCCCGGTTTGTGAGATATGCTTGTTTGAAGTAGCACATGTTTGTGCATAATGCAACCGGACATACAACAACTTTAAACAAGTGCTACAGACTCGACAAAACCTCTAAGTGGCTCTACCATAGCTCATTGGAAATCTCTTTCCTTCAGCTAAAATGGGTATTTCATAGAATTTCATTTCATTTTCTAGTTTGTGAGATATGCTTGTTTGAAGTAGTACATGTTTGTACACAATGCGACCGGATGTACAACTTTAAACAAGTGCTACAGACTCCCAAAAATGTCTTAGAGGCTCTACCATAGCTCATTGGAAATCTCTTTCCGTCAGCTAAAATGGGTATTTCGTGGTTTTCCATTTGGCTTTCTAGTTTGAGAGATATCATCGATTGAAACAACATATGTCTGCAAAATAGTGTGCTCGCGTCTCTTAAACTTCAACAAACATATTCTCAATCTTCAGGCCACCCCAAAGCAAGTAAGTTATATGGATGGAAAGGTCTCTTCGAGATCTCAAATGGGTCTTCAATGGAATTCAATTTCAATACATGCATCAAAAGCTATGAATGGATTTGCAGCAAGACATCAACTGCACCAAAGATCACAAATTTCCAATTTTTTAAAATCTTAATGTAATCATGGTTATGGTTCTAAGTCAACCACAAAAAATCTTCTCCTTATTGGAATCAAGCTTGCCATTTCCATCGTGGTTATGGGTCAACCTCGCAAAACCCATGGTTATGGGTCAACCACAGAAAACCCTTCTTTTCATTGGTAACTAGCACATTGTAATCATGGGTTTCTTTTTAGCATGAAATGATGGGGACCATCATTTTCTAAGACGGGAGGAATGATCCGAATTTTAGGGAACATATGGTCTAAATTCGGATGTATAAGCCATAAAATCATTAAATGGAGAGGACACCCTCTCCCATTGATCATAAAAGCAATAAATGGAGAGGCCACCCTCTCATATCCATGGTATTTCGTAGCACATGGTTTTGGCCTATGGTATGGCCTCAAGACACATTGTAATAATGCTATATAAAGGCCTAGCAAGCCTTCTCATAATAACAAGTTACTCATTTGGTTTCTCTCCTATTTTCTATTGTTCATTGTGAGACTAATTAGATCTGAGTCACTTATTGGTAATTAGTTTCAGAGGTGGGGATCCTCTTTGAACTTCACCTCCCATTCACTTCATATGTTTTTGTTCATGCTTATTCTCATGCAAGATTAGTGTTTTTCATGTGAATTTTATGACAGATTTGCATGCTTAACCTCCTCCTCTCTCGGCATTCAAGCCTTTTGATTCTCAGCTCCCAAGATCTGGATCAACCATCATGTATGTACTTTTCCAACCACCGATCCGTCAACAACCTAGGGTTCTAATTTTATTTTTTAGTGAACTCTCGCAACATTAGGTCAAACCAATCTTGAATTTTCGGTCTCGTCGGATGCCACAACATGTCCTCCCTCCACTTCGCGCTAAGATCCCGGGAATGAAACCATTTGTTGACACAAACCCAGTTGACAGGGGTTCCTCAGTCTTTTGACATCCAACCCACTGCGATTCCCCTGAGCACCGGCCTAGACAGGTTTTACCCTGTCCAGCAACACCTACGGAGTAGATGAAGTCTCACCCGAGATTTTTAAGGGAGAACTGATGGAACCACGTTTCCGCCGAATGAAAGAGAAACTTCTGCATCAACTTATCAACTTATCGCAACATTACATAACAAAACTAACCATTCAACTTAGGCATTCAACATAATTGCAACATCATTCAATAGATCTTATCATTGACAAAACCACTAATGCGCAACATATATAACAATAAACCATTAATTGCAGCAAGAAAACATTGCATCATTCAAAGATTCATATCGCATAATGCATTCATCACATGGAAACATGAAAGACACAATGATTCTGCTCAAAATTCTGTCATATCATATTAATCTTCGCAAAAACACAGATACAACAAGATAATCCTTCTGTCGTATACCCAGATTCAAATAGACTCATACCAATATCCCGCAATGCTAATTCTCCTCCTCAAGATAGATCTTCGATGATGATCTATTACACTTACAATCAACATATATTTATAGGCTTGCGCCTTTACATTCATTGTCCACTTAACCAACTGCCTAACTACTTCTTAACAAACTCTACAAAAACGATAACCCAAAAACCCACATAATGCAGTCCAAATGACCCAAAACCCACATAATGCAGTCCAAATGACCCAAAACTACGTAAACTTATCGACTTACACGCTACTTTCATTCTTGCACGGCATCTTTGACCCTTTGCAGCATTCGCGATGCTGCGCAACTGACTCATCCAAACCTCCTGCCAACACTAGTCCATATTCTTTCAGATTATTTGGAAGATGTTCTAGCTTCCATCCTTTCGAAGAATATTCCTATGTCCACTCTGATATGTCATATAAAGTATTGGATCCAATGCCTTACATCCATTGTCTGAGATGCTCCAGGGTTCCAACATTTAAAATCTCGTTATCCCCAACGATTTTCATAGTCCATATTCTTATCCACTTTCCATTTCTTGTGACCCATGATAGATTATATTTAAAGAAAGGCAGAGAAAATTTACATAACGACCATATGGGGGAGTAGTGGCATGGATTGGGATCCTTATCAAGACATCTGTGATTATTCCTTAATAGATATTTTTTATATAGAACGAACTTCCACCAATACTTTTCTCCTGAGACCAGCCTCCAAATTATTTTCCCTCCAAGATATTTGATAATTAGAGTCGAATCCCTGATGGAAGCAATGCCATGCTCGACAGGTGTAGTAACAGTCCCCCACTTAATGAGATGAATTTTTTTAGAGTTTGAATTCCCCCCGCCACAAAACATTTCGCATCAGGGCACTCATTTTCTAAAGTATTCTAATAGGTTCCATAAGAGACAGACACTGATATATGGGGAGGGATGTAAGGACATATTTAATGAGGACCAGCCTAACAGCCAGGTTCAGCCATCAGTCCCCCCCACTGATCCATTTTCCTTTTAAATTTATCTAATATTATTTGCCACTCCTTGGATTTCGATTTTTCTAGAAAGATAGGAATTCCGATGTAGGAAAAGGAGTTCCAAATATGTTTATTTTTTAATGGATGGGAGCTTGCTATCCATCTTATTCGACTAATAGGGGTGTTCCAGCTATATATTTTCCTTTTCATTTTATTAACTTTCCCTTCCAAAGAATCGAAGTAAAAGTCCAAAACATGCCTAAACTGATCTGCAATTATTAACAATGCGCCACCAAGAAGAAGGGTGTTCTCATCAAATTGAGAATTATTTAATTCCACAACACCACAGACCATGATGATTCCAAGGAAATTCCCAACACTTCTTTCTTGCTCTAATTTTCTACTTAGAGAATCATCCATGATCACATACA
Source organism: Larix kaempferi (assembly GCA_027924585.1). Lineage (NCBI taxonomy): Eukaryota > Viridiplantae > Streptophyta > Pinopsida > Pinales > Pinaceae > Larix > Larix kaempferi. The sequence continues at coordinate 41,552,012 of BSBM01000493.1, forward strand.
ACAAAAGGTACAAGGGGCATCCTTTCCGCAACCCCCTAGAGCTCTTGAAGAAATATGTGGGTTGACCACTGACAAGGGGGGCAATCCACGTACCTCCTATATAGGCCTTTATCTAAGAAATAAAATGTTCAGAGAAACCAATTTTTTCACAAACAGAGAAAAGGGAAGAGTGTTGTACTTAGTCAAAGGCATTAGCCAAGCCCATTTTTATTATCATCACACTTTCCTTTCTTTGCTTGCTAGAGTGTATAACTTATTGGACTAGAAGGATATTATCAAGAATATGTCTTTTGTGAACAAATCCTCCCTGATTTTCTGAGATTATAAAAGGGAGGATGGATTTCAATCAATTTTCTATAATATTGGCTAAGATTTAATAGGAGGATTTACAAATAGATATTGGGTTAAATATAGTAAGGAGGATGGGTTACTCTCTTTGGGTATAAGGGAAAGGAGGGAGGAATTTGTTGCCCCTCCAAGTCTGAGATTCTCTTGATTCCACTGCAACATTAGACCAATATATACTTTGATTAATTCCTAGAAATGTCTAAATAAGGAAATTGTGAAGCCATCGGGACCTGGGGCCTTGTCTGCATCGAACCCCCACACTGCCACTTGGATATCCAATTCCTTTATTTTCTCAATTAGGATTTTGTTGTCTTCTTCGCTGACTAGCTTAGGAATATTATGTAGCATCTCCGGGATGGTGTTAGGAGCTTCCACCTCTTCTTTTGTTAGGAGTGTCCGGAAATGAGTGTGGGATTATTTTTTAATATCTTCAAACTCTGAAATAACCTCTCCATCTGACTTCTTTATCTCTTTTACATTATTTCATTGTTTCCTAGCTCTTTTGTTCTGTCACGTCCCCATCTTGACTCTATCACATTAAAATTGTAAATGATGTAATCTTGTTATATAATCGTGGTGAGGAGCTCAAGGCTAAGGCCCCACCATAGATTTATTGATGCATATGGTTTACGTGCTAGCTCGACACAATGGAATTGTAAATATCATGTAAATATGCATTTAATAAAATACCCACAACTAGCTATGCAATGCAACAAAAGATGGGGGCATGATTTTACAAGGAATTGGGAGGGAAAACATTCAAACCCTTGGAGCCAATCAAGTCAAACCAATTGTCAATGAGAGAACCCATCAAACCCTCAACTACCCAAGTTGGCTTTTGTACCCAATCATTGATTTCTCCCAAGAGTTGGTTGAGGTAGTTAATGCCTTAGGGAATGAGAGGTATGGTTGTCCAATTTCGGGTATGGGAAAGCCACCCTGCATGGGAAATAACATTTTGCTTCTTGTGCAAGAAAGGAGCCATGAATTGCTCCTGAAGCCATTATCCATCAACCAGTTGCTCTCCCTCACGAGTTGGGAGCTACCTGGGCAATTTCCAACCATGTTTTCCTTCATTCTTAGCTGGGAGAAGGGCATTTTTTTGTTGTATACCAGTGGGGAAGAAGGGGAATTGAATTGGGGCTCCTTAGAGATCGTTTGGCTGCTGAATGCTCAGTTAGTTGGGGAAGAAATCATTTTCCTCCCTGTGATTGTTTCTCCCCATCCCATAACCCATTTTTGGCTGGAAACGAATTGGGGAAAACCGATGACCATCCTGTTGTAAATCCCATTGTTAAGTGTGTATCCATGCCCAATGATTGTGCTTGCTTTGTGAGAAAAGAGTATGTTGGGGTATGGGCTATGGGTCTCCATTGTTTTGGCTTGAGCTTGCGTGCAAGCATCCAGGGTTCTAATGTAGCCTGATAAACCCAGCTATGGACTGGCTTGGCTCAAATGAAATGCTTAATTGGCTGCGTATGAGCTGAATGTCCCATTTTTCCTTGTAGGAATCATGCCCAGCTCGAGGGTGGAAGTTGTGTTGAGAGATTGATGAACACAACTGGCCTATGGTTGGGTGGAATGTTGCAACGACATAGCTAGTTGTTTGGGACAATTGTAAAATGGAGATAAGTGTTTTCCTATCTATGTATTTACTTCTGCACTATATTAATTTGATGACTGTTGATATGCTGTATGCATGAGTAATGTGTGTGGATAGTTTAATTCCGCTGTGCATAATTGATTTGTTTTACATATGCACACAAATGATTTATTCATATGATTCTAATAAATTGCTGAGATTATGTGAAAGCCCCAGAGATTGGCATCATGTTCCCTCCCTTGCCCTGGATGGATGGGTGGGTATGTGACAGAATGGTATCAGGGTGAAGGTTGCAACATTTGGGCCTTCATGGGCTACCTATCACAGCTTGCAGTGGTAAGTATGCTTCCTGCTCATTATAGACGATTATGAAAAATTTCAAACTTTCAAATTCTCGAAAATTTTTCTAAGTGTTTTTGAAAATTTTTCTAAGCCTGTATCGAGAAGAACTTACAAGTTTTCACCGAAACGATGGAAGTTATTGATGAGTTTTTGCTGAAATGGTCGACCGAAATTTTTTTAAGTTCGCCAAGCCAGAAGAACTCGGTGAGTTCGTCCGCAATGACGGTGAAACTCAGCAAGTTCGTCCGCAATGGCAAAAAAAGTTGGCGAGTTTGCGCCGCAATGTTGGAGCAAGCTGGCGAGTTTGCACCACAATGACGGAAAAAATTGGTGAGTTTCACCGTAGCGTCGGAAGGAATTGGCGCGTTTTCGCCGTATCGACGAAAGGAAAAGATGAGTTTTTTGACGGGAAGAACTCAGTAAGTTTGTCCACAACGGCGGAAGAAATCAGCGAGTTGGCCCGCAACGACGGAAGGACTCAGGGAGTTGGTCCAAAAATTTTTCTAAGTGTCTTTTGTTAACATCCAAAAAGTTCTCACTACCTCATCTACCCCATTACATGACTCATTTGTCCATATTTCCTACCATATTTGCCTCCAAAACCTTAAAAACCTATTAAAAAGCCTCCAAAAGGCCAAAAAACCATTAAAAAGCCCCCAAAAGGACAAAACCCCCCTTTTTTCTCCAAAATAAAGTAAATTCCTCCAAAAATAGCAAAAATCCTCTAAAAAGGGAATAAAAAATACAAAAAAGAGGAAAAAGAGGGAAAAAAGGAAGCAGAAACCCTATACAGCTAACCTAAACCATATGGTGCCCAAAACCATGGGTCAGCACTCCACCACTAAAAAACCTATAAGTAGGTGATGGAGGCTCCGCATTTCATATCCACAATTGTAATGTCCCCAGCTTGACCCTATTGCATTAATATTGTAAATGATGTAAATATTGTTATTTAGTCACGGTGAGGAGCTCAAGGCCAAGGCCCCGCCATTGATTTAATGTTCTACGTATTGGCAATTAGAATAGATGCATAGAGTTCTTGTGCTAGGGGTGCACAATGTAAAATCAGACATCATGTAAATATGCAATTTTAATGGAAAACCCACAATCAACTACGCAATGCAACAAAGAGATGGGGGCATGATCTTTACAAGGAATAAGGAGGGAAAAAATAGCCAAACCCTTGAGCCATGGTGTTAAGCCATTTCATTGAGGAAACCCATGAACTCTCAACTACCCATTTGGTCTCATGCACCCAATCATTTAATCCTTCCAAGAATTGGTTGAGACAATAAATGCCTTGGGATGGGAGAGGTATGGCTGTCAATTTTCGTGCATGGGCAAGCCATCAACTTGGAAAATCATGTTTTTGCTTGTTGGGTAAGAAAACCCCCACGAAATTGGCCCAAAAGCCATTCTTCACCCATGGCATTCATCCTCTCACGCAGTCTGAGCCTGTTGGGGTTCTATCCTTCACGTTTTTCACCATTTCCTGTGTTTTTCCATGCCCATAAACTCGTTTTTGGTTAGCTCATTGGCTGGGAGAAGAGAGCCATGATTTTTGGGGTTATGGAGGCCGTTTTTGCCCACGAAATGCCCATGAGTATTCTTCTGAAAACGAATCTGCTCTCATGGGGTTGATTTCCCATTTTCTCCTTTCGTTTTGGTTGCCCACGTTTTTCTGGAACCGTTAGAAACCCATTCTTGGGAACTTCACTATAGAACCGTTTTTCTCATGCCCAACACTTAATCTTTTTGCTATTATATGCATCCATCTCCTAGCCACCTCAAAAACCCAACTGCTAGTTGGTAGGGTTGATTCTGGTGTATCTATGGCTATGTGAGACCATGTTGTTCCCTAGTTCCTTGTGGAGATCATGCCCAGCTCGGGGGTGGCAGTGGTGCTGAGAGATTGAAGAGAACACTGGCCTATGGTTGGGTGGAACGTTGCAGAAGCATAGCTGGTTGTTTGGGACTACTTCATTAAGATAAGTATTCTCTTGTGCTATCTTTCAATTGTTTAATTGATGAATATCTTGAATATATGATGGATGTGTTAATGAATTTACTTCCGCTGGGTATTCAAATGTTTATTCAATTGCATATGTTCATCTTCTTCTTAAATTGAATGTTTAATGACTGATTTATGGGGCTAGATGCCCAGTTTAACCTCACGATCCTCTCCATTGCACTAGTATAATGGGAGGGGACGTGACAACAATCATCCCTATCCTCACTCTGCCAAAAATCCTCACGAAACCCTAGCTCTCCCTTTGGATATACTTTCCACTTGAGAACCCCATTTGGCCCCATTTCCAAAACACTTTTGGAAGAAGGAGAATGAACAACACTGGAGCTTGGAAGCAACCCTCTTGGACTGCTACAAACGCTCCACCAACCTCTACATCTGAGGTAATTTTTAATACAAAAAGAGAGATCTTCACCATATTTTCATGTTTTGTTATTTATGTTAATGCTCATGCTAGGTTAAATTTCATACTGTTTTACTGCTTTTATTTACTGTTTATTGAACTGCTACTAAGGAGGCCCTTCTCCTTAGTAGGTGTTCATTTACACAAGCTAGGGTGAAAACCCTAGCTACAATTTTGGCGACTTCGCTGGGGATCAAACCCATAATCTGTTTCGTGTGGTCCGACCGCCATTCTTCACCCCTTTTCTTGTGGACCGCCTACGGCTTTCAACCATTTTCCTGTTATCCGCCTGTGACTTTCGCCCTTTTTCCCACAGTCTGCCTGCGGCTTTCATCCATTTTCATGCTATCCTCCTGCAACTTTCAGCCTTCTTCGTGTGGTCTGCCTGCGTCTTTCATCCATATTCCTGCAATCTGCCTGCGACTATTGACCTGTTTCTCGCGGTCCGACCGCACAAATTTTCAACAGACCCGCGGTATGTTTTCTGCACTTTTTCCCTGTTTGAGCCTAGTACTTTGCTGCAATATTTTCTGCACCTGCACAGCCATCTGTCCTATCTGTAGCCCTACTTCCCTACAACCTGTTTTCTGCAGTATTATTTATGTTCCATTTACAACATTTTTTAAATTTCAGCATTTTAATTAAAAAGAGAAAATTTTGTGTTTCAAAGTTTAATTTCTACATTGTTATTTTTAGTTAGAAAGTTGCCCACCCCGTGGCACTTTTACTTGGGTTCATCATCTCACACGCACACACTCTGTCACCTAATTCAAGTGAGCGCTAAAATACTACTTAACACAACCAACATTCTAACCCCACTTGGGGAACACATAAGAATCTTGTAGTTAGGTAGGATCGGGGGGATAGGAATCCAAATAACACTCCTCGGTTGCTTACGCTTGAGACATAGTTGTTTTCCATTAGGGAACCAAAATCCCCTAGTACTTTTTGGCACGGTCACAACCAGTTTATCAGAGGGCCTCTCCCCTAGGAGGGTTGAAGTATCCAGACTGGTTCTGGAGGCCTGAGTAAAATATCGCACTCCATTCAGTAACCAAAGGATACATTTCATAGTTCTCAGTGTATCACTCGTATGGGGATATAGCGACGATAGAACCAAACTGCAGATTCACCTTTTCTATGTTAGGATATTTAGACACTTAGGAGTTAGTTAAGATCAACTTGTGTAATATATCTGTTAGGGATAGTGTGTTTCCTTAGTATGCATTAGTATGCATTTGTAAATACTTAATTTGACGATCACAATATGTTCCCGACATAGAGTGATCCGACGGCTCAACTTCTCTTAGATCAAACCTAACCTTGATCCGTGGCTTAACACCCGATTGGTCCATGATCTCTATTTAAAGAGCATGGAGGGTCATTGTTTACTTGATCGATTATGAGAAGTTCATTTGTAACTTTCTTTCTTTGCATAATAAATTGTCCCGTAGAAGCTATTTGGCTGGGGCCGTGGAGTGTTTCCCTCAAGAGGGTTTAAACCACGTCAAAACATCGGTGTGTTGATCTGTGATCTATTTATGTGAAGTGGTTTCTCTTGGTGTTCGGTCCTTTGGTAGTACCTCATGTACCCGAACATGGTATCAGAGCTTTTATGAAGTGCCGCTTCCGGTTATGATCTAGATCTTGAACTGCTGTTGCCGAAACTCGAAAGGGTTTCTAGTTCTGGTATTTTTGTGAATTTTTGGGCCATGGAAGGTGTTCCATTGCATTCGGAGCGTCGTTTCCATTGAGAAATAGTTTTCGTTTGATCGAAAACGGTTCTCGGTTGCTCCAGAAACGCATATTTCATCAAATCTGAAGGTATAATGTTACAGTGACACATTTTTTTTATTTTTTGTTTTAAAAGAAAAAAATCTCATATTTTATCATTTTTTACTGTTATATTTTTTTTGTTCGGATTGTTTCTTTCCCGTCTGCGTATGCTCTTTGCCGTGCACCTTGAGCGATCTCGGCAAATCAGAAACAGAAAAGGTAAGGGTTTTACTCAGCTGCGTATGCTCTTTGCCGTGCACCTTGAGAGATCTCGGCAAATCAGAAACAGAGAGAAAACGTAGACTTTCCAGGAAAGCTAACAAGATCTAACTCCACATGTGTGGAATTTTTTTTTTGTTTCGATTTGTGGTGTGTTTTGCAGGGAAAAGTGCAAGCACACAAACTGAGCAGGAAGAGTAAAAAAAAAAAAAAAACCCTTCCCCATTCTCATATTTTACATACCTTTTAATCTAGCTCACTTGGTTCAAAGTTGCTTTATCCCTTAATAGGTCTTGAGTTCAAGTCTTAGGAAGTTACTTTTAAAAGAAAAAGTGCATGCAATTTCTATTTTCAAGTTATTTTATTGTAAAAGTGCATCTCACTTAAATAATAAAAAAATAAAAATACAAGTGAGTCACTTAAGTTTTTTTTTGTTGCACTATTTAAAAGTAATATCACTGTAAAAGTGAAATCACTTATTTTACAAAAGTGGTTCACTTAAAAGCAACTTTCTTGTAAAGTGATTGTCAAAAGGTTCATCTTGGGAAGAGGGAGGTTCTTGTTTTTGTTGGACATTCTCTAGCTGCCACGTCACTATTCGGGACATCTTCAACAGTTTCTTTGTTCAAGCATAACTTCATCATACAGAGTCAGTTTTCAGTGCTGTTTTTTTTAAACCGCCTATTTTTTCGAGCTCTTCACATACAGACTGTTGGTTTCTATTTTTACAGCCATTAATTTAAAAATATGGCCGCCCCTTGTGATATTCTACTTAACAGTTCTAACTATTTATCATGGAAATCTCGTATGGAGGATGTTCTACGAAGTAAGAGACTTTTCAGAATTAACTCAAGGAAAGAAAAATAACTAACTGATGATGATAAGAAAATAAAATGGGCAAATAGATATGATGAAGCTCGTGGATTGATTGGGATATCAATCTCTACTGATTTGCGATTCCACATATCTAGAATTGATGAACCTAATGCTGCTTGGGACAAGTTGGAATTTGTGTTTGGTAAGCACAATGAAATTCGAGGTCACCAACTCGAAAATGACTTGATTTCTTTAAATCCAAGTGACTTTTCATGCATTCAAAATTATTTATCTAAGTACAAAACTCTTAAACTCTTATGTGCAGAATGTAAGATAGAGAGGGAAGACAAACAATGCATTTATCATATTCTTTCCAAACTTGGACCTGCATATTCTGTTTTTGTATCTACATTTTACTCCATGAAAGCATCCTTGAATGCAGCTAGCTATCAAGAGCCTAGTCTTGAATCCTTTTGTGATTCCTTGATTAGAGAACAAGATAAATTCATTCATCTTGGAATAATCAACAATGCAGATACATCTGGGAAAGCCTTATTGTCCCAATAGAAAGAAAAGTCCAAGCCTCCCAAGAAACAAAATTTTCACAATAATAAGTCAAACAAGGGTCCAAAACCCTCTCAGTCAGCTCCTTCTTTAAAAAATGACAAAGGATCCAAGCCAAAACGAAAGAAGACTGAGCGTCATTGCAACTATTGCGGGAAAGATAATCATGATGAATCTAAGTGTTTCAAGAAGATGGCAGCCTTGGAAGCAGCAATGAAGAAGCACCACATCAGCCTAGATTCGCCTTCAGAATCTGCCTCTCATGGACATGCACTTTGTGCTTCTGGTTATTCTTATAATGCATCTTCTTCTTCTACTTCAAATGAATCGCTCATTGATTCTGGGGAATCTTATCATATGGTTAAGGATCAAGCCATCTTTTCTACTATGCATGAATGTAACACCAAACAAATATTTGTTGGTGATGATAGATCTCTAAGTGTTGTAGGAGCTGGAACAGTTCCAGTAGATAATGGTCATTTTAGTGATGTACTATGTGTTCCAAGAATTTCCTGCAATTTGTTATCAATCTATCAGATCACTCATTCTGGTGAAGGTAAAAATGTGACCTTTACACCTCACCAAGTTGTAATAAAGGATTTTAAAGATCCTCAACAGGTCCTAGCTACCAGAATTGTTGATGATATTACCTGGTTGTACAAGTTTAACAACTTTGCGTCATCACCTTTCCCTTCAGTTTTTGTTGCTCATAGTGATAACTTGAGCAAACTTTGGCATGAGCGATTTGGTCACTTAAATTATCGCTCATTGCAACAACTATGTAAATAAAATATGGTGACAGGTCTTCCGATGGTATCTTGCAGGGATTGTGTTTGCTCCGGTTGTGTACTTGGAAAATATCATTGGAACAGTTTTGACAAACATGCCTCTTGGCATGCCTCGGTTCCCTTGGAGCTTGTGCATAGTGACTTGTGTGGTCCTCTTCCATCTGCTTCCTTTTCTGGTTTCAAATATTTCTTAACTTTCATTGATGATTACACTAGACACACTTGGGTTTATTTCCTAAAACTTAAGAGAGAAGTATTTAACATGTTCTTGGCCTACAAGGCCCTTGTTGAAAAACAATCTGGTCATCAAATTATTAAGTTAAGATCTGACAATGGAGGAGAATATGTTAACAATAAGTTCACTACTTTCTGCATTGAACAAGGCATCCAACAACAGCACACTGTTCCATATACACCACAACAAAATGGTGTAGCTGAGCGGAAGAACCGCACTTTAAAAGAAATGGCTAATTGTATGATCCAATCTAAGGGACTAAGTCTTCAATTTTGGGCTGAAGCCATTAATTGTGCAAATTACATAGTTAATCGCACTCCCACTAAAGCATTACAAGGTATAACACCGGAAGAAGCATGGAGTAAAACTAAACCTGTTGTAAGTCACTTCTGTGTGTTTGGTAGTGAAGCATGGGCTCACATTCCGGATGAAAAATGGAAAGCATTGCAGCCTAAAAGTGAAAAGAGCATATTTGTTGGATATTCTGAAGATATAATAGGTTATAGACTTGTTCAACCACATTCTCATGATATAATCATTAGAAGAGATGTTAAATTTGATGAAAATCTCTTGGCCTACGAGCCTAACTCGGTGATTGTGCCATCTTTGGCCTGCGAGCCTGATTCGGCGTTTGTTCCTTCTTCTTCTTCTTCCAACTTCCTTGACAAGTTTCCAACTCTAGTTTCTGATGATGATAGTGAGGATGAAAATCCACCTCCTCCTACTCATGTTCCTCCAGTTGCACCAGCACAAGTGCTTCCTCGATGGGTCCGTTCAACATGTGAAGTAGCTGGTGATCTTGCCGGTGATCCTAGAGATCAACGTCGAACACGTTCTGAGTTTCAGTGAGTCTCTTCTCTTTCGGCTCAAGTTTCTGAGAATCATGATCCAGAAACTTTTGCAGAAGCTTCAGGGAATCCAGATTGGGATGCAGCCATGGATGAAGAATATCGTTCCTTAATGACGAATGATACTTGGGATCTTGTACCTCTTCCAAAAAGAAGAAAACTTGTCAGATGTAAATGGGTCTACAGAACTAAGTATGCATCATATGGAAGTATTGAAAGACTTAAGGCAAGGTTAGTTGCCAAAGGTTTTTCCCAAGTTGAAGGGATTGACTACAATGAAACCTTTGCTCCCATCGCAAAAATGAACTCCATTCGCCTTGTTCTTTCCCTTGCAGCCTTACACAACTGGCAATTCCATCAAATGGATGTCAAGTCTGCCTTACATGGTGATTTACAGGAGAAAATTTACATAGAACAACCTCCTGGCTATGTTCAAAATAACTCTAGCCTTGTCTGCCGCCTTAAGAAATCCTTATATGGCCTTAAGCAAGCTCCTAGAGCTTGGTATGCCAAAATCGATAACTTTCTCCTTGACACTAGTTTTTCTAGATGCCATTCTGACCCCAATGTCTATACCAAGAAAGTAGGAAACCATCTCATCATACTTGTTCTATATGTTGATGACCTTATTCTTACTGGTAGTGACCCTGAGCTTATAACCCATGTGAAATCCAGTCTTAAAAAAAATTTTGAAATGTCAGACTTAGGACATTTGCATTATTTTCTTGGTCTCCAAGTTCTGCAAACCAAAGAAGGAATCTTTCTTTCTCAGTCTAAGTATGCTTGTGGCCTTCTTCGTCGCTTTCACATGGAAGATTGTACACCAGCCCCTTCTCCCTTCCAGTCTGGAGTGAAACTTTCTACCACTTGTACTTCACCTGAAGTCGATGCCACCTTGTATCATCAGCTTGTTGGTAGTCTATTATACTTGACTCATTCCCGTCCTGACCTTTCCTTTGCCGTTGGTCGTGTTGCCCGTTATATGCAGACACCTCATGAAAGTCACTGGAAAGCAGCTAAAAGAATACTTCGATATATTCGAGGTACAGTTCAGTTTGGGATTCATTATAGTACAGGGGGGAAACCTTTGTTGGTTGGTTTGACTGATTCAAATTGGGCCGGCGATCCTGATGATCGAAAGTCTACTGCAGGTTATGTTTTCAATCTGGGATCTGGACCTATTACTTGGGCTTGTAAGAAACAACAAGCTCTTACTCTTTCTTCCACAGAGGCAAAATATCGAGCAGCAGTTAATGCCATTCAGGAAGCTTTATGGCTTCAACAGATCCTTTCAGAGTTTGGATTTGAGCAGTAGCAGCCTATTCCACTTTGGTGCAACAATCAAAGTGCCATCAAGCTTGCCAAAGATCCAGTTCTACATCAACGCAGCAAACACATTGAGCTACATATGCACTTCATCAGAAATCTTGTTCATGATCGTGTTCTTGAGGTGCTCTTTTTCCCTACAGATGATCAAGTTGCAGACATCTTCACCAAGTCTCTTATAGAAGCGAAGTTTTCTAAACTTTGATTTATGTTAGGAGTTCAGGAACTTGTCATTAAGGGGGGATAGGCTCTAATGCCTCCTTCCTTCTCCTAATAGTGTCACTTTTGTAAATCCTTCAATCCTATCCCAAGTTGTTCTTAAGGGGGGATGTTAGGATATTTAGACACTTAGGAGTTAGTTAAGATCAACTTGTATAATATATCGGTTAGGGATAGTCTGTTTCTTTAGTATGCATTAGTATGCATTTGTAAATACTTAATCCGGCGGTCACGATATGTTCCCGACATAGAGTGATCCGATGTCTCAACTTCTCTTAGATCAAACCTAACCTTGATCCATGGCTTAAAACCTGATTGGTCCATGATCTCTATTTAAAGAGCATGGAGGGTCATTGTTTAGTTGATCGATTATGAGAAGCTCATTTGTAACTTTATTTCTTTGCATAATAAATTGTCCCGTAGAAGCTATTTGGACAAGGCCGTGGAGTGTTTCCCTCAAGAGGGTTTAAACCACATCAAAACATTGGTGTGTTGATCTGTGATCTATTTATGTGAAGTGGTTTCTCTTGGTGTTCGGTCCTTTGGTAGTACCCTGTGTACCCAAACATTCTAGACATGTCATCAACAGGGTATCTTAGTTGTCTTTCTTCTAGGATTGACTACCTGGTGTCCCTCCTGGTAGGGGGATATCTTTAGCCACTTGGCTCTACTATCCATATTGTCTGACTTGGATTTCATCACCTTGCAGAGGATATGTCTGGTTGAGTGAGAATACTATTTAGCCAGGTGTTTGCATGCTCCCTTACCTCCCTTTTGTCTAGCGAGTCCACTATTTTTATTTTCTAGGAAACCTGCTACTTGTTGGTATTTTGACCATTTCTGTTGATACTCCACTTATTGTAGCACAACTGTTACAGTAAGTGTTTTGAGTTGGTTGTTGGCTTGAGTGCCATATTTTTTGCGCTCTCCTTCTGCACACTCAGTTGCATTAGAGTTTTTGAGTTATTTTTCACTCAACACAACCCCTAGATACTTGACACCATCTGTCACCATTGAGTCCCCGAGACATTCTTGGTGCTTCCAGGGCGAGCCCCTGCAGCACGGTTAACTTGAAATCACCCGTCATAGACGTAGATCTTCATCACTTGATACCACTCGTCATAGATATAGAGCTTTGTCACTTGACTCCACTCGTCAATGGCATAGAACTCTGTCACCCGATCTAGACACCCCTTATTTTAACTCTGATTCTGAGGCAGAGTCCGAGAATCCCACTTACACTGCACCAACCAGCCCCATGGCTGGCATGACTTCCAACCCTTTCTTTGTAGGGACCATTGGTGGAGCATCCACCACCACACCAGCTACCACTCCCGTTTTGGGTATGCCCTCAGTGGGGCCCACATCTACCATTCCAATCACTATACCAATTCCAGTAGCTAGCATACCCATCCCAACTCCATCAGTGACTCACACTACCCTTGGCGGTGCAGGACCATCCCATACCACTTTCGTTCCTCCACCTGGGGGAAACATCCCAAACCCAACCCCTCCACTCGGGGGCATTGGCCCCAACATGGTCACAACCACTATTCTGTCACATCCTTCTACTAGTTTTCCATTCATGGCTAGTCTCAACCTTCCTGACCTAGCTAGACTAACTAATGATCCCATCAGACACGACCCTGCGCGGCCTCACATGCCCACCAAGCTCCCCTCTGACATCCCTAAGTTTGAGGGCAAGGCAAGTGAGGACCCCCAGAACCATATTATGTCCTTCCATCTATGGTGCTCCTCCAACTCCATAGTGGACGACTCAGTCCGCCTCCGTCTGTTACAGCGCACCCTCACTGGCTCTGCAGCTAAGTGGTACATCGAACAACCCCATGGGACCCATGCCACCTTTACTTCCCTTGCCTCGACTTTCCTGCAGTTCTTTCAGTTACCTGTCTGCTATGACATGGGAGTTGAGATCCTACTGTCTTGCAGACAAAACACGGCTACCCACATCACTGACCACATTCTTGAGTGGCATCGATGCCGCAGCCTCTGCAAAATCAAGTTAGATGACCGTATCTTCATAGATTGGTTTCTAAAATCTCTCCTTCCTGTCATTGCCAAGGATGTGGCATTTGAGCGACCCCAATCCGAAGAAGAGGACATCCTCAAAGCCCAACAATTTGAACTTATTTATGCCCAATCTGGTTACCTATATGCCATCATCCCTAATGCCCCCCGCGGTGATTCCTCCCGACATGATGCGTTGGGGGCATCCCATGCCGAAGATGGCATCATTGGCCAAATAGCCTCACATAATCAACCCTTTTCCATAGCACGCCCTAGCCATGGCCCCAACCCTTCATAGGCTACATCTCGGTCCGGAGCAACCAATTCATATGCTCCCATGGCACATCACCACCATTCCCACAGACCCTCATGTCCACCTTAGTTCTTTGTTCATGCATCCCCCGCTTACGCCCCCCCGATCGCACCTCAGCCATATTACCACCCACAGACTGCACCAGCTTTTGTATCCTCTCAAGCCCAACCTGCTTATTACCCACCACAAGTAACCCCTGTGGTAAACCCACAACCTGTTCTGCAAACATATCAGCAACCCCCACAAGGTTCAGCACCTGTGCCACCTCCACCTACTTATTATCCACCGTAGCCTTCTCCCACACCTGCACAACCCCAGAACCCACCTGTTTCCCAAGGACAAGTGTATTCCCAATAGAATCCGTAGCAGAACCAAAATAACCAGCGCCAATAGGGCCAGTAAAACCATGGCAAAGGCTGTAACCGTGGGAACAACTCCCCTCCAGACCAAGGCGGTCAACCTCCCAATCCCCCAAACAACAATAACGTGGCACCTGCCAACCAGAACCCTGATCGGTCGCCCAAACAAGCCAAAAATCCTAATTTGTGAACAAACCATCCTTGTTCTATTTGCGGGGTCTATGGCCACTACACACACGCTTTCCCACATTTGGAGCGAGCTCAGCAACTCTGGACCAATGATGCCCACCGCCAAGGGCACACGGCTCCTCAGGCACCGCCCAACCCCCCATTACTTCAGAATAAATCCTTGGTGCTACAAAACCCTTTACCGACCCAAGCCGTAGTGAACACTCGCATAGTGAACACTCAGTCGTTGGTTCCCCCTCAAGGAAACGCACCACCACAACAGTAAATCACTTATGCCGCTCCTGATCAACCCATGTAAGACTCACGTTCCCATCACTTGTTAATGATGTCATCCACCGATGTGAACCTTCAAACCCGTTGGAACCAATATGGCTCCACCCCTGAAGCCCCTCCTGTCGACAAAAAACCTAATGCTCATCCACTGATTAGTCGTTAAGTATACCTCCGGCTCCACTTGATGGCGCCTCCAAAGCACCTCGCTTCCCACTTCGTCGCATCAACAATAATCCCAATGCTCGCGCTATGTCTAATTGTTAAATTTTTAGAATTTACTTCAATATGATCTAGGATCTTAAATGAGAGAACAACAGTATAGAAAATCTACATCATATCAATCATGGACACAATAATGCAAGCACACAAGAGACACAGAGTTTACTTGGGGGAAAACCATAAAGGTGAAGAACCCCAATAACTTCCTCAAAGATAGATAGAGCAATGATACAACCAGAATACAAGAGATAGTCTTCTCTTAGCAGCAGAAACTCCTCCTCCACAAGTGCGCCACTCTCCAAAGTGTGAGTGAGAGAATAGAATGTGTAAAATGAGAGAGACACACTCTCTATTTATACACTAACTTGACTTGACCTTTACTCAACTAGGTCGGCCTCAACTTAACCACTTAACATAATGCTGACTGGGCCGACCCTCACTAGGGTGGTCTAATAACCCTTTGACCCACATGACTTATACAGGGTCGACCCCCAATAGGGTGGTCTAATAACCCTTTGACCCACGACTTATACAGGGCCGACCCCAACAAGGTGGTCTAATAACCCATCAAGTATAAGTTACGACACTTACAATATAAATGATGACACTTCCGTATAGAGGAATAATAACATCTCTATAGGAATATAAAATACATATATGAAATACATGGGTGAAATACATTCCGAAGTTACATATACATCAACACTCCCTCTTAACTAGGAAGGTATTTCTTGACACAGGTCTTCTAGCACAAGTCTTCTTCTCTGGATCATCATCAGCAAATCATCATCGTCGAATCATCGTCATCGTCACTGCTGCTATCTCAATCAATCTCTGAATCTACTCATCATAGGAAGTTCTACAGAGCCAGTCCTTTTTCATACTGGATGTAGGCCCACCACCTGCAGGTCTTCATCATCTGTGTGAATGGTTTGATAGAGGTGGCCTCTCAGGACTAATTTTATGTGCGGATGCAATACCGGAAAGAGTATCCTAGGAACATTTATGTGCCTAAGCACGACCGGTAAGATCTCCCAGGACTGATTACATGCATCTCCTCCACAATAGATTTAAAGAGCATCCCAGGAACATTTATGTGCCGTAGCATGACCGGCAAGATCTCTAAAGAGCATCCCAGGACTTATTACCAGCACACAGCTCAACCTATCGGATCTCCAGGACTAATTACATGTGGATAGACAAAACCTTTAAAGAGCATCCCAGGAACATTTATGTGTCGTAGCACGATCGGCAAGATCTCTAAAGAGCATCCCAGAACTAATTATGAGGACATAGCTCAACCTCTCGGATCTCCAGGACTAATTACATGTCTCTGTAGTAATACCTCATCCTGGGACTAATTACGAGCACACAACTCAACCTATCAAATATCTGAGGACTGATTACATACAACATAGCAATACCAAAAAGAGTATCCCAGGAACATTTATGTGCCGCAGCACGACCGGCAAGATCTCCCAGGACTGATTACATGCTATTTGCACAACCTGCCACATATCATCTCTGACCTCCAAGTATCAACCTGATACTCATGATCCCACGGATCATCATCGCACAAAGCATCATTCTAATGCTCATGATCACACTGATCATCATCACTGTACCATCCTGATACATATCATCTGGAGCAACATCCTGAAGCTCATCATCATGATCATCGTAATCATATAATGCATCCACCTGATGCATACCAACTATCTACCTGATACATATCATCATACATGATCCACCTAATCATACAGTGTATCCACCTGATACAAATACAAATACATGATCCACCTGATTATATCTGATATATATCAACATACATGATCTACCTGATCATACAATGTATCCACCTCATACATATACAGATACATGGTCCAAGCATCCAACATGCTGCATATACAAAATACATACAAATGATCCAACTAATCATATCTAGCAACCAACATGATGTGTACATACATATACATATAAATGATCCAACTGATCATACAAAGCAGAAACTAGAACATCATCCCGATGCTTATCATCCAGCGCTTACATCCACAGCCATGTGAAGGATCCTCCTTCCAACATGCTTGGAATGGCTTCAGCAAATGTGTCCATCACTTCTTCCTTGAAGTGTCATTGATCTGAGGAACACCAAGCCTCTCTCTGAAGTATTCAAACTTCACTCTGGCTAGTGGCTTCGTCAGTACATCTACAATCTGCTCGTCCATCGCAACATACAGGAGCTTCACAGCTCCTCTCTGCACCATATCCCTGATATAGTGATATTTGATCTCTATGTGTTTCAACCTGTCATGAAACACTGGGTTCTTGGACAACTTCACACAACTCTGGTTATCATAAAAGATACCAGTAGCATCCAACGGGAGATCAAATAACTTAGACAGTAGCTTCTGTAGCCATACTACCCCACAACTAGTTGAACAGGCTGCAACATACTCTGCCTCAGCTGTACTTAGTGCTACGCGGGACTGCTTCCTGCTAAACCAAGAGATCACACTTGATCCCATATTAAAGCAGCATCCAGATGTGCTCTTCCTATTTGCAGCACTGCTATCCCAATCTGAATCAACATAACCCTGTAGGTTAAACTTTTGATTCGCATCATACTTGAGCCCATAATCAACCGTACCCTTCAGGTACCTCAGAATATGCTTTACAGCAACCAGGTCAACACTCCTCGGATCCATCAGGAACTGGCTCAATGTGTTCACTGCAAAGCAAATATCTGGTCTTGTGTTTGTCAAGTACATCAAGGACCGAATCATTTGATGATACATAGAGACATCAACCGGCTCAGATGAAGCATCACACAGAAGCTTCAGGTTCAATGCCATAGCCTCGCAGTCCATTATCCCGAACCTCTTTAGGATCTCTACTGCATAATTTCCTTTGTCCAAGGAAGATTCCATATGTACTCTACCACACCTCCATACCAAGAAAATAGTGCATCATCCCCAAGTCCTTCATCTCGAACTCAGCTGCAAGCTTCCACTGCGTGTCGGCAATCAATCTATCATCTCTTGTTGCAAACAGGTCATCCACATACAATAAGAGTATCCCTGGATTGCCTACCTCAACCTTGTAGTAAAGGTTGGAACCCACTTTACTCTCGGTAAAGACCAAACTAGATAGAAAGCTTCCTATCCTACCATACCAAGTTCTGCACATATATGATTTCCTGTCATGTGTCTCAGAACCAAGTGGCTGCTCCACGTGCACTTCTTATTCAACTACACCATTCAAGAAAGTGTATCTTCCTCTTCATCACTGCAGCCAGAGCAAGTATTGATTTAATGGAAGTGTATCTGGCTACAGGAGCAAAAGTCTCTATGCTACCACCTGAAGCATGCTTGATCTTGTAGATCCTCTTGGAAGTCACTACGACTCCCCTTCACGTCTTGGGACTGCATCCCAAACATCTTCATGATCCACTGGTACTCCTTGATCATGGAATTCTTCCCAGATCTTGGGAACTTCAATATCTTCAATAGATAATTTTGTTGCTGAACAAATGTTGTAGTCCTTCTTTTGTAGGTGATGGTATACGATCTTTCCTAAACAACAGGTTAAATTGCATGATTAGAAAACATCTCATGGTTTTTAGAACAAATTCTTACACATAAAGAAATATGTCATACAGTCATGCAATTATCTTAGCCAATGCTTCAATACAACATTTATCCATATCACGTAACTTTCTAGATGCCTTCCAATCTCTACCAAAACATTGTTAAGAGTGTGCACAACTTCCAACATGTCAGCAAAGAGGTTTCATTCTAGATAAGTAGCAATGGAATGTTGTACAATGCCATAGGCCACTTACCCATGCATATTAGTAGTATACTACTCATCAATGCAACTATTCTAATATGCATAATACACAACCTAATTCTAGGAACATCAGTACATACATTATTGAACAATATTATTTAAACAATAAAATATGCAAGTAATGACAATTCAAATACTTATCTTTGTTTGTTTGTTGGGTTGACTCCCTCTCAGTCTTTGCTTCTTTTCTGCAACTCCATTCTTATGTGGATTGTGAGAAGTGATCAACTCCCTCTGAATATCTACATCCTTGCAGAAACTACTGAAGTGTGCTCCTTTTCTTTCTTGCAGGAACAACTAGAGTGTGCTCCCTCTTAATCTTTGCTTTCTGGATTACCTATCCTTGAACTTACATCCATCCTTGATCACTATGCATGCTTATTAGTATCATCATTGTGTTATCCTTGAGGTCTCATACATAATCACACATTTATTAGTATAATCTTAATACTATCAAAACACAATAATCTTAAACATGTATATTCATGATCATTCATAGATAATAAACAATAGTATTCAAGGTTTAAGGGAAGTCTTCTTTTACTCATACATATTCTTATTTGATCATAGGACTCTTTCATAAAACCCGTGATTATTCAAACCTATACCTTCATGATTCTTCTGGTTAGTCATTATCAACAACACAACAGTATAAGATCCTAACACAAGGTAGGATTCTAGCTTGATATAGGAAAAACATACCTAGATTAGCATGCTAGCTAGTTATGTCTAACATACCCGCATAATGCCTTCTGGTTCTCTTCAGTGACTTGTGCTAGTAACCTGCATGTCTCATAAGTTAACCATTGTAGAACCAAGTTATACATACCTCGAAAGTAGATCTTCTATGTGATCCATGACAATGGATGAATCTTTGTCTTCATGTCACCATGAGCATATGTTCTTGAAGTAGAAAATGATTTAAATTTCTTGGTATACCTTTTGTGTTAGCAAACAACATAAACCTCATACAACATCACAATGCATTAGTACAATCATAAGTTTCAAAACCTTAATAAATGAATATCTTCTATTAAGAAGATACGACAAGTCCAGTAATTAATCAAGATTGTACTGTAATGATATGAAGACAAACATATGATAAACTTAACCATGAAACATACCTCTAAGCCATACCTATCAATATTTCTTGTAATATTCATATGGAATGCCTTAGCCTCATCTCCCTCTAAGACAAGAACTTCTTCACTTATGCAGGTGACCAATCCATCTTCTTCTAGGATTAACCCAATCCACTTGATTTGCAAAAACTGGACCTGGAGCTGGATTAGGGTTTGTCAAAGAAACCCCAAAAATTCAAACTTTGAATTTCAAATTTTCGAAAGGATAGAAATATGCGCCTTGATGAGCTGATCAAGTTGGTATATTAAAAATTTGAAAACTGCAAAGTTTCACCCCTCAAAATTGCCTTTTAGATTTTCGGATTCATTGGGGAGGACCCTAAATTAGGGTTTGAGTTTCCCAAAGCTTCACCCAACCAAAAGATTTGATTCAAAACTCTAAGCTTCGATTTTTCTTAGGAGCTTCCAGCCATGGTTAAGATTTCCAAAATTCCAATTTTTGTAGAAGCCCTAATTTTCCATCTTTCCGATCAAAGTCTCGAACTGGGGTTTGATCAAGCCCGACCTTCTTCCCAACCAAAAAATATGATCTTGGTCTCTAAATTTTGATTTTGATGAGTAGCATTAGCCGTGGTCTCTGATTACAAAAATTCCAACTTTCTCCGAAGCCCTAAATTCTGGAAGCCATGAATGAAGGTACTCAAAAATAATTTTGTTTTGACATAAATATGTACCTAATTGTTTCTGGTGTAACTCTGCACCTTTCGATCCATAGGGTCTGAAAAATGTTTCTGAGATATCCCGACCTGTTATCTTTCCATCCCGATAGGTCTAAGCTCATCTGGATTCTCTGAGAGAGAGTTATGCCAAGTGTCGCAACGTGACCTGTTTATGGGATAATACAAAAGAGCGACATTGTACGGCATACCACGTGTCACTGTTTCAACTTTGGCCTCTAAATAATTTTCCTGAGATAGCCTGACCTGTTATCTTTCCATCCCGATAGGTCTGACCTCAATTGGATTCTCGAAGAGATATTTCTTCCAAGTGTCACAACGTCACCTATTTATGGGATAATACAAGAGAGCGAATTGTACGGTGTGCCACGTGTCACTGGTTAAACTTCGGCCTCTGAAAATTTTTCTTGAGATAGTATAGTCTGAGTACTACCTATCACTTTTTATGAAATTTCATTTGGAGCTTCCTAGACGAAGTTGTGACTTTTTTCCCAAGGTCACCTCATTTTGACTCAAATCTGGAAGAGGCAAAAACCCTATGTTGTACAGATCATAAATCACAAAGTACAATGAATTAGAGGTTTTCCTTTGGACACAAGGTATATGGGGATCTGATCTTCGACCTGTGAAGATTTAAAATCCGAAAACTTCTCCAAAACGGATTTATAGCAAAAGTGCTACGATGACTGGTTTTCGCTATATCAAGCCCTAGCATCGTAAGTGCAACAAGTGTCATACATGCCATATCATACCTTCTTTCAGGCTACGTCTGATACCATGTTAAATTTTCAGAATTTACTTCAATATGATCTAGGATCTTAACTGAGAGAACAACATGTATAGCAAATCTACAGCATATCAATCATGGATGCAATAATGCAAGCACACAAGAGACACAGAGTTTACTTGGGGAAAACCATAAAGGTGAAAAACCCCAATAACTTCCTCAGAGATAGATAGAGCAATGATACAACCAGAATACAAGAGATAGTCTTCTCCTAGCAGGAGAGCCTCCTCCTCCACAAGTGCACCACTCTCCAAAGTGTGAGTGAGAGAATAGAATGTGTAAAATGAGAAAGAGACACTCTCTATTTATACACTAACTTGACTTGACCTTTACTCAATTGGGTCGGCCTCAACTAAACCACTTAACATAATGTTGACTAGGCCGACCCCCACTAGGGTGGTCTAATAACCCTTTGACCCACATGGCTGATCCCCAATAGGGTGGTCTAATAACCCTTTGACCCACATGACTTATACAAGGCCGACCCCCAATAGGCTGGTCTAATAACCCTTTGACGCACATGACTTATACATGGACGACCCCAACAAGGTGGTCTAATAACCCATCAACTATAAGTTATGACACTTACAATATAAACGATGACACTTCCGTATAGAGAAATAATAACATCTTTATAGGAATATAAAATACATATATGAAATACATGGGTAAAATACATTCCGAAGTTACATATACATCAACACTAATTACAACATTGTAGATGACTTAGCCCAGTCCCCCACAACCATGTTTGCATTAGAGGTATTAAAAAGCTGTCCTTCACAGCACAAGAATTTGCTCTCCGCCATTGGTGCTATTGACCCAAATGATTCACGACTGATGGCCTTCGATTTGGACCAATCCGAACCACACCTTCCTTCCACTTTAGCATTCCAAGTTTCTATATCCGTTCAGAATCCTGTCATCCATCGGTGCATTATCCATGAAGGTGCCTCTACATGCGTTATGTCCACATTCGTTTGGTAGAAGTTGGGATCCCCTACTCTCCAGCATCCCACCAGTACGTTGCGAGCCTATGACGGTCGTTCGGCTCAACCCCAAGGTATCTTAGCTAATGTCCCCAGCCAGTTAGCTGGTAAAACAATGTTCATTGACATAGAGGTCATCAACGCCCAACTTGATTATAACCTCTTACTTGGCCACAGTCACATGTATGCCGTGCGGGTGGTTGCCTCATCCATTTTTTGTACCATGATGTTCCCCCATGATGGACGCATGGTCAAGGTCGATCAACTCACCTATTATGATCCCAATGCCCCCACTGCACCCGAAAATGTTCTCCCCATGGTTGACCAACCTGTTTGTGGTGCATCTACCTCGTTGGATTCCTCCATGGGACCCGAAGTTTACTCAGATACGCCGATGACCTCAACATTCCAATCCATTCCACCCCCATCACCACTGACCGAAATATTTGACCTGTGTACCCTTTCCCACAATGCACAAACACCCAACAATCAATCGCCCTTGTTACCCAAACCACCATTGGTACCTAGTCATATTGGTGTTACACCCATTCACACAATCCCCTTCCTATTTCCTCCCTTGGGAGTAGTAAGCGCCCTAGTTATGGCTACCCTCAGCCTCCCCGGGTTAACCTTAGGACTACCCGTGTGGCATATTTCGCCTCCCATTCCCCCACCGACACCAAATGTTGTCCTTCAACCGGTGCAACCCATCGCCACTACTAGTCAACCACCCCCCAGTGTCTCTACTCCTTCCTCATCCACCAATCCACCCCCCATTGTCAAGAACACTGGGGGCAGAGGCCCACAACCATACACTGCTGTACCCCCGCCTAAAACAGTTAAAAACCCCCCCGTGTTTCGTGCTCCTCCTAAATGCTCATTGTGTGATAAGTTAGGTCATCCTACCCATCAATGTCCACAATTACATGCATTACAAGGGCACATGAAAATGCTTGACGATGACCCCAACATCCTAGTTGTCCAACTCGGTCCAGCCCCTAAGCCTCGTGATAAATCACTACGTACCAACCACGCTTTATTGAATATGCGGTATTTACGACCATTACTCACATCACTGTCCTGATCTCCCAGATTACAGAGCAACTCTTTACGAGATGAATAATTTGGACCTTGAGAAAGTGCCCCCCACAATTGAGGAGATCCACCCCCCAGTATCACCCTCATCTGGCGAGATTAATACCATCTATATGATCTCTTCTACTACCACTCCCTCGTCAACCAATTTGACAACTCAAAGTTTCCACAATGATGAGGAGATTCTAGAGGCTCTCACTGCCCCGGATTGCCCCTGGGAAGACATCCACCATCATTCCTACTTCCTCCCAGAAGAGTCCTCCTCCACCACAGCCACCCAATTTTCGGTTGAGTCCAAATATTTCCTCCCCACCAAAGTCAACTAGTTTAAGGATCCCAATCCCGCTCCTGATGCCTTTGAGGAAGGTAACATGGCCAACATCTCACCCGTCATCCACATCGATATCTCCGACCCACCCGGTGCTCCGTGATGTCTTTGCTTGGTCCTATACCGAAATGCCTGGTCTTTACCCCGCTATTATAGAACACCACATTGACACATGGCCAGATGTACCCCCCGTTCGCCAGAAATAACACCCCATTCATCCCTCAAAGATCCCTGCCGTTAAAGCCGAGATAAAGAAACTTCACAAAGCAGGATTCATTTATCCTATTGCATATACCACTTGGGTTTCTAACCCCGTCCCTGTTAACAAGAAACAAGGCACCATCAGAGTATGTATTGACTTCTGCGATTTAAACCAAACCTATCCCAAAGACATGTTCCCCATGCCATTTATTGACCAACTCATCGATGTGTGTGCAGGGCATGAAGTCCTATCTTTTATGGACGACTTTTCTGGATACAACAAGATATAGATCTGCAAGGAGGATCAATACAAGACTGCCTTTACCACCCCCTGGGGCACCTTTGCCTATCGTGTCATGCCTTTCAGCCTAAAAAATGATGCTGCCACCTTCCAGCAGGCCATGACCTACTTTTTTCACGACTTGGTTCATATACTGTTAGTCTATCTCGACGACCTTACAGCTCGTTCCCAGAAACGATCAGACCACCTTAACGATCTCCAGCAAGTCTTTCTGCGTTGTCGCAAATATCAAATCCACTTGAACCCACTCAAGTGTGTCTTTTGCATTCCGGCAGGCCAGTTGTTGGGTTTCATTGTTTCCCATAAAGGAATCGTTGTTGATCCCCTGAAAGTCCAAGCCATCATAGACCTTCCCTCTCCTCGCATGCTCCGGCAGCTCCAGAGTCTATAGGGAAAATCTAATTTTCTCCGACGCTTCATTCCTGACTATGCCACCACTGTTCATGGTTTCTTATGCCTGCTTCGTACTCACATACCCTTTGTTTGGGATGACCAGGCACAAGATGCATTCAAAGCCCTTAAGAAAGCTCTCACGCAAGCCCCTCTGATCTCCCCTCCGGATTTCTCTTAAGAATTCATCCTGTACATTTCGGCATCTGATCATGTCTGGTCCGGAGTCGTTGTTCAAGAAGACAATGCTCTCTAGGAGCATGTCATTTATTACGTCAGCCAGACCTTGTCTAGACCACCCCTACGTTACCCGTATGAGGAAATACTAGCCCTTGATGTGGTCTTTTCAATCCAAAAATTGTGACATTACATTTTACTCATCCATACCACAGTTGTCGCCAACTCCAACCCCATGGTCTATCTCTTGAACTGGCGCCTCCTGCAAGGTTGTGTTGCTAAATGGGTAATTATCCTCCAAGAATATGACCTCACTTTCTCAAACCTAAGAGCACTAAATCCCTCACGCTTTCCCAGCTCATCACCAATATCCCATCCCTCTTGCCGTCCCCACAAATCTCCGATGAGTTACCCGACAATCACTTGTACATCATCTCGTCTGATGACCCATGGTATGGTGATATTTTGTTATACCTTCGCACACAGAAGTTTCGACCCAAAATCAATCGTGATGGATGCCATCATATCCGTCACCAGGCCTCTCGATATCTCCTCTTGGGCGATGTTCTTTACCGACGAGGGGTTGACACGATTCTACGCCGTTGTCTTACACATGAGGAAGCCAAACAAGTCCTCAATGACTGTCATAGCAGTGCCTACGGCGGACATTTCTCTTGAATGGCCACTACCCAAAAGGTCATCCACTCCAGATACTTTTGGCCCACACTCTTTATCGACTGCATTACAGCTGTCAAACATTGCCATAATTTCAAACTTTTTGCCCCTAAGGCTCGAACACCACCCGCTCCGTTACACCCAGTCGTCACCGTTGGTCCCTTTTGTAAATGGGCCATCGACTTCATGGAATGTAAACCCTCATCTGCCAATGACCATGAGTACATCATTGTCACCGTCTACTACTTCACCAAATGGGCTGAAGCCATGCCCACCTTCAATTGTAAAGCTGACACCGCCACCTGTTTCTTTTTTAACCATGTTATCACACAATTCGGGGTCCCCAAACAGGTGGTCTTAAACCATGGTTCCCATTTTGAAGATTCCATTTGGCGCGAGTTATCCACCCTCCTGAAGTTCGAACATCAATATTCCTCTACTTACTACCCCCAAGGGAATGGCCAAGTTGAGGCCATTAACAAAATTTTAAAATCCATCCTCCAACGCTCTGTTGACCGTCATAAGTCCAATTGGAATCACATGCTTTTCCCTGCATTATGGGTTTACCGTACATCAACCAAGACTGCCACCGGCTTTACCCCGTTTCATTTAGTTCACGGTGTAGAGTCTATCCTCCCCATCGAGTGTCCGATACCTACCTTACACATCGTCGTAGAGCTTCTTCCAGACACCTCCCCACTCGAGCAACGTCTACTATCACTAGAACAAGCTGATGAAGACTATCGTGCCACCCTCTAGACCATTGAAGCTGCCAAGAACCTCTCCAAAGCTGGTTACGACAAACATGTCCACCCTCGAACTTTCCGTGAAGGGGAACTCATCCTCGCCTATGACCAAGCCCATGACAAGACTGGTAAAGAAAAGTTTGAATCCATGTGGAAAGGCCCTTACATCCTGCAGACCTGCCTTGCAAATGGGGCATACATTTTAACTGACTCAGAAGGTCACCCTTTGTGCAACCCCTATAATGGGTTGTATCTTAAACGCTTTTATCCTTAAACAAACCCGCGGCCCCATTGGTCCGTATTGTACAGTTTGCTTTCTTTTTGTTTTTCACCTTTTTTACCGCAACCTTACATTCATCCTTTTTTCATGATCACAGATGGACCATCTTCCACCTCATTACATTGGCTTTGCTAATGGAGCAAACCGATGGTCTCCAAACTTGGCTTCTGCAGCATGGGTCTTATATTCCCCTTCACATGAGTTGATTCACCTTGATGGAATGTTTATAGGCGCTTCTACCAATAATCAGGCGGAGTATGATGCTGTGACCGGTCTCTTGACTGCTGCCCTTTAGATGGGTATATGTCACCTTCATGTGTTCCTTGACTCTTAGATACTTGTCTCCCAACTCAACAACTGCTACCAGGTGCGCGATCCATGCCTCTTTAGAAAATTCTTGCACACAAAACAACTCAGCCGACAATTTGAATCCATAACATTCACCCATGTCCCAAGAGCTCAGAATAGTGTCGCAGATCAAATGGCTAACAACATCCTAGATTGGCATATCAATCACACCATGTAAAACATCCATCATGCATCATCATCCCACATCATCTCATCAAACAGCATCCAGATATGCTCTTCCTATCTACAGCACTGCTAGCCCAATCTGAATCAACGTAACCCTGTAGGTTAAACTTTTGATACTTGAGCCCATAAACAACCATACCCTTCAGGTACCTCAGAATATGCTTTACAGCAACCAAGTCAACACTCCTCAAATCCATCAGGAACTGGCTCAATGTGTTCACTGCAAAGCAAATATCTGGTCTCGTGTTCATAAGGTACATCAAGGACCGAATCATTTGATGATACATAGAGACATCAACCGGCTCAGATGAAGCATCACACAGAAGCTTCAGGTTCAATGCCATAGCCTCGCAGTCCATTATCCCGAACCTCTTTAGGATCTCTACTGCATAATTTCCTTTGTCCAAGGAAGATTCCATATGTACTCTACCACACCTCCATACCAAGAAAATAGTGCATCATCCCCAAGTCCTTCATCTCGAACTCAGCTGCAAGCTTCCACTGCGTGTCGGCAATCAATCTATCATCTCTTGTTGCAAACAGGTCATCCACATACAATAAGAGTATCCCTGGATTGCCTACCTCAACCTTGTACTAAATGTTGGAACCCACTTTACTCTCGGTAAAGACCAAACTAGATAGAAAGCTTCCTATCCTACCATACCAAGTTCTGCACATATATGATTTCCTGTCATGTGTCTCAGAACCAAGTGGCTGCTCCACATGCACTTCTTATTCAACTACACCATTCAAGAAAGTGTATCTTCCTCTTCATCACTGCAGCCAGAGCAAGTATTTATTTAATGGAAGTGTATCTGGCTACAGGAGCAAAAGTCTCTATGCTACCACCTGCAGCATGCTTGATCTTGTAGATCCTCTTGGAAGTCACTACGACTCCCCTTCACGTCTTTGGACTGCATCCCAAACATCTTCATGATCCACTGGTACTCCTTGATCATGGCATTCTTCCCAGATCCTGGGAACTTCAATATATTCAATAGATAATTTTGTTGCTGAACAAATGTTGTAGTCCTTCTTTTGTAGGT
Source organism: Larix kaempferi (assembly GCA_027924585.1). NCBI lineage: Eukaryota > Viridiplantae > Streptophyta > Pinopsida > Pinales > Pinaceae > Larix > Larix kaempferi. The sequence continues at coordinate 41,580,126 of BSBM01000493.1, forward strand.
GATGGTATACGATCTTTCCTAAACAACAGGTTAAATTGCATGATTAGAAAACATCTCATAGTTTTTAGAACAAATTATTACACATAAAGAAATATGTCATACAGTCATGCAATTATCTTAGCCAATGCTTCAATACAACATTTATCCATATCCCGTAACTTTCTAGATGCCTTCCAATCTCTACCAAAACATTGTTAAGAGTGTGCACAACTTCCAACATGTCAGCAAAGAGGTTTCATTCTAGATAAGTAGCAATGGAATGTTGTATAGTGCCATAGGCCACTTACCCATGCATATTAGTAGTATACTGTTCATCAATGCAACTATTCTAATATGCATAATACACAACCTAATTCTAGGAACATCAATACATACATTATTGAACAATATTATTTAAACAATAAAATATGCAAGTAATGACAATTCAAATACTTATCTTTGTTTGTTTGTTGGGTTGACTCCCTCTCAGTCTTTGCTTCTTTTCTGCAACTCCATTCTTATGTGGATTGTGAGAAGTGGTCAACTCCCTCTGAATATCTGCATCCTTGCAGAAACTACTGAAGTGTGCTCCTTTTCTTTCTTGCAGGAACAACTAGAGTGTGCTCCCTCTTAATCTTTGCTTTCTGGATTACCTATCCTTGAACTTACATCCATCCTTGATCACTATGCATGCTTATTAGTATCATCATTGTGTTATCCTTGAGGTCTCATACATAATCACACATTTATTAGTATAATCTTAATACTATCAAAACACAATAATCTTAAACATGTATATTCATGTTCATTCATAGATAATAAACATTAGTATTCAAGGTTTAAGGGAAGTCTTCTTTTACTCATACATATTCTTATTTTATCATAGGACTCTTGCATAAAACCCGTGATTATTCAAACCTATACCTTCATAATTCTTCTGGTTAGTCATTATCAACAACACAACAGTATAAGATCCTAACACAAGGTAGGATTCTAGCTTGATATAGGAAAAACATACCTAGATTAGCATGCTAGCTAGTTATGTCTAACATACCCGCATAATGCCTTCTGATTCTCTTCAGTGACTTGTGCTAGTAATCTGCATGTCTCATAAGTTAACCATTGTAGAACCAAGTTATACATACCTCGAAAGTAGATCTTCTATGTGATCCATGACAATGGATGAATCTTTGTCTTCATGTCACAATGAGCATATGTTCTTGAAGTAGAACATGATTTAAATTTCTTGGTATACCTTTTGTGTTAGCAAACAACATAAACCTCATACAACATCACAATGCATTAGTACAATCATAAGTGTCAAAACCTTAATAAATGAATATCTTCTATTAAGAAGATACGACAAGTCCAGTAATTAATCAAGATTGTACTGTAATGATATGAAGACAAACATATGATAAACTTAACCATGAAACATACCTCTAAGCCATACCTATCAATATTTCTTGTAATATTCTTATGGAATGCCTTAGCCTCATCTCCCTCTAAGACAAGAACTTCTTCACTTATGCAGGTGACCAATCCATCTTCTTCTAGGATTAACCCAATCCACTTGATTTGCAAAAACTGGACCTGGAGCTGGATTAGGGTTTGTCAAAGAAACCCCAAAAATTCAAACTTTGAATTTCAAATTTCTGAAAGGATAGAAATATGCGCCTTGATGAGCTGATCAAGTTGGTATATTAAAAATCTGAAAACTGCAAAGTTTCACCCCTCAAAATTGCCTTTTAGATTTCCGGATTCATTGGGGAGGACCCTAAATTAGGGTTTGGGTTTCCTGAAGCTTCACCCAACCAAAAGATTTGATTCAAAACTCTAAGCTTCGATTTTTCTGAGGAGCTTCCAGCCATGGTTAAGATTTCCAAAATTCCAATTTTTGCAGAAGCCCTAATTTTCCATCTTTCCGATCAAAGTCTCGAACTGGGGTTTGATCAAGCCCGGCCTTCTTCCCAACCAAAAAATCTGATCTTGGTCTCTAAATTTTGATTTTGATGAGTAGCATTAGCCGTGGTCTCTGATTACAAAAATTCCAACTTTCTCCGAAGCCCTAAATTCCGCAAGCCATGAATGAAGGTACTCAAAAATAATTCTGTTTTGACATAAATATGTACCTGATTGTTTCTGGTGTAACTCTGCACCTTTCGATCCATAGGGTCTGAAAAATGTTCCTGAGATATCCTGACCTGTTATCTTTCCATCTCGATAGGTCTAACCTCATATGGATTCTTTGAGAGAGAGTTATGCCAAGTGTCGCAACGTGACCTATTTATGGTATAATACAGAGGAGCGACATTGTACGGCGTACCATGTGTCACTGTTTCAACTTTGGCCTCTAAATAATTTTCCTGAGATAGCTTGACCTGTTATATTTCCATCTCGATAGGTCTGACCTCAATTGGATTCTCGAAGAGATATTTCTTCCAAGTGTCACAACGTCACCTATTTATGGGATAATACAAGAGAGCGAATTGTACGGTGTGCCACATGTCACTGGTTAAACTTCGGCCTCTGAAAATTTTTCTTGTGATAGTACAGTCTGAGTACTACCTATCACTTTTTATGAAATTTCATTTGGAGCTTCCTAGCCGAAGTTGTGACTTTTTTCCCAAGGTCACCTGATTTTGACTCAAATCTGGAAGAGGCAGAAACCCTATGTTGTACAGATCATAAATCACAAAGTACAACGAATTAGAGGTTTTCCTTTGGACACAAGGTATATGGAGATCTGATCTTCGACCTGTGAAGATTTCAAATCCGAAAAGTTCTCCAAAACGTATTTATATCAAAAGTGCTACGATGACTGGTTTTTTCTATATCAAGCCCTAGCATCGTAAGTGCAACAAGTGTCATACATGCCATATCATACCTTCTTCCAGGCTACGTCTGATACCATGTTAAATTTTCAAAATTTACTTCAATATGATATAGGATCTTAACTGAGAGAACAACATGTATTACAAATGTACAGCATATCAATCATGCACACAATAATGCAAGCACACAAGAGACACAGAGTTTACTTGGGGAAAACCATAAAGGTGAAAAACCCCAATAACTTCCTCAAAGATAGATAGAGCAATGATACAACCAGAATACAAGAGATAGTCTTCTCCTAGAAGGAGAGCCTCCTCCTCCACAAGTGCACCACTCTCCAAAGTGTGAGTGAGAGAATAGAATGTGTAAAATGAGAAAGAGACACTCTCTATTTATACACTAACTTGACTTGACCTTTACTCAACTGGGTCGGCCTCAACTTAACCACTTAACATAATGTTGACTAGGCCGACCCCCACTAGGGTGGTCTAATAACCCTTTGACCCACATGGCTAACCCCCAATAGGGAGGTCTAATAACCCTTTGACCCACATGACTTATACAGGGCCGACCCCCAATAGGGTGGTCTAATAACCCTTTGACCCACATGACTTATACATGGCCGACCCCAACAAGGTGGTCTAATAACCCATCAACTGTAAGTTATGACACTTACAATATAAATGATGACACTTCTGTATATAGGAATAATAACATCTCTATAGGAATATAAAATACATATATGAAATACATGGGTAAAATACATTCCGAAGTTACATATACATCAACACTAATTACAACATTGTAGATGACTTAGCCCAGTCCCCCACAACCATGTTTGCATTAAAGGTATTAAAAAACTGTCCTTCACAGCACAAGAATTTGCTCTTCGCCATTGGTGCTATTGACCCAAATGATTCACGACTATGGCCTTCGATTTGGACCAATCCGAACCACACCTTCCTTCCACTTTAGCATTCCAAGTTTCTATATCCGTTCAGAATCTTGTCATCCATCGGTGCATTATCGATGAAGGTGCCTCTACATGCGTTATGTCCACATTCGTTTGGTAGAAGTTGGGATCCCCTAATCTCCAGCATCCCACCATTACGTTGCGAGCCTATGACGGTCGTTCGGCTCAACCCCAAGGTATCTTAGCTAATGTCCCCATCCAGTTAGCTGGTAAAACAATGCTCATTGACATAGAGGTCATCAACGCCCAACTTGATTATAACCTCTTACTTGGCCGCAGTCACATGTATGCCGTGCGGGTTGTTGCCTCATCCATTTTTTGTACCATGATGTTCCCCCATGATGGACGCGTGGTCAAGGTCGATCAACTCACCTATTATGATCCCAATGCCCCCACTGCACCCGAAAATGTTCTCCCCATGGTTGACCAACTTGTTTGTGGTGCATCTACCTCGTTGGTTTCCTCCGTGGGACCCGGAGTTTACTCAGATACGTCGATGACCTCAACATTCCAATCCATTCCACCCCCATCACCACTGACCGAAATATCTGACCTGTGTACCCTTTCCCACAATGCACAAACACCTAACAATCAACCGCCCTTGTTACCCAAACCACCATTGGTACCTAGTCATATTGGTGTTACACCCATTCACACAATCCCCTTCCTATTCCCTCCCACGGGAGTAGTAAGCGCCCTAGTTATGGCTACTCTCAGCCTCCCCGGGCTAACCTTAGGACTACCCGTGTGGTATATTTCACCTCCCGTTCCCCCACCGACACCAAATGTTGTCCTTCAACCGGTGCAACCCATCGCCACTACTAGTCAACCACCCCCCAGTGTCTCTACTCCTTCCTCATCCACCAATCCACCACCCATTGTCAAGAACACTGGGGGCAGAGGCCAAAAATCATACACTGTTGTACCCCCACCTAAAACAGTTAAAAACCCCCCCGTGTTTCGTGCTCCTCCTAAATGCTCGTTGTGTGATAAGTTAGGTCATCCTACCCATCAATGTCCACAATTACATGCATTACAAGGGCACATGCAAATGCTTGACGATGACCCCAACATCCTAGTTGTCCAACTCGATCCAGCCCCTAAGCCTCGTGATAAATCACTACATACCAACCACCCTTGTGAAATATGCGGTATTTACGACCATTACTCACATCACTGTCCTGATCTCCCAGATTACAGAGCAGCTCTTTACGAGATGAATAATTTGGACCTTGAGACAGCGCCCCCCACAATTGAGGAGATCCACCCCCCAGTATCACCCTCATCTGGCGAGATTAATACCATCTATATGATCTCTTCTACTACCACTCCCTCGTCAACCAATTTGACAACTCAAAGTTTCCACGATGATGAGGAGATTCTAGAGGCTCTCACTGCCCCGGATTGCCCCTGGGAAGACATCCACCATCATTCCTACTTCCTCCCAGAAGAGTCCTCCTCCACCACAGCCACCCAATTTTCGATTGAGTCCAAATATTTCCTCCCCACCAAAGTCAACTTGTTTAAGGATCCCAATCCCACTCCTGATGCCTTTGAGGAAGGTAACATGGCCAACATCTCACCCGTCATCCACATCGATATCTCCGACCCACCCGGTGCTCTTGAAATCATTACATTAGGAGCCTCCTATAGTGAGTATGAGATTGAAGAGTACAAAAAACGTTTCCAAGAGTTCCGTGATGTCTTTGCTTGGTCCTATACCGAAATGCCTGGTCTTGACCCCGCTATTATAGAACACCACATTGACACATGGCCAGATGTACCCCCCGTTCGCCAGAAATAACACCCCATTCATCCCTCAAAGATCCCTGCCGTTAAAGCCGAGATTGAGAAACTTCGCAAAGCAAGATTCATTTATCCTATTGCATATACCACTTGGGTTTCTAACCCCGTCCCTGTTAACAAGAAACAAGGCACCATCAGAGTATGTATTGACTTCTGCGATTTAAACCAAGCCTATCCCAAAGACAAGTTCCCCATGCCATTTATTGACCAACTCATCGATGCGTGTGCAGGGCATGAAGTCCTATCTTTTATGGACGGTTTTTCTGGATACAACAAGATATAGATCCATAAGGAGGATCAATACAAGACTGCCTTTACCACCCCCTGGGGCACCTTTTCCTATCGTGTCATGCCTTTCAGCCTAAAAAATGATGCTGCCACCTTCCAGCAGGCCATGACCTACTTTTTTCACGACTTGGTTCATATACTGTTAGTCTATCTCGACGACCTTACAGCTCGTTCCCAGAAACGATCAGACCACCTTAACGACCTCCAGCAAGTCTTTTTGCGTTGTCGCAAATATCAAATCCACTTGAACCCACTCAAGTGTGTCTTTTGCATTCCGGCAGGCCAGTTGTTGGGTTTCATTGTTTCCCATAAAGGAATCGTTGTTGATCCCCTGAAAGTCCAAGCCATCATAGACCTTCCCGCTCCTCGCATGCTCCGGCAGCTCCAGAGTCTATAGGGAAAATCTAATTTTCTCCGACGCTTCATTCCTGACTATGCCACCACTGTTCATGGTTTCTTATGCCTTCTTCGTACCCACATACCCTTTGTTTGGGATGACCAGGCACAAGATGCATTCAAAGCCCTTAAGAAAGCTCTCACGCAAGCCCCTCTGATCTCCCCTCCGGATTTCTCTTAAGAATTCATCATGTACAATTCGGCATCTGATCATGTCTGGTCCGGAGTCCTTGTTCAAGAAGACAATGCTCTCTAGGAGCATGTCATTTATTACGTCAGCTAGACCTTGTCTAGAGCACCCCTACGTTACCCATATGAGGAAATACTAGCCCTTGATGTGGTCTTTTCAATCCAAAAATTGTGACATTACATTTTACTCAGCCATACCAAGGTTGTCGCCAACTCCAACGCCATGGTCTATCTATTGAACTAGCGCCTCCTGCAAGGTCGTGTTGCTAAATGGGTAATTATCCTCCAAGAATATGACCTCACTTTCTCAACCCTAAGAGCACTAAATCCCTCACGCTTTCCCAGCTCATCACCGATATCCCATCCCTCTTGCCATCCCCACAAATCTCCGATGAGTTACCCGACAATCACTTGTACATCATCTCGTCTGATGACCCATGGTATGGTGATATTTTGTTATACCTTCTCACACAGAAGTTTCGACCCAACATCAATCGTGATGGACGCCATCATATCCGTCACCAGGCCTCTCGATATCTCCTCTTGGGCGATGTTCTTTACCGACGAGGGGATGACACGATTCTACGCCGTTGTCTTACACATGAGGAAGCCAAACAAGTCCTCAATGACTGTCATAGCAGTGCCTGCGGCGGACATTTCTCTGGAATGGCCACTACCCAAAAGGTCATCCACGCCGGATACTTTTGGCCCACACTCTTTATCGACTGCATTACAGCTGTCAAACATTGCCATAATTTCCAACTCTTTGCCCCTAAGGCTCGAACACCACCCGCTTCGTTACACCCAGTCGTCACCGTTGGTCCCTTTTGTAAATGGGCCATCGACTTCATGGAATGTAAACCCTCATTCGCCAATGACCATGAGTACATCATTGTCACCGTCTACTACTTCACCAAATGGGCTGAAGCCATGCCCACCTTCAATTGTAAAGCTGACACTGCCACTTGTTTCTTTTTTAACCATGTTATCACACAATTCGGGGTCCCCAAACAGGTGGTCTTAAACCATGGTTCCCATTTTGAAGATTCCATTTGGCGTGAGTTATCCACCCTCCTGAAGTTCGAACATCAATATTCCTCTGCTTACTACCCCCAAGGGAATAGCCAAGTAGACGCCATTAACAAAATTTTAAAAACCATCCTCCAACGCACTGTTGACCGTCATAAGTCCAATTGGAATCACATGCTTTTCCCTGCATTATGGGTTTACCGTACATCAACCAAGACTGCCACCGGCTTTACCCCGTTTCATTTAGTTCACGGTGTAGAGTCTATCCTCCCCATCGAGTGTCAGATACCTACCTTACACATCGCCATAGAGCTTCTTCCAGACACCTCCCCACTCGAGCAACATCTACTATCACTAGAACAAGCTGATGAAGACTATCGTGCCACCCTCTAGACCATTGAAGCTGCCAAGAACCTCTCCAAAGCTGGTTACGACAAACATGTCCACCCTCGAACTTTCCGTGAAGGGGAACTCGTCCTCGCTTATGACCAAGCCCATGACAAGACTGGTAAAGAAAAGTTTGAATCCATGTGGAAAGGCCCTTACATCCTGCAGACCTGCCTTGCAAATGGGGCATACATTTTAACTGACTCAGAAGGTCACCCTTTGTGCAACCCCTATAATGGGTTGTATCTTAAACGCTTTTATCCTTAAACAAACCCGCGGCCCCATTGGTCTGTATTGTATAGTTTGCTTTCTTTTTGTTTTTCACCTTTTTTACCGCAACCTTACATTCATCCTTTTTTTCATGATCACATATGGACCATCTTCCACCTCATTACATTGGCTTTGCTGATGGAGCAAGCCGCTGGTCTCCAAACTTGGCTTCTGCAGCATGGGTCTTATATTCCCCTTCACATGAGTTGATTCACCTTGATGGAATGTGTATAGGCGCTTCTACCAATAATCAGGCGGAGTATGATGCTGTGACCGGTCTCTTGACTGCTGCCCTTTAGATGGGTATATGTCACCTTCATGTGTTCCTTGACTCTTAGATACTTGTCTCCCAACTCAACAACTGCTACCAGGTGCGCGATCCATGCCTCTTTAGAAAATTCTTGCGCACAAAACAACTCAGCCGACAATTTGAATCCATAACATTCACCCATGTCCCAAGATCTCAGAATAGTGTCGCAGATCAAATGGCTAACAACATCCTAGATTGGCATATCAATCACACCATGTAAAACATCCATCATGCATCATCATCCCATATCATCTCATCAAACAGCATCCAGATGTGCTCTTCCTATCTGCAGCACTGCTAGCCCAATCTGAATCAACATAACCCTGTAGGTTAAACTTTTGATTCGCATCATACTTTAGCCCATTATCAACCATACCCTTCAGGTACCTCAGAATATGCTTTACAGCAACCAGGTCAACACTCCTCGGATCCATCAGGAACTGGCTCAATGTGTTCACTGCAAAGCAAATATCTGGTCTCGTGTTCGTAAGGTACATCAAGGACCGAATCATTTGATGATACATAGAGACATCAACCGGCTCAGATGAAACATCACACAGAAGCTTCAGGTTCAATGCCATAGCCTCGCAGTCCATTATCCCGAACCTCTTTAGGATCTCTACTGCATAATTTCCTTTGTCCAAGGAAGATTCCATATCTACTCTACCACACCTCCATACAAAGAAAATAGTGCATCATCCCCAAGTCCTTCATCTCGAACTCAGCTGCAAGCTTCCACTGCGTGTCGACAATCAATCTATCATCTCTTGTTGCAAACAGGTCATCCACATACAATAAGAGTATCCCTGGATTGCCTACCTCAACCTTGTAGTAAAGGTTGGAACCCACTTTACTCTCGGTAAAGACCAAACTAGATAGAAAGATTCCTATCCTACCATACCAAGTTCTGCACATATATGATTTCCTGTCATGTGTCTCAGAACCAAGTGGCTGCTCCACATTCACTTCTTATTCAACTACACCATTCAAGAAAGTGTATCTTCCTCTTCATCACTGCAGCCAGAGCAAGTATAGATTTAATGGAAGTGTATCTGGCTACAGGAGCAAAAGTCTCTATGCTACCACCTGCAGAATGCTTGATCTTTTAGATCCTCTTGGAAGTCACTACGACTCCCCTTCACGTCTTGGGACTGCATCCCAAATATCTTCATGATCCACTGGTACTCCTTGATCATGGCATTCTTCCCAGATCCTGGGAACTTCAATATATTCAATAGATAATTTTGTTGCTGAACAAATGTTGTAGTCCTTCTTTTGTAGGTGATGTTATACGATCTTTCCTAAACAACAGGTTAAATTGCATGATTAGAAAACATCTCATAGTTTTTAGAACAAATTCTTACACAGAAAGAAATATGTCATACAGTCATGCAATTATCTTAGCCAATGCTTCAATACAACATTTATCCATATCCCGTAACTTTCTAGATGCCTTCCAATCTCTACCAAAACATTGTTAAGAGTGTGCACAACTTCCAACATGTCAGCAAAGAGGTTTCATTCTAGATAAGTAGCAATGGAATGTTGTACAGTGCCATAGGCCACTTACCCATGCATATTAGTAGTATATTGTTCATCAATGCAACTATTCTAATATGCATAATACACAACCTAATTCTAGGAACATCAGTACATACATTATTGAACAATATTATTTAAACAATAAAATATGCAAGTAATGACAATTCAAATACTTATCTTTGTTTGTTTGTTGGGTTGACTCCCTCTCAGTCTTTGCTTCTTTTCTGCAACTCCATTCTTATGTGGATTGTGAGAAGTGGTCAACTCCCTCTGAATATCTGCATCCTTGCAGAAACTACTGAAGTGTGCTCCTTTTCTTTCTTGCAGGAACAACTAGAGTGTGCTCCCTCTTAATCTTTGCTTTCTGGATTACCTATCCTTGAACTTACATCCATCCTTGATCACTATGCATTCTTATTAGTATCATCATTGTGTTATCCTTGAGGTCTCATACATAATCACACATTTATTAGTATAATCTTAATACTATCAAAACACAATAATCTTAAACATGTATATTCATGCTCATTCATAGACTAATAAACATTAGTATTCAAGGTTTAAGGGAAGTCTTCTTTTACTCATACATATTCTTATTTGATCATAGGACTCTTGGATAAAACCCGTGATTATTCAAACCTATACCTTCATGATTCTTCTGGTTAGTCATTATCAACAACACAATAGTATAAGATCCTAACACAAGGTAGGATTCTAGCTTGATATAGGAAAAACATACCTAGATTAGCATGCTAGCTAGTTATGTCTAACATACCCGCATAATGCCTTCTGATTCTCTTCAGTGACTTGTGCTAGTAATCTGCATGTCTCATAAGTTAACCATTGTAGAACCAAGTTATACATACCTCGAAATAGATCTTCTATGTGATCCATGACAATGGATAAATCTTTGTCTTCATGTCACAATGAGCATATGTTCTTGAAGTAGAACATGATTTAAATTTCTTGGTATACCTTTTGTGTTAGCAAACAACATAAACCTCATACAACATCACAATGCATTAGTACAATCATAAGTGTCAAAACCTTAATAAATGAATATCTTTTATTAAGAAGATACGACAAGTCCAGTAATTAATCAAGATTGTACTGTAATGATATGAAGACAAACATATGATAAACTTAACCATGAAACATACCTCTAAGCCATACCTATCAATATTTCTTGTAATATTCTTATGGAATGCCTTAGCCTCATCTCCCTCTAAGACAAGAACTTCTTCACTTATGCAGGTGACCAATCCATCTTCTTCTAGGATTAACCCAATCCACTTGATTTGCAAAAACTGGACCTGGAGCTGGATTAGGGTTTGTCAAAGAAACCCCAAAAATTCAAACTTTGAATTTCAAATTTCTGAAAGGATAGAAATATGCGCCTTGATGAGCTGATCAAGTTGGTATATTAAAAATTTGAAAACTGCAAAGTTTCACCCCTCAAAATTGCCTTTTAGATTTCTGGATTCATTGCGGAGGACCCTAAATTAGGGTTTGAGTTTCCTGAAGCTTCACCCAACCAAAAGATTTCATTCAAAACTCTAAGCTTCAATTTTTCTGAGGAGCTTCCAGCCATGGTTAAGATTTCCAAAATTCCAATTTTTACAGAAGCCCTAATTTTCCATTTTTCCGATCAAAGTCTCGAACTGGGGTTTGATCAAGCCCGGCCTTCTTCCCAACCAAAAAATCTGATCTTGGTCTCTAAATTTTGATTTTGATGAGTAGCATTAGCCGTGGTCTCTGATTACAAAAATTCCAACTTTCTCCGAAGCCCTAAATTCCAGAAGCCATGAATGAAGGTACTAAAAAATAATTCTGTTTTGACATAAATATGTACCTGATTGTTTCTGGTGTAACTCTGCACCTTTCGATCCATAGGGTCTAACAAATGTTCCTGATATATCCTGACCTGTTATCTTTCCATCCCGATAGATCTAACCTCATATGGATTCTCTGAGAGAGACTTATGCCAAGTGTCGCAACGTGACGTGTTTATGGTATAATACATAAGAGCGACATTGTACGACGTACCACGTGTCAATGTTTCAACTTTGGCCTCTAAATAATTTTCCTGAGATAGCCTGACCTGTTATCTTTCCATCCCGATAGGTCTGACCTCAATTGGATTCTCGGAGAGATATTTCTTCCAAGTGTCACAATGTCACCTATTTATGGGATAATACAAGAGAGCGAATTGTACGGTGTGCCACGTGTCACTGGTTAAACTTCAGCCTCTGAAATTTTTTCTTGAGATAGTACAGTCTGAGTACTACCTATCACTTTTTATGAAATTTCATTTGGAGCTTCCTAGCCGAAGTTATGACTTTTTTCCCAAGGTCACCTGATTTTGACTCAAATCTGGAAGAGGCAGAAACCCTATGTTGTACAGATCATAAATCACAAAGTACAACGAATTAGAGGTTTTCCTTTGGACACAAGGTATATGGAGATCTGATCTTCGACCTATGAAGATTTAAAATCCGAAAACTTCTCCAAAACGGATTTATAGCAAAAGTGCTACGATGACTGGTTTTTTCTATATCAAGCCCTAGCATCGTAAGTGCAACACGTGTCATACATGCCATATCATACCTTCTTCCAGGCTACATCTGATACCATGTTAAATTTTCAGAATTTACTTCAATATGATCTAGGATCTTAACTGAGAGAACAACATGTATTGCAAATCTACAGCATATCAATCATGGACACAATAATGCAAGCACACAAGAGACACAGAGTTTACTTGGGGAAAACCATAAAGGTGAAAAACCTCAATAACTTCCTCAGAGATAGATAGAGCAATGATAGAATCAGAATACAAGAGATAGTCTTCTCCTAGCAGGAGAGCCTCCTCCTCCACAAGTGCACCACTCTCCAAAGTGTGAGTGAGAGAATAGAATGTGTAAAATGAGAAAGAGACACTCTCTATTTATACACTAACTTGACTTGACCTTTACTCAACTGGGTCGGCCTCAACTTAACCACTTAACATAATGTTGACTAGGCCGACCCCCACTAGGGTGGTCTAATAACCCTTTGACCCACATGGCTAAACCCCAATAGGGTGGTTTAATAACCCTTTGACCCACATGACTTATACAGGGCCGACCCCCAATAGGGTGGTCTAATAACCCTTTGACCCACATGACTTATACATGGCCGACCCCAACAAGGTGGTCTAATAACCCATCAACTATAAGTTATGACACTTACAATATAAATGATGACACTTCCGTATATAGGAATAATAACATCTCTATAGGAATATAAAATACATATATGAAATACATGGGTAAAATACATTCCGAAGTTACATATACATCAACACTAATTACAACATTGTAGATGACTTAGACTAGTCCCCCACAACCATGTTTGCATTAAAGGTATTTAAAAACTGTCCTTCACAGCACAAGAATTTGCTCTCCGCCATTGGTGCTATTGACCCAAATGATTCACGACTGATGGCCTTCGATTTGGACCAATCCGAACCACACCTTCCTTCCACTTTAGCATTCCAAGTTTCTGTATCCGTTCAGAATCTTGTCATCCATCGGTGCATTATCAATGAAGGTGCCTCTACATGCGTTATGTTCACATTCGTTTGGTAGAAGTTGGGATCCCCTACTCTCCAGCATCCCACCAGTACGTTGCGCACCTATGACGGTCGTTCGGCTCAACCCCAAGGTATCTTAGCTAATGTCCCCATCCAGTTAGCTGGTAAAACAATGCTCATTGACATAGAGGTCATCAACGCCCAACTTGATTATAACCTCTTACTTGGCCGCAGTTACATGTATGCCGTGCGGGTGGTTGCCTCATCAATTTTTTGTACCATGATGTTCCCCCATGACGGACGCATGGTCAAGGTCGATCAACTCACCTATTATGATCCCAATGCCCCCACTGCACCCGAAAATGTTCTCCCCATGGTTGACCAACCTGTTTGTGGTGCATCTACCTCATTGGTTTCCTCCGTGGGACCCGGATTTTACTCAGATACGCCGATGACCTCAAGATTCCAATCCATTCCACCCCCATCACCACTGACCGAAATATCTGACCTATGTACCCTTTCCCACAATGCACAAACACCCAACAATCAACCGCCCTTGTTACCCAAACCACCATTGGTACCTAGTCATATTGGTGTTACACCCATTCACACAATCCCCTTCCTATTCCCTCCCTCGGGAGTAGTAAGCGCCCCGGTTATGGCTACTCTCAGCCTCCCCCGGTTAACCTTAGGATTACCCGTGTGGTATATTTCGCCTCCCGTTCCCCCACTGACACCAAATGTTGTCCTTCAACCGGTGCAACCCATCGCCACTACTAGTCAACCACCCCCCAGTGTCTCTACTCCTTCCTCATCCACCAATCCACCCCCCATTGTCAAGAACACTGGGGGCAGAGGCCCACAACCATACACTGTTGTACCCCCGCCTAAAACAGTTAAAACCCCTCCCGTTTTTTGTGCTCCTCCTAAATGCTCGTTGTGTGATAAGTTAGGTCATCCTACCCATCAATGTCCACAATTACATGCATTACAAGGGCACATGCAAATGCTAAACGATGACCCCAACATCCTAGTTGTCCAACTCGATGCAGCCCCTAAGCCTCGTGATAAATCACTACGTACCAACCACCCTTGTGCAATATGCAGTATTTATGACCATTACTCACATCACTGTCCTGATCTCCTAGATTACAGAGCAGCTCTCTACGAGATGAATAATTTGGACCTTGAGACAGCGCCCCCCACAATTGAGGAGATCCACCCCCGAGTATCACCCTCATCTGGCGAGATTAATACCATCTATATGATCTCTTCTACTACCACTCCCTCATCAACCAATTTGACAACTCAAAGTTTCGACAATGATGAGGAGATTCTAGAGGCTCTCACTGCCCCGGATTGCCCCTGGGAAGACATGCACCATCATTCCTACTTCCTCCCAGAAGAGTCCTCCTCCACCACAGCCACCCAATTTTCGGTTGAGTCCAAATATTTCCTCCCCACCAAAGTCAACTTGTTTAAGGATCCCAATCCCACTCCTGATGCCTTTGAGGAAGGTAACATGGGCCAACATCTCACCCGTCATCCACATCGATATCTCCGACCCACCCGGTGCTCTTGAAATCATTACATTAGGAGCCTCCTATAGTGAGTATGAGATTGAAGAGTACAAAAAACGTTTCCAAGAGTTCCGTGATGTCTTTGCCTGGTCCTATACCAAAATGCCTGGTCTTGACCCCGCTATTATAGAACACCACATTGACACATGGCCAGATGTACCCCCGTTCACCAGAAATAACACCCCATTCATTCCTCAAAGATCCCTGCCGTTAAAGCCGAGATTGAGAAACTTCGCAAAGCAGGATTCATTTCTCCTATTGCATATACCACTTGGGTTTCTAACCCCGTCCCTGTTAACAAGAAACAAGGCACCATCAGAGTATGTATTGACTTCTGCGATTTAAACCAAGCCTGTCCCAAAGACAACTTCCCCATACCATTTATTGACCAACTCATCGATGCATGTGCGGGGCATGAAGTCCTATCTTTTATGGACGGTTTTTCTGGATACAGCAAGATATAGATCCGCAAGGAGGATCAATACAAGACTGCCTTTACCACCCCCTGGGACACCTTTGCCTATCGTGTCATGCCTTTCAGCCTAAAAAATGATGGTGCCACCTTCCAGCAGGCCATGACCTACTTTTTTCATGACTTGGTTCATATACTGTTAGTCTATCTCGACGACCTTACAGCTCATTCCCAGAAACGATCAGACCACCTTAACGACCTCCAGCAAGTCTTTCTGCGTTGTCGCAAATATCAAATCCACTTGAACCCACTCAAGTGTGTCTTTTGCATTCCGGCAGGCCAGTTGTTGGGTTTCATTATTTCCCATAAAGGAATCGTTGTTGATCCCCTAAAAGTCCAATCCATCATAGACCTTCCCGCTCCTCGCATGCTCCGGCAGCTCCAGAGTCTATAGGGAAAATCTAATTTTCTCCGACGCTTCATTCCTGACTATGCCACCACCGTTCATGGTTTCTTATGCCTGCTTCGTACCCACAGACCCTTTGTTTGGGATGACCAGGCACAAGATGCATTCAAATCCCTTAAGAAATCTCTCACGCAAGCCCCTCTGATCTCCCCTCCGGATTTCTCTTAAGAATTCATCCTGTACATTTCGGCATCTGATCATGTCTGGTCCGGAGTCCTTGTTCAAGAAGACGCTGCTCTCTAGGAGCATGTCATTTATTACGTCAGCCAGACCTTGTCTAGACCACCCCTATGTTACCCGTATTAGGAAAGACTAGCCCTTGATGTGGTCTTTTCAATCCAAATTGTGACATTACATTTTACTCAGCCATACCACAGTTGTCGCCAACTCCAACCCCATGGTCTATCTCTTGAACTGGCGCCTCCTGCAAGGTCGTGTTGCTAAATGGGTAATTATCCTCCAAGAATATGACCTCACTTTCTCAAACCGTAAGAGCACTAAATCCCTCACGCTTTCCCAGCTCATCACCGATATCCCATCCCTCTTGCCATCCCCACAAATCTCCGATGAGTTACCCGACAATCACTTGTACATCATCTCGTCTGGTGACCCATGGTATGGTGATATTTTGTTATACCTTCGCACACAGAAGTTTCGACCCAACATCAATCATGATGGACGCCATCATATCCGTCACTAGGCCTCTCGATATCTCCTCTTGGGCGATGTCCTTTACCGACGAGGGGTTGACACGATTCTACGCCGTTGTCTTACACACGAGGAAGCCAAACAAGTCCTCAATGACTGTCATAGCAGTGCCTACGGTGGACATTTCTCTGGAATGGCCACTGCCCAAAAGGTCATCCACGCCGGATACTTTTGGCCCACACTCTTTATCGACTGCATTACAGCGGTCAAACATTGCCATAATTTCCAACTTTTTGCCCCTAAGGCTCGAACACCACCCGCTCCGTTACACCCAGTCGTCACCGTTGGTCCCTTTTGTAAATGGGCCATCGACTTCATGGAATCTAAACCCTCATCCGCCAATGACCATGAGTACATCATTGTCACCATCTACTACTTCACCAAATGGGCTGAATCCATGCCCACCTTCAATTGTAAAGCTGACACCGCCACCTGTTTCTTTTTTAACCATGTTATCACACAATTCGGGGTCCCCAAACAGCTGGTCTTAAACCATGGTTCCCATTTTGAAGATTCCATTTGGCGCGAGTTATCCACCCTCTTGAAGTTCGAACATCAGTATTCCTCTGCTTACTACCCCCAAGGGAACGGCCAAGTAGAGGCCATTAACAAAATTTTAAAAACCATCCTCCAACGCACTGTTGACCGGCATAAGTCCAATTGGAATCACATGCTTTTCCCTGCATTATGGGTTTACCGTACATCAACCAAGACTGCCACCGGCTTTACCCCGTTTCATTTAGTTCACGGTGTAGAGTCTATCCTCCCCATCGAGTGTCAGATACCTACCTTACACATCGCCGTAGAGATTCTTCTAGACACCTCCCCACTCGAGCAACGTCTGCTATCACTAGAACAAGCTGATGAAGACTATCGTGCCACCCTCCAGACCATTGAAGCTGCCAAGAACCACTCCAAAGCTGGTTACGACGAACATGTACACCCTCGAACTTTCCGTGAAGGGGAACTCGTCCTCGCCTATGACCAAGCCCATGACAAGACTGGTAAAGAAAAGTTTGAATCCATGTGGCAAGGGCCTTACATCGTGCAGACCTGCCTTGCAAATGGGGCATGCATTTTAACTGACTTAGAAGGTCACCCTTTGTGCAACCCCTATAATGGGTTGTATCTTAAACGCTTTTATCCTTAAACAAACCCGTGGCCCCATTGGTCCGTATTGTACAGTTTGCTTTCTTTTTGTTTTTCACCTTTTTTACCGCAACCTTACATTCATCCTTTTTTTCATGATCACAGATGGACCATCTTCCACCTCATTACATTGGCTTTGCTGATGGAGCAAGCCACTGGTCTCCAAACTTGGCTTCTGCAGCATGGGTCTTATATTTCCCTTCACATGAGTTGATTCACCTTGATGGAATGTGTATAGGCGCTTCTACCAATAATCAGGCGGAGTATGATGCTGTGACCGGTCTCTTGACTGCTGCCCTTTAGATGGGTATATGTCACCTTCATGTGTTCCTTGACTCTTAGATACTTGTCTCCCGACTCAACAACTGCTACCAGGTGCGCGATCCATGCCTCTTTAGAAAATTCTTGCGCACAAAACAACTCAGCCGACAATTTGAATCCATAACATTCACCCATGTCCCAAGAGCTCAGAATAGTGTCGCAGATCAAATGGCTAACAACATCCTAGATTGGCATATCAATCACACCATGTAAAACATCCATCATGCATCATCATCCCATATCATCTCATCAAACATATATGGAAATACAAAAAGATTGCATTTCCAAGAAGGGGCTTCTACGTGCCTATCATCACATAAATATTTGCATCCATGTGCGATAACATAAACACATTACTATACAAGGGCATCCACGTGCCTATCCTACATCCATAATGTTGCATCCATGTGCACTATGTAACATACAAATACACAAAAGGGCATCCACGTTGTCATCATCCTACACTACTTGCATCCATGTGCAGTATAAACACATAACAAACCACAGGCGCATCCACGTGCGTACATTCCATCATACTCGCAAAAGATGCATCCATGTGCATATATATATCAAAAAATAAACATCAATGTTCTACACATGTCCCGAGTACCTCAGCACTCAGCTATACAAAAAATGTATATACATCGACAAGCCTCATAGAATACAAGCCGTAAGCTACAAAAAACCCAGAGTGTCCATACACATCAGGGGGCAGTCCCCTGTACTCCCTACTAAGAGTCATAGCCTCCATCGTTGCCTGCATCTGCAACTTTCGAGTCCTCACCCCACTCCTCCTCCGACAACTCCTCATCCCCTGCCAGATCATGTGCCCGACCCCTCTCTGCCAAAATGGCCACCCAGATCGCGATTGATCTAAAATCCCGTGGCACCCCAAGACAGTCCTGAATCACCTCCTGATCCAAGGCCCCCCACCCATCATTAGTCACTCAAACTAGCAAACGATCGAGCAATACCTGTACAGACTCCAAAGTCCCCTTAACATCCCGTTAACGCACCTCCCCTCGGCCTGGCAGGCCGGGTAACGCTACATGACCCCGGCGATCTATATGTCCTAGTGGTGGTCTCGGGCCATCATCTGTAGATCATACATCAATCAGTAACAACATATCAATATCTCAAACCTATCATACACAAAACCTGACATCAACAACAATCAAGCAAATCAATACATACCATCTGGTCCCCATGCCTACCCTGGAGGCCATGGTGCCTCCGGATCTCCTGTGTAGTTCATCTCTCTGTATGGATAATCATCCAGCGTTAGCAGCATCTACAACCACTGTAGGTAGAGATTCTGGGTGAAGTACCTTCCCACCTCACCACCACCTTGTCGTCGCATCATCTCTCCCCACCGCACCATGGGCGGCTCCCTAAGTCCTCCTGCCCTAACCGGAACCTGCGGCCGCAGTGTAGGCACCCGCTCCATGAAGAAGGCACACAAAAAAGATCCATAGCAGAATCGTTTGCCAGCTTCCTTCACTGAGGTCAGCTGCCGCTGAACACTGGTGAGGAACATCTGGCCCTAGGCATAGTATATGCCACCCAGCACCTGCTCCACCAGCTGCATCTGGCCCCCTGACACCTGCTCAGGCGACTAGGACCTAAAACCCAAACCACGCACGGTGCGATCTCCTATACTAATGGCTCCCGCAAATCGACAATCTGGAGTGCATTCCTATGCATTATAGCCTCAGAATGGCAATACCGCTCCAACATATCCTCCATGTCCACGTCTGCAGACACTCGTGGTTGCGTATCATCCACCCTACCCAGATAGGGAAACCCTGTCAAGAAATACACATCTGCGAGGGTGAGATCCACCCTCTCTCCCTACACTGTGAACGCATGTATGTCAGGCTCCCAGAAGCTCACTAACCTGTTCAGCAGTAGCCCTGCTGAATGCATCATGGGCACCTGTGTGAACTTCAGTAACCCGCAAAACCCCAAAGTAGACCGCACATGCCGATCCCTCCGGATGACATCCACTATGTCGTCCAAGACCTTTCGCTCTCACCATAGCACTAACGACATCCTATCAATCACATAATGTACACTCATCAAACCCATGTCAAGAAAATAACCCTCCCCCCCCTCAGGGGAAACCCTAAAGCTCGATCTTAATCGCGGCTTTAGGGCCCCTTACCACGATCTCAGACCGCGGCTGTCAGGGCTACAGTCGCATTCTGGGACCGCGCTTGTAGGAGCCGAACTCGCGGTCCCGAACCGCGAGTCCAGCCTCAGAACTCGCTTTCCAGGATCGCATATTCCAACCCAGAACTCGCGGTCCCCGGCTGCATGCTCAGACTTGGAACCCCTGGTCCCCGACCGTGGTTCCACCCCGCAAACCCGTGGTCCACCCCACGTGGACCATCCAGCAAACCCCTGGGACCCACTAGCCCCCCGAACCCAATAAAAAATGCAGGTATGAGTTTATCGGAATACCTACAACTCCCAGATATGCAAACGGCCGGTCGGATCGTCTAGAAACACCAACTCAGCTTTGGTCCACTCTGATCTCTAGTCAATGTCAACAAGTCCAAATGATATTTGTCATGTTGGACCCACTTACGATTTATAGTCCATTGACTTTTTCTTGTTTTGGCGATTCTGAACCCATACGGAGTGCATTTTTCGAACCGTTTCCACCACTAGAATCAGCACGACGAGACCGTCATGATGGTCAATGCGTTTTCTTATTTTTTCCGCATTGTGTTTTGAGCATTTTTCTAGATGCCACCAGTCACCTCGGTTTGTGTGCCACTTCTGCTGCTCTCCATTTTTGATATATTTTATATCATCGGATTCATTTTTTCTGAGCCTGTGATGATGTTTTAGATCATTTCTCACTCTCACCCCAATATTTTTTGGGTATTTTTTCCAAAATGCCCCCTGTCGCCTCGGTTTGCATGCCACATCAACTGTTATCCATTTTTGACACTTTTTATATCACCGGATCTAGTTTTTCGAGCTCGTGATGATACTTGAGATCATTTCTCGCTCTCACTAGGTACAATTTCAACATTGTGTCTCGACACCTTGCTACCTCGATTTGCACGCCACATCGGCCTCCATCGGATTGTTCCACATTTTTACATGAGCCATTCACTCCTTTCATACTGCAATTATTTCATTATTTTGCCACCATTCATTATCCTATAAGGAGGCCCACCAGTGTTCCCCCCTACCCTCGTTCTTTGACATCATCAATGTTCCTTGATTGAGCAATTCGTCCTTGCCTGACCATTCCTTTTGTTTGGTATAATTTTATCCCTTTTTCGGACCGGATAAGTCCTTTACGAAAAAGGTACTTAGAGAGTTTATGTTAAGCTCTTTTCTGACTCCTAAAACAATGAAAAGATTGTTGAGCAATCTTGCTTCCTTTCATGCTTGTTAAAGTACTTGAAAGAGAGTCTATCTGGTATAATTTTAACCCTTTTTCAAACCTGGTAGACTAATTATGAAAAAGGAATACTCTAGTCACATTGGATAAAAGAGTTCTTCATTGCATCCTTTTATGCTTCTTCGGGCCTTGGAGACTAACACATGAAAAAGCAACCCCCTAGAGTCTTCTTATCACTTTCAGACTCTCTAAAATTGAAAGCAACCACAAGTTTGAACTGTCCTGGGCTTGTACAAATCCACACGACAGTACCATTCCATTATTTCAGAGTCTTCTTATCGCTTTCAGACTCCTTAAAATTGAAAGCAATCACAAGCATGAATTGTCCCGGGCTCATATAAATCCACACGACAGTACCATTTTGAACACATTTCTTCTAGTTCCTTAAACCGTGAAGAAGTTCCCCCCGTGCCTCTCGGCACCGTGATCGATCATCTCGGCAGCACCCCCAATAAGGTCGCCTTTGTTCAGAGTATTCTACAGTCTCCTGCCATCTTACACCAACTTGAGTATCACTCATCCCAGTCACTATCCTTGATCCATTACAGCTATGATCCCTTTCCCACCAGTCAATTTCATATGCTGCCCAATCATCCCCGCCATCATACTCTGAACACAAGAAGTTTGAGTCCACCCACTCTACTTGCCCAATTATTCCCTACCCCCACAGTATGTTAGTCCTACCATCAGTACTCTCACACTCCAGTTCTCCACCTCGTGCTCCTATCAAGGAAGCATCATTGTCTTGCTAGTTGCAGGTCTCCCTCTGTCGATGACAACCCATCTATTCCAGAGGATAGACCTAGAGGTCCCTGTGCCTTGGACTAATCACTGTTTGTGGTGAGTTCCTATGGACCATTTTGCGAGGAGTCATTAGTACCTCTCCGAGTGGTTGTTTCTCACATGCTCGACTTCAACACCTTGATCGCATCGTTGAGAATCGCGCAAGGTATATATCCCTTCATTTATTGGTCGAGGACCCCGAATCTCCCCTGACTCTAGCACATTGGTGAGTCCCCTCGAAACGCCCAATTATATGTTCCGGTGGATGTCTGGGTTGCGTTGGCAATTGTGTTTGGAAGACATCCAGTTATATGCTTCCTTGAGTACCCAGTTCAGTGTACCATTGAGGGTATGACTCCCTGTCACTATGATCCAGCAGCTCATCAGTTCCTTTGGTACCACACTTAGCAACACTGTTGTTATTCAAGTGTATCAGTTCTTCAGCTCAGACATGGTCAGCCCAGCAGTATGTCCTAGATTTGTGTCCCCTCTGGACCCTTATGATGTACACAGTGGTTCTCCATGTATCCTTCAGGCCCCCATTTTTGGGCCTCATTGTTATTTTTTATATATATCTCTAGATACGAGCATGGGTATGCCCGCCTCATCCATATATTGAGATTCTTCCTCATTTGAGGCCATGTATATTTCAGGTCCCCATTTTTTGGACCCCCTTGTTATTGTTCTATATCTTGATACGAGCATGGGAATGCCCGCCTCATCCATATGTTCAGATTATTCCTCATTCATTATTGAGATCATGTACTTTCAGTTTTTGCAGTTTGTTCGGGACCGTTGTTCCGAGCTCTAGTTCGTTTCTTCTCCTCTTCACATCCCATGAAAACCATAAAATACGTATGATGTCTATCGGCCATACGATGAGCTCCTGCCCTCACACATCAGGGGGCAATCTATTAACACCCAAAAAGTGCTCACTACCTCATCTAACTCATTACATAACTCATTTGTCCATATTTCTTACCATATTTGCCTCCAAAACCTTAAAAACCCATTAAAAAGCCTCCAAAAGGACAAAAAACCATTACAAAAGCCTCCAAAAGGCCAAAAACCCCATTTTCCCCCCAAAATAAAGTAAATTCCTCCAAAAATAGCAAAAACCCTCTAAAAAGGGAATAAAAAATACAAAAAAGAGGAAAAAGAGGGAAAAAAGGAAGCAAAAACCCTATACAGCTGACCTAAACCATATGGTGCCCAAAACCATGGTTCAGCACTCCACCACTAAAAAACCTATAAATAGGTGATGGAGGCTGCCCATTTCATATCCACAATCATCCATATCCTCACTTTGCCAAAAAAATTTACGAAACCCTAGCTCTCCCTTTGGAGCTACTTTCGACTTGAGAACCCCATTTGGCCCCATTTCCAAAACACTTTTGGAAGAAGGAGAAGGAACAACACTGGAGCTTGGAAGCGACCCTCTTGGACTGCTGCAAAGGCTCCACCAACCTCTACATCTGAGGTAATTTTTAATACAAAAAGAGAGATCTTCACCATATTTTCGTCTTTTGTTATTCATGTTAATGCTCATGCTAGGTTAAATTTCATACTATTTTACTGATTTTATTTACTGTTTATTGAACTGCTACTAAGGAGGCCCTTCTCCTTAGTAGGTGCTCATTTGCACAAGCTAGGGTGAAAACCCTAGCTACATCTTTCGGCAGAAGAACTTGGCAAGTTGGTCTGCAACAACGGAAGAACTCAGCGAGTTGGTCCGCAATGACGGAAGGACTCAGTGAATTGCTCCGAAACAGGGAATTTCGGTCATTTTCGAGGGAAACATTTTAGGTACCGAAAGTTGAAAAATCGCTTTGAAATCATGCGCCAGATTGCATGAAAAAAAAAAAAAAAACCAGGGTGCTGCCCTTGACCCCCGTCATCCCCCGGAGATAGTCGTTGAGAGTGTGCAATGCATTCTTGGGATGAGAAGCAGGAATTGCATGGAAGGTTTGTGGAAGTCTTATTAAAAGTAATTAGCTGTGATATGCATTGCGGAAGAACAATGGGAGTAGCAAGACAATGTTGATAAGAGGGAAACTTCTCACCTTAACTATTTCTGTTATAGCATAGGAATTTCATGCTTGAAAAGTAACAACTAAGAATGTTTTAGATTTGTATTAAATTTCTAATTGGTGAGAAATGACAGCTAATGATTCCTTGTGTGCTTGGTAGGGAAAGCCAAGAAAAGGATCAAGCTATGATGTAGAGGAGGAACTCCATGTCATAATGAGGAAATTGGAAAGGGGGGAATTCCTTAACTCCTCTCTTACTATTGTTTTTGTATTTTACAAGTTTTATATGCATAAAAGATATGGCATAGGAACGCTGAAAATGCAAAGGATCATATAGATGAAGTAAATGTGCACTAGCTGGCACATTAATAGATATTGCATAGTGCATAAAAAGGTGTTTATGCATGAGCATGATGCTGCATATGGGTAAGAAGGTGGTACACTGAATATGTACTAGCTGGAATACTAACAGACATTGCATAATGCATGTGACAATGTTTGTACATGTATATGATACTGCCTATTGGTAAAATAGTGAGGTTTTACATATGCAATGAACTACTTAAGATCATTATGGTGGTTGCTAATAATTAGTTGTGTTAGCATTGGTTGTAGGACCAAAGAAAATCGAAGCATGGATAAAGATGTGGATGATGATTGTTGCATATAACCAACAACCTTATGAATAAAGGATGGTGCAACAAATCTATGATCATGAGGTTGGAAAAAGGACTGTGTAGCATTGGTAAGAGGCCAACTGATCAGGTAACATCAAGCGATGTTAATAACAGCCATGCAGGTAATGGTGATTTGTGCTTAACTGCATAAATGTGGAATGAGTATTCGGTAAGACCCCTTCAACTATGCTTAAATTATGTTGTTTGGTTGGCATGTGGTACTGAGTGCCTAAATGTGAATGTTAACCTACTAGGTATGGTGAGGTATGGGGTAGTAAGGGCGAGGAACCCTCTACCATATGACTGTTTTAAATACTAGAATGCTTTCATATGGGATTATATCATGCCATTTGTGTATGTTGGTTGTGAGTTTAACAACCAAAGCAAGTGATGACTTATGGTCCTGTTGTAGTGTATGCCATATGGGATAGGCATGGTTAGGCCATAATACGTTGGAATTTATAGTATTCATGGATTAATGCAAGGTTGTATTGAAAGATTATGTGAGTGATGTAAATGTTGTGAATATGCATTGTGTGAATGCATGGGTGTGACATATATATGTTTCAATGCAATTAGATAATAGATGAAATGGTGGACTATCGTTAATCCTGAGACCATTTCATGAGCTGCTATGAATGCAGGAGGAAGACTGGATGAAGAAGGTAGACATGTGATGGGCTATCAGAGCACTCTGCTGGAAGGACCGAATTACATGGAATGTGAAGTAATGAGTATTTACAGTTATTTAAATTGCATGGATAGTGTGACTGTGTCTTGCAATTTTATTGTGATAATGATGCATATATAGAAATGTATATATTTCATTGCATTTCAAATGTTAGCAGCTGAAGGTGTTTGAATTATTGAGTGTTATAATTCTGAGATCACTCCAGTGACTATTGTGCCAATGAAAGGATTATATGCACAGATACTCACAACATGTTTGGCTGATTGAAGTTTCAGTTCTCAGGTAGAAAAAGTCCTACGTATGGCAATGAGGATAAGTCCATAGTAAAGATCGAGATCTACCATGTGTAGAAGCCAAAGGTTAAGAGAAGGTTCTCATGGTTGTAATTTATGCATGAAACAAATCTGAAAATTGTCTGGTTTAAGTTTATGAAAATAGTCTCATGGTTGCAAATCAATTTTTGTAGGAGACAGAATTGTAAATTCATGTTGAATTTAATTATTAATGCCATTGATTGGTTATGAAGCAATAGGATTTGAAATTATTGTTAAATGTTGCTGACTGTTTGGCTATTTGATAAGTGTGCCAGGATGACACATTGCAGAAAGACCATGTGTGATGGCCTGGAGAAGCCAAACTAGATGGGAAGGATCCCATGCCTTGGAAATGGGTTTTGGGTGAAACGCCATTATAAATTTTGTTAACACCTCAGCTGCACTGCATGTGAGAGAGAGGGTGAAATTATGCCAAGAAGGAATGTGTGAGTTATGAAACGTGGAAATAATGGGGTGGAAAACCGAAGTACTATTGACTCAGAGAAGGGAGCCCCATTCTTTGTCAATCAAAGGAAAGATACATATGTGAAACAAATGAGTATTCGGTAACCCTAACTGAGGATGTACATGTCTGGTTATTAGATTTAATATGCAGAGCATGTTTTATTATTTTATTATTATTTCAAACTGCTTGAGTGGGACTAAGGCCTACATGGCTCACATCGGAAAGGGATGCATACCTTTCGGGTGATGGGTTATGTTAGGGTTTTCAATATTAACTACACCCTAAGGGAATGGACGCATTCCTGGTGCTTCAATACTTAATAGTGAATGTTATGAAATATGGTTACAATTTTAGAGCAGCAATACTGATGAGTAAATGACCCAAGCTACTGCATCCAACTGATAGGTGTGGCGACTGGCGCCATCAGCAAATACTAAGAAATGTTCGGTTGACATCTGGTACACGAAACGAAAAACACACATAAGATTAACTAACAAGCATAACGAAAACTAGGTTTACAAAAATATACAGCTATGTTACAAGAAAAAGTACGTCAGCCTAAGCATAGTCCTTCTTCAAGTAGAGCCCATTTCTAGGCTCGGCCAACTTATTACCTTCGTAATCTATCAATTCATAGGCACCTTTCTTCAGTACTTTGGAAATTATATAAGGTCCAAGCCACCTGGATTTGAATTTTCCGGGTCCTAGGGTTCTTTGTCTTGATCCCAAAGTAGGACCAAGTCTCGTTCAATGAAAACCCTAGGTTTGACGGATTTGTCATACTGTCCTTTGACTCATTTTTTGTGGACCTCGTTTGTTGTGAGTGCATCGCGGCACTGTTCATCTAGATGTTCTAAGTGTAACAAATGTTCTTCTAGTATTGAAGTATCTGGTAGTAACTGAACTGTTAGTTTTAGCGAAGGAATCTCGCATTCAATCGGTACGACTGCTTCTATCCCATGCACAAGTTGGAAGGGAGAGAATCCAGTAGTAGTCTTAATGTTGGCCTGGTAATCCCAAAGAGCCGAGTACATCATGATGTGCCAGTTATTTCAACTGGCATTAACAGTTCTTTGCAGTATAACCTTTAAAGTTTTTTTCACTGCTTCGACTTGTCCATTCGCCTATGGATAGTATGAAGACGAATGTTTTTGTCGAAAACCAAGCATTGTATACAACTTGATCATCATGCTATTTTGGAAATGACTGCCATAATCAGTCACTATCTCTTTAGGTATGCTGAACTGTGCAATAATCTGATTAAACACAAAATAAGCGGCAGTTTCTCCATCTTCCTTGACAATAGGCATTGCCTCTGCCCACTTAGTAAAGTAGTCAATGGCAACGATGATGTAATGATGTCCTCCAGCCGAAACTGGATTGCAAGTCATGTAATCAACCCCCCATTTTGTGAAGGGACCTACTGTAATCACAGGATGAAGGGGAGATGGGCGTGCCCTCATTTTCTTAGTGAAAAACTGACACGGACGACAGCGTTTCACCGCTTCCACACAATCTTTAAAGATCGTGGGCCCAAAATACTTGGCACACAGTATCTTCTGAGCTGTTGCCAACCCAGAAAGATGTCCCCCACAAGCTCCACTATGTGAATCATTTAATACTGCTTCGGCTTCTTCTCGAGTTAAGCAACATCGTAAAATGCAATCTACCCCATGTCGATACAAAGTATCTGAGATGATGAGGTAGTTCTTCGCATGGATTTTGAGCTTGCGTCGCTCTTCTCGAGAAAAAGTAGTAGGACACCTCAAAGTCTAGAGATATACTAAGTTATCCCCGTACCATGGATCAGAGGAAGTAATGAGGAAGATATGTTCATCTGGGAATGATGATTCTTCCTCAACGTATTCTATGTCACTTGGAAACTCTGAGATTAACTCAGCGAACACTAGTGATTTCTTCGACTTGACCGATTGGAAGACCAAATCGAACTCCTGTAAGATTACAATCCATTTATTATATTTCCCACCGATGATTCGTTGGGTGAGAATGTACTGGAAAGGATTGACTTCTGCTATCATAGTAGTAGTTCGTAAAAGTATATAGTGACGAAGTCTCTATACCGCATAGACCGCGGTAAGTGCTAACTTCTCAACGTGCAAATATTTAACCTCAGGGGCTATCAATGGGAGAGAAAGATAGTAGACAACATGCTCTTGGAGCGTATCATCTTCCTGAAATAAAACTATACCAATTGTATTAAGAGACGCTGCCAGATATAAAAGAAAATCTT
Source organism: Larix kaempferi (assembly GCA_027924585.1). NCBI lineage: Eukaryota > Viridiplantae > Streptophyta > Pinopsida > Pinales > Pinaceae > Larix > Larix kaempferi. Next base: position 41,608,973 of record BSBM01000493.1, read on the forward strand.
TTGCGTAGTCTGGCGGGCTCAACAAGGGTGCTGAAAGGAGTGCCTTTTTTAAGGCTTCAAAGGATGCTTGAGCAGCCTCATCCCACACAAAGTAGGGGTCTTGTTTGAGTAGCCTCATAAAACCTTTAGTAATTTTAGCATAGTTTATGATAAATCGCCGTAAGAAATTAGACATGCCTTGCAGACTTTGGAGTTGTCGCAAGGTACGAGGAGGAGGCAGATTTACAATCGCCTCTACTTTCAGCGGGTTGACCATTATGCCACGACTGGAGACAATAAATCCCAGTAGACATCCCAATTTGACACAGAACACACACTTATTAGGGTTCAAACGAATCTTATATTGTCTACATCTTTCAAACACCTGTCTAAGATGAGCTGGATGATCCCGTCTCTTTCGAGATCGCGCCGGGAGATCATCCAAGTAAGGTTCTACTATGTGTTTGATATCATGAAAAGAGAAATTCATCGCACACTGGAAGGTAGCTCCAACATTTTTCAAGCCAAATGGCATCTTCTGGTAAGCGAAGGTCCCCCATGGGAAAATGAAAGCTATTTTATGTTGGTCCTCGGGTTTGATTTGTATTTGATTATATCCTGAAAAACCGTCCATGAAAGAGAACATCTCATGTCCTGCACAAGCATCTATAATTTGATCGATAAACGGTGTAGGATAGTTATCTTTCGGACAAGCTTTGTTCAAGTCCCGGAATTTAGTACAGACTCTAATGGTACCTTGCTTCTTATCAACCGGAACAGGGTTTGAAATCCATTCCATCATGTGAATCGAATAGATGAAACTGGCTTTAAGCAACTTTTCAACCTCCGCCTTGATGGCGGCTGCTTTTCTAGGGTTCACAGGATGGAGCTTTTGTCTCACCGATTTTGCGTTAGGGTATGTCATGATGACATGCTCCATGATGGTTGGGTCTATACCTGGCATCTCCTCATATGACCAGGCAAAAACGTCGTGGAATTCTTTAAAAAATTTTGTATACAGAGCAATCTCTTCTGGAGAACAGTCTGCACCAATAAAAATGTTTTCGACGACCCCAGGTTTGGTGGAAATGTTGATCAGAATTGTTCTCAATATGTTAGCCATATTTCCCTCAACATAAACAGCTCTTGAAGTAGAAGGAAAATATGACATATCAACCAATCCACCGAGTCTCGCGGGGAATTCCCCTCTCTCAATCCTGTCTGTATCTGGAAGTATGTAGGACTTGTGGTGCATATGTTCCCATGGTTGGTCCAGGCCCATCATGACTTCTAAGATGGATTCATTAGACGAAAAAACTGTGTCTAAACAATCGAACGAGTGAGTGGAATTCAGTGACCATGGCGGAGCATAGTCCATATATGACTCAGCAGAGACTGGCAGAGTCATGATATGTTCCATTGTAGCATGTTGTGTTTCCATATGGGCCACTTCTGCAATGGATGGAGGCACAAAAGGTTCTGATGTAGTGGGAAGGATCCAAGGATTAGTTCTTAAAACAACCATGAATGTTTCGGTAGCAGTACCCACATCAGAACGCATAAAAAGAATAGGGGAGGGGAGGTCGAAAGTGCCTATTAACGACCCGTACAACCCTGCTCCTAAACTCTCATTAACCGGGGCGGTTTGATCAACTAAGGGAATTGTGGTCTCTGAAGAAGTCTGGTTGTTTCTCTGAGTGAAAGAAAGCTAATCGACTATAATGACCTTACCTTCAAACGGGAACATAACAACTCGAAAAACTGTCGATGCAATAGCTCGCATGGCATATGTCCAGCTCTTGCCTAATAACATATTGTAATCAAGCGGAGCGTCTAGAACTTCTACTTTTATAGCAACTGTCTTACTGACCAATGTGACATCAAATGATGGAAAAACCCCATGTGGGAGGAAAGTCCTGCCATCAAATGCAGTAAGTAGTGTGTTAGAACGGGATAACTTGGGGGAACCCAAATCTTTCCAACAGGAAATTGACATTACGCAGGTCGACGCGCCCCCATCTACTACAGCTCGTCTGATGGTCATTGGGCCATGGATGACTTCAATCTAAAGAGCAACATGGTAGGGAAACCGGTATTTGATATCAGCCATATCAAATCGCGCAGACATGTTAGAGGATTCCATACTTCCAATAGCTGCAAAAAGTGCATTTCGTTGTAAAGGGCAACTTTGCAAGACTTCTAAGGTAGACATGGCACAAGGGGCCTGGGATAAATATTCAACCACATTATAGTTGGAGGCGGCCCAAGTGTTGGGATTGTGCGATGCCCATTTCAAGACACCTTTCGAGATCTTGGGCATTGGGTCCACATGTATGTGGAGTGGAGTGGAGGATTATGGAATCTCTTTATCCTTTTTCTGTGTGTCCGGGGTATAATTCCTGGCTCTCGTTTGTAAGAGTGCATCCGAATTAACCATGTTAATAAAATTTTGATCAACCGTAGCATGTGTAGTGCCCCCAATGTTGGAGGTGCCAGAAGCTGAGCTCTGCCCCTCAGGGATTGGATCTTTCAGTACGGCAGGCTTCTTTTCTCTTAATAGCTTCTGGGCTTCTTCAAGCAGAGGGCATTGGTGAGTAAGGTGGTCCTGCTTTCAAAGTTTACAAGGGAACTTAACCTTCTTTTTCTCTTTGTTACCCTCTTCAGCATTCTATTTTTTAGGCTTCTGATGGTTCCCCTCTCCTTTCTTTCCCTTCTTTTTGTTATTGGGATGCCGAGGGCCGTTTTGATTGTTCTGAACCTAGTTGACAGGTTCAAAAGTAGAAGGAGAGATTGTGACGGAAGAAACTTCTGTAGTCGATTGTTTGACAGATAAGGCATGAATCTGTTTGGTCAATGCTTCGAAGGTTGCAGAGTCAACTGAACCCACTATGCCGTCAGCATGTGGTCCAGGTTTAGGTCTACTCAGATTGGTATTTGATCGCGGTGCATCAGGTATGATCTCATATAGTAACCTGGATTGTGCATAAACAAGATCTAACTGCTGGGTCCGTAGGATGGCTTCTTCCTCGTTAGACACTCCAGACGTAGATACTTCCTTAGAAATGTAAGGAAGGAGTGATTTCAAATACCACTCAAGAAGGAATTATGGAGGTATGTTGGCCTTAATGAGCCTCTTCTGTCTTCGCCACTCCTAAATGTGATCAGATAAATGAGTGGCTTTATTTTGCCTAAATGTAGACAAAAGGTCTGTTCCGGCATCATACCGAACAGGAAGCTGGAAGTGATTCAAAAAGACAGTCGCGAGATCCCCAAAATTAAAGAATGTAGTTGGAGGTAACTCAATGTACCATTTGGCTGTAGCACCAATTAAAGTCCTTTGGAACAGTCTCAATCTAATGGAATCTTCATTTAATGAGTTCGAGGAACATTATAAATGGAAACTAGTGACATGGTCACCAGGGTCTTCACCTGTTTTTCCTTCGAACTTTGGAATGTCCAAAGGTAACTTTGTAGGAACTGGTGGCCATGTAGCGTTATGATACACTGGATCGTTGGTCAATTTAGAAATATCTGGAAAATTTAAAGTTGCAAGAAATGGTAAATGAGGTCGGTAAGACGGTAATTGATAAGCTGGGGTCGAAAAAGGGGAACCACCCATAGCTTGACCCGTGAACTGTTGGTAGGGGTTACTCCCAGTTGTCTGCTGGTAGGGGTTACATCCAACCATCTATTGGTAAGGGTTTCCCCTGACCATCTGCTGATAGGGGTTTCCACCTACCATCTGTTGATAGGGGTTGCCCCCTCCCATCTGTTATTGCATGAAAGTATTATTGAAATTTCCCCACCCATATGAAAGTGGGTTAGTGCTCTGTGGGTTCGTCCACTGTGGCTGGGTGGTAGCCCCGCCATATTGCTGGTTAAAAATATTACCCCCTCCCCCTGAAAATAAGGAAAAAGGGACATTACCTGCAGGCATATTACATTGATTCATGTTGGGACCTGCAAAGGTATTGAAACCAGTGGTAGCTAACATAGACGGTGTGGTCATGGTACTCATGACAGGCATATTAGCAGAAGCACTTGGCCCTACAGTGGGTGTGGAAATCCAAGTACTGGGTATATGATATAATGGTTGAAATGCAGGAGGTGGCACTAAATTGGCTGTACTGCTAGGTCCAACAGTAGGTGTAGAGGTAGATGCCATAGTTGTTGAACTCAGCATACCTAACGTACCAGTATTAAAACTGAAAGACGGAGTGGACACAGAGGTTGTATGTGCCGAACTCGGTGTAGTAGTAAAAGGAGGATTTACAGTGTTAGTGTTCATACCTATGGTGGGATTTTGTGAAACTCCTTGTTCACCTCCTCGAGTAGACATAAAATGTCCAGGAAAGAAATTATATGCACTGTAATCGGGCTGCTGGAAACCAATGGGTAACAGAAGCAGATTTCTAGGATTGGTCAGAGGAGGATTAAAGGGAGTGCTATACTCCGCAGAAGTAAGATCTTCAATCTCAACTGAACTAAAATGTCACTGATCTGGAGTACCTGGTTGTGGTTCCTCAGGAACCTCTATTTCAGGGTTTTCTATTGCATTTTGTTGTTCTTCAGGAAACTCAATTTCTAGTGGTAGTTCCTCAAGAATTCCTATTTCAGGATTTTTCGTTGTAAAAATTTCCTCAGGAAGTTCTATTTCAGGAATGGTTTCTGAAGAAACACGGGGGTTTACCTGCTGTCATCTAGCTAGCGGTAAAGGTTCTGTTCTAAGTGGCGGAAGGTTTTGAAGCCTTCTCGATCTACGAAGTTCTTGGTTCTCCGTGATTATATATATAAATAAAAAATAGAAAACCTAGTGGCCACTAAGACTAGGGGGAAAATAGCGCACCAACTAAAAATTCATAAGTATGCAAACCAAGCAAACGAGATGCCTTCTGGAGAAGAGTCTGGGATGATGAGGTCCCAGAACAGATCAACGAAGGATGAAGAATAGTTACCCGGGGTCCACAATACAATGACTAAGGGTGCAAGTGCTGGAATCACCCAACTGCCCTCCCAAAGACCTGCAAGGGATTTCCTCCCACGTCTATCCCAGGTACAACAGATATACCCTTTGTTGTCACCTGTGTATGAATCTATGGTCAGATACTAAGGATACCACAACACTGAAAACTCCTGGGGGAACAGTCTCTGGTCGAATCAGAAGGCGTGGGTAGGGTAACTGAGCCCGAAACTCAAAAGAGTCCCCAAACGTGATCCAATCCTGGTATATGCTCGAAACAGAAAGTAGGAGGAGTATTCCCAACAATCTGAGCTCACAAGACCTACTACATAGATCCCAGGAAAGGTTTGAGTGAAATGGATTTACCTGTGATAGTCGAACTATGATTTTTGCGTAATGTGTGATCTTGAGTGGTTTAAGGCGATTTAAACTCAAGATCCTAACCAAGACTAGTTGGTGTAGTGTATCCCTAAAAAGAAAAATTGTTTCTATTTAATTTTATTAAAGATTTTTTAGGGTTGTTATTACTCAAAAGGTAGTGCGTTTGTGTGGCGTGGTTGCAACAAAAAAGCAAAAGTGCATAAATTCTAACTTTCGACAGCAAAACTTTTTTTTAAAATTTTTTCATTTAAAATTCTTTTCCAAACTGAAAAAACTGAGCAAATCTACTTAAATTTCTTTTTTGTTTTCTTTTGAAATTGTACACAAAATAATATATGCTATCTTGTAACAAATATAAGCCTTATTAATCTTAAGCTACCAAATTTTTTGCTTTTTCTGTTATTATAAACGAAAAAGAACTATAAACATGGAAAGCAAATAAGACTTGTGTGCAATGTGTAAGTATGGATAAAAATGGTTCCTAAGATTACAACTGTCAAGGCACTAGCTCAACAAAGACTTGTCCTACAAGCTTTTTGCAAAAGAAAAATCCTCTATACTCGGAAACAAAGTGGGGAGAAAACAATAGGAGAAAGATACTTAAAACTGGGAATCCAACATGAGAGGACTGACCCAAAGCATCAAACCCTAACAAGACCACTACGCCAAGCAAAAGGTAGGCAAGCAAGCTACCAACCACCCTACTAATACAAAGAACGAGAAATGAATCAGCCTAAAACACTTTAAACACACTTGAAACTAGAAAAGACAAAAAGTCAAAGAAGGTTGGAAATCAACAAGTTCGGAAGACACCCTAAAGGCTCCAAAACAGACCGAACCCTAAAACAAAAAATAAGATAGGTAAAGAGCAAACAAATGTTGCTACAAACAGCGAATGCGAAAGCATACAGGTTTGTAAATCAACAACATATAGTCAGGGCAAGAATAAGCGGAAGTGTTCACCAAAGAACAAAACCTAGTCTTTCGAAAGAGTTATAAACAGTCCAAACATTCCACAGGTAAGCAAGCGATCTAAAGATGGTAAAAAGACTCAAAGAAAGGTTTTACGACTTAAATAAAAGTTATAAACCTCAAATACTGTTGAGATATTGTAACTTCAAAGAATATTATATTTGTACTTTATTATTCCGGAGATGTTTCATTCCTCCATGAAGATCTTATTGTATATCCGGAGATGTTTATTCCTCCGTCGGAATGTGGTAACTTGGGTTATTAGACTTCCCTAGTGGGGGTCGGCCCTGTATGTGTTATGTGGGTCAAAGGGTTGTTAGACCACCCTAGTGGGGTTGGCCCAGTTAGTTGTAATGGGGTATTTAACCCAATGGTTAAATACGAGCCTACATGATTTGTGTAAAAGACAAGTCGGAGTAGTGTATAAATAGAGGAGGTGTATTCCTCATTTAACACACACTCACTCACTTGAGAGTAGAAAACTTATGGAGGAGAGGTATGCTATGGTGGAGGAGGAGATCATGTCTTTGGTTTGCATCTTTGTATATTGCTAGTCATCTATATTGAGGAATCTTTGCTGAGTTTTCTACCCCATGAGGGTTTCCCAGGATAAATCTGTGTCTCTTGTGTTTATGCTATGCTTGTTGTTTCTTCAGTGATCCTATATATGCTATTATTGTGAAATGGAATGCAATGCTGCTATTTTCTGTCTTAGCATATTAAATCTTAACAAATACCAGTCAAGGAGATCTAAAAACAAAGTCAGAAGACCACCAAAAATGCTAAAAACTCAAACAAACCACTAACAGAAGGCTACAGGAAATATACCCTACTGTGCGGTAGGGAAACTAGCGCTCCTAAAGAGATGGGCGCTACTGTATGTATAGCAAAGTAGCATATGGGCGCTATTGGATGTATAACAAAGTAGCGCTCAGGTCTTAAAAGTTAAAAACTGACTTTGAAAAGATGCAAAAAGACTGATTGAAGCAGAGAAAAACAAGCAGGGGGTACCTACAGGGTTTCTCAGCACATAAAAGGAGTTTAAATAGTTCTGGGAAGACAAACAAGAAAGGTTTCCTAGAGAAAAAACACAATTATTTCCAGCGGAGTCACCAGTCTGTTGGTGGGAAAAACTACCCTATAGTAAGGAAACAGATACTATCAACTGAAAGGGGATGACAAGTAAGTGTATTAACTGCGTTACAGAAATGTTCATGAAAGGAAATAGGTTATAAGCCTTGAGAACATACCTTTCGAATGATGTTTGATCCTAGCTCTTATTCGATCTTGCACTCAATCCTCAAGTCCACCTCTCGTTCACTAAACCTACAATACAAGTACCTTTCTCAGCATATCTTGGATACTATATAATGATGGAAAAATACAAAGCAATTTAAACATCCAATATTAACCAAAACATATCCAAACAAGTATATCACTTCAAATGAACACTTAATTTGGGACAAGAAAGACGCTTCAACTCTTTATTGTCAAATGCAAATTGATGTTACAAAATATACCTGACTTTGTGACATGCTCCTGCAACTTGATCCTGGGGTCCTGGTCTTCTCTGGCTTGGATATATTCCAGCATAAACTCCTCCAATGCAAGCTTCTCTTTAAAAGTCTCTTAGTAACATTCATGTCTCTAACCCCTCTCTTTATTCTTCCCTATATTTATAGGACAAGAGAAGCAGTTCAGGTCGAGAGATGGTTATGGAGGAAGTTGGGGAAGTTGGGAAACCAACTGCAACTAATCCTCTTCGTGAAATTAATTATTTTTTAATCATCTTTTGAGATGTACGCTACTATTTTTCAGTGAAGTAGCGTTTAGGGCACTACTATAGTGCTTGTAAACTAGCGCTCATCACTTTTTGAATGTTGAGCACTACTCTGCTGAAGAGGAGTAGCGTTCATGAGGCTTGAGTGCTACTATTACACACTGGAGTAGGGTACAGGCACTAGTCTATTGAAGTAGAGTAGTGCTCACATCTCAGAATGACATTTTTAGGGTTTTTCCAGTCTTGTCAAAAAGTGGAGTAAGTCAAAGTCTCATCTAGGGTCAACATGCTCCTCCATCCAAGTTGTCTTGTTGTGTGATCAACAGCTCAAGGTGATCACGGACGGAGAGGTTCAGGTTTGACCTATAACAGTCTGCTTATCCTTCTTGTGCTATCAGCTTACACAAATGAAATTTGGTGTTGCACGTAAGAGGCAAAGTGAAGAAAGGGTGCTCAAGAGCACTATATGGGTAGTGGTAACCTTTCTACGCTCACACTAAAGGACACTAGAAGAGATGGATAGGCCCGAGGAGCTGTGTTGCAGAAAAGGGGTATCATCCTTGTGTAGTGTGAGTGGGTATTGTGGGGCCATGCTAGCCTGCAGTCAAGTGAGTTACCTATGGAGTTCCTAGAGGGAACCACTGGTTGCATGAGAGAAGGAGCCACGTAATCATATTATGTTGTTCATATTGCCTGATAAACCCAGTCGATGTACTGGCTTGGCAATGGTTGTTGTATGCCTGATAAGCACAGTCGGTGTACTAGCTTGGCATTGGTTATTTGGGTGTTGTGGCGAAGGATTGGTTGATTCCTGACAAACCCAGTCAGTGTACTGGCCTGGCATTGGTTATTTACATGTTGTGGAGGTATTGGTGAAGGGTGTTATTTCTTGACAAACCCAGTCGGAGAACTGGTTTGGTAATGGTTATTGTATGCTTGATAAACCCAATCGGAGTACTGGCTTAGCATACTGATTTTTGAAATGCTTGATAAACCCAGTCGGCGTACTGGCTTAGCATACTAAATTTTGAAATGCTTGATAAACCCAGTCTGCGTACTGGCTTAGCATACTAATTTTAGGGATGCCTGATAAACCCAGTCAGCATACTCGCTTGGCATTGCCTATTCGGATGATGTTGTGGAGCAGTAGGTGTGCTAGCCAAGCATCCACCCCACAGGTGATCCAAGGCTTGTAAAGCCGAGAAGGAAACCTGTGGACTAGCGAGGAAACGCACAATACAGATAAGTATTCATTTCCATTTATGTCTTGTTTGGAATAATGAATATTTCGGGTATAAGTCTTCTAACAGCTAAGCTGATACACTATTGTTTCCTTGTTGGAAACCTTGGCCATTGCAGGAAGCAAGGACCCTGAAAGAACTATAAATTCTTGGTAAGCCCAGAGAGTAACTAGTTGGAGCTATAAATGCTTGGTAAAGCTAGAGAGTAACTGGTTGGAGCTATAAATGCTTGGTAAAGCCAGAGAGTAACTGGTTGGGTGCTATAAAATTCTTGGTAAAGCAAGAGAGTAACTGGCTGGGTGCTATAAAATTCTTGGTAAACTTAGAGAATAGTTGGTGGGAACATTAAGCACTTGATGTTGTGGAGCAGCTGGCGTGCTGGCCAAACATTCCTTAATTAATTGATAAAAGCAAGTCGACATACTGGCCTGGCATTGCCTATTTGAATGGTTGTGGAGTAGCCTGCGTGTTGTCCCAACATTCATTATTGTATCCATGCGAAATCCAATGCTTGGAAAGCAAAGAAAGATCCTGTGGAATAAAGTGAAGACATCCGATACAGATAAGTATTTGGTTATCTTGCAACTTCTTTCTTATGAATATACGTGTGTATATGATTTGATTATGATTTCTCAAACTCTTGTCTACAGATAAACCCTATGAAAATACACTAAACATGTGAATTGATTCAATGTTTGAGTGTAGGTAATGTTGGAAGCAAGGACTATGAAAGAATCTAGAGGATGCATGTGGACATGTGACCGTCCAAAAGAGAGCTCAGTATGAGCGGTAATGAAAGACGGTTCCAGTGGACATCTGTGGACCTAGCACCCAAACGTTCTGTAAGCAACAATGGGCAAGGGTTCCCTAGCTGAAAAGCATTAGACAGACCTTAGACACTAAGTCTCATAGCCAAAAAATGGCACGCCAAGCATTCACATTGAAGTGAAAGAGGCTAAGGAGCATGAAACCACAGTGATGGTGTGGCTCCAGATTGGAACAAGACTAAGAGGGGGGAAATCTTAATCTTCTCTTTCCTTTTGACTAATGCATCTAGAAACAAAATATTGTTGAGTGCATGTCATAGATGAAGTTGATTGTGTTTATTGCTTGAAATGAATTGTGAATGATGAATTAGTTATTTTCCTGTGAAAGGATGAACATGGATGAGTTCATGTGTATGTTTGGAAAGCATGAAATGTGTGGAAGTCTCATGAGTAAAGCATAAACGTTCCATGCCAATTGGGAAAATAATTGACTAATTTTAACATTGTGTTATGCTTGTCCTAACAAGAATTGGCATGATGAGTCTCACAGGTGAGAAATTGAAAGCCATTGATTACAGCTATTACTAGCCAAGTGTTACTAGTGAGAAGAGAAAGAGCCATTTGTGCATCGTGATCATGGCAATAGACCAAAGACTATTTGTTTTGGGCTGGAAATATTCCTCAACAAGTTGCTAGGATGGTAACAAAGATGGCATCCATGAAAATTCTAGACTTGTAGATCAGCTGGAAGGTGAATAAAAGGAAGGGATTGTTGTGGAGCAATGCCCACTTGTAGAGATGGAAGATCAAAGCCAGCAAGAGCAGCTTGAGGAAGCCAAAGGACTTGATCCTAAAAGTTCAAATTCAAGAGATGAAACGCAGGACAGACCTACCACCAGTTGTGAATTTTGAGGCATGTGTAAAGTGCGTATATACTCTGAAGTATTGGAACATCGAGGATGGTGTTATTCCAAGGGGAGGAGAATGTCACATCCCCATCTTGACTCCATGACATTAAAATTGTAAATGATGTAATCTTGTTATATAATCGTGGTGACGAGCTCAAGGCCAAGGCCCCGCCATCGATTTATTGATGCATATGGTTTACGTGCTAGCCCGGCACAATGGAATTGTAAATATCATGTAAATATGCATTTAATAAAATACCCACAACTAGCTATGCAATTAAACAAGAGATGGGGGCATGATTTTACAAGGAATTGGGAGGGAAAACATTCAAACCCTTGGAGCCAATAAAGTCAAGCCAAGTGTCAATGAGAGAACCCATCCTACCCTAAACTACCCATGTTGACTTTTATACCCAATCATTGATTTCTCCCAAGAGTTGGTTGAGGTAGTTAATGCCTTGGTGAATGAGAAGTATGGCTGTCCAATTTCAGGTATGGGAAAGCCACCCTGCATGGGAAATCGTGTTTTGCTTCTTGGGAAAGAAAGGAGCCATGAATTGCTCCCCAAGCCATTATCCATCAAACAGTTGCTCTCCCTCAAGAGTTGGGAGCTACTTGGGCATTTTCCAGCAATGTTTCCCTGTGTTTTCCTTCATTCTTACCTGTGAGAAGGGCGTTTTTGTGTTGTATACCAGTGGGGAAGAAGGGGAATGGAATTGGGGTTCCATAGAGATCGTTTGGTTGCTAAATGCTCAGTTAGTTGGGGAAGACATCATTTTCCTCCCTGTGATGGTTTCTCCCCATCCCATAACCCATTTTTGGTTGGAAACGAATTGGGGAAAACCCATGACCATCCTGTTGTAAATCCCATTGTTAAGTGTGTATCCCTGCCCAATGATTGTGCTTGCTTTGTGAGAAAAGAGTATCTTGGGGTATGGGCTATGGGTCTCCATTGTTTTGGCTTGAGCTTGAGTGCAAGAATCCAGGGTTCTGATGTAGCCTGATAAACCCAGCTATGGACTTACTTGGCTGAAATGAAATGCTTAATTGGCTGCGTATGAGATGAATTTCCCCTTTTTCCTTGTAGGAATCATGCCCAGCTCGGGGGTGGCAGTTGTGTTGAGAGATTGATGAACACAACTGGCCTATGGTTGGGTGAAACATTGTAGCAACATAGCTAATTGTTTTGGACAATTGCAAAATGGAGATAAGTGTTTTCCTGTCTATGTATTTACTTCTGCACTATATTAATTTGATGACTGTTGATATGCTGTATGCATGAGTAATGTGTGTGGATAGTTTAATTCCGCTGTGCATAATTGATTTGTTTTACATCTGCACACAAATTATTTATTCATATGATTCTAATAAATTGTCTGAGATTATGTGAAATCCCCAGAGATTGGCATCATGTTCCCTCCCTTTCCCTGGATGGATGGGTGGGTACGTAACAAGTTCTTGTGGAAAAAGGTTGTATTTGTATCCCTAGATTTTATCCAAAGTCTTCTTGACTTCATCCTCCAATTCTCGTATTCATTCCTATGAGCTTTATATATCTTTTGGATTAGCTCCTTTTCTAGCATTAAATGTTGGATGTTCAAGTCCTCTTCTTCCATTCGATGGTGCAACGAATCCAGTCCTTTTTGCAATGCTTTCCTCTCCAACTTCAGTTCTCTATTATTATTCTTACCCAATGTTTTAGCTCTTTTTTTACCACTTTCAACTTGCTTTTCAAGATGCAACTATGCTCGTTGCGACCATGTTTCTTGGATTCGTTTAATTGCTTCTAGGGATTTGATACAGAGCGGTTTGAAAGGAAGAGGTCCATAAGAGACAAAGTTGGACAATCTCAGAGAAATGGGCTTGTGGTCTGAGAAGGTTGAAGGAATGATAATTGAGTAAATGTCTACATCCTCCTCTAGGAAGGAACTAGAGATTAGAAAGCGATCGAGTCTAGATGCTATGTGATGATTCCCTAACCTTTTGTTAGACCAAGTAAATTTCCTTTTGTTTGGAAAAACATCAATAAGGTCCCATTTTTCTTGAAGATCTTCTACCTTAAACTTGAATGGGTCCCTAAAAATAATGTCCTATTTTTTCTATTTGGGATAGGGTGAAATTTAGGTCACCTGTTATAACACAAAATTTTGTGTTTATTTCATCTTTCATTTCCTTCAAGGAATCCTAGCACCTATGTTTCTTTGTATATTGTTGTAGGGCATAAATATTGAAAATATTATACACGACCATTTTGTTTACTTACCGGTTCTATGAAAATACAATGTTGGGTTGTTTTTTTCATTTCTTTTGTCAAAGCCTTGATCATCCCAGAGAGTGGCCAAGCCCCCAAAGGCCCTTCACTAGTTGAGTACCACTATTTTACCATTGGTTTAGATTTTATTCCCTGCCATTTCCATTTATAGATCTAATAGTTTCCTCTCTTGGACTAATAGAAACTTAGGTTTTTCTGCTTATAAAAGATCATTCACTGCTTTCATTTTGAATTTTCTACCTAGGCCTCTGTAATTCCAGGAGACAACATTCATTATTTACCACTGCTTAGTTTTTCTGCACTTAAACACTGGCTTCCACTAGTTCTTTTCGTGTAACTCTTTCCCATTGAAGACATGGATTGTTCTATGGTTATCTATCTTCCCAACACTTTGTCTTTTTGAGCTTCTTCTTCTCTAACTTCTTTTCATGTTTTCCTTCTTGGTTTTTTTATGAGTACTTATTCTTCTACATCCTCTTCTTGCTCAGTAGATATGTATTGTGACTGCTTCCTGGTTAGAACCCCTATTACTATTTCCCAGGATCCTATAGCCTTTTCCATCATTCCAACTAGGTCTATTTCTGCATGGTATGTTGGGGCTCTTGGAGAGGAAGCCAGACTAGTGGGTGTAACCGTGGGGGATACAACTTAAATAAAGGATGGATTGGTGGGAAGGATGTGAGGAATAGGTTTTGGTTCTACTGGGATTTCCTCAGTGGATTCATTTTAGGAGAGGATTTCAAACCTGTTTGAGGACATGGATTTTATTTGTGGGGTATTGTTTTGGATTGTGGGATTTGGGTGGGCCTCCGCAAAGAAAAAGGGAGGATGAAGGGAGGGGCTTGCCATGGAAGGCTCCACTACTTTTGTTTTATTCAAATGATTAACTTGTCTACTTCCCATTTTTCTCTTCACAGTATTCCAGGTGGTATAATTTTTTTGTTCCGCCTCTGTCTGCATTGGCTTGTTTTTACAATATTTCATGAAGTGCCCACATTCATGACAAGATTTACATTTAAATGATAGTTGCTAGTAATCCATCTTCTGAACATTATGCCAATTATACAAATTTAGGACTATGGCTTCATGAATCGCTTTTTCTAAGTCCACCTCCACACATATTCTTGCATAGTCGAACACACTTGACTTTTGTTCAGCCTTCTCTAAATATTTTCCCAACTTTTTTTTTGAGGCATGACAAAATATCCTCTCCCCAATAGTGCAAGGGAAGGTGAGGGAGATGAACCCAGACTGGTACGAAAAATGGGACATCTATTTTTGGTTTAAATTCCAGGGTCCATATATTTAAGTAGATGCCTCTATTACTAAATAAATATGCCCCCCTGAAGATGAGATCACTATATTCTTTGGACTCAAACAGGAAAGCATAGAACTGATCCATATCTAAATTCGATTGGCTTGTTTCAACTAGTATTCATAGTCCTATTTGACAACTTCTTAGGACCACTCATTGAAGACTGATAAATATAGCATGCTCCGTCGACAACGACTATTGTGCATCGATGACAACTGACCGACTATGACAACATGTCCCTATATCTTCTAGTCAATTATGACGGTTTCACTTCTCATATCGCTACGACTTCTTCTGTAACTGAATGTAATGGGAAGGAATATCAAGCATTCTCAACACTCTATATAAGTATGTACATTATTGTAACATAAAAGAGGAGGAACGAAGAAGAAATAATATAATTTTTTTTATCCAAATTATTGCATTTTGCTTGTGTATATTCCTGATTGTTTTCTTGTTTTGGATTGTCGACTAACTTAATTTTATTCCACCATAACAGATATCGACTCATTCAGTCGAACCTGTTGTCCCCCATCGAACTCCAGGGAAACATGGATCATTGGTATCAGAGCTTGATCTTGCCTAATTTTTGTGGAGACACTCCTTGCTGAAGTTACCTGACTTATGCTCGTTCAAGCACACTCACAAACAAAGCAATCCAGATAGATCCTACCTTCTACTACTGAGTATATACCAACTCACAACACTCAACCGAAGATGGCCAAATAAGTAGACAATAACATGCAACTGAAGAGACAAAGCAACTCATTGAGTAAGCATTTGATCGACATCGAACTAAAATGTACGACCATTGCAATGATATTCTTGCTCGGCTCAGTAGTTCATTTGGCTCGACTTCAGCTAGCAATTCCACAAGAAATTCCTTTTATAAAGCCAGTCCTTTTAAAGTACAGATGAACTTGGATATACCAAATCTAGAAGGAAATATTCATGCTGAATCTGTAGAAAACTAGGTACAATAGTTGTAATCCTATTTCTTTGTGAATCAACTCTTAGAAGATGAGAAGATCACCATTGCATCCTTGAAAATGTCAACTTCTGTGCACTGTTGGTGGGAGAATCTATTGGAAAAATTGGAGAAAGAAGACAACCCCATATAAACGTGGGATAAATTTGTCGAGCATGTCCGAAGGGAGTTCTACCTGCCCAAATACATTGAGAAGCAGTATAAGAAGTGGAAACAACTAAGGAAAAGGAGAGACGAGTCTATGTAGAGCTATATCGACGAGTTCTATCTACTGATGGCTAGAATTGGAATTTGAGAAGAGGAGAACTTGCTTGTTCTTAAGTACGTTAGCGGATTGTCCCCATACATTCAGTAGGATATGGATTTCCTTACTATCAAGCTTGAAGCGAAGTAGAAAGGAAAGGCATTCCTCATGACTAATCCAACAGGACAACCATCCAACAAGAACCCTCTATCACCAACTGACTCCGACAAGTCCAAACGCATGTCTCACCCGAATATGTCTAAGCAATATCAGGGTAAGAGACCTTCATAGAGAGATAAAAGGGAATGTAGTAAACAATCCCTTGCTGGGAAATGGTGTGATTATGACAACTCATCGTGGCATGACTTGTCTGAATGCAAATCTCGGAAGACATTCTTATTGAAACTGTCTACATATGATTCGATTGACAAATCTGTTGTAGAAACCGAATGGGAATCATCGACTCTCCTGGCATTGACATCGACAACTCCATCCTCCTCGACTATTGTCAATGAGGAGGAACAAGAGCACCTATTTCATACATCGATATGGGCTCATAACAATCCTTTGCATTTGATTGTGGATAATGGCATCTAGAAGCACTTTGTTTCTGAAACGCTTGTGAAAAAACTTGGTCTTGTCACTACTCTAAATCCTAAGCCTTATAACATCAGTTGGGTGAAGGATGGACAGGAAATTCAAATCACTCGATAATTAAAACTCGCCTACTTCATTAATCCTTTCAAAGATGAAGTAATTTGTGATGTGGCACCACTCTCAATAGCTGACGCTTTGTTTGGAAATCCATACTTGTGGGATCGACATGGAAGTCATTAGTCACTACCACATAAAGTGATTTTCATAATTCTAGATCTGTGGTATGCTATACTAGAGCAACGACCTGCATCGAAATTTGAGACAGTATCTTCTAAACAGGTTAAAAAGTTAATCAACCATGCTAAAAATTTTGCATTGATCATGATTAAGCCTCAACACTCTAGGAAGATTGTAGCAACTATTTGATTCGTTGACAACCATAGTCCTCGATAGAAGCAACAGATTGATAGCATTCTTGAAGAATACCAAAACATGTTCAAAGAACCAAATGAAATACCTTTACACTATCAGGTAAAACACTCCATTGAAATCATTCTTGGTTCTTCATTACCTAACACATCTATCTGTAGGAGGTCCATTATTGAGAATGAAGAGATTCATCGACAGATCCAATATTTGATCGACAAGGGCCATATCCGACCCAGTTCCTCCCCATATGGAAGTCTAGTTGTTCTTGATCCAAAGAAAGATGGGACTTCGCACATGTGCATCAACTACATGGAACTCAATAATATTTCAATAAATAATCAGTACCATTTACCAAGAATAGACGAATTGATTGATTGTCTAAAAGGTGCTAAATTATTCACTAAACTTGATCTCAAGTCAGGATATCATCATAATCGGATCGATCCCTCCGATGTATGAAAAAATGCTTTCAAAACCAAGGAAAGATTGTTTGAATGGTTAGTCATTCCTTTCGATTTAACTAATGCACCTGCAAACTTCATGTGATACATGGATGACGTTCTTTGACCTTTTGTTGGAAAATTTCTTATTGTCTACCTCAACGACATACTAGTTTTTAGTATATCGTGGGAGGAACATGATCGAAAGCTACAACAATTCCTCGACACCCTCTGAGAACATCGACTCTACTTGAATTTGGAAAAGTGTTCATTTGTGATGGACAACATCAAATACTTGGGGTATGTTATCGAATCTGCAAGCATTCATGTCGACCCAAAAATAATAAAGATCCTCAAATATTGGCCCATTCCTTAAAAAATTCATGAACTAAGAAGTTTTCTTGGTTTGGCGAATTTTATTGACGATTTGTACTTGGCTTCAGTCATATAGCTTGGCCTTTGACTCAACTGACTAAAGGAAGTGGGAATACTATCCTAAAGAAGAAATTAACACAACGAAAAGTATTTTGAGCAACTCAAGCATAAACTCTATACGAAACCAGTACTTGTGCTACCCGACTTACATCATCCATTTTAAGTCAAAAACGATGCCCCTGAGTATGCTATGGGCATCGTAATCACACAAGCTAACCAATTAGTTGCATTCCACTCAAAGACTTTAAATGACATTGTTAGGAAGTATTCAAAATATGAAAAGGAGCTCTATGCCATTGTACAAGCTCTTAAGAAATGAATACACTATGTCCTTGGGAAGGAAACAGTCGTTCATACCAACATAAGCCCCTACAGTTTGCTCCATCCTAGTCTAAGCTATAAATGACTATACAAGTCAAGTGGATTAGTTACCTACAATAGTTCTAGTTGGTAATTAAACATCGTAAAGGAAAAGCCAATGAAATAGTTTATTACCTTAGTCGACCACCAGTTACTTCACTTCTTATAGTCTTAAGTATGCATGGATATGACACCATTACTTGACCATGATTGTATGAACAAGATGTTGATTTATCGATAGTGTACTGACAACTCCAGACAAGTCATTCAATTTCTCTCGACTACCATGTGAAGGAAAAATTTGTATACAAGCATGGAAAACTTTGTGTACCGACGGGTGATCACTAACAAAATCTCGTTTGGGATGCACACTACAACAAAATTGCAGGACATTTTGGAGTAACAAAGACACTCATTGTACTCCAAAAGTACTTCTACTAGCCTGCACTCAAGACATATATCGATAAGTATATCAAGTTGTGTATGTTTTGTGCCATCACCAAGCCACCAAAATGATGACAGGGTTTTTATACACCCTTTCCAGTCCCTAATTGACCATGGTAATCCATTTACCTAAACTATTTGATTGGATATCCTATTACCGGACACCAGCATGATGCAATCCTGGTAGTGGTAGATCAATTTTCCAAGATGGATATCCTTATTCCTTGCAAGAATACCATAACCGCACAACAGACTGCTCATCTCTTATTTGAGAATGTATGGAAACACTATGTCTTACCAACTTCAATCATTTATGACCACAACTCCACATTTGTGAGCACTTTCTGGAATACACTCTGGAAATCGCTCAACACATAACTATGGATGTCGACTGCGTTCCATCCCCAGACCGATGGATAGACAGAAGTTGTGAATCGCCTAGTAGTACAATTACAATGCATGTACAATCACCAGCATCGCCAAACATGGGATGAAATTATGTTGTACATACAACATAGCCATAATCAAGCACAACACAACTCTACAGGAAAGAGTCCATTTGAATTTTGTTATGGATTTCAACCCTCGAAGCCTCTTAAATTCTTCAACCGGCCGACTGCCTTGGTCGACACCGACCATGGACATCGAGCAGTTGAGAAAGCACTCAAGTGTAAGGATCAAATTTGTGACATCTAGAAGAAGGTACAAGAGATGTTACATCAAGCTAATGCAAAATCTAAGGCCCGACACGACAAGCATCGTATTCCCCATTCTTTTCAAGTTGGGGATCAGTTCTGATTACATCTTAATAAATATAGGTTCACAGGTGCATACAAGAAGTTAAAGCCTTTGCAATATGGTCCTTACGCCATTCTTGAGAATATTTGGGAAAATTCCTTTAAGCTCAACATTCCTTCATTCCTGGGTTTACATAAGTATTTAATGTGGATCTATTTTGACCATATCATGAACCATTGCTTGAAGAAAGTAACTTGCAGATGACAATGCCTTAAGATATACACCCCAATGTTTACCAGCCTCTACCTATTGACACAATCGTAAGCTGACGAATATGCTGTACAAGGATGCAAGCAATTCCCTTGTTTTAGGTGGCCAAATATGGACAACTTCCATCCCAAGGAAAGTTCTACTGCTGAATTGACTAAGAAGTTTCCTCATATACATGAGAAAGCAATGGATACCATTACTTCTTAAGGAAGGGAAAATGATCCATCTCTGAAGTTAATTGGCTTGTTTCGACTAGTAGGTCTAGTCCTAGTTGACGACTTCTCAACACCACTTGTCGAGGACTGATGACACCAGCACGCTATGTCAACGATGACTATTGAACACCGATGACAACTGACCGACTATGATAGATTTTCCCTCTGCCTTCCAGTCGATTTTGATGGTTGCACTTCTAAAAACGCTACAACTTATTTTGTAACTGAATGTATTGGGAAGGAAGCTCAAGCGTTCTCAACACTCTATATAATTCTGTACATTATTGTAACATAAAAGAGGAGGAGAAAGAAGAAATAATAGAAAAGTTTTTTATCCAAATTCTTGCATTTTGACTATGTTTATTCCTAATTGTTTTCTTGTTATGGATTGTCGAATTAGTTAATTTTCTTCTACCATAAAAAATCTTGACTCATTCAGGAAAACCTATTATCCCTCGTCGAACTCTTTGGAGACGTAGATCAATAACCCTCTTCCACAAAAGTAATGACTCATTATTCCTTTGATTAACACATGTCAGTTATTTTGCAGCCAAAGATCCACTGAACATGGGGAAGGCCACATACTTGTGAACTACCTGATGAGACCATGCTCACTCAGAGCTAGTTCCATTTGATGAGATGATGCAACTCGTAGATTGAATTAAGGCAGGTGTTAAATTTTTTGACAAAACTTGGGGTGGATCTTGGAGGCCACAATAGAGACATAGGAAATAAGCATCCGAGATTCGATTTCATTAGGAGAAAGAGGAGGGCAATGGGGTGATCTAGGGGCTTCCATGGAATCCAAGGATCCTTAGCAAAGGAACCTGGAATGGAGAATCCCATAAACATTATCAGAAGTAAACTTAGTGGTTTTCAATTTCCATATTGAATAGAGTACATATATAAAGAAAAATGTATTATATGTTGTGTGTTTTAAAATATAAGAAGATTAAAATATTATATAAGGAGGCCATTAAACTTAATATTGAAGATATAAATTATCTCTCTATAGAGGAAGATCCACATAGCTAAAATAAGAACCAAATCTCATGAGATTGTGATATTATGAGTGTTGAGGATGAAAAACACTTCAGATTAGTCATCCTCATTCTTAAAACAAATTCAATAAGTTAAATAACTTTTTTTTCATTTTTTTCATTTCATTTTAAAAATGATTTAAACATTTATAATAGAGATATTTTTATTATAAAAGACATTTATAAACCCTATAAAATAGATTGATTGTAAACATTTAAAGTGTAACTAGGATCATATGTGAAAAGAGAATCCCTTAGCTTATAAGGACAATTCTATTGTTGTCAATATGAAATGATTGATTTTTCTCTGATTTCTTTTTTTAAATTAAAAAATAAATAGAAATGAAGTGTCATTCCATTGATATGAACTCTTGAATGAGGGATATGTTTTTAATATTAAATGATTAATTTCATTGTAATTATTTTTAATTAAAAAATAAATAGAAAATATTGATGAAGCATTATTATGTTGATAAACACTTTCGAGAAGTATGAGGGATATATGTAATTCCTTAAGTTTGCAACATGACATCTAAAAAAATATTAATAACAAAAATATATATTTCAATATTGCCTACAAGTGACAGAAATATCTAATTCTTTGCATACTCAACATGGATATCACACGTGGTAAGAAAGATTAATTAGTTAAAAAAATGTTTCTTTGAGTATGATAAAGGTGGGGTGAGTTACATTACATATTGAGATCAAACATTAGAGAATAAAATGAAATTACATATTCAAGAAACATAATGCTACTACAACATCATAGATCCATATTGACTTTGAATGTTTCATTGTCAAAGAGGGATCAAATTCCTTAAGGTGAAAACATTTATTTCAGGAAAGGTTTACACCTCGAGGGATTTGATCCCTCTGAGCTCACGATAAATCCAGAGTTAAGATTAATCTATGTTTTTTGTTTGTAAGTAAGAAGTTTTGCATTATATAAAAGAGGAGTTATAGAAAGGAACAATCTGGTCGAGGCTCAGACTTGTTTGTCAAAACAGATGACCTTGCTACTGACTCATAGACCCATGCATCCTTAACAATTCACTAGGAAATTACCACAAAAGCAGAGAAGATGTTTCCATTCAACTGACCAGCCCTATCCTTAAAAGCTTTGAAGCTGCAAAATATACTACCCAACCAAAAACCAGTTGATCTTGAGATGTTCTTACCATAGGCACACAAGCTTGATATAAAAAAAATATAGCAAATTACCCCGAAACCTAACAGGCAAGATATACATTAGATAAAGGATGCCCATATTAGCACTCGACCCTCCCTGATTACAAAGACTAGAAATTGGAAAAATAGACTCCTGGCCAAGCATCAACGAATAATGTAAGGAGATTCAAGAGAGTTCCCCGGGTGGGGAAAGTTGGAAGATGAAGAAGGACACGGGGGAGGTCGAAGCTCCATTGCTTGTAGAAGAAAATCCAGCTTCCAGTTCATTGCACAAGATTCTTCCAGGTTACGTTGCTCCATAAGTTGCAGCGCAATGTCATCTATGAGGGATTTTTTGTCATGAATGGCATAAATAACAAGGTTCTTCATCATCCAGTACAGGGAAACCATGTGCTCATAAAGACTAACACGACTAGCTGTGTTTTCTGGATCCATAATCCAGTTCTGCAACTATTTGCGCTCCCCCATCAGCGTCTCCCAACTCATTCTCAGCCACCATTGATGCTCATAATCACGAATATCCCTATGGATCTCCCCAGGGATGTTGAGAGCGAAAGCGTTTGCCTCTCTATGAGCTCTCTGACATGCTCGAGACAAGCCACCAATTAGCTCCCCCGAAGACTCCCCGCGAATTCTCTTCTTATTTCAACTAGTATTTGTATCTTCCTCCACCTGACAATTGGTATCCGCCAGCTCTTCCATCTTCTTACTAGGGTATTGCTCCATAATCAAACAAACAACTAGCACTTGCATGCATGCAGAGAAATAGCAATGAAGATCCTAGTTTCCACCCTGCTCCTCCATATAAACATGCTTCCCACCCCCTATCATGATGAGCCTGGTACCTCCTATTAACTAAAGTAGGTACAATGGGTGACGTTCGCACTGATGGCCACTGACTACTCTTAAATTCCTTTTCATCATTCTCCTAACCGAAGTATACCCGCCGGGCTTGGAGAAGACTGATCGAGATCCACTTAAAAGAATGAAAAGACAAATCATCCCCAAACTTTTAAAGAACGGCACAAACCACAGCAAAAGACCGGGGTTACATGTCCCGAATGAATTCTGTGTTGTGTCGCCTCGCATGTTAGACATGAAAATCATCATGTCATTGTCCTGGGTAGCTCTGTAGCTGTCCCGAACAGCCAAGTCCGTCAGATCATCCCATGTATTAGCACTGGTGGCCTTGTGAACACCACTCAAATAGTTTGACATCAAATCAGCTAATTTATTGCCACTACGTTTGACATGGGAAAACGAGAGCACCATACCCTGAGAAAATAAAGATGACAAATCTTCCAGTTTACCTTCCAACCACCATGATGATGCCACCTTCGAACATGAGTTGCCACGGTGCATGTCAGCAGCCATGTGGAGAATGATCTTGGGGTCTCCCTCCACAATTAGAGGGGTCGAGGTGTTTTGACAAGCTAACCAGATGCCTTGGAGCATCCCTTCTAGTTCCACGGCATTATTAGACTCGATCCCCAAAAAACCAGCTTTGAAGCCCAGCATAGAACCTTCAGAGTCTCTAAAGACACAACCATACCCGGCCGGGTTGGGGTTTCCCTTAGAGGCACCATCGAAGTTCATTTTGACGAAACCTCCTTGGGGAGGGGACCAAATTTTTGGGCTTGGCATTGTCTGGGGAGTTCGAATAAGTTTTCCACAGAAGGGGAAAGAACCCATAATGCCCCAGTCATGAAGAATTCTGGTATCAATTTCGTTAGTCTCCCAGTTCGAATTCTCCCAATTCTGAAGCTTGATGGTATCCAGAACCTTATTTTGCATGGCATTCCAAACTCTGTCAAAGTCATTTTCTTTGTCCCTAAAGACTCTAGAGTTTCGTTCCATCCAAATTTTCCATAGAAGGAAGTATAGGAAAATTTGTCACAGTCGATTCACCACACGGTTTTGGAATGGGTCCTTAGACTAGTCATTCATGGATAGCACTGGGTCGTTACGCCTTCTATCTATTTTTCTGAAGATCGTCGCTTCGCGATCCCACAATCCTGACACAAACGAGCACGAATCAAGGATATTTGGCATGGTTTCTTCTTTCGCGTTGCACATAACACATAGGTATGGGCCCAAAAACCCCCTTATGTGCAAATTTTCCCCAGTCAGAATGCGCCTTTTCAATGTTTTCCAAATGAAGATTGATACTTTAGGCCAAATGTTTGCAGACCATAGTTGTTTCCATTTAGGGATTGGCTCCAGGTGGTTGAAGCCCATCCAAATATCATAGGCTTCTTTAATGGTGAAACTACCCCTCGGTTTGTGTCCCCATCGAAGCCTGTCTTCCCCATTTTGCATTTTGATTTTGCGATTGTTCAGAGCCTCCTCCACTTGGTTAACCTCTGTCTCTAGGCCGAACGGCGTCCACCAGTCATGAGATTGCCAAACCCAGAAATCCTATTCAGGGGAGTCCGCATCCCACAAGTCCTTTACGCGAACAATGTTATTATTAATGCAGCCTTGAATAACATGAGGGACATCAATGGAGTTGGTGATGGGGGCTAATTGCTTCCACGAGTTGTCCCAGGCCAGAGCCCGACTACCATCTCGAACTTCCCAAAAACTATTTTCTTGGACCAAGCTCATCCATTGGGAGGCCAATTTCCAAATATGAGACCTTGTGATTGTTTCTGAAAAACGGATTAGGTCCTCTTTTCCCCATCCTGCCGCATATTTGGAGTGCTAGAGACTGGCCCAAGGCTCCTCCCTGTGGGTCACCCACCTCCCCCAAGTCTTTGCTCCATAGACAATATTAACCTACTCCGGGTCCTGAAGATTAAGGCCGCCCTGATTCTTTGGAGAACACAACTCTTCCCATTTGACCAAATCCCATTTCATGTTATCCCCACGACCACTCTATAGAAAATGTCATTGAAGTTTCCGAATCTCTTTAAGAATAGCTTTGGGGGCTAACATAGACGAGAATAGATAAGTGGGCATCACCTATAAAACAACTTTAAGAAGAACTAAACGAGTAGCAAAATTCAGGGGACTGAAGGTCCAGTTTGAAAGTCGTTTCCTCATTCTATCCACCATTTCCTGCCACGACCCATGTCGGACTTGGGAATCCACTAGAGGGCCCCCCGCATATTTGGACGGAAGGTAGCTCTCCGAAAAATGCAAGATCATGCATATGTTTCTCCTGGTGATTTTAGGAGTGTTAAAGAAAAAAACCTGAGATTTATGATCATTAACTTCAAGACCAAAGGCCTTCCCAAAGTTGACGAGGCATAGGCGAATGTCCCTTGCCTCTTGCACAGAGGGGCGACCCATGAGCATGGTATCATCCACAAATTGGTGGTGAGTTTGGAAATCCGCTCTGGGGTGAATGATGAGACCCTGGAGCTCATGATTTCCTTGCATAGATTTTATAGTTCTCCCGAGTCCCTCATCCATAATAACAAAGAGAAAAGGGGAGAGGGGGTCCCCTTGACGAATCCCTATGGAGGGTTTGAAGAGACCCGTAGCGACGCCATTAATAAGAATATAAGAGAAAGAGGATGAAACCAAATTCATGATCCACCTGATCCAACGTTCAGAAAACCCAAAAGCATGCAACATTTCCTTCATGAATTGCCAGTTTAATTTATCATAATCCTTGGCTATGTCTAGCTTCAGCATCATCCCAGGAATCTTTTCTTGTTTGAGAGAGTGCAGGACCTCATGTACTAGGATAATACCATCCATAATCTATTGACCTTCCAGAAACCTAGATTGCTGAGGGGAGATGATGAAGGGCAAGATGGGTTTTAGATGATTAGCAATAACTTTTGTGACAATCTTGTAGATCACATTACAAAGGCCTATCGGTTTGAAATTGTCTAGGGTATCAGCACCATTAGTCTTTGGAATGAAAGAAAGGACGGTAGTGTTAAAAGATGGAAGGATTTTCCCAGAGTATCTTGAGGACTCCACAATATTCCAAACCTCCATCTTCACCAGATCCCAAAAATAATGGAATAAATTGGTGGTAAAGCCATTAGGACCAGGGGATTTTCCATCTGCCATTTGAAGAACAACTTACTCAACTTCTGTCATAGAAATAGGTTTTAGAAGGAGGTCATTTTGTTCCTGAGTCACCAGGGAAGGGATGTTGCGTGTTATTAACTCAATGTATCTTCATCTCTCCATAACATTTTCGGTCATGATGTCCTAGAAGAAATGATGCAGTTCGCCTTCAAGATCCTCCCTGGTCTCCAATCTGACCCCCTCTCTATTCTTGAGCTTAAGGATCCCGTTTTGTTGATGATGCTGAATTGCAGAACGGTGGAAGAATTTTGTATTTCATTCACCATCTTGAAGCCAATTCACTCTTTCCTTCTGATACCATAAGACTTCCTCTTTTTTTTCCCGCTCCAAAATCTTATTCTGCACAGAGGTTTCCTCCCTCTGCAGCTCTGGGGTATAGCCTGAAAGCATTCCCATATTTTGGATCTCCTCCCTCCGAGACTCAAGGGCTTGTTTATCCTAAAAAATGTTCCCAAATTCCTCTTTATTCCACTTCTTGATTTTAGCTTTAAGTGCTTTCAATTTCTGTTGGAATTTGTACATGCTTTGGGCCTCTCCTATATCCAACTCCACCCACCATTGAGAGACTTTCTCTTTGAAATCTGGGTTACTCAACCAGAATTGCTCAAAGCAAAAGGGTTTTTTAAATTGCAATCCCAAACCACTCCACCATAGTTCAATGGACCAATGATCAGATCCTAGGGCCGGGAGAATGGAGGAAGCAATTTCACTCCCAGACTCCATCACTGATTCCGAGACCAGGGAACTTTCTAGATGAGAATCAGTATGGTGGTCCCCACGCCTCTTATTGTTCCAAGTGAATTGACCATCACCTGGGACCACATCTACCAGTTTCAGTTGCTCAATAGTGTCCCTGAAGCGAACACATTCATCATCCACACGTCTCCTTCCCCCTTTCTTTTCTTCTAATGAATAGATAAGGTTGAAGTCCCCTCCCACAATCTAATGTTTTCCCACCACCATCTCCCCTAGCCAATAGAGAGAGTCTAAAAAGTATGATTTAGCTCCCTGGGTATGAGGATCGTAGACATTAGTGAGGATACCAGAAACCTTGAATTCAATAACCTGGAACTCGGCATAAAGGAAGCACTGATTCTCGTAAAAACCCGATAGGATAACTTTGTCAGGATCCCAAAGAATGCCTATCCCTCCAGCGAAACCCTTTGCATTAATCCCCATTACTTTACAATTTCTCCAAATGTTTCTACATTTCTCCTCCAGCTTAAGAACCATGCACTTTGTTTCTTGAAGAAACATGACTATGGGATTCGTCTTCTGAATTTTCTTCCTAAGAGTTTTATATTTTTGTTGTCCATTAAGCCCCCTTATATTCCAGGATACAATCTACATTAAAAAAGATAACATTATAGACCTAGGGCCGCCTTGATAGTAGGGTACTAGCCAGATTCCACCAATTTTAGACCTGCAGCTGCAATCCTTTGCTGATTAGACTTCTGACCCATCTTCTTGGTACTCTCTTCATGCTTTCTCTTACA
Source organism: Larix kaempferi (assembly GCA_027924585.1). Classification (NCBI taxonomy): domain Eukaryota; kingdom Viridiplantae; phylum Streptophyta; class Pinopsida; order Pinales; family Pinaceae; genus Larix; species Larix kaempferi. The sequence continues at coordinate 41,636,485 of BSBM01000493.1, forward strand.
GTCCTTTTGAGATCAAGGACCGATCCCCAACAGATTGGGTTCTCTGGCTTTTAGAATGGCTTCCTCCAAGAGGATCACCTGTTCTTGAGGGACGTAACCGTTTTTAGGATCTCCACATGCTTGTTCAATCCCATCTAGATCCAAGTCTCCAATGTCCATTTCTTCAGTTTCATCATTAGCAACACCGCCGATGGCAACCATTATTGTCTCCTCCGATGGTTGCGAGTGAGATTTGGGGTATTAAGCCAAGAGATCTTGGTTTTGACTGTCTAGTTGTCCCTAGGGAGGATCAGAGTTATTTTCCTCCTCCTGCTCTTTTAGCACATCGAAAGAGTTAGATGTCACAATCTTCTTGGCTCCTTCCATGGCTTCTTGTTTCCTCCCACCCCACTTTTGGGTCTGCACCTTGGTAAAACCCAGATCCTCACATACTTTAGCCTTTTTGGGGGAGGGTTTAGGGTTATTCATAGGGAAATCCTTGAATAAGTGGCCATGATCATGACATCTACGGCATCGGAACGGGATCTGTTCATAATCAAGGGTTTGGACCCATTCCTCATCCTCCCACATCAACTTGATAACTTCAGGCAACTCCCTCAATATATCCATGTAAACACAGATCTGGGCATAAGCCGTGTATCATTGGGCTTTTGTCTGTTCCAAGATTTTGACGAAGGTGCCCAGATTGTTCTCGATATCTTCCAGAATTTCAGCTTCCCAATATTCAATGGGAAGAGAATAGAGTATTATCCAAACTGGGGCAATCTTCATGTCTTCTTTTTCCAGGAAGAACTTTTATTTCCACTACCTAAGAAATAAGCCAGTAGAGTAAAAGAAATAAGGGCCCCCATTAAGAACCATATTTCTATCATCCAGATTTATGAATGTGATCATGAAGAAACCCTTGGATCCTAATTGAAGATCATAATGGCCTTTAGGTTTCTAGGTGGAGTTAATACACCAAATCATCGATTTCTCAGAGGGTAAAACCCCAACGAACTTCCCAATGAGAGCATGGTCTTGCATCTTCCAAATCCTATCTCTCAGCGTACTAGATCTGATTACAATTGATGGGATAATCGAAGCTTTGGGTATGCATTGACCCAGCTTACCTCTCGCCGAAGGAGTTATAGATCTCATCTCCTGTGCCTTTTTTCCAACACCACCCAATCCATCTACAAAGATCAGAATCCCACCTACTTGAAATTCCGTATGAGAAGATCCTTGGGGGGTTTAGAGGCTCCCCCCAAAAGAAGCAACCATGATTCACCGTCAATCCTTCCACCTTCAGAAAGCTTTGAAAACCCTAGCTCCGCTCAATTATTGGATTGAGTCTATTAGTGGGTCTATTATTTTACCCCTTAAGATTAATCTATGTTGATTCTATTAACAAATCATTATTTTAATTAAAGGATCACATATTAACAAAAATATTTAATTTCTTTAAAGTTAGCCACTTATCATTCCACAAACTAGCAATTTCACAATGAAAATACCACATACTAGTGTAATGATCAAATTCATAAAAATTGAGAAACTACCAGTGCTTTAACAATATATTCTCCCTATGAAAGGGTGACATAATAGTTGATCATTGATATCCTTGAAATTGACTAAGTTAGATTATTCTAGTTTGCAAGCAATTTTAAGAATGAACCAGTCACAAAAATGGAATGATCAATTTCTTCAAATTGGACTAAGTATCATCCACTAGTAAATGGGTTATATTCTAGTTGACTGATTGACTAAAAAAAAATCTAGACGAGTCATCCTACTCGTAAAACCCTTCCAATGTTTTTAGATGTGAAAGTCTAGAAGGGCAGTAAAAATCACATGGATATATGGAGGAAAAAAAAAATAATTGCAATACACTCATTTTTATCCTTAGGATTGATTCGAACATTGAGTTCATCACATAAATGACTCTGATTACTTCAAACATGCTTACAATATGAAAAATCATATCATAGAATTTGAGCATGATGGTGTGAATTGGATACCAAGATGAAATAATGTCATTGCATTTTTTCCCAAAAACCTTGGAATACCTTATGAATAAATGGTATAAATTTAAGGAAGTGAGAGGAGATGCATAGATATTGGAGACTATAAAAGATGATTTTGTGAAGAATTTTCCTTTTGTTCTAGCACAAGTAGAATTAAAATAAGCAATACAAATAATCCCACAGTTTGTGGAAAATCGAGTTAAAGAAAATAATAAGGAAAATGGAAAGAAGAAAGTCGACATAGGGACAAATTTGACTTGAAATAGAGTAGCATGCCACCATAACCAAATGGATACATGAATTGAGATAGAAAATCAAATTTTTCCTAGTAAAATTTTCAGATGGAGAAAAGATCACCCAAAAGTTTTGAAAGAAATAAAATATGTACTCAAAATACACAAATAGGTAAAAAATGAAGAAAAGGAAAGAATCAAACCCTCCCCACAATATAATGAATTCAAAGAAGGAGAAATAAATATATGTGAATCTAAACCCCCCCCCCCCACCTTATTCAGGACATCCTTGTTACCAAAAGATGATAACAATATTAAGAAAATATTACTTTTGGCCAAATATGAAAAATGAGGTGGCTGAATACATAGCTAGGTGCATTGAATGCCAACAAGTTAAAGCTGACAATCAACACCCAGCTGGTTTATTAAAGCCATTGTGAATTCCATATTGGATGTGGGAAATAATCAACATTGATTTTATAACTAGTTTGCCTAAAAATCAAAAGCAAAATGATTAAATAATGGTCGCGGTGGATAAGATTAGCAAGGTAGCTCATTTTATACATGTTAAAAATACTTTTAAGCTATTAATATTGTTGATGTGTTTATGAAGCAAGTTTTTCGTCTGCACAGAATTCCTAAGGTAATAATTTCTGATCAAGATTCTAAATTTACTGGAAATTTCTAGAAATCATTGTTTAAAGTTTTGGATACCAAGTTAAATTTCAACACATATTTTCATCTGCAAATGGATGGAAAAACTGAAAGAGTAAATCATATTTTAGAAGACATGTTACGTTAAAGATCAGCCAACTAAATGAGAAGAATATCTGCACTTAGCTGAATTTAATTATAATAATCACTACCAAGCTTCAGCTAAACTTAGTCCATTTGAAATTTTGTATGGTAGAAAGTGTACTACTCCCATTTAATGGAGTAATCCAATTGACAGTTTGATGTTAGGACCTAAGTTATTGAAAGAGATGGAACTAACAATGAAACAGGTACAAGGAAATCTGAAAATTGCACAAGACAGATAGAAACGTCATGTAGATATGAAGATAACTTCGAAAAAATTTCAAGTAGGTGAGCATGCTTTTGTTAAGGTAAAACCCAGAAAAAGCTCTTTTAAGTTGGGGAGTTGTGCTAAATTAGCACCCAGGTATTGTGGACCATTCGAAATGTTATCAAGAGTTGAACCAGTGGCTTATCAGTTGGCTTTGCCACCTAATCTAAAAATACATAATGTATTTCATATTTCCATTTTGAAAAATTATGTACATGATGCTACTCATGTAATCAATTGGAATGACATACAGGTGGAACCAAAAAGAGATTTTCAGGTGGAACCGGATTGTATCCTAGAGAGGAGAGAAATCTTACTCGGGAATCACACCATTGGACAGGTAAAGGTGCAATGGAAGCACCTTAGTCTAGATGAAGCAACCTGAGAAATGGAGAGTCATATGCAGCAAGCATATCCAATTATGTTCTAGGAAGACTTAGATAACGTTTAAGCAACATTGAGGACGATGTTGAACTTAAGAGGGGGTGTTTTTCACCTACCTAGATTTGAAAACATTTTATGTTTGTGGAAAAAACATTACCTTAAAACTTGTTATAAGGTTTTATGTTATTGACTAAGGTTGGTTAAGGATGACTGTAATTGAATATTATTATTATTTAATAAATTAAAATAGGAGACACTCATCCAAAGGGGACTGTTGAAGAGTGTTCAGTGACCCACTAGGAGGAATGAAACTATTGTAGAAGGCAATTGACAATGGCAGCATCTGCCCTCACTAACTAGCTTTTGCAGGGGGAAACTTCCTTAAAAAAGTGGTCATGTTCCCCAAGGATGGTGGAACTGAGCAGGTGGCTCATTAATTGTTAAACTGACCCTTAAGACCTAGGCAATATTTATATAGCCATCGAATTTGAGCAGGCAACTCAAACATTCTCATAGAGAGACACAGTTTTCCTTGTGGTTGCTGGAAACTACAATGTTGAGCGCACAAGAGATTCGATGAGGGGATTGGCTAACTAATGAGTTGCAGTGTAGGACTATCTTAGACTGCTAAGTTGCAGAGAGGTTTTGTATGCAAGTCTTCATGATTGTTGAGATACAAAGTGATTGTCACATGCTTCTACACGGAATCTTCGTCCTGTTAGTTCAGTGAACAAGATCGGGGGTCCTAAAGAAAGTAAGACTTGGCTGCTTTCAGGAGACAGTTGGGAGGAACGGTCTTTTTTGGGTGTTTGTACACCTACTAAGTTTAAACACGTTCTGCATTGCTATTTTTTTATCAGTTTTAAACTCTCTATGTTTAATCTTAATAATTTTTTCTACAAGCTATTTATCTCTCTCCTTTATAAATTTCCAGTTACTAAAATGACAGCTTACTGAACTGATAATTATTTCTGCACAAATGAATGCATAGACAGAATTTGATAAATATAAAATGACGAATATAAATTTCTTCCTGTATTTTTCCTTTCACTTAAAAGTGATGTACTCTACTACAAGAAGATGTTTAATTAAAAGAGATTAAAAATGATTTTAAGATTTTAAGAAGAGATTGATCATTATCATATGATAGTTATAGTTTTCATTATAGACTACATACTATATTATTTCCTAGAATGTATCTTTGTTTTGTCTTCTAGCATTTCTAAGTTTTAAAACAGTAGAGTTTATTTGATGACCAATGAGATAGGATATCATAGGCAGAATATTGTGTTCAATTAAAATGGAAATACTGATCTTCTTTTATAAACAGATAACATAAAAAACCGAGAAAGAAAATCCACTTTTAAATCATCATAAGCTTACACAGTAAATAAAATACAAACCCTAGATATTTAAACTTTTCGATTTTATGCTATATTATAGATTTTGTGAACAGAATATAGTCAAGAGACTTTTAGCATCAACACTAATCATTTCACCACCTTATCACATTATACTGTATTAATGTTTAAGTTCATACAACATTGAGTTCAAATAAATAAACAAGTTTAAATTATTAAGCACAGAACTCTTATCAAACACGATATTGAAGTATAAAGTAAAAAGATCTCTAAGTTTATTATTAAATCAATAAAGTCGAGTTGAAGCCGACCTTTATAAATAACCATAACTCTTATTTGAAAAACTTTGGATACCCATACTTATACGACAAATAAAATATTTTTAAAAAAAAATACAAGTCTGGGCATAACGCCTGCTAGTGTTAAAGAACCCAATAGAATATCATTACAATCAAAACAAGTTTTCACTTAAGGAAAAGTAAGGTTAAAACTGAGCACGATGCCCTCGGTTAGGACACATCTTTAACAAATAATTTTGTAGTATTCCTACAGTCTTAAGTCTCATGGTTGAGACTCACTCGGGTTCTACACAGTTTAGAAATACAACAATTGTTTTAACACGCAACCCATTTTTAGGGTATGGTACAGGGTCAAACCCTGTTACAAATAAAACTAAGTAAACTTCTAACACAAAGCAACTTTTGAACGTTTATACATTTAAATTAAAAAAACAAGCCTAGGGTTTGAAAATCAAAAGGGTTCAACTAATGATAATATAAATAATATGAACAGGCTTGGGTTTCACACAATCAATATAATCTCCCGAGAGCCTATCGAAAGGAACACAGAAGTGTAGTTTCCAACGTCCAAGTTAATAAAACAAATTACATAAACAGAGTTGGAATCGAAACTGAATCCCAAACTAATCCTAAATAAACTGTCACGCCATAGAGCCAGAAATGGTGAGCGCAACATCGGATTCCATTATCTCTTGCATCAAGGGTTTAAACAATTGTAATGCAAAAATTTATAGTAGGGTTTTTAACCAAATATATCTTTATAAATACCATTTAAAAATACAATCAAATAACCGAATAAGAAACAGTCTCGACAGAGATTTAAAACATCGAAGGAAAATGCTAAACACAGTAACTCATCTTTTATTAAAGAGATATCATTCGAAACCCCAACTGAGGATTAACCCAGGAAATATTACAAGTTCAGTTACCATAATAACAAGAGCCAAATGGCTTGCAACAAGCAAAACGAAGACCAACGCTGGCATCATTACAAAACTAGAGATGACAGAGGCATCGTGGTGAAGGCCTGACGCTTACATGGTTTTCCTTTTAAACCATTGGAATCGTCATCCCTCAGTTAAGCTAACACCGAGACCGCAAGTCGAAACCAGGGAGCAACTGAAAATGCGGCATGGAGAACCCTGCCAAACATAGGAACCAAACATTAAAAGTTAGAACATTATTATCATAAACATTTTCAAGAAGAAAACTAAACATTTTAAGAGCCAAATCTTACCTCTGTAAAGACTGAAAAAGAGCTGAGAACTACAACCCACGCAACAACCAAACCAACCTTAGAAACTTAACACAGTGGCAACAGTGGAATCTCAAAGACATCTCTGTGTGTAAACTTCATACTAAGACTATGCTTGGTAAACGCTAGAGGCCATGGTGGCCGAGAGAGTTCGGCTCTCCACCTTAGAAAACAACAATAGTGTTAATGCAAAGACCCAACGTACAGGTAGGGTTTATCCTAACGTGTAACCCTACACCAACGATCACGTGATCGCATTTATTATCTTGTCTGTCTTCCACTTGCATTTAGATTTAAACCCACTAGCATATACTTCGGGTCATTGTTTGTTCTTACAATAGAGCTCCATAAGGATGCGCTAGGACCATAGTATACGCTTTGTTTCCAAACTTTAACAATGCCAAATTTTTTGTATTAAACATTTAGGCTAGCATGCCCCATTTTCCCTAGTAAGGTATGGTAACGATCATACTTGGTGGTATGTTAAACTACCTATCTGGGTTATTAATTGACCTTAACATATTTGAAAGTATCAAACTTTAATCAAGCGGTTATTGGAAGTCCTCACCTGTAACCCTGGATAGAGGCAGCATCATGCATTAAATTGTTATAGCTAAGTAAGCCTCTCGGCTTCACTAGAGCCCCTTCCACGTAAAGAATTATAGTCATCATATCTTCATAAATTAATAGTTTGTACCATGACATTAAAAAGAACGACATTAGATAGATTCCATCTTTAAGACAAATAGTGTTGTACTCTGAAGGTCAACATAAAGAATTTATTAGTCACTTAATCAGTGATTAAAAGATCGTATGAAATAACAACGAGCCATGTGATATTTAGTTGACGATACTTTTGAAGACATATAAATAATTCAATATAGCTGAAGAGATCCATAGTTCAATTTCGAACACTTTAATGACAAATTAATTAAATGTTGTTCTCGCAGTTATCAAAATAGCATCAATTCTGCAAGTATAATACGGGTTTTATGGACAGTTATACTATGTATAAAAAAAAATTTGAAATTTTGGAGATGTTACACCAACCAATCCTTTAAATGATATTAACTTGGATACATTTTGGGGTGTATTCCATTTCTTGAACGCTTAAATATTCCTTGGATTTAATACTACCCCTTCATCATATTTGATGTGTGCAAAGTACTAATTTGTTTTTGGTAAAATGAGCATTTACTCAAATTAGAATATAATTGAATCTTTATTAACACTTTAGCAATAATCTCAAATGGTCCTTATGCTATTCAACTAATTTTGAATAAATAAGAATGTGATGTAAGAATATAATGAGAAACTTATCCAAATGCTGTCTAAATATGCCATTCATTAAGCACATAAAAGTAGATGGCGCATTTGATAATCCAAATGGTAGTAGTAGAAATTCATATTGACCATACTGGGGTTTGAAATATATTTTACTAATATATTCATCCTTTAATATTATCACCTGATGATAACCTGATTTTAAATATATCTTCAAGTAAATCCTTGTTCCTTTCAGTTGATCAAACAAGTCATCAATTCTGGGAAGATGATATTTGTTCTTCATTGTGACTTTATTAAACTATCTATACTCAATACAATGCCAAAATGTTCCATCCTTCTTCTTTACAAAGAGTACTAGTTCTCCCTAAGGAGACACACTTGGTCGTATGTATCCTTTCCTAAAAAACTCCTTTAATTGTATTTGTGTTAAGAATTTTGGAAAATCATCGTTTAGATATTTAGATAGACCGACGCATTTTTGGTCGACACTCCACCCATCTTCAAAATCATATGAAGCTTGATAGAAAAGAAAAGAGTTTGGGAGTATTTATAGGAGGAGGATAAGACTATCTGTTATATTTAGAGTTAGCTTAATAAAAAGGATTATGGAAGTTCAGGCTAAAAGTCATAAAATATATTTTTAATTTAAATTAGTTCAAAATTAAATTTGGGGTTAAAAATAATAGAAAAATGAAAAACATAAAGGGGAAGGTTACAAAAGGGTTTAATTAATTAATAGGTTCAATTAGAAAATAAAGGTAGAGGAAGAAAGGGAAATTGTTGGGTAAAATATTAATATAAATAATAAATAATAAAGGTTTAGGTTGGAAAGATTAAAAATATATAAAAACAATAATTAATAAATGAGGGTTAACACAAGTTAAATTAAATAATCAGAAGGTTTCATTAGAAGGGTTGAAATAAATATTAGTTTTAGTTAGAAAAGGTAAATGTATTATTAAAATTATTAGACAAGAGAAAATGTGGGAAAAGGTTAGGTAAAAGCTTAAAATAAATTAATACTAGGAAAAACAAGTGGACATATTAGAAATTAGTGTATTAAATAAAACCTAAAAGTATTGTAATGAATTTAAAGAAATAGATTGCTTGAATATAGTTGTCATAGAATTCTCACATTAATATTTAATTATAAGTAGGGATTAATTTAATCATAAATAAATTTAAAAAAGAAGTACATTAGGATAGTAATATATGAATTAGGATATTAAATAAGAGGGTAGGGAGTTATTAAATCACAATAAGAGGACTATAAATAATAGAATGAGATGCAAAACTAAGGAATTGAAAAGGGGAAGAAACACCTAGAAATGAAGCAAGAAAAAAGGGCGGATAATTAAGATGTAAAAACTTAGTAAAATTTTGGACAAATAAGTTGGTTAGGGTATTGATAAAAATATATCATGAGAAGAAAAAGGTCAGAGGGAAACATAGCAGTTTAGATACGATGATGACTAAGATGATGGATCAAGGGTTTCCACACATGGCTAAGTTTATAGCCATCCGCATGATTAAAGTTATTAGGATCATTTTCGATTTCTAGAGCTTCTCTAATATGTCTGGAGGAGTACTGAGCAATGGAAGCCAAAATGTTGGTTTGATCAAAGTAAATATGGTATTTTTAATTAAAGGAATGCACCAAAATAACATATTTTTTTAGACGATTGTGATTGGTATGTTCTATGTTCTCTTTGAGACATGTTTGGATTGATCTGCTGTTTTTTCCAATGTAGGGTTTCCCACAAGAACGAGGAATTTGGTAGATTCCTTGACAGATAAATGGGTTAGAATTATATTAGGAGTTCCTAAATAGTTGTTTAAGGGTCTTATGGGGTTTACAAATTTATTTTATGTTCTTTTTAATTAAAAGTTTAGAGATTTGATCTCTGATTTCGTTTATATAGGGAAGATAGATGAATGATTGGGTAGGAAGATAACATTTGGTGGGTTTTGCATTCAGATGAAGTTCCTATTGAAAAGTTTTTTTTATGAGGTGTTAGAGGTAGCCATTAGCCATGATGGATTTGATAAGGTGGGATTTTTCTTTGTTGATATGTTGGGGGCGAGATATTTGAATGGCTTTGGTAATTAGGTTTTTGAGAACAACAATTTTTTGAGAAGGATGGTGATGGCAATGGGCATGTAGGTATCTATCAATTCATGTGTATTCATTCTATAGGGTATTTTGGAAACTGGGTCAGCTCCAAGTACCGTGTCAAGAGAGAATTCAACATATCTTTTTGGTGGTAACCTAGATATTTATTCGAACACATATACAAATTCTTGTAATACTGGTAAATCCTCTAAGCATGGACCTTTAATATTTTTTCTGAGTCTTCCACATGAAATTCATACAATTGACATCCTTTTCCTAGACACCTTTTTAATTGTATCGATGAAACCTACCTTATAGAAACAGGCCTTAGAATGCCTTTTACTATCTTTTTCTCTCCTTCTTCATCTAGACAAGTGAGATTCTTGTTGTGGAAATCTAAAATTACATGGTGTGCATCTAACCAGTCCATTCCAATAAGCACATCATAAGAACCAAGAGGTATTATCTTTAAATATAAGAATTTATGGTTTCCATTGATATTTAATGGACACCCCTTTATTTTCTCACTAATCCCTCTTTTGGTTCTAGTAGACAACTAAGCCAACCATGTTTTAGCATTCTTACTTTTCTTTAAGTAAAATCTTTAAACTAGATTGGGAGAAATTAAACTATGACTTTCCCCTTAATTAATTAAAATAACAATAGGTTGATCAACAATCTTACCTTCAACCTCAATCATATTGGTTTAGTGCTCTACATATTTATTATCCAAGGCTGCATAAATTCAGGTTTTTTTTTACCATGCCTGCTTCTTGAATGTTGTGGATAGTTGTCACCTTCTCTCTATTGTGAGGAAAATATATGAACATATGATTCCATTCACATTCCCAACACTTAATTCATCGATTTGTCCATTTCCCATGAGACTGTGAGATCCTTGGTTCATTCTGAGTTGGGTTCCTTTGTTGAAATGAATTATGTTGATTCCTTATTAATGAATGGAGGTTTGAATCATTTCCTCCTTTTTTCTTTTTATATATTGAGGACTTATGAACATATATCCTTCCTTTTTTCTAATAATACAAGTTCTTCATGTTTCTTATTGTCTCTTTAAGAGTTTTGGGTTCATCATACTGAATTTTGTCTTTGTAAAATGAAAGAAATCCACCCAAGAACCTCTATATTTTTAGGTTCTCTTCCTTAATGAACCCAACATATCTCAGCAACTCCAGGAATTTTCTCTCATACTCCTCCATTATCATGGCTCCCAACTTGATCTCAAATAACTCCTCCATTTTCTCTTAGTAATAATGTTAAGGTAGGTACTTCTGTTGAAAGTGTTTTTTGAATTCTTTCCATGAAACTCTATTTTCAGTGATGTGATTCACTTCAAATAAATGATACAACACATGGAATCCTTCCCTACAGGTTATAAATGGCAATTATGGCTTCCATATTTGAAGAATAAATATGCAATTGAATATATTTACTCATCCCCAATAACCAACCTTCACTAAGCATCTTCTCCCTTCTTGTTTTCATGATCAGAAGTAGGTGGATTAATATTACTAAGCTCCACTCGCGAGACTTTTTCCACATGTCTTATTTTATGATTCCTAACTAGAGACATTTATGGGTTGTTTCTAGAATGCTTAGTCGTATATGACCTCCTAGCTACATGAGGTGGTAAATAATGATGATTATGACCCCTAGTAGCACTCTTAGAGTGTCTCTATTTTTCATGGAATATATTTTGTGAACTATCACTGTATTCTTTATTATGGAATGAAACTGATCCAACCTGCATTTTCCTTCGTAACAGGTTTAAACTTTGCATGAGTTGATTCTTCAATTGATTTTGTTGCTTTTGATCCTTCAACATTCTCATTATTGAATTTACAACTATGTACTTCCATCCTCAAGCTTCTCGTGGTTTCTAGTAACTCAATTGATTTAGTGTAATCTATATTCCCATTAGATTATTTCTCCTTGTTTCCCATAGTGATATTCTATCCTTTGTCTTCTTCTTCCATACTATATGGAGTTTCCCTTGCTTCCATCTTTACTTTCCGAGTTATGCTCTATGTTGTGTTAGTTGTAAACCTACAACTTATAGCAACCTTTTGTACCAGTATCTAAAATGTGTTCAAATCATTAAATCTATTAGATAATTTTTTTCCATAATTTCATAAAACAATTCATGCTGATGGAAAAATTGTGGAAAATACCCATTTGACAGTTTTTTGTCAAATTAGGATACATGCCCCTTTTTTGTTAAAATTTTGGAAATATGTGGAGCATTGATTCGTAATTGGATTCATTGTCATTATTCTCCCACAAACACTCTTTCTAATGAATTCTCTCAATTTCATTTCTTAACTCGAAGATGAAAGTTACAACTCTCCAAAATCAACAATTTTACCCAATTTTACATTGTTTATGTAGCTACACTTATTCTGAAGGACCAAGTTCTGGGACTTGTAGAAGAAAATGGGTAAATAATTAGAAATTTTTTGTGTCAAGCACTAGTAGCACAAATGATTTTGATTATTCATACACTTTTATATTCTTTATCTGATGTACCATCCAACTACTATTAGATTTTGGAATTGCCAACTTCTATCCTTTTTTTTCTCCAGACTTGACATTGAACAATTTCTATAACACCCTTATTCTTGAATTGATAACAGAGTTCCACATTTCCATTATCTTCATCCATGTTATCACTACAAGGGAAATCATTGGTCTTTGATGCCTCAAGGAGGATGAAAGGGGTCAATGGGGGCTTGTAAAAAGCGAAGTGTGTCTCTATTGCACATCAAGGCGGATTTCATATGACCAAGTGTCTCTCTGGTGCGCATGATTCGAAGCATTTACCCATTTCTAGTACCTAAAAATTAGACATCAAATCCTCTCAAGTTAATTCTTTCCTGATCCATTCCAATCCTATTCACAACACATTTTCCATCACGATAAATGGTTCCATTGAACAATAAGCACTTTCTTGTCACCGTATTTCTCCTTTGAATGGATCTTCACATGGGAAAACTATCCTCCATATGAATGGTCTAGATTTGTTCCCCAATGAGCCCATATTAAATCTCAATTATTCATGCAAGTACCCCTAGGAATAAGGTGCTTGACTTTTTCATTCATGAATGGTCAAGTTCACATGATGGAAAGTGTGTGATCAAATCTCATCCATTCATTGGAGATGTACCTTTATTAATCCTATTCGGATATCCACATCATATTTTTCAGGATATTGCATGCAATTAGGGTTTGCATGCAAATTCTAGGGTTTGCATGCACTTTGCATGCATCCCAGTCACCAGGTTGATGCCTCCAGCACCTTAGCCACCTCTTTCTAGCACCCGGGAGCCACTTACTTCAGTTCTTTAGCCCTCCTAGTCTGAAAGGCGCCCACTTATCACCTAATGCCAGAGAAGGGCGCACTTTCTCACCTACCACTGCAGTTCCACTTCAGTTACATTCAGTTAGCTCCAATTCTCCCTGATTTGAGGCTAGTTTCACTCCCGACTGACTGTTTCACTTCCGTTGGACCTCCAGATTGACTAGATGACTTGTTCTGACTTCAGTTAGCCTCCCATGTGCCCCCCACTGAGCCTCCTTCCCTTAATCAGTGCTACACACTTCAGTTACACATGACACACTCAGTTAGACTCAGATTGACACCTGGATGACTGGTTCTTGTGCATTGATGACCACCACTGATTGATGATGAGGACTCCTAGTTGGAGTCAAGCTACTCCATTCAGTGATTCGAATGACCTCCTTAGGCAATTCGAATTGCTCATTGATAGTATTGTATTCTATTGTAATTCATTCACCCTTTCTGGGATATTGAGCACTAATGCATGTTTTGCACAGTTTTACACCATATTTTCTATATTCATCTGTTGTGATTGATTTACTTGTTCATTAGATCTACTGTGACTAATTTTACAAATCCCCAATCACTTAACCTCATGAGAATGGTCATGATCACGTGGTTGAAGATGCATGACTTAATCTCATTCATTTGTGTGATCACCCCCCCCTCGCATAAGGTATGTTCAACTACTTTAGCATGAATGGTCATGATCTAATGATAAAAGGTGCATGGTTTAAACCTAGCCCTTCATGTGATCACCATTGAGATAAAGTACATTCAACTCCTTTCACACAAATGGTCATGATATAATAATCGGAGATGCACCATTAAATCTTGACCATACATATCATGCAAGGATCCATGTCCATCCTACTTGGTTGCCACCCATGAAATTGGTCCTTACAGTGTTGTCACCTATACAACAATTCCATGTAGTTGGTTCACATCAATCTCCCTTGTCCACATGGCACCTCCATGTTATCTCTTTGTCTTCATGGAACTAGTGGGGTCCACACCAAAATTTACTAAAATTTTCAATGTTTTCATGGACACTTAATTTTCAAATATTTTAACCATGCGGCTAAAAATAAAGTTACTTTTGGCAAATTTCTACCCACAAGTGTCTACCTAGATCTTCACACTTGGCCAACAAGAAATTACATCTAGCCTTTCTTAAGACTATAATTTTTTTCCATCGAATAACAGATCTTGCAATGTCTATCCTATAACAAAACTAACAATTTTCAACGATTAACATAAAAAAAAATTTCCATGGTTCAAGCTCTTCCCAAAATTATTCAAACCTAAATTCTTCCATTATGGATTTTTATCGCTAGCTCCCATGCTATTTCTAATAACAACATCTAGCATTCAACACCATGAATTTTAACAAAGAAATTCCATCAGATAGTTTTCTTGCAAACTGTAATTTTTCCCTAATTTTTGCAAACCAACTAAAACATAAAAAAATTCATTATGGCTTCGCTCCATATTTGACCAAATCCATAAATCAACCATCTATTCATTGATTAATGTTGTGAATTAAAAAATGAAGGATCCAAAACTATTTCTCCCCAAACTATTTCTCTGATACATTTCATGTGCAACCTGTAATTTATCTTGTAGAATTCGAATACAGCCCATGCAGTCCCACTGCTACAAACTTGGGCTTCTGATACCACCTTTAGGGCCACCGAGTACTCAAATAACTTACTAAAAATTACCATTGATATCCAAATTCATTTTTTACAGTTTGTCAAAATTACAAAGGAATTATCTCTCTCTCTCTCTCTCTCTCTCTCTCTATATATATATATATATATATATATATATATATATATATATATATATATATATATATATATATATACATATATACATATATATACATATATATGTATATATATATATATACATACATATACATATACATACATACATACATACATATATATATGTATGTATGTATGTATGTATGTATGTATATGTATATGTATGTATATATATATATATACATATATATGTATATATATGTATATATATATATATGGTCACCCAAATTAAACATATGAATTTATTAAAACAATAAAGGAAAATTCTACCATGAATGCATTAATCTCTTGCCAAGCAGTCCATGCAATAAGATATTTATATAACATTAAATTAGAAGATAAGACTAACATAAATAAATATACACAATGTTTCATACATTGTTGGATACTTATCTTAAAATATACCCCAACTAGCTCCAGACTAAGGATATTCCTCCCAGCCATATGCAATTTGTTATACCATTTCTCTCTATAATAGAGGCCATTCCCGAGATGGGGCTATCAATCCACAAGAAGGTGTCAAAATCCCACTCTATAGCTATCCCAATCTACTAGAAATCCTCCCCCATCATCTGGCACAACCCAAGGAATGGGGTTCCCTTCTCTTACTTAATAGTCCCTCTGGTTATTTCTCAAATTACCTTTAAGGGATCAAACACAGGTTGACCAGGCACTTTCCATTTTAGGACTTTAGGGAGCTCAACTGTAATATTTCTTATCACTGTTCTCAAGTACATCTCTAGGCTATGGTATGGGTGATGCTTCCGGTGATGGCATAATGATGATGCCTAAATTATAGGATCCTTCCCTAAATGAACTAACTCTCATAATTTGTATGGATGTTTAGAACAATCCAAGTGGCAGGCATGGGAAGTTCACTTATCCCTTTCTAACCTAATGCTTAGGATAATTAACTCAAGGTTATGGCTAATTTGATTTAATAAAGACGGCTTTATAAAACTTAGGATAAAAAGGGATAATAAGAATAATGACTTAATGTTATAAGTCACTAGGGTCATTTTCCCCATGAACCCCCTTCTCACTTTCCCCTCTTCTGGAATCATAGCCCCCCATCTCATTTTCTTCCTTCTTAATTTGTAGTAGTTTTGGTTTTTATATTCATCATAAAATGTACATATTTACATCATTTTGGTCACACTAGAACATTCATGTCTAGCTTGTAGCAATTCATAATATACATAATTATATCTTTACATACTCGGATAAAAAATGGAGTGTTACAATATGCTTGTAGGTAAATCCCCAAGACTAGAATTCACAATTGATTTGTTTTAACACTATCATCCTAGTATCAAAACTGATGTCTAGGAAGTTGTCATGAACTCTAGAAGAACTTTTGGAGTCTCAACATCATAAAAATAAACATTCCTCGCCCTATTTCCGAAGGAAGAATGGGCTAGTCATCCAAGAAAATTATGACTTATGTGGTTCTATGTAATGTTGTCTACATAATTATCATTGAATTCTTTTCCAATAACCTCAAGTCACTCATGACCTTTCTTTCCTCTACGGAGAAATATAAATATGTGGAGGGTAGCGAAATTCTTGATGGAATCAATGTATCCCATGAGACCATTCATTCCCTCAAAACTACTAAAAAATAGGTATGCTCCTCAAGCTAGACATGTCAAAAGATTTCACCAAAATTTCTTGGAAATACATTTGATAAATTCTTCTAGATTTGTTTCTTTCCTCTTTGGACAACCTAGATCCTTTATTTAACCTTATTTTCCCTCTTATCCATTCTAATCAATGTAGCCCCTTCCTCTACTCTCTCCCCCTCAAGAGGCATTCAACTAGGAGATTCTCTCTCCCCTTTTATTTTTGTACTTATAGTTGAAGGACCAAGACGATGTTGTAATGTAGTTTCCTCATGGAAAAAATAAAAAGCCTAAAAATCTATGATGATCACTTATTGTCCTCCCATTTTCAAGTTGTGAGTGACACCATGTTAATGGGAATCCCCATAGTAAGAGAACCTCTTTCTTTTAAATCAGTTCTTAATATCTTCATGAAATTTTTTGTAATTGGTATCAATCATAAATATTTTTCTTCAAGACTCCCCCTTCAATTCAGTTGCATATATCTAGGCTCCTAGGGTTTCTATTGAGTACCCCTTCCATCGAAATATATGGATTCCCATCTCATAAAGAAGGATCTCCAAACATCTCATGGGAAGATCTCCTCTCTAGATTGGAGAAAAACTATCCAACTAGACCTTCAAAAGTGTCAATCGCCCTTATCAAATTAGTGCTCCATAGTATGCCTTTATATATCTTCTCTACCATAGTTGTGCTTAAATACATCATCAATATTATTAGAAATCTAAAGATAAATTTTCTCTAGGAGGCACCAAAAATAAAATAAAATTGGTTGTTGTAGCTTAGGATAAAATCGTATGTCCTAAGCTAGAATGTGGTATTAGTCTTCAAGATACTTCCATTGAAAATTCAACCTTAGGGAAAAACTTTGGTGGACTTCCTATGGGGACATATATAGAAAAGAAAATATGCTAGAGGCATTGAAAGTCAAGATCTCATTCAGATAGATGGGAATAGTTTGGGATCTCTCGTAAGGAAAGAAACTTGGCATAACCAAAAACTAATAGAATACCATAGTTTTTTGGACATACATGATGATCAAGCAACCCTTTTTTGGGATGATTCCAGGTATCAAATCCCAATAATTAAGGACAATCCTAATTTTCAGTACCACCAACACAAGGTCATTGATCTGATCAAAACCCTCATTATGCACTATTGGGACCCTCAGTAGTGCCAACACAAGTCTATTGCTTCAAGCAAAATCCTTTTTACCCTCTGTTGGGACCCTCACCTTCCAAGCTTAACCTAGAGATCTTGGACCCCTAAGGATTTCTCGACTCATCTTCCTCAAGATCTTGATAGTGAAATCTTATGGTCTAAACTTCAACAATGTAGGATTAATATAAAAAATATTCTAGACAAACTAAAATGGGGTTATAAATGAGGAGTAAATTTCAATGTAAAATAAGTGTACTTTCTTGCAACAGACATAAGAATGGATGATGACAATACTATTTGGAAGAAAGTCTCGAAACAAAATATTTGTCTCTCTCTTCCTCTGGCTAGTAGCCAAGAAAATTTTTATGACATGGGATCAAATAATTAAACAAGGCTACAACGGACCTTCATGGTGGTATTTTAAGCAACCAAAGAGGAGACTATGGAAGATATTCTAAATCATTTCCATTTTGTTTCACGTGTCTTGGAAAAATTAGCCACTTACTTGAGGCAATTGGATAGGAATAGAGACAACTTAAAACTTGCCATAGAGAAATAGAAGCACAAGGTTCACAAGAATCCCATTCTAAACAGGGCATGGAAACTCATTCCTCTTTTGGGAAACCTAGAAATAAAAAAATGACATAGTTTTCAAAGACATAACTAGAAATGTTAATCAAACTTTAAAAAAAATAAAGCATGACATATGTTAAATACTTCAAATCTCTAAACAAATAGATGATGATTGCAAATTCCAAGACTTTAAATTTCTTATAATGTAATCTTGGGGCCTCTACCAAACCTTTTAATCACCAAATACCCCCCCTAGAAAAAGCTTGGCATCACTCATCCTAACAAATTGTCCCCTAGAAGGATTCAAAAAATTAACTTTGATGGTGCCTTTAAAGGAAATCCTAAGCCGATAGGTTTCAATGCAGGAATTGTCCATAATGGTAGAGGTCAAATAGGAAGGTTCTATATTGTTTCTCTTTTACATAAGGTTCTATATTGTTTCTCTTTTACATAACACCAACAATGCAACAGATATTTACTCTCTTTAGAAAGGACTCTAGATTCCCATTTCCTGAAGAATATCCAAGATGGTGTTAGAAAGGGGCTCCCAACTAATGATAAACATGCTTAGTAAACTCCATAAAGGCACTCCCATTAATAAACTTTCGAAACACTCGATATTGAAGGATATTTTGGAACAAATTGTAGAAAATCTTAGTCAAATCCTAACCCTCATCCCCTTGCATGTTTGAAGATTAGTGAACAGGGTGGCAGACCATCTTGTAAATGCAGGTGCAGAAAGAAAACAAGAATATTTTGATATTGAGTCGCACTAGCCAAATCAATCTACCCTAATGAAGGTCTTCGTAACTCTCTCCAATCAAAACGACAACCCCCCCGATGGGGTAAACCTGAAGAGTAATGGGGCATCCGATACCCATACAAAGCATTGGATGTGGCACACCCTCTTCTATCAAGTACTAATGAAACAATGTGCTGGGGTATGAGCCAGACAAGACATAGGAGAATACTAGAATGATAAGGACTATCAGGATTTAGAATGTATTGGATAGTGATCCCACTCCGATGTTGATGGATAACCTTATGATGATCCTACGGAAATGATTATTGTAGGTCATGGCAAGCAAAAGTGATGAGAGTGGTTCATGTGATTGGAAGCTTTCTAGTTTTGCTCAATTTTATCAGTGAAGGGTTATGGAAACTATCCTTATCGGAATTATGTTTATCGAGAGTTTTTTGGTCTGCCCTCTCTAGCTTTGGTTAGTCAATAGATACAAGAATTTATTTAGTTTAGTATTCCTAAAAATTAATGTTGGACCCATGCTTTGCTCTATCGTGAGCATTGCTTAGTGTGGTGAGTACTACATGTTCGTTCACTGTAATCTCCAACAAAACATATAAAAATAGGAGATTAAGAGGAGCTCTCGTTGGTCTGCAAACTAGAGCCATGAAGGAAGTAGCCAAAGCTTAGGCTATTTAATAAATGAGGCTTGGGTATTGGGGAAAAACTAAGAAGAAATGTGTTTAAGAGCCATGAAGGAAGTAGCCAAAGCTTAGGCTATTTAATAAATGAGGCTTGGGTATTGGGTAAAAACTAGGAAGAAATATGTTTAAGAGGAGGATATTGAGGACGAGATGTGTTCATGGGTTTCAAATGTGGGTAGTACCAGATCTATGGAAATGATGTATTTTAAAATTGTAGTCATATTTTTGCAAATGAAAACACTTCTCAGTAAGGCTCCCCAAAACCAAATTTGAGCTTAGGAGGTTTTGTTGCCACTATTTTGTTAAGAATTGTAATCTCACTGGCTATAAGTGCATTAATTAGTTAGTTGGTTAGTTTGACTAGGACATTTTAATGTCCCATAGTATTTTTTGTTCCATGGTATTTACGCATGGTTTTTGGTATGATATAATCCTATATACACTTATACTTAATAATAGAAAGCATAATGAATATGCCCACTTGTATTCCATCTTTTACTGTGTTCAAGCTTTAACATATTTGAAGCCCAAGATCATATCAGGAAACTGAACACCACACTAGACCTCATCCTCAAGGCCACTATTAGATTGCAATTCACTGAAAAGGGTCCCGAAGCTACTCCTGGCAAAGAGGTGCCTATTATTTTGCTCTCAAATGAGGTCATTATTATCTTCGTTTTGATTATAGAAAAAAATTCATTGATTATTGCAAGAAAAAGCAGTTACAATAATTTCCATTTAAGCAATGTCATAATATATAACGTTTAAATACCCATCAGCCCTCGTTACGGGTAGACTAACATGAAATATCACAAAAGCAACTTAACAGGTTCGTGAACAAAAATTATGATAAAGTACAGAGCATTTTACAATTATATTTTGGCCTAGGGACCAATTATCCCTGGATTTGAGAGTTACAGACCAGAGCCAAGGTCGTAGCATCGGACGAAGCCGAAGCCAAGCTCGCAGAGGAAGAAGGTGCAGGAAAATTATGCAGGAGAGAAGGGGACAAAAGCCAAAGTTGTAATGAGAGTTGAGCTCGTAGGATCGAACTAGCAAAACTAGCGGTCTGGGCAAGGTGGGATAACAGGAATGAAAGACGGAGGTTGCAAATTATAGATTGGTGTTGAACTTGCTGAGAAGGGGAATTATCAGAAGGTGTACGACAGTTAGCTTGTGTGGGGTTTAGTCTTATCTCAAGTTACTGATTCAAGCTTGAGGATTAAGGATGATGCTACGGCAGTCCTTATCTCGATTGCTGATTCCTTAGTGCCTGGGACCACTTTCCCAGGAAGTAATTCCCTAGTGCAGGCGAAGTTACCATCCTTCAGGGCAAGCTAGGGAGTTCCTGTATTAGAAACCGTGGTTAGTAATTAAAATGATGGACGACATCACTAGAGTGGTACATGGGTAGAACGAACCTGCTGACATGTAACATGTCTTGCAGGGTGCCCATCCCTTGCCATTGAAGTCGAGTATGTTGAGATAGTCGTCGGAGGGCTCTCAGCATGGATCTTGGTGGATCCTCTACAAGGTGTCAATTGTTGAGGTGCCATGTTAGGGGTACAGCTGGATGGAGGGAATCAATAATCGAGATAAGCTTAGGTACAGAGGGATCAGGGAGCCCGGCTATAGAAAAAATAAACATCGAAGTGGAAGCTCCGAGAAATTTAGAATTTCTCTGCGCAAAAGTGCAGAAGGACTATCTCAGCGCTGAAATAATACACATTGTTGACACCATGTCTGAGAAAGCCTAAATCCTAAAAAGTTTTGCTAAAATGTCCAAAAGGAGAAGAAATTACCACAAAAGGGTTGAAGAAAAGGTTCGCAATACAAAAACAAGGAGGAAAAACCCACATTTGCAAAGTCCGAAAACAAATTTTTGAAAGGGTTAAATCCAGACCAAGTTTCAAAGGCGGAGATGATACAGATCCAGATCAACAGCTAATATAATTTCCCGCATCGCCAAAGTGATCGGTTGCAAAGAATGGTGGGCGGTTGCAGACTCAATACCGTCGGGCACTGTCCTAACCTCATTAGTCTGCACATGTGATATGGTGGTATCATAAACCACCACGACACTGTGTGGAACCACCAAATAGAAAAGCATGGCGGGGCCACAGCACGTGGCATGGTGGGGCCTGATACGTGGCAGATGGAGAAAGCATAAGAAGATACACCATACGTTGATAGCAATCGGAGGGCCGATATAAATCTTAAATCAAATCAACGGCCATTGTTCATCTGCATCTGGGAAGGTGCACACTTGATAAGAGGAAGAGAGGTCGCGGAAAGCAAAACCACTCAAACAGGTGTCGTCAGATGGTTGATCCACGCAAGGAACAAACTGGAGAAGAAAGACCGCTTTAAGATCGTGGATACCACCATAGGGGATAAAAGGAGGTGAGATCTAACGGCCCAGATCCAAAGGTCGAGATCAACGGTAGGATATGATCCGCGTTCAGAAAAGTTGACAGGGAGTTAATAAAAAAGGCTTATATAAAACAAAAGGGGCCTCACATAACGACATTGTGCATATGTGTCGCTATCGTGGAGAGCTCTGAAGACTGGTGGGGGGCAGCGATTGCGATAGAAGGCGAAAGGCGTGTACATACAGGTAGGGTCTGGTGACCTGGCTCGTTTTTTAAATAGAATTTTGTTTAAAGAAATGTTTAAATGGAAACTGTGAATGATATACACATTTTTAAAGCAAAAGAAGCCCTAGAGGATAGAGATGAAGACGTTTATGATACCCTAATTAGGTTACCAGTCTCTGATATTAAACTTAGGTTGTCTGAATTGTTAAAGGAAGGGACAGACTTACATAGAGTCCACCAGTCATCTTTGATAGCCTTTTGCCCAGACCAAATCCCTTTTTTCCTAGAATTTGTGTCATGGTGTGCCGAAAATTACTCCCGAGAAGAAAGAATTGTTCTAAACAGTCAAAAAACCAGAGCCGTGTGAAATAAAGCCAGCTGAGTTAATTAAAGCCCTAGGAATAGATTTTTCCCAAACCCTCGAGTCTAAGAGTTTTTCCGAAACCCCCATTATTGAAAATTATCATCATACTTCTCAAAATGATAGGGAAATGTTTTTGTCATCGTGTCTCAAGCCAGAAACCAGTATTTCGGAGGTCCCGTACCCTATAGATATCAATTTGTTTGATGAAAATACCCAATTAGTTTTGACATTATTGGCTTTAGTTTTAGGGTTTGATACAGATTTGTATGTAACCGAGTTTCAATTGAGTCTGTTGTATAAAATGAGTACGGTTCAGTCAGGGATTGATGAAAATCAAATTCCTCGACTTAATTTTGAAGATTTTTTGATAGAGAAGATTCATGACCAGATGGTCAATTTTCTCACTATGAGGCATTTCAGGTTTCAGTCTTTTTTGATGAAAATGATTATGATAGCCAATCAAGAAGAGTTGCAGTTCCCAGAAATCATCTTCACGACTTTATTAGAAAATAACATGTTCAATTACATCAATTTCATGCTCTCAGACATTTACAGAACGATCTTTGGTAAAAAATTGCCTAGAGTATTACCAGAGATGCAGGCATGCATGCAATTGAGTGCAGAGTACGCGACAGGAGATTGGTTCTTGTCGAAGGATAGTACAGTAATCAGATTATATGGATTAAAACATAAACCTTATGTCTTACCAGCCTTTCTTACCTTAAGGGTTTTTGCTTTGGAATTCTTGAGACAAAAGTTGATTGTTGAAGATAACAATTTTTTGGTTTACAAACAAGCAACAAACATTAAATATCCATTCACACTTGGTCTCTTCACAATAAAGAATAAAAATGCTGCTATGTATAGAGAAGTTATTGAAAGATATGAGTTTTGAGACAGATGTGGCTATTGAGTATGATCCGCTGAAAATAATATCAAAACGAAGAATAGATCATCGCATCAAAGCACTCAGCCATCAGACAATTGAAGGAATGTCTGATAGAGCCAATTGGCTAGAGTATAAAGAAGAAATCATTCTGGATGCACACGACAAAGAAATGGCGTTGACAGATACAACAACAGAAACAGAAGATACAATGAGTACTGCATTGGTGGGTTTTAAGAGACCCATACGGGACGTAATGAATATTGATGATGAAGAAACAAAAAGAGGAAAAAAGTTGAAAATAAATGAACAACAAGAGTTAACAGCAGTTTTAGAAGAAGCAAAAAGAACTGAAGAAAAGATACCAGAGGTTACAGTTAAAGAATATAGCATTGAAGAAACCCTAGTAGAGGGTGATGTAAATAGACCCCGGAATATAATGGATGTATTTGATGAACATAGTCAGAATAAACAGGAATCCTCTAAACTACCAGTCAGCTGTTTCCAAAAGTTAGAAATATATCCAATACTGAAGTAAGTTTGTTTACTAGCAGAAATATCAGAGAGAATTCCTTGAAATTTTCAGTTGTCACAAAAGATAAGATTTCATAAATGAAAGTAGATTTGTCTAAAATAAATGCCCCAGATAAAATCCTATTGCACAGACAAACGGGAGAAGTTATATATTCGGATTATTTGGGGGCAATATTGAGGGCAGACAAATTAAAAAATTCACTGGATAAATTGAATAATCAGTTGAGATAGGAGAAGGCAAAAAATAAGTCTCGACAGCAACGGATTAAAAAATTGCAAACAGATTTGATAAATAAAGAAGGAGATGCGGCAACAAAATTGCTCAAAGAAAAAGATGATACGATCCTGATGTTAAGACGAAAGCTCAAGATTCCAGACACTGTGCTTATCCAGGGAGCAGAACTAACGATACTGGAAAAGGAAAAGGAAGAATTATCCAATGAAGTAAATGATGTTACTGCAAAAATGCTAAAGCTCTCTGATGAAAAAGAACATTGGGAAAAGGAAAAAATCATTTTAGAAGAGCAGTTGGAGGAAGCAAGGAAGAGATTAACAGAAAGTGGTCAACAGCTGGTACAAACAGACACAAGGGAAGACAAAACTGGGGTAGATGGTATTTTACAAGCCATGTCCCAAGTAAGTTTAAAACAAAGTGAAATCAAAGAATTGAAGGTAGAAATACAGAAGCTGAGAGAAGAAAATGAAATAAAAAATAAGGAAATAAAAACTTTGCAGACAAGGAATCAAAAATTAAGTGATAATAATAAAGGATTAGCAGCTCATGTGACAGGGCAAGCTGCTATGCAAGGTTGCAAACACATGGTATGGGACCAAATTATAAAAGAAGTTGAAAAACTAAGACCATATCTGGATTACATAAGAGTCAAAGAAAATGTGGTCAAAGATGCCTTCGAAAGTTGTAGAGCAGTCAGGGAGAACTTAAATAAAAAGCCAAAAGAAGTAGCCCAGAAAGCAATAACATTTTTAAACAGTCTAACTGAAGGAGACCTGACATCCATGAATATAACGAACAGAATTTCAGTCGTCACATGGGCCAGAAGGATCTTGGGGAAATACTCGCATGTTGAGAATATTGAAGCTAAAGCTGGAGAAATACGGGAAGAAGTAGTAAAGTTCAAAAAGCAATTTGAAAAATTAGTAAACAAAGGATTCCCTGCTTTTTGGAATGAAAAGAATGAATTAATTCCTCCTAATGAGTATAAGAGATTGTTGTTTGACATAAGGATGGATCACAGAAAGTTCTAGCAGTTGGATCATATGCTTACAGGAAAAATTTTAATGGAAAAAATATCAAAGGATTTTGAAATTTTAAATATTCTAATCTCAACCTGTGGAAATCTTCTTCCTGTTTCTTATGCAGGTCATGTTGAAATGCGAGTCTTGGTAAAAGAAATGACCAACTATGACTTACCCACGGCCGACCAGTGGAATTATGTGGAAAAATATGGAAGGACAAGATATTCTATCCATTCATAGATGCTTTCAAAACTCTTGCCAAGTGGCGAAAAGATGATATTCAAAATTTTTGCCAAGTGGCAAAAAGATACTTTTATTTTAAATTTGTAATATTATTTGGAGACAGTTATCTATTGCTCAAAGACAGTTATCTTTTAAGTTAAAGTATTTTCAGTTATTAGTTAGAAGAAGCAGTTATGTCAAGCTTCTTCCAAATTTTGTATAAAAACAATGAGAGTCATTGTTGAAAGGATTGTAAATTTTTTGAGAGACAGAGTATGTTTTGAAGTCTATTTTTGATAAATAAAGGCAGTACAGTGAAAGCACCCATCTTTTGAGACCAGAGATTCATGTGTTGATCAGCTTTACAATTTGTTTTTCCCTTTATCTTTATATGTGCATGTTCACTTCCTTTGTTATATCTTCCATTATGTCTTTCTTCTATATTTAAATGAACACTTGAAATAATTCGAGATTCATACTGGTTATGCCTCGTTTTATCGCATTTAAATATTCACTATTTTCTCCAAAGTTGACAATGGATTCATCCCAGTTAGATGCCTGTTGTTAATGGAATGTCATTATTTCTTTCTATACCACCTGAAAAAATCAAATTGACTGTAATATGATTGCTATCTTGTCTCTGTGGAAATCTGTTTGGTATAAATCTCTTATTGGCATATTATATATTTGAAACTTTGACTCCATGCCCAACGTTTCTTGTTTCCCTTTTCAACCAGAAAATCCTTTTGAGAAATTTTGAGAGAACTTTTATATATATTTCATTCCTTGTATATGTATTGTGAGAGAGCCCTCTCTAGTGGAAAAATGGCTGAGTTTTCTACCTGAAGCTTGGTTTGAAATAGGTTACCTTAGGTGTTATTCTTTTACAACCGGAATAAAATCTAAGTGCTAACATTTTGGCACCGTTGCCGGGGAACGAAAGTGAAATTTTCCCTGGTTGAAATGACAAAGAAAGGTCAAATTTCTTGGGCAAGGAAGTTTGAAATAAGTTGGTTGTAGATATTGCTCTGGCGACTTCACTTGTGACAATTTCTTAAGGTTTTTTGAAGATATTTTGAGAAAGACATTGTGGCTACAAGAAGAAATCTCGGTTTGCAGTTCTTTGCAGGCATAGATAATCCAGTAAAGCTCCTCAAGACGGATAAAAGCAAAGGAAAAGGCACGATGAAAGAAGGTATTTCTCCGTTTTCAAATATATTTCCTTCTTTTCAAGAAAATCTGTTTGGGGAAGAAAATATTGGTTCAAGTGAAAATATTTTGCTTAGAACTAAGTCAGATTCTGATTTGAAAGAAACAAAGGTTGATCCAAAAAGTTTGTGGGATTATTCTCTAAAATCTGTTTAGGAAAATTTACAAAAATCTGAAAGGGTAGAGTCCAGAATATCCAAAGCCCAAAGAATACCTGTGTAGAATAGTAGACAACAGACAGTAATTGTTCCACCTTATAACCCACCACCCATGGCTTCCAGATTTGCCCCATTGGTTTTGCCTGCGGTTTTACATGACTTACCTCAAAATTATGGACAGAGGATCTTTACTTTTGATAATGAGGGTAGTTATACATCACAGCAACATGTTGATAACTTTAGTGATTTCATTGATTTGGAAGAAGTGGATTATGATGATGCAAAAATGAGGTTATTTTCCCAAAGCTTGAGAGGTGAAGTCAAAAAGTGGTTTAGAGCTTTAGCTGCAGGATCAATTGCCAATTATGATGCCTTTACGACTCTTTTTATCGAAAGATGGGAAGACCAGAAAAATCATTCGCAGGTGTTGACACAGTATAACAATCTGAAAAAAGGAGGTTTTGAGTCAGTTCAGGAGCTCTTTGCCAGATTTATGAAAGTCTATAATTCTATTCCTATAGATATAAAACCTCCAGTGGGAGCAGCCAAGTTACATTATGCAGATGCGTTTGAAGGTGATTTTTCATGCACATTAAGAGAAAGAAGATCTACTACTTTGGCGATAATGATGAAAGATGCAGTAGAAGTAGAAGCTAATATGATGGCTTCTGGAAAGATGAGACATAGAGATATGGACAGAAAGAAAATTAGAGAAGATAATCAAAATGCAGCATCTTCTTCTTCTTCCACAGACGTAAAATTTGAAGGAATGATGAAAACTATGGAAAGGTTATTAGAAAGGTTAGTGGTGGATAACAAAGCTCCAAATAAAGAACAAGCAGAACCTCAAATCAGAAATCCAAATTTGAGGAGACCCTTTGTTCCAGCTGCAAGGCCTAGAGAACAGCGAAACCCAAGGAATGCAGAAGAAGATCAAATTAGACCTCCTTTCCCTGAAAATTATATTGCTGGAGAAGTAGAAGATGAGATACCTGAGAGTGATATTCACCATTGTAGCAGTTCTGATTCAGAAGTGTATTTGACTAAACAAGAACATGACATGTTCCTTGTAGAAGGAGAATGTTGTAATTTGGAAACAAAAATTGATCAATACCAGATTGGTTACCAAAATGCTTTAAACGATCTTCGAAGAAAAATAAATCTTAGAAATCGAGAGGTTACAATAGACAAATGAAAAGAACCAATGGGCAAATCAAAAGGAACCGCAGATAAACCTTCTGCTAGTCAGCATGAGCTGCAAACGAAAAGAAAAGAAATTGAAGATGTGCCAAAAGTAATTTCAGATAACAAGAAAGATTCGATGAAAGAAGGTGATAAAAGTTTGGTTCCTTTCAATATACAGAGTGAAATGTCAAAAGTCAAGATTTCTGTACCTTTCAATGAGATATTAAAGAATAAAGAGTATAAGGAACAAATCTTTAAGATGATGCAGATAGAAAATCGAGTGGAAATAGATACTTTGGAATTAGATGATGATACTCCTAATATTTGCTTGGGTTCAAGAATGGAAGATAATAGTGTTGACGAAGTTTCTTCTTTCTATGTGAATTTGAATATTGATGATAAAGTTGTGCATAATTGTATGATAGATTCAGGAGCTTCTCATAATTTGATGCCAAAACTTGTAGTAGAATCTTTGGGATTGGAAATCACAAGACCATATGATGATTTATTTTCTTTTGATTCAAGGAAAGTTAAATGTTTAGGGTTGATAAAAGATTTGACAGTCAATCTCAGTAAAATACCAGCCAAAGGTATTCTTATGGATGTGGTGGTTGCTGACATTCCAGCGAAGTTTGGTATGTTACTATCCAGGTCATGGGCCTCAAAGTTAAAAGGAACTTTGCAGATGGATATGTCTTTTGCTACTATTCCGGTGTTGGGGGTACACAGAAGATTATATGCTGAAAAGATGGCTGCTTATTTGGTAAGTGATTTAAAAGAACCTGAGAAGCATGCTATATATGCAGTAGATACAGATTTGGGTTCTTGCATTTTGTATAATGATGTTGAATCTAAAGAAAAGATTGATTTAATTGAACCTAAAGAAAATGAAAAAGAAAGATTGTTAAGAGAAAAGATCAGAAAAGAAGGAACTTGGACAATGCACTTTGATGGGGCTAGAAGCAGAGAAGGAGCAGGTGCAGGAGTATGGATAATTACACCAGACCGAAAATTCCTAATGTTTTCTTAGCAATTGAATTTTGAATGTACCAACAACGTTGCAGAATATGAAGCTTTGATTCTGGGGTTGAACGTCTTGAGAGATTTAAAAGCAAAAAGGATTGAAGTGTTTGGAGATTCCGAATTGGTTATAAATCAGGTAAAAGCTATTTATCAGAACAAACATCCTAAAATGAGGTCCTATAGAAATGAAGTGTGGGATTTACTGGAAATTTTTTTTGATGAACATGATGTTGTTTCAATTCCCCGAGTTAGCAACACTGTAGCAGATTCTTTGGCTACTGCGGGAGCTGCATTCAAAACTCCTATCTTTTCTAAAAAGAAATATGATATTGAGGTCATACACAGACCATCTATCCCAGACAATATCAAACATTGGTAGGTTTTTGAAGATGATCAATAGATTAAACGTTTTTTGGAAATGACAGATGAATTCAATTACAGATCTATTGATGCAGAAGGTGATGAAATTGGTCTAGATGAAGTGGATTCTCCGGAAGAAACAGAAAAGTTCAAGCAAAGGATTGGGGGTAAGGATATAATTCAACTAAAAAAAAATGTTATCCCTAGAGGCTTAATTCCTTTAGAAAAATTATTTGATAAAAATGATGTGGTGAAAAATCCAAAGATAGAACCTAAACCTGAAGATGTAAAAGATTACAACTTAGGTTCTGAAAAGGATCCCAAATTGGTAAATCTTTCAAAGAAATTACCAAGAAAGGAAGAAGATAAAAGCGTGGAAGTGATGAAAATATTTTCGGATGTTTTTGCTTGGAGCTATGAGGATCTGAAAGAATATGATGTTTCTGTTATACAGCATACAATTCCAATCAAACCAGATGAAAATCCTTTTAAACATAAATTAAGAAGAATAAATCCCAAGTTGTTGCCAGTGATAGAAAAAGAGGTGAGAAAGCTGTTTGATAATAAGATAATTTTGTCCTTGAGGTTTTCCAAGTGGTTAGCTAACCTAGTACCAGTAAGGAAAAAGAATGGTGAGATAAGGCTGTGCGTAGATTTTAGAAATTTGAACAGAGCTTCTTTGAAAGATAATTATCCACTCCCTAAAATGGATCAGATTTTACAGAGAGTCGTGGGAGCTGAAAGAATTTCCATGTTAAATAGTTTCTCAGGTTATAATCAAATTAAAGTTCATCCAGAAGATCAAGAAAAAACTGCTTTTACTACTCCATGGGGAACATTTATGTATGCCAAAATGCCATTTGGTTTGATGAATGCAGGCGCAACCTTTTAGAGAGCCATGGATATTGCATTTGCGGATGAAAGGGACAAAATTGTGGTAGTATACATGGATGATATCACTGTTTATTCAAAGAATGCTGCTGATCACTGGAAGCATCTGGAAAGAGTTTTTATAAAATGTAGAAGATTTGGGATTTCCTTAAATCCAAAGAAATCTCATTTTTGCATGGAAGAAGGAAGATTATTGGGACACATCATATCGAAAGAAGGCATTAAAATTGACCCGGAGAGAGTATCCGCAATACAAAAGGTGGGAATCCCTAGGAGCAAAAAAGAGATCCAGTCATTTATTGGAAGGGTAAATTGGTTAAGAAGGTTCATTCCTAGTTTCGCCAAAATTCTAAGAAACATAACTGAAATGCTAAGGAAAGACAAGGAAATTAAATGGACTAAAGAAGCAAGATAATCCTTTGATAACATTAAAAGAGCATTGACTGAAGCACCAGTGTTATTTAGTCCAGATTATACAAAGGATTTCATTATGTTTACTTATGCATCAGAACACACAGTAGATGGGGAATTGTTGCAAAAGAATCAAGAAGGTACGGAACAACCAATTGCATTTTTTAGTAAGATTCTGAGAGATGCAGAATTAAAATACAACATCATGGAGAAACAAGCTTATGCTTTAGTGAAAGTATTGAAAGATTTCAGGATATATATTTTGCATTCTCATACAATAGTACATGTTCCATCAGCAGCAGTGAAAGACATTCTTACCCAGTCAGATCCTGAGGGAAAAAGAGCAAAATGGATAGTCGTGCTATTGGAATATGACCTGGACATTAAACCTACAAAATTGATAAAGGGCCAAGGTTTGGCTAAAATGATGACAGAAACAAATTGGGACTCTCTCGGTATGAAGTTTATTTCTGAAACTTCGACCGAAAATTTTCCAAATTCACAGATAATTGAAGATTTCTCTTTATCCCCCTGGTACACAGATATTGTATATGTCTTGCAAAATCTTCAAGCGCCTGCGAATATGGAAAAAACTAGGGCAAGATCAATAAAATTGAAAGCAACAAAGTTTTGCATATTAGATGGAAATTTGTTCTGGAAAGATCCAAGAGGAATACTGTTCAATTGTCTATTAGAGAATGAAACGCAGCATATTATGGTGGAATTTCATAAAGGTATGTGTGGAGGGCATCATTCATGGAAAGCTATAGTGAACAAAATTCTTAGAGCTGGTTTTTATTGGCCCAGCATGTATTCAGATGTATATAAAGAAGTAACGAAATGTCATGAATGTCAAATTTTTTATGGAAAAAGAGAACTATTGCCATTTCCGTTGAAACCTATTTCAGTTGAAGCACCTTTCCAACAGTGGGGGTTAGATTTTATTGGTGAGATTAACCCAAATTCTTCAGGGCAACATAAGTGGATTCTGATGGCTACAGATTACTTCACAAAATGGATTGAAGCCATCCCAACCAGAAATGCGACAGAAACAGTGGTTATGAAATTTTTGGAAGAAAACATTTTGTCCAGGTTTGGTTGTCCTAAAATGATAGTGACAGATAATGCTCCAGCATTCAAGTCAAAAAAGATGATAAATTTTTGTCACAAATATCACATACATCTAAATCATTCAACTGCTTATTATCCACAAGGGAATGGATTGGCCGAATCTTCAAATAAAAGTTTAGTGAGAATCATAAAGAGGTTGCTGGAAGATAACAAGAGGGCTTGGCACACTAAACTGAAATATGCTATGTGGGTGGATAGAATAAGTACAAAGAGAGCAATTGGCACTTCCCCTTTCCAGTTAGTGTATAGTAGAGAAGTAATTTTCTCTGTTTCTATGGGATTGCCAGTTATGAAATTATTACAAGAAGTCGATGAAGAACCAAATCATATGCAAAGGAGAATAAATCAAATGATAGAATTGCATGAAGTCAGAGAAAAAACATATAACAAAACTCAAATGCATCAGGAAAAAATGAAGAAAACTTTTGACATAAAAGTTAAGGAAAGGGATTTTCAGATACATGATTTGGTTTTGAAGTGGGACTCCATAAATGAAGATCACCATGGAAAGTTTGAACATTTATGGAAAGGTCCATATATTGTTGCAGGATGTCGAGGAGAAAATGCATTTATCTTGAAAAATTGCAATGGAGAATTTTATCTCGGAGGACCAGTCAATGGGAGACACCTCAAACATTATCTTTCCTAAAAGACAGAAGTGAAAGAAAGTTTTTTGTACAGTGTAAATATCTTTTCAAAAAAAAAAAAAAAAAGTGGTTTGAATGCAGCCCAATGGATCAGGCACTTGGTCTACGATGTTCTTTTCTACCTCATAGGGAGGATAGCATCCCCAGTTGGAGCCAGTTGTTGACACCATGTCTGAGAAAGCCTAAATCCAAAATTTTTTTGCTAAAATGTCCAAAAGGAGAAGAAATTACCACAAAAGGGTTGAAGAAAAGCTTCGCAATACAAAAACAAGGAGGGAAAACCCACATTTGCAAAGTCCGAAAACAAATTTTTGAAAGGGTTAAATCCAGACCAAGTTTCAAAGGCGGAGATGATACGGACCCAGATCAACGGCTAATATCGTTTCCCGCATCGCCAAAGTGATCGGTTGCAAAGAGTGGTGGGCGGTTGCGGACTCAATACCGCCGGGCATGTGTCCTAACCTCATTAGTCCGCACATGTGATATGGTGGTATCATAAACCACCACGGCACCGTGCGAAACCACCAAATAGAAAAGCGCGGTGGGGCCTGATACGTGGCAAATGGAGAAAGCATAAGAAGATACGCCATACGTTGATAGCAATCGGAGGGCCGATATAAATCTTAAATCAAATCAACGGCCATTGTTCATCCGCATCTGGGAAGGTGCACACTTGATAAGAGGAAGAGAGGTCGCGGAAAGCAAAACCACTCAAACAGGTGTTGTCAGATGGTTGATCCACGCAAGGAACAAACCGGAGAAGAAAGACCGCTTTAAGATCGTGGATACCACCATAGGGGATAAAAGGAGGTGAGATTTGACGGCCTAGATCAAAAGGTCGAGATCAACGGTAGGATATGATCCGCGTTCAGAAAAGTTGACAGGGAGTTAATCAAAAAGGCTTATATAAAACAAAAGGGGCCTCACATAACGGCATTGTGCATGTGTTGCTGTCGTGGAGAGCTCTGAAGACTGGTGGGGAGCAGCAATTGTGACAGAAGGCGAAAGGCGTGTACATACAGGTAGGGTCTGGTGACCTGGCTCGTTTTTTAAACAGAATTTTGTTTAAAGAAACGTTTAAATGGAAACTGTGCATGATATAGACATTTTTAAAGAAAAAGAATCCCTAGAGGATAGAGACGAAGACGTTTATGATACCCTAATTAGGTTACCAGTCTCTGATATTAAACTTAGGTTGTCTGAATTGTTAAAGGAAGGGACAGACCTACATAGAGTCCACCAGTCATCTTTGATAGCCTTTTGCCCAGACCAAATCCCTTTTTTCCCAGAATTTGTGTCATGTTGTGCTGAGAATTACTCCTGAGAAGAAAGAATTGTTCTAAACAGTCAAAAAACCAAAGCCGTGTGTGAAATAAAGCCAGCTGAGTTAATTAAAGCCCTAGGAATAGATTTTTCCAAAACCCCCAAGTCTCAGAGTTTTTCCAAAACCTCCATTATTGAAAATTATCATCATACTTCTCAAAATGATAGGGAAATGTTTTTGTCGTCGTGTCTCAAGCTAGAAACTAGTATTTCGGAGGTCCCGTACCCTATAGATATCAATTTGTTTGATGAAAATACCCAATTACTTTTGACATTATTGGCTTTAGTTTTAGGGTTTGATATAGATTTGTATGTAACCGAGTTTCAATTGAGTCTGTTGTACAAAATAAGTACGGTTCAGTCAGGGATCGATGAAAATCAAATCCCTCGACTTAATTTTGAAGATTTTTTGACAGAGAAGATTCATGACCAGATGGTCAATTTTCCCACTATGAGACATTTCAGGTTTCAGTCTTTTTTGATGAAAATGATTATGATAGCCAATCAATAAGAGTTCCAGTTCCCAGAAATCATTTTCATGACTTTATTAGAAAATAACATGTTCAATTACATCAATTTCATGCTCTCAGAGATTTACAGAATGATCTTTGGTAAAAAATTTCCTAGAGTATTACCAGAGATGTAGGCATGCATGCAATTGAGTGCAGAGTACGCGACAGGAGATTGGTTCTTGTCGAAGGATAGTACAGTAATCAGATTATATGGATTCAAACATAAACCTTATGTCTTACCAGCTATTCTTACCTTAAGGGTTTTTGATTTGGAATTCCTGAGACAAAAGTTGATTGTTGAAGATAACAATTTTTTGGTTTAAAAACAAGCAACAGACATTAAATATCCATTCACACTTGGTCCCTTCACAATAAAGAATAAAAATGCAGCTGTTTATACAGAGAAGTTATTGAAAGATATGAGTTTTGAGACAGATGTGGCTATTGAGTATGATCCATTGAAAATAATATCAAAACGAAGAACAGATCATCGCATCAAAGCACTCAACCATCAGACAATTGAAGGAATGTCTGACAGAGCCAATTGGCTGGAGTATAAAGAAGAAATCATTTCGGATGCACACGACAAAGACATGGCGTTGACAGATACAACAACAGAAACAGAAGATACAATGAGTACTGCATTGGTGGGGTTTAAGAGACCCATACGGGACGTAATGAATATTGATGATGAAGAAACAGAAAGAGGAAAAAAGTTGAAAATAAATGAACAACAAGAGTTAACAGCAGTTTCAGAAGAAGCAAAAAGAACTGAAGAAAAGATACCACAGGTTACAGTTAAAGAATACAGCATTGAAGAAACCCTAGTAGAGGGTGATGTAAATAGACCACAGAATATAATGGATGTATTCGATGAACATAGTCAGAATAAACAGGAATCCTCTAAACAAACTAGTGAGCTGTTTCCAAAAGTTAGAAATATATCCAATACTGAAGTAAGTTTGTTTACTAGCAGAAATATCAGAGAGAATTCCTTGAAATTTTTAGTTGTCACAAAAGATAAGATTTCAGAAATAAAAGTAGATTTGTCTAAAATAAATGCCCCAGATAAAATCCTACTGCACAAACAAATGGGAGAAGATATATATTCGGATTATTTGGGGGCAATATTGAGGGCAGACAAATTAAAAAATTCACTGGATAAATTGAATAATCAGTTGAGACAGAAGAAGGCAGAAAATAAGTCTCGACAACAACAGATTAAAAAATTGCAAATAGATTTGATAAGTAAAGAAGGAGATGCAGCAACAAAATTGTTCAAAGAAAAAGATGATACGATCCTGATGTTAAGACGAAAGCTCAAGATTCCAGACACTTTGCTTATCCAGGGAGCAGAACTAACGATACTAGAAAAGGAAAAGGAAGAATTATCCAATGAAGTAAATGATGTTACTGCAAAAATGCTAAAGATCTTTGATGAAAAAGAACATTGGGAAAAGGAAAAAATCGTTTTAGAAGAGCAGTTGGAGGAAGCAAGGAAGAGATTAGCAGAAAGTGGTCAGCAGCCGGTACAAACAGACACATAGAAAGACAAAACTGGGGTAGATGGTATTTTACAAGCCATGTCCCAAGTAAGTTTAAAAGAAAGTGAAATCAAAGAATTGAAGGTAGAAATACAGAAGCTAAGAGAAGAAAATGAAATAAAAAATAAGGAAATAAAAACTTTGCAGACAAGGAATCAAGAATTAAGTGATAATAGTAAAGGATTAGTAGCTCATGTGACAAGGCAAGCTGCTATGCAAGGTTGCAAACACATGGTATGGGACCAAATTATAAAAGAAGTTGAAAAACTAAGACCATATCTGGATTACATAAGAGTCAAAGAAAAGGTGGTCAAAGATGCCTTCGAAAGTTGCAGAGCAGTCAGGGAGAACTTAAATAAAAAGTCAAAAGAAGTAGCCCAGAAAGCAATAACATTTTTAAACAGTCTAACTGAAGCGGACCTGACAGCCATGAATATATTTCAGTCATCACATGGGCCAGAAGGATCTTGGGGAAATACTCGCATGTTGAGAATATTGAAGCTAAAGCTGGAGAAATACAGGAAGAAGTAGTAAAGTTCAAAAAGCAATTTGAAAAATTAGTAAACAAAGGATTCCCTGCTTTTTGGAATGAAAAGAATGAATTAATTCCTCCTAATGAATATAAGAGATTGCTTATTGACATAAGGATGGATCACACAAAGTTCTAGCAATTGGATCATATGCTTACAGGAAAAATTTTAATGGAGAAAATATCAAAGGATTTTGAAATTTTAAATATGCTAATTTCAACCTGTGGAAATCTTCTTCCTATTTCTTATGCAGGTCATGTTGAAATGTGAGTCTTGGTAAAAGAAATGACCAACTATGACTTATCCACGGCCGACCAGTGGAATTATGTGGAAAAATATGGAAGGACAAGATATTCTGTCCATTCATAGATGCTTTCAAAACTCTTGCCAAGTGGCGAAAAGATGATATTCATAATTTTGCCAAGTGGCAAAAAGATACTTTTATTTTAAATTTGTAATATTATTTGGAGACAGTTATCTATTGCTCAAAGACAATTATCTTTTAAGTTAAAGTATTTTCAGTTATTAGTTAGAAGAAGCAGTTATGTCAAGTTTCTTCCAAATTTTGTATAAAAACAATGAGAGCCATTGTTTAAAGGGTTGGAAATTTTTTGAGAGACAGAGTATATTTTGAAGTCTATTTTTGATAAATAAAGGCAGTACAGTGAAAGTACCTATCTTTTGAGACCAGAGATTCATGTGTTGATAAGCTTTACAGTATGTTTTTTCCTTTATCTTTATATGTGCATGTTCACTTCCTTTGTTATATCTTCCATTATGTCTTTCTTCTATATTTAAATGAACACTTGAAATAATTCGAGATTCATACTCGTTATGCCTCGTTTTATCGCATTTAAATATTCACTATTTTCTCCAAAGTTGACAATGGATTAATCCCAGTTAGATGCCTGTTGTTAATGGAATGTCATTATTTCTTTCTATACCACTTGAAAAAATCAAATTGACTGTAATATGATTGCTATCTTGTCTCTGTGGAAATCTGTTTGGTATAAATCTCTTACTGACATATTATATATTTGAAACTTTTACTCCATGTCCAACGTTTCTTGTTTCCCTTTTCAAACAAGAAAATCCTTTTGAGAAATTTTGAGAGAACTTTTATATATATTTCAGTCCTTGTATATGTATTGTGAGAGAGCCCTCTCTGGTGGAAAAATGGCTGAGTTTTCTACCTAAAGCTTGGTTTGAAATAGGTTACCTTAGGTATTATTCTTTTACAACCGGAATAAAATCTAAGTGCTAACACACATGATATCAAAATGGGAGCAAGCATTTTTTTGCAAATGGGATTAAGCCCTTGATTATCATAAAAATCATATCGTTTTTAAGTTCCTCCTTTCGTTTATTGGATAACTTCGTCATGTCAATTTGATGGAGTATTGATTTACCAGTTTATTTGCTGATTGCTTCATGTGTCTTTGTTGAAGTCACGCTGTACTTGTTTATTTTGTAGCATTTGTTTTAGTATGTGCACGGGTATTATTTGCTTTCACGGATTAATGCAT
This sequence comes from Larix kaempferi, assembly GCA_027924585.1. Taxonomy (NCBI): domain Eukaryota; kingdom Viridiplantae; phylum Streptophyta; class Pinopsida; order Pinales; family Pinaceae; genus Larix; species Larix kaempferi. The sequence continues at coordinate 41,674,788 of BSBM01000493.1, forward strand.
TGGGTTATTCTAGTTAAACCAGCGCTTCTATCATTAAACGTTTTAATTTTTTTATCGTTTTCACTTTTCATTTTCATTTCCTCTTTATCTGGATCGCACTTTCGGTGGTTGATATTAACTTATTGTTTGATATACCGGCACATTTTGTGGTGTGTGAATCTATTACTTTCCGTTTTGAACATTACATTCATTCTTGTCCAATAAGGTAATCCAATAATTTGTTTATAATTCGGTCTATCCGGGGTATTATATACCGCAGCTTCTTATTACCTTTTTTCCTCCGGATGGATTTTGATGCATGTATAGGTTCTCAAGGTTTTCCCTTTACCACGTTTTCGTTTGCCGAAATCACAGCATGGCCTTTTATCTACTGCCACTACCTTCTATTACATGGATGAAATAAGAGAAGAGGAAATATTTAAGAGTGCTTTGTATTACATGGATAAAATATGGGAAGAGGAAATATTCAAGATTGTCAATTTGGAAACAAGCAATTATGCAAATGGGTATGCATAGTTGCCATTGGCTGAATCTGCTGATGTTCATGTCCACTGCTATCAACTTTTCACATGTCTCTGCCTACTGGCCTCTGAGGGAACAACAAGATTTTAGGACTTCAAGGTTACAGACTGAGCTGTTGTGTCTAGTTGCAATCGCCAACTGATATTTTCCACGACTCCATATGCATCAAGGTACCTATATTATTTTATTGCATCTGCAGTATATGAGTTAACTAGCCTCTGTATAATAGAATGATCTTTTATAATAGGTTAATGGCCAATGATAGATACAGAAGCTTATATAATAGATAGTAACCTTGCTCTTATTCAGTTTAATTTTGATGGTTGAGAGAAAAAGTAATAATTATTTCGGTTTAATTTTGATGGTTAAGAGAAAAAGTAATAATTATTTCGAGATCATTTTTCACAATGCTTCAGTCTTTCATTGATTTTCATTTCATAGGTCCACTAGTAGTTCTTTGGCCAACAAGTCCCAGTGTTGATTTTCATTTCATAGTTCTACTAGTACTCCTTCGGTCCACTGTTAGTCCACTTGAGTTGAACTGGGATAATTTACCTGATCCCTTCTTGAATTATCAAGTATTGAACGATACAAAGAGGCAAAGAAACACTCAAACAAATTCCAATAGTTGGGAAGAAACTTGATGACCTATTCATATCGCAACATGATATTTATAGCTGTATTGTTCTCAGAGGAAGTCACGCAGTCGAGTTGGTGAGATCATATAGTTGTAACATGACAATCCTCTCTTGATAAACCAACCAAAGAATTTAAAGACCATCTAATTACAGAATCTAGGCTTAGTAAAAGGGATGCACGGAATTAGGCATGATTAAAGAACTGTAAAAGCTCGTTGTATACAGAGTTGTGGAAGGAGAGAATTATGGGATTGAATCTCATAGAAGAATTGGGCTGATGGAGTGTGTTCACGGCAAATAATACATGTTAAAAAGGTTTTATAATCCAATTTAGAGGCTTGTTGTAGGTATGAGTATGTTGTGATATTAAAAAATCCATTTTAACTTTGGATGGATCTATGCAAGGAGAGGGATTTGATTCTTCATAGGTTTGTATGGGGGAGGGATGGAGTGGCACCTACATCAAATATTTAGATGATCATATCTATATATGTGTTAATTAAATCTTATATATTAATCAAAATAATAACAAATTTATATAATTACAAAGCTTACTAATATGAAAAAGCAACAATGTTTAGCCATAAAAAAATTCAATAATAATAAAATGATATGTTGAAAAAGATGAATAATAACAAAGTGATATGACTAAAAATATTGAATAACCCACATTTTACATAGTAATTGAAGTATGTCTACACAATCTTCTTTGCTCTTCCTTTTCATCTTCATTCATTCTTGTAGTTGCAATCTTTTTCTCTTATGATCCTTTTTGGTTTTTCTTCACTTTGATTCTCAATATTTTTTGTCATCACAATCTTGGTAGCTAATTTTTTTTGTTTTCTCATCTCTTCCTTTTCAATTTCAATAAGTTGTTGCATTTGATTTAGTAGACTTCTAGCTGGTCATTGGTGTTCTTGTTAGCTTCTTACATCTTACATGTTATCATTAATCATTTCTTCATTCCTATACGAAACAAAAGAAACATAATGAATGTGAATGGTGTTAATTCCAACATTAAAAACAATAAAAGAAGTAATATCAATGTTGAAATAATGAAAAGAAACCAACCAATTGATTATAGTTTACTATCGTTTTTTCAATAAAAAGCATATTAAAACCAATGTATGCCATTGCTGACATAAATGCATGGCTAGAGGAAAGCTAATATTTTTTTGACCATTTGAAAACATTTCAATAGTAACTGAAAGTAGATTCTAAATGTTTCAAGTCCAAAGAAATATGTTATATATTGCACACATAAATAGTAACATCAACACACAAAAAAAATGCATTGATTACAATTTACATTAATTTTTTGAATTAAATGCTTACTACAATCAATCCATGCTAGTGTATTGAAATCAATGTAATACCCCAATTTTGACCCTTATGAAATATTGGCTTTTGATGTAAATATTGTACACATGCGATGTACCTTTCTCTAGCGTGGAGCTCAAGGCCAAGGCCCCGCTAGTGTATGTTCGTATTTTATTTAAAATGGACAAGTATATGACATTTTTCCATCCATGTGCTATTAAGCCATGAAACATTGTACATGATGTAAATATTTAATATTTCAATAAAATACCAAAACTGGCTATGGAAGCAACGAATGAGAAGGGGCCATGTGTATTCCACTAGGGAGTGGTGAGGGGGTTGTGGGGATGAACCATATGTTGCCAAATGTCATCTTGTGAACCCATTTGACCTTCTTTGCTGACATTTAATTCTGTTGTAAGGAAGTTGTTGAAGAATTCAGTCCATGGCTTCAATGGAGCATGGGCAGCCCAGAAATTCGTATGGCAGGTATGGGCTCTGTTTTTCTTGTACCACAAGTCACCCTACCTCATGGGAATTGGTCCTTCCTCATTCCCATTCCAGGTTTGAAGATCCCAATATCAGTTTTCATCCATTACACATGCTTAACAATGAGAAAAACTAGAAATCGCAACTTTGTAGGAACCCACATTTTGAAGAGCCATAAACATCCAGAATTGGGTATTGATAGTAAAATCCAATGGGGGATCCATAGATATGAAACTTGGGGCGAATTTGAGAGTATTAGATACCTCAAAATCCATAGAAAAACCCATTTTTTATAGCCCAGAATTCCAGTGACGAGATTGAGTTATTTGATCACTGAATTGAGAAATTCTAAGTGTGAATTCTAGAACAGAGGTTGGGAATGCTTGATAAACCCAGTGAATGCTGGAATCTCAAGAATTTAGCAGCTTGGACCTTTCTATGCCCATCCTGAAGAGGATTGGAGGGAAGGGACGCCTGAGGGACTGTGTAGCAGAGAAGGGGACCTTCCGTGTGTTGGGTGTGGTAGGTACTGTGGGTGCCTTAACTGTTTGAATTATCTTGAGATGCTTGTAGCTCTGTGGTTGAGCTCACTGGCTTAGCATTTCTCTCCTTTGTCTTTTGTATGCTTGATAAACCCAATTGTGTGTTGGCTTAGCATAGCTATTGAGTGAAACCATGGCTGTGGGTGAGCCCATCTAGTTCCTCCTTAGTGGATACACAACCCAGCTCAGGGGTGATCTCTCAGCTGAAAGAATATAGGTTGGACACAGATCTATGGTTGGGTGGAACGTTGCTCTCACATAGCCAATTGGTTGGCTAGCTTCATCTTCAAGATAAGTATTCGTTGTGGTTGAGTTATGTTAATTTTGTGCTCTGTAATGTTTAATTAATGACTGTTGTTTATATACTGAATGCATGATGAAACTATGTGTGTATACAGTGTTTAATTCCATGGTGTTTGTTGAGTATCAATATGTATACCTAAGTTTTTGTTTATCCATGAATTTGTCAGTAATGTATGGGGCTAAGATTGTCAAATAAGCGTGGTATGTTTGGTCATGTTTTCTCCCTTGCACTGGATTGATGGAAGGGGACGTGACAATCAATGCAAATATGATGAAGAAACTTATGAGATACTTTCTAATCTGTATCAGGGAATCGACAAGAGGACAACAGAGTCAACGAAATGACAGTCAAGCTCTATTATGGTGAAATCCAATAATACTAGACTGAATAAGAAAACCAATGTAGGTAATAAACAAACAAAAAATTACTAGAAGATATAGACAATACCAATCACTTGAAAATGCAAGTCACAAATTGATAACAGAGAAAATCCAAGGCTAAAATATTCGATTGTATTGAGCAGTCATTTATAGGACTTTGGTCTCCTAATTCTATAAGAAAAACCTTGTATCAAGTTGTACTGTGTCGAAAGACTAGTTTAAGTGAACATAGGTTGAATGAAGGAACTAATAGAGCCTTCTCTTTCAATATCCATATTATCACAATTAAGAATAAGGAACCCTTTCATATTCATGCTTATATGCCTATATACAACTATGATGAATGCTTGGATGCCTACTCGCCGCGTTTCAGTAAAAAAGAGTAAGTTACAATTTGATTGAGGAGATCAATTGTTTTCTTTCCATTTGTTGGCTAGAAGAAGATGAAGAGACATTGTTGCCACTTCGATGGCGTCTTCTTGGTGCATATTGCAGAAGATTGCATGAGTAGACTTAGTTGTTGGATCGACTCATCCATAGAATCGACTAAGCCATTTTGACTGATATACGACCAAGGGGTCAATTGGGACTAGACACTAGTCGATGGTTCGAGGAAAGTCTTGGAATGGAGCATAGCTCCCCCTTGTTGGCACACTTACTTATAGTGAGAGGGGTAGGGTGAAATAGTATAAGTTATATTTTTTCTCTTTTTGCTGAACTAAAATTATTATTTCATTACTTTATCAACCATAAGTAATAAATAATAAATATACATAGTCATACAGTGCACAGTACACAAAGAATTATAGTGGAAACCCAAAATGGGATAAAACCACATTAAAATTTTCTTGAAATATAGTCACAAGCAATAACCTTCTATAAACACCAATCTACTATTATAAAGAGTTGGAGGAATCCACCTAATTTAGACACCAATCTCTATGAAGAACCTGCAATAATTAATTAATGAAAACACACGAAATAGCAGAAATAACAGAACTCAGAAACACTTTTATATTGATCGCAGACCACTTAGAGGCGGCAACCTCCTTTGAGCAAGCTCAATACAAAGAACTTCACGGTACCTTCATTGGTCTCAACACAAACTTATATACTAATTCTAGGCGCCGATAGCATGGGTCAATACCATGTGTCAATACAAACCATGGGCCAATACAAAATATGGATCAACAATTACTATAGGATGACTTACAAAGCATATGCGTCCAACAACAATAATACAAACTATGGATCGACAAATACTACGGGTCGACTTACAAAGCATATGCGTCCAACAACAATATACTAACAAATTAAATAGAAGGGTTGACATGGGTTCCTAACATCCCTTCTCCCTTAGAAAAAGCTTTGTCCTCAAAGCTTTAGATGTGGAAATTGATGCAGAATTTGAAGGAGTGGTTCCCCTGTAGCATCCTCGGGTTGCATTCCGGCCCACTGACGCCTTTTGAGTTTCAGGGAGGATTGCTTAGAAGGTTGTAGATGAAGAAGGACCATATCAACTGCGTGAAAAGTGCGCTCAGAACGGTGCTAATCAGCTTTTTGTTTCAGTCGAATTCTTGCCATGTGAAGATTGTCCTGCAGAATGAGAAGAATCTGATCGCGGTTTCGAAGAACCGAGTCAATTTCCTGAACTGGGGAGTTGCGGAGGGTGTATGGAAGAATTGGTGGTTCCTGTCCATAGACTTCTTTATATGGTGTCCTTTTAAATGTGGTATTGTACCACTGGAGCGCTTCTAGGAAATCCATATAAATAGTTGTCCAAATCTGTGTAGGGATGGGAAAGGGTTCGAGCAGGCCTGAAAGGAGTGTTGTTTCACCCTTGTGGACCTGGAAAGTATCACAGTCAACCACCATCTATTGAATTTTCATTTTCAATCCCTACCAAAAGAATTTACATTGTTCTCAGTCATACATTTTGAGGAACCTAGAGTGCTCTGCTGATGAAGAAGCATGGAGTTCATAGAAGAGATAGCCATGTTGAACAGATTGCAACCAATTTGGAACAAGCAGAGAAATAGCTGTAAAATAAACTAGGTCATCAAATGCGCGAGAAGGAGCATCTGCCACCATAGTGTCCTTACCCTTCTTGTAAGTGATCGTAGAGTCATAACCCATGAGTTGGATAACCCATTTCAAGTGTGCTAAGGAGGAGACCCATTGTTCCAGGAAATTTTCTAGACTCTGAAGATCACTCTTGATGCAGAAATAATTCCCAAATAGGTATGGCGGCCACTTCTGTACTGCATGCAAAATAGCCATCATTTCCTACTGAGATGTAGATGCAGCTAAATTCTTATTGGAAAGGTCTCTTGAAGGCGACAAGTCCACTGGTTCAGCAAAGACACTTGCATATCTATCCAAGGAAGTAGGGGATACCGTTGATGGGTGCATCTGAATGGAATGGAGTTGAGCGATGACACCATGTGAATTCTTCTTAAGGATCTTTTCCAGGCGATGTGAACTGATGATGTGGAGAGACCCTTGTTGTAAGCCCTTAAATTTGTGTTGTTTCCCATTGACTGAAAACTGCATCCAAAGTTCAGCAAAAGCCCATAAGATGGGGCCAAGTGTGCGTAACCATTGAACTCCCAAAACCACATAACATCCTCTTAGGGACAAGGAAAGCATGTCAAAGCACAGGTTATAATCTTCCAGAGAGATACACACATTGTGACACTTCCCCTTGCAAGGTAAGGTGCCCCCATTGGCAACCATGACTTCAAAGTTGGAGCAAGGATGGACAAAACAATCAGCCTGTTTGGTGATCCGAGGGTTAATAAAGTTTTGAGTGCTACCTGAATCAATGAGTATTATAAGAGAAAGCTTCTTGAATTAACTCCTGACCTGCATTGTTTGGGGGGTGGTGACACCGGATAAAGCATGGAGAGATATCTTTGGTTGTTCATCCTGAGATGGGGGGTCAATATGCGGCTCTTGAATGTCGACCTGATCATCCATTGTATCTGGAGCTTCTTCACCAATTTTAGAGGCAGGTGGAGAATCCATATCCAAGAGATAGAGCTTTTGTTGAACACATCTATGTCCCCAAGTGAATTTCTCATCACAATTATAACAAAGCCCTTTTTCTCTGCATTCCTGCATCTCTGTTTCAGACAAATGCTTGATAGGAGTTGGTCGAGGAGCTGGCGGGATGGGAGGTCGTTGAGAACTCATATTTTGGAAGGGAACAAAAGGGGGTTTGGAGCGTTGTTGGGATACAATCTTGTCTTTTTCCAACTTAGCCAACCCTAGGACTTCCATCATTGTGTTGGGACAGAACATTTTAACCTCTGACCGAATTTCATCCTTAAGACCATTGATGAAACAACTCCTGTAGAATTCATTAGACAATCCTTCTGTGCGATTGGCTAGTTTCTCAAATTATGTCTGATACTCTCTCACAGTGCCAATTTGACGAAGTTTAGTGAGTGCTCCGGTGAAGTCATCAAAAGCACTAGGACCAAATTGTTACAAAAGGAGTTAGCAAAAATCTGTCCATTTTGGCTCGTCATGAGCCTTGATGTACTAACGATACCATTGAAGGGATTCTTGTTCCAAATGAAAGGATGCCAATGGAACTTTTTGGACATCAAAAGTATTATGCATACTGAAATACTGTTCTGCACGATAGATCCATCCAGATGGTTCAGTACCATTGAAGTGAGGAAATTCATGCTTCGAACAACGGAAATTGCTGGAAGAAGAGAACCCATTGGCTGCAGAAGATTCTTGCTATCGATTATTGTTCATGGCTGAATGCTGAAGATGGAGTCTAAGAATTTTTTCATCCAGATCTTGGAGCTTGGTTTGGATGGTTTCAAGTGCTTCCTCCATGGTTTTTGCTCCTGTGCGGGTGACAACCATAACCAGGAGGTTTTTTTTTTTTTTTTGGGAATGGATAGAAAAACACAAACAAAAGCTTATTTAGTAAAGGGAAATTTGGGTTTGGGAAAAACTCGGATGGGTAATTGGGGTTTGACTTGGTTTTGGACACTTTTTGATGGACAGGGAAACAAAAATTGGAGATTTCAAAAGCGGGGTGAAAGAATGACAAAATTTGTCAAAGAGGGACAAAGAAGCAGAAATAGAGAATCGGAACACGGTGGCAAAATTTGAAGGCGAGTGGGTGAAAATTGAAGAAGTTATGGAAAACCCTAAAAATAGACAAATGTGAGATTTATGGCTTTGGGAAGTAGAATTTGGGATAGGGTCCTCAGGAATTAAATATGCAGAATGGGATGGCAGGGGTGTCCGGCAATTTTCAAGGGAAATGGAGTTAAAACAAGGGAGATATGGAGAAAAAACGGTTTTTTTTTTTTTTTAGGAACGGATCTGCAACGGTGCGGAAGGGATCAAAAACAGATAGATCTGCAACGACATGGAAGGGATCGGAAACAGATGGATCTGAAATGACTTTCAGAATAGATCTGAAACAGATGGATCTAGAACGACTATCAGAATGGATCTGAAATGGCTGGGTCTGAAATGATGCGGAAGTGATCGACAACAATTCAGCTAAAAATAGATATGGACCCCAGGTATGTGCGGCTTCCTATCGGTTCAACGGATTCACTTGGCCACCAATGCTGTCTGACGGCTTGCGTATTGGGGAAGTACCCCTCATTTTCAGAATTATTGTGTTAAGAAAGAATTACCTCCTCTGTTTCTCTTGAAAATTTGTGTGATATTTCTTTTGGAACACAAGTGGAGAATCAAAGTGCATATTCAGAAATTTCAAATAGCCAAGAAAGTGGACTGCATATAACGGATGATCTTGGTCCTATTAGGCTACATGAAGGATTAAACATAGATGATATGGAGGATAGGAGAGAATCATAATTGCTTGATGTTCAAAGGGATGTTCCTCATTTTCAAGAGCTGATGGTTACATCTAAAATAAGAATAATTGAGCATGGGATGTGCTCTTTTCTTTCTGCTTACAAGCATGAAGTATCCCCTGTCCTTCAAGACCCTTTTGCCAGTTTGTTATAGTCATTGGAACAGGAGGATGTTGTTATTTTAATGGATCATGAAGAAGTTCCCAATACAAGGTTTGAGTTGCCATCTTCTCGGTTCCTATTGCTATTTGGAAGAGTTGTATGCATGTTCCCACCAAGAAACTATTTGATGGATTGGCTTCATTGGCATTTATGCATTATTTAATTGAGCAAATAATTTGACAGATTAGAGTAGGTAGGCAGTCAGAATAAGCTCACAGCTGAGCATCTTTTTCAGCATGTACAGTTCAGTCTTCAATTTCGATTTTCAGTTCAGATTTGCAGGGTGAATTTTCCAATTTTTCAGTATGAATTTCAGTCTTCAGTTTTAGAGTTCAGTTCAGAAAATTTTCAATGTGTTTTTCAGATGGCTAGTTGCATATTTGGGCCAAAAGTTTAGCAAAATTGAGCAAAAGGAAAAAGAAGACTTTGAACAAATAAAAAGGAAAAAGGTCTCCATGAAAAAAGGGAAAATATGGTTTTATAGACCTATATCAAATTCATATATTTGATCTGATATTTTTAATTTCTGTGAGAAATGAAAGCAAAGTTCAATTTCCATAAAGGCCACAGTTTTAATTTTTATTAATGGAGGAAAAGTTTTGAAATTTATTACAATTTGGGCAAAGTTTTAAATGAAGGAAAAGTTACGAAATTTCTTATGAGTCGGGCGAAAGTTTTATTAAAAACTAAGGTTTTAATTTTTACCAAAAGAAATGTTTTTGAGCCCAGCCCGAAAGCTTTTCAAGTGACCAAAGGCCAAATCCAAGGGGGCCCAACCATCCATTCACCAATTCCTTTTATTGTGTGACCTTGTATATCTAGGGGAAGGTGGTGTATATATAGACCTTAAAGGCTTTCATCCGTTTGCATGTGGGATTGTTCCCAAAATTGAAAAGGGCTTAAGCTTGCCAAGGCGCTCACATGGCTGTCGAGAAAGAGGCGCAGGTGTCAGGTGAGCCAGATAGGTTTGAAGCTGTAAGAAGGTTTGGAGCATTACGACAAAAAATATTGCTGGTGGCGTCCTCGCACTTTGCTGTAGATCGATGGTCAACCGAGACGCATGTTTGACGATAGCTTGACTCAAAGGAAATTTGAGCAGGAATTTTGCACCTTAATTGACAGCTATTGATGAAAGGCCAGAGGCGCAGGTATAGACTTTGGTCTTGCAAAGCTCTTGGAAGACGATGAAACACATGTAACCACCATTATTGTAGACACATTTGGATACTTAGCTCTGGGGTACATGCAAAATGGGAGAGTGGCCGAGAAATCAGATGTGCACAGTTTCAGGGTGGTATTTCCGGAGTTGGTTAGTGGAAAAAGACCAAACGATCATTAGTAGGGAAAATGTTGAAAGTGATGGGTGAGTCGCTGCCATCACCATAGACGTTACCATCACTTATTTCAAATGCTACAATTTGAGAAACGCATGAAATAAAGAGACCCCGTCGAATGCAACGTGCTCTTCTTTTCGTATTTGTAGAAAAAGAAAGCTTGAACAATGAAACAGTTGCCCGAAGTCCCTCCTTGATGCAGGTCCTGGCCACGTCAAAAGCACTGGGTGCTTAATAAGGGTTATGTGAATATAGGATCACGCGGAGTTGAAGGGAAAACTTCCAGTCTCTCACTTCATTTACCTCGACCGAGAATAATGAAATGCTGAAGTCAGACTACCAGATCGTCGAGAAATTTACTCTATGTAAGAAATAAAGACATAATGTTCTTTATTATGATGTTCCAACTATCGAAGGGAAATGTGGATATCTACTTGCTAAGAGCAGATAGTTGGATGCGTCATTATCTCATCCCAGCCCTGTTTCTCCTGGACCAGTTTCTCCAGCAACTGAAAGAAGTATGGAGTATATATAGGTTAAGCGTGACTCCGCAAAGACATCATACAGATGAATGACCTGGCATTGATTCACGCAGCTATCAGAAATTGAGGTTAACATCCGGACAGAACCAAATCGTCTGATCTAGAGAAGAAAGAAATCCACAGCTGGTAGGGATAGCACCGATTTAACATGCACGGATTAATATATTTTTCAAATCACCGCGGTCTCCATAACAAGCCTCACCTTTCAACGGCCAGGATCGGGGCATGAGGGAAATCTACGGCTCTAATCAATAGCGCAAATCTTACTTATGCAAAGAAATCGATGGGTGCAAAATCTGTGCAAAGTGGGGTCAACGTTTGGAGAGCAGTCCATGCTGAATACATTGCCTGATTTATCTAAATTAAAAATGTTGAGCTGCATCAAATGCAGGGGCCGTTGGGATTCCACCATTTTGTTTCGAGACCAGCATTTCCCTCCAATGAGACCAACATGGATAAACATAAAGATTGAAGAAGTCCTGATGTCCAAGCCGTCTCTCAGTAACTGTTTTTTCACCCAAGTATATTTTGCACCATTTACCTCTCGTCTCCCTCAAAAGAGCCAGAAGAAGAGAAAGAATCTACTCAGAATTAGACTGCAACGTATTCACCATGAGCGTTTAGGGTTTAATCTCGTAATGCTAAAGGTTGATGCGTGTTCACCAAGTTGTCTATTGAGAGATCGGATCCCAGAGGGTCCTTTTTGTATGGTGATGATTTTCTTCTTATTCCTTGGATGGGGAAAGTATTTCCCATAGAACTCATTAAATATTTGCTTGGAGTGGAAGCAACTAATAGCCCTAATCTCTCAAAGGTACCAATAATTGAGCAGAATAATGAGCTCTCAAGACAGCTCTTAGTCACTTTAAATACATTGAGAGAGAAGGATCATGCATTTTTATCAGCATTGCTATCTATTAAGACAGAGAGAGAAACTAAGAGAAGGTTCTCTCCTATTATTCAATCTAGTAGAAGATCAGATTGCGGGGACCAGCTGGATTTTGATCATATCCTATCCATTATATGCTGAAGGAATGGTCTATTTTGTGTTGTAAATGTCTGTTGAAAGATAGTTAATAACTGATCCTATTTTATTGGGGTTTGGTTATAACTTCCCATATTTCATGATACTGATCATCGGGACACTCGTTCTCTTTTGAAAGAGGCTTACAAAATGTTGAGACCATTGGTAGGGGGGCAGAAGTTGACATATATGAGGAGATACAGGCTACTGCAGTACTTGTCAATGTGGAAAAATTTATCAAATAGATACCTTAGGGTTTCCATACAATGGCCAGGACAACATTATTAGCCATGCTATATCTATGGATTTTTGGATTTTTGTCATGTCATTTGAATCGAGAAGAGCATGGATTCCCTTCACAAGTTGATCTCAGATTGCATTAAGCATTGAACGTCATGCTTTTAGACACATATGTAAGTAGGTGGTGAAAGCAGGATTTTGTTTACAACACACCAATTTTGTTTTGACAGGACACTCACCAGTATTGATGACATTTCCAGACCGAGAAAAATTGATTTACTTTAGATAAAAATACAAGTGGCATTTGAAGGGACAACATCTAGCAAAAAGGATTACCTTAAGCACTAGAGTGCCCAGCATATAAATAGCAGGTCCAATACAACCTATGTCAAGTAGGGTGGATTGGCCATATTGCTCATTCCAGGTGATTGGATGTTGTTTTGTTTTCAGTGGAGGAGATTGTCTCAGTTGCAGACGAGGCTCAGTTGAAAGATCAGAAGGACTACCAGGTTACAGAGTTTAGTTGCAGGTCAGGTTGCAGTTTTCAGTTGAAGTTGGGAGCCGCCCAATGGATCAGGCACTTGGTCTACGGGGTTCTTTGCTACCTCACAGGGATGATAGGATCCCTGGATGGAGCCAGTTGTTAGCACCAGATTTGTGCTAAGTGTTTTAGAGAGGTGAAGGAGTCCAGACCTATGGATAAATAAACAAAGTCCAAATTCCTTGAGCCATATGACCATTAAAGATGCAAACAAGCTTTTCAAGCCTTCATTCCTAAGTCTAAGATGAAATAATGCTGAATAATGCTAAGGTCTACATGTCAAATCCACACACCCACCACATTAGCCTGAGCATTTAGTCCCGTGGATATGAAATGAGAAACAAATTCAAATATCAAATGTGATATTTTATGAAGAGCGGGCTTTTTTTTTTATTGAAAATGACTGTTTGGGTCATCGTTTTGCAGAAGCTGTAACCGCCAAACAGGAATGAATTTCAAGCAAACGAGAGATGTGTTTCTCCATAGTAATCCTATCTACAATAACCTTTCTCAGAATTTACACAGGTTTCATGGTTTGGGAGAACCGAATAGTTTTGCAGAGGGAAATTTTCCTGTTTTCACGTTTTCTGCGTGAGTCATCATTTTCCGGAGCAGATCCTGCACAGCTGGAGGTGAATCTGAGGAAACTGAAAGAGTTTTTTCTTCATCATGGACCAATATACAAAAACCTCTTTCATTTTTTACACAGATATCATCGTTTTGGATATACAACCGTTGCACCGAGAGACTGTTTTCAACAGTCCGCGGCCAAAATTGGGTAAAAAATGGTTGGAACCAACTCCCAGGTTGTTGAATCTTCTTATGCAGGTGTCAAATATTGTTTTAACAGTCTCCTATTGAGATAGATCAACCCTCATGGCCAAATAGATCTATAAATTGAATGTAATAGATGAGGAATAGGTTGTAAAATCAAGTGGCTGAGGCCATGGGAGAGCTCTGCTCTGTTCTGAAACATTTTCTTGAATAAATTGCAGTGGTTGAAGGTGGTTTTAATGGCTGAGATTCCTGTGTCATTCTCCTCACAGTCTGTTCATCTCCTTTCCCATGTGAATTTGTGTTTCTTTCATTGTTTATCCATTTTGTGAATGCTTAATTCATGTTTGGTTCAGTGTAGTATTTGAATGGAATTCATAGAAATAATGCTCTTTTCAAGTCTTACCAAGCACTCCACAATTGATTTCTGCTAAAGTTGGCATAAGATTCATCCTTGTTAGATGCCCAATGCTGATGGAATGTTTCTAATTTCTTCCTTATCATCAAATTAATAACTCTTTGACTGTGAATGGTTGGCTGCCTTGCCTCAGTTTTGACATCCATAGCAGCAACACTGTATTTGTTTTTAGTTTCATGTTTTGAATCCATTTCCCAATAGTCTTATGATTTTCTCTCCAAACAATGTTTAAATCATCTTTGTTTCCAGTAGAAATCTGATCTTCTACATCTGTTTTGATTGAATATCTTGAATATGAAAGCTGGTGTGTTTCTTCATTACTGAAAATCTTGATGGTTTCCAGTTTTCCATGAGTTTATAGAGAGAGACCTCTCTGCTTGTGTTAGGTTAGAGACATAAGCCAAAGACTGGTTAGTAGTTACCCAGGATTACCCTCTCCACAACCTAGGGGGTCAATTTTGGTGTTAACAATTCCCTTCATCTCTAAAAACATCGTAGGGAACAAATCTTGGAAATCATACAATAGGTCTGTGACCTTCGCCATCATTTCTTCATCCTAGTAGTCCCCGACATCACAAAATTTGGGTTCTCCTCCGTCCCAATGTTGACCTTCCTAAGCTTCAGCGGCTGAGTGATCGGATATGTCGATGCATCAGGTGCTACGACATCCCAACTCCCTTCTGATTCCGGAATATTGATATTCCGTGGGTTATCACCATCTTCTAGCCCTCCAGTAATATTATAGCATTCCATCATTGACTGCATCTGCCAATGCGTATGTGGATCCATAGGGTAGGCAACTGGAACCACCTTCAGAACAACATCACGGATGGGCTGTAGGGAATTGTGAACATATGGATTGGCATCTACGAAACTGAAGGTATGAGTAAAGCAAACCATCAACTCTAACCAAGTGGTAATCTCCCTGCGCAACTCAGCTAAGGCATACCAAGATCGCGGCATTTCATCCAAAGTGTGGAAAAAGGCATGGACCCATTCATCCTTTGGTAGTGAGGCCCATTCAATCATATGACCGCCAAGGTCATTCCTCCCATCTTACATTCCGGTGTGGTATATTTCTGTGTTGTCGAAGTGAACCACCAACAGTCGTCGACACTGCGACCATCCAATAATCGAATTTTTATGGGTCTCCCACCAACGTGCTAGAGCATACTTCAGTGCCTCCTCCAATGCCAGCAATCGCTGTGGTTCTGACACCTTGTCTTCAAATGCTACTAGAAATTCAGACAACCCGGGCATGCCTTCATATATAGGTAACTCAACAGTTTCAGTCGCGGCGTGGCACAACGATTGCGTGATCAAACCACATTTCCTAAACGACACCTTATGCATGCGATTCTACCAGTTCTTTAATGCATCATCAGAATCAGAAGATGCAGAGCTAAAGCTGTGCCATCTGAGTTCACTGTCGATAGTCGAATGGATGTAATATTCTGAAATGTTATATGCGTGATCCCATCCTCTTTCAACTTCATCCTTTACGGGTTCAACATACCTGCTCCCTTCAATCGGATCCAATGGAGTAATAACTCTGAGGTCTTGATTTTCAAAAGTCATCACCCGCTTCTTGAAATTAATTACTACCATATTGTCATTGGCCCATCCGATCCCTAGCAATGCGGGATAGGATCTTCCCCCGTCGACAACTTCGATAACATCAAAATCAACATATGTTTTCATCCCCGCAATATCCACAACAAGGCGTGGAACTCTCCCAATTGGTGTTACCTTGTCCTGATTAGCCAATCACAACTGTACGGGAGACCAGCTTAGCGTTGGGATCCCCATTTTCTTCCATGCCTGCTTTGTTAGAATATTGACATCTGAGCCTAGATCCAGAATGACTGAATCTATGTCATAGTCCCCAATTTGGACATTCATGCGCATCTCTTTTCCTGTCTTCTTCCTCAGCAAAGAGTTGACCGCAGACTCTTTCCGTCCCTTGGTTAGTCGATGCAACAAATTCTCGATATCAGCAAGAGTATCGGGATCGTGTGCCAGCGATAAGCAACTTTCAAAGAAGTTCTGTAAAGTACCATACTGCCGCGATGGGCCTGCTTCCGAAGTTGAGTAAAAAACATGGGGCATGTCACAAATAATTGTCTTACCAAGGTTTCATCCCATCCCATTATGTGCTTCAAAGAATCTATCTTGCTTGGCATCAATATCAAATTGCACCTTCTTCTTTCCAGCCAACCAGATGAGTGGATGCAAATCATCTTCTCCTGTCATTGCACGTCCATGAGTGATAAGAGAAACAACAACGTCTTGTGTCCTCGGTTCTACTGAAATCATCATGAAAGTTGATCCCTGAGTCTGGTTCGGTGGTTGGTTCACGGGATGATTCACGTTCTGATTTTCGTTCTGATTCGGACATTGATTTTGGTTCTGCAGCTGATTTTTATTCTGCACTGGTTGTTGATTATCCAACTGATTTTGATTTTGCAACTGCTGAACATTTCCTTCCTGCCATCTCGCGATCAGTTGTGGACAATTCTCAACTGTGTGATCAATACCAAAACAATATGTACACTATGTTTGAAATTGTGGGCAATCTCTCTGGTAGTGTCCCAATACTCCTCAGTTATAACATTGCATAGGTCCGCGACCTTGTCCCCCTCCTCGACCAAAGCCTCCACCTCACCCTCTGTGAAATCCTCCTTGTTGCTGATATTGTGGTTGATTAAATTGTTGTTGCAAGTGATTCGGTTGCAATTGAACACACTACCATGGATGAACATACTGTGTCAGTTGAACATACTGTGGCTACTGCAGAGCCATCTGCATCTTATTGTATTGTGGTTGTGGCACAAACTGTTATTGTAGATGCGGCTACGATACAAATTGCATCTGCAGTTGAGGTGGAGGCTGGGCCACCTGTGGCTGCACCTACGGTTGCTGTACTACACGATGGTCGTCCTTTATGTAGTATGAATCGTACGTTCTATCCTGAAGTAGGCCATATGCATGGCAATCCTTATCTTCATGCCCAATAAACTTGCAGAATGTACAATACAAATTCATCAGCTTCGTGACCATCTTCTGCATGTATTGACACTCCTCATGTTGATGCCCATAGACTTGAAAAATGTTGCACCAAGGCATACCTCCACCACTCAATGGGTTTGGCACACCCGATACTAGGTAATTGCAGAAATTTGGGCAGTTATCCCTGGTGTGTCCCTCTGCACGACATCGCGTACACCAAACCTCTTCGCGGTCCTCTTTACCCTTCTTAAGATCCTGCAACTGAATTTTTAGGTTGTCCAATTGCGTCTGAATCTAAGACATGCCGACTACATTCTCACCAACCGGTGAAGCTTCTAACTGCATCGCAATATCCAGAGCCTCACTCGATGTCGCAATGTTTTGTTGTATCAACGGGAGTCGAATATGAGGTAGTAATGCTGCGATGAACCATTCGTTATGATGAACGTCACTCATCTCAAATTTGACTCTTTTCATTAGCGTTTTAAACCTTTGTTCAAATTCCAAAACAGTTTCATTCGGATACTGCTTGATCTCCTTCAGTTCCGTAATGTATTGTGCTTCAGAATTTGGTTTTCTGAACTCTGTAATTAATCCTTTTGCTAACTTCATCCAATGTCTTCTCCGGACTTCCTACAGGAACTTGTACAAATTTCATGAACCAGTCCAGTGCGCGACCCTGAAGAGTAGTCGCCAATTGACCTTTCTTGGCCTCATCATCCGTAATCTGTTTAATAGTCCACACAGCTTCACATAAGAACCAGTATTGCTCTGGGTTGTCATTTCCATTTCCAAGGAACAACGGTAACTTCGCATCTTCGCTCGCCATCCTGGGCTTCCTTCCTATAGTCGATGATCCGCTAGGAATTAAGTGTTGTTGACACAATGAACATGGCAGTGTCAAAGTCATACTTCTTCCTGGTTGTGAGATAGTGAGCAGAGGTGTGGGTATGTTGCTGCAGGAGGTTGGTCCTGCCTCTATCCTAGGCGTAGCCTGGTTGTCCTTGTCGGCACTGTCAGGTTGCTTCATCCCATGTGATCTTCCTTCGTGGTGTTGCGTTTCGATCATAGCAGGACCTTCTCATGTCCTCTACCTCTTCTCTTGTCGAAACCTTGCTCCTCCCCTTGTAAGACCACTCTCTTCCTCGGATTCCTTCACAGTCTCATCATAACTTGTACCCATCTACCTTATATCATTCCATTTGCCTCCCCCCTTCCTGCGTGGTATCCATAGGCTCCTCCCACCAGGGTTCTTCTACTCAAGGTTCATTTTCAGTATGCCCTTTTCATAGATGAGCATCTTAATGGACAACTGCAGCGACAACAAGAACATGGCTCTTGGTCTGTTCAAAAATTCCCTTTTAGCTTCGCTATAGGATTTCATCATATCGACCTCAAACTCGGTGATATAGCCTTCCAATATCCTGTCGAACCAGACTTCAACAGCCCGTGATGCTCTGTTGTCGACTTCTTGCAACTCCTGAATCAATTCTGGGGTCCAAGACGTTGGCTCACAGCCTTGGAAGTTTACCTTGTGAAAGGTCAATTGCGCCAACCATTCATATAAGATAATCGAGAATTCACAAAACAAATATTCGTGTGGACCGTCATGTATGTACCCTTCCATCCACCGATCCGTCGTCAACCCAGGGTTCTGATTCTCTTTCTCAGCGAACTCTCACAGCTTTTGATCGAACCAATCTTGAATTTCTGTTCTTGTCGGATGCCACAACATGTCCTTCCTTCACTTTGCACTATGGTCCCGACAAGGGAACCATTTGTTGACACAAAACTAGTCGACATGGGTTCCTCACTCTATCGACATCCAACCCACCACGATCTCCTTGAGCACCAGCCTAGAAAGGTTTACCCTGTCCAGCAACACCTGCGGAGCAGATGAATTCTCACCCGAGATGCTCAAGGGAGAGCTGACGGAACCATGTTTCCACCGAATGAAGAAGGACCCTTGTGCATCCACTTATCAACTTATCGCAGCATTCACAAACATATCTAGCATTTCAACTTATGCATTTAGACAAAACTGCATCATGATTTAATAGATCTCATTATCAATAAAAACCATTAATGCGCAACAGATCTAGCAATAAAACATTATTTGGAATAAGGAAACATTGCATTATTCAAGTATTCATATCGCACATCACATTCATAACAAGAAAACAGGAAAGGACACAGTGATTCTATTCAAAACCCCATGATATCATATTAACCTTTACAACATAACTCAGATACAACAATATAGTTCTTCTATCGCATACCCATATTAACAGACAAAAACAGGCAAAACTCTCTCTTATAATCCATGCTCAATTGTCTCTTCAATTGATATCCCAACACTTACAATGCTATGTCTATTTATAGGCTTGCTCCTTTACATTCATTGTCCACTTAGCCGACCGCCTAATTACTTCTTAACAAACTCTACAAAAAAGATGACCCAAAACCCACATATTGCAGTCCAAATGACCCAAAGCCCGCATAAAATACATAAAATACTATTAACTTGTGCGTTTTTTTTCTTCTTGCGCGACATCTTTGACCTTTCGCAGCATCTGCGATGCAGCGCAGCTGACTCATCCAAACCGCCTACCAACACACCCCCCGAGTGTCCACATCTTGCACATGCTTCCTTGCATTGATCATAGGTATGTTCCACTGCTTAGAACTAGTTTCCTTGTACTTGACACTTGTTTCCTCACTTGTTGTACTATAAGAAATTTTATTCTTTTTCAAGCTTTATAATTTGAAAAAGACCAAAAACATTATATAACTGAAAAAGGTGGACAAGAAAATCTTTACTACTTCTTATTGGCAGATGTTGTGTCTCCTTTGAACAGAGCATTCATCTCCACTCCATATATCATGAGTTGGGACATTAGTAGGACCTTAGGAGTTGTACTCGTTTCTCGGATTTTACTCCATCGGTTGGTTAAACCTCCAGTCATTATGGAGCCTTTGTTGATGCCTCCTGTGTCACAAAGTATTATTATCATCTAGTACTTGTGTCTATGTTGCCTGATTCTATACATCTGCTCATGCTCTTTTTCAAAGGAAGTCCTGAAACCAGAGTCGGCCACTCCTCATATCTCTTGACTATTGCATGTCAGCCATCCCTTACAGTTCGATCAGTTAGTTCGAGTTCTTCCAAATATTTCAGCATAGCTGCTACCTCGTGCTAGTTGATGGGAGATCCATTAATGCCCTCCTTCCAGCGAGTCTCATTCCATCGACTCCAACTCATTTATTTCGGGATCGAGACTTAGATCCCGTTGAGTACCTTGAGGCTTGCAGTCATTAGTGGTAGGTTCTCTTTCCATCAACAGATTGGGAATTCATCAATGTCCACTGATGGATGGATTCATCAAGTGTTTGACCTCAACACCTCTATTTACACTTAGTGAATATACTTTGTGCCTTGATGCCCATTTTCATTATTGGTGGGTTATCTTGCATCTCTTAACAGTATACATCAATGACCGGTAATCAGACGATGCCACATCAGGTTCAACGTCAACACCTTTATTCGCTTGATAGGTCATGCACCATCGATGATTTGTGTAGAAGACCCCAAATTTTAGTGGCATTCATTATGCTACTAGTGATCGCGATTATACTTATGAAAGATTAGTCTCATACATCAACAGTTTGTACCATCGGTTTGCATCAGTTGTTTCCTCTTTAGCAGGAGACCATATCTGACTGTATATGGGTCATGGCCATTCATGACATGTATTCATTATATACTACTTATTCATGGCAATTGTATTAGATTGCTATATGTATTGTACCGATATGTATTCAGAGATATCATTGCATTATGACGAGTGGGATACTCCTTCCATTTGTGTCTCCATCACTCCACTTTTGAGATTTATAATGTATTTCGACCATCATAGTACCTTCTCTAACCTCACACATTAGGGGGCATCTGTTACAGCATATTTTTCCACCTTGTGAGTATTTATACTCTTTGGCCTCCATTATTCATTTGATTGACTCATAACCACTTTTTCTCCTCCAGGAATCCTTGTTTCCCTATTTTTGTTCCTACACGAGCTGCTTGACTGCAATTCGCGCATACGCAGGCTGTACCCCACTATAGCCCGTGTACATCGAGTTAATTGGTAAATTATAGTAAAAACTCTATTTTCTCACTCCAAAAAGTGGCCATTGTGACCTTTGGCCCTCCATGTATCCCGAAACGACTCGATTCGACCTTTCACCTATCTTTGGAGGGTTATATATTGAGCTCTTATGGTGCATGGAAGGAGGAGAAGGAGAGAGCATCGAAACTTGATTGGATTTTTTCCATAGCTTGAGTCTACATCCATTGATCCTTGTTGTTGTGAACTCTTGATGTTCACCTACCAAACTCTTCCATATCTTGTGAAGGACTCATTCCTTTACTCGCGAGTTTTCCATTGCGTGGGGGATTGAAGTGGTGGAGACACAAGTGGAGGGACCTAGTTCTTAGTTCAGATGAGTTGCTGACAAGAGGTTGTATCATGTACTTCTTGTTTATATTAATAGAAATACTCATTTTCTCATCCAATTGATGTTGTGAATGGTTTATTATCATTGGGTACATTTGCTTACATATATAATGGACTATGCTATTGTTTATGCTAAGAACTTTCATATATCATATGTACTTGCTTGTGTTTAATGTTGAGACTAAGCTGCAGGTTCGAGTGTGGTGATTGGAAAGCTCAACGGAGATCTACGTCAAACGTCCGGTTGAAGGTTGGTCTTTTAGTCCACTTCTTAGCATTTACATTTATATAGCATGCATTGGGAATTGAGTTGATTTATGGTAGTCATATGTCTGTTGTGCTCTACCCGAAGCCATAGGAAGTTTTTCTCTGTAACATTAATTTTGTTATCTTTTATCTATGAAGTTCACGTGTAAAGGAAACTCGAGCTAAAAGAAATAATATAGAAGCTTTGTGTGTGGAATTTATGTCTATAATGGGTTCATATTTGTGTTTGTTCTTCAATTGTTTTGTTTATTTAATTTGTTGTTTTGAGAATCTACTTGATTGAAGAATGGAGAATGGGAAGAAACCATGGAAAAAATGATGTAGCTTAACAAATTTCTCTCGCTATATATATATATATATAATAGTTTTATTTTATATTTTTATTTAATACTATTTTTATTTTTATTAATTATAAATATTATGATAACATAATATTAGTCTTTAACAAAACTTTGAAGATATTAAGTTCTAAAATTACCTATTTAATGATCGTAACTCTAAAATAGATAAACTAACTCAATCATCAAAACCCTAAGACTAAAAGATTAGGCAATTGCTCATAAAGGATTATAGATGTTAAATCTAAATAAAAATATATGTAAACTCTTAATGACTTAAGATCACATATCATGTGCATATGCTATATTTTATGTTAATTTTATAGAAATCGGCTATATTTTATGTTAATTTTATAGAAATCATATTAATGTTAGTCATCCAAAAAGGATGCAAATTGTATAATTGCTAATAGAGTAATCTCAATGTATGTATGCTTCTTTAATAGTAACTACCCCTTTTATTTTGCCTAAAATTTGGTTAGTATCCTCCAATGTATCATTTTACATTATGTAGGAAAAGTTCAAATATACCGTACAAAAAGTTGTCCATTTTGGATATCATATCATAAATACTACTGGAGTGAACTACATACGCATAGGACACTTTATGATATTTTTAATTTTAATATACATATATAGCTTGACTTCAAAATTGGAACAAGGCCTAGACCAAAGAAAGGTAGGACTTAGAGCAGTTGTAAGAATATGACATATATGTTCACCTAACGTGATAGCTCTAGCTATGATATAATTATGGGGTCGATAACTACAACCAAAATATTTGGAATATGGAGGCAGTGGATTCTAGAAATTATCTTCGTTGCCTAGACCAAAGAAAGGTAGGACTGAGAGCAGTTGTAAGAATATGACATATATGTTCACCTAACGTGATAGCTCTAGCTATGATATAATTATGGGGTCAATAACTACAACCAAAATCTTTGGAATATGGAGGCAGTGGATTCTAGAAATTATCTTCGTTTTTTAACATTGACAAGTTTCACTGTACCACATGGATACCTAATAATAATTGAGCAAAAATTGGAGGAATCGTGAGAATGAAGACACAATGACATGTGTTTATCGTTATAATCACTGAAACCATCTCACTAAATTGGAGGAATCGTGAGAATGAAGACACAATGACATGTGTTTATGTGATAATCTCTCAAACCATCTCACTAAATATATTTTTGGTGGTTATGGCAGACTAGTCTTCTGTAAATATTAACCTGCGAATCTACAGCTGTTCTACAGTCACATTTCCGATTACATTGCTATCGTTGAAATTTCATGGCCATTTCGATTTTCACTTTCCTCACCAAAACTTTTGAGTTCCATTGTAGCTGCCATTTAATGCTTCATTTTCAACTAGCGCTTTCGGTGGCTATTGTTTGATCTATTGGAGTTTATTAAACGCATTTTGTGGACTGTTAATCAAGTCCTTCCCTTTCGAATATGGCATCCATTCATGTCCAGTAGTGTCGAGCTTCAACTGTTGACGGGATCCTGCTGACCCGAATTTGTGGTCAGGGCGCTCTATCCAAGAAGGTACCGTCAGCGGAAACCTACTCCACAACTTTTTATATTCATGGATTTTCATGCATATATAGGTGCTACAACTTGTTCCATTGCATCAGTGGTCAATGCCACATTTTGAGCGCTGCTGCTCACGGTGTTCCAATTCTTTGAAGAAGTAAGAGAAGAGACAATATTTAAGATTGTCAAGAGTTTTCATTGCAATTCTTCAAATGGGTCAGCATAGTTTCCTTCGGCTTTATCTACTGATATTCATCCGCATTGGCATGAATTTCTCAAATGTTTATGGGTCCTCGTCTGCGGGAGGAACAACCAGATTTTATGACTTCAAGGTGATAGAATGAGTTGAACACAAGCGATATTTTGTTGTGTAACTGCCAACTGATATTCTTCACTAATGCATTAAGCTAACGATATACTTCTATTGCATGTGTACAATATGAGTTAATTGCTCTTGAAATTTAGTGTTTTCCATCTCTGGTAAACAGTTTATACGTTGGGAACAAATATCAATCCTGACTCTGCCCTTTTTGGAGTCAGATGTAGCTGTAGATAAAATAGAATACTTTTTATTGACTTCACAGACAATACTGTACATGAACTTATTAGATTATGGCATACATAGTTTATACATTAACATGACATTTGTTTGGATTGTGGCAGGTACAAATTAAGACTGTTACAAAATTATGTAACCCCTTGAATATCGTCACAGTCAATGGGATGTATCCGGGACCAACTGTTTACGCTCAGGAAGATGATACAGTAACTGTCAAAGTTACTAACGAAACTCCATACAATATAACTATTCATTGGTAGCTATTTATTCCATGCCTGCAAATTCGATCTGAAATTACAATAACTATCCTTTACTGTCACTGAAAAACTTGTGAATTTGCATAAGTAGAGAGATATTTAAATCAGTGAGCTAACTGAATTGGTGGTGTATACGTTGATGCATTGAATCAGGCATGGAGTTAGGCAGCGACTCACATGTTGGTATGATGGGCCTGCATACATCACTCAATGCCCAATTCAACCAGGGAATAAGTTTACATACAAATTCATGCTGCAGCAGCAGAAAGGAACGCTGCTCTGGCACGCCCACGTCTCATGGCTAAGAACAACGCTTTATGGACCTATTGTGATCTATCCAAAGACTAACGTTCCTTATCCATTTCAACACCCTTATGAAGAATACGTAATTGTACTCGGTATTCCCTTCACCTGGAATTTCAATTGCTCCATCGTGACTTTATAAATTTGCATAAACTCTTGTATTTATTCTCAGTAGGCTGTGGTAAACAATTTGGATGGAGTTCTATAAGCCTTGTAGAGGGGAGAAATTTATTTTATAGATGAGATTTCGTTACAGGAGAGTTTTGGTTGACGGAAGCTGAAAAATTGGAAAGAATGGTCTTGCACAGTGGCGGAGGCCCTCCCATTCCAGATGCTTATGTTATAAATGGTCATCCAGGCCCTCTGTACGACTGCTGTGAACATGGTAAGTAATCTGTTGCAACATGGTAAGTAAGGTGCTCTACATTCTAGGGGAGGAGGGATATCCTTATGCAATTATATATCGCTGGTAAATACAGAGAAATACTTATTAAAAGAACTTTTCATTATATATTTATTACTTAAAAGTTATTTATACATAGCTATTAGTTAGTTATCCAGGATCAATTCTCAATTATTTTTGATATTCTTTTTTCTATAATTATTTATTTCGAATTTGGAATAGTTATTTATGATCAATTCTCAGTTATTTTTGATATTCTTTCTTTTATAATTATTTATTTCGAATTTGGAACTACTGCCAAAAAATCAATCAATCTCCACATTAAGCATGGGTCTTAATAGAATGTAAAAAAAGCATATACCTCATCTTAATAGAATGTAGGAAAAGCATATACCTCATCTTAATAAATTACCTCATCTTAATAAATTGTAGAAAAAACATAAATTCACGTTCAAGTTGACCCCAAATTCTAAAATATAAACACCTATAAAAATGATAAAAATGATGTCAGTTTTACTTGCTATTACATTTTATAACTAGTTTATAGTGTATATCTTGTTTGATAAATAAAAGATGTTTTATACTGTAATCATAATTATCATGTTTTGATGCAGATATGCACACCATAAAAGTAATTCCTGGAAAGACATATCTTATGAGAATAATCAGTGCAGCGCTTAACACAGAACATTTTTTCTCCATAGCAAATCACAATATGACAGTAGTTGAAGTGGATGCTCTGTATACTAAGCCATTTGTAACAGACAATTTGCTGATGACACCAGGGCAGACTACCAATGTACTGCTCACTGCTGACCAGCCAATCGGAAATTATTACATGGGCATGGGACCTTACGTATCTGCGGGTATACCTTTTCAGAAAACTCCGGCACTCTCTCTCTTACAGTACCATGGAAGTTCAAACACATTGATCAGTTTGCCACACAAACTCAAGTTGCCCATATTCAATGATAGTAATCCCGTCCAATCGTTCATGGATGGTCTCAAGAGCTTAGCAAACGAGGAAAATCCTATCGATGTGCCACAGACAATTGACAGAAATTTATTTTTCACAATTGGACTTAATATCGAAAGATGTAATTCTTCTCATCCTCAGAAGAACTGCCAGGGCGTCAAAGGAGGTGTTTTTGCAGCTTCAATCAACAACATAACCTTTGTGAGGCCTAAAGTCTCAATTTTGCAGGCCTATTACTATGGCCTTGAAGAATACTTTACACAGGACTTCCCTGATACTCCAGAGAGAATTTTTGATTTTGTAAACGATGCACCCAATAACTTTCCAAACAACACACAATCGTTACGTGATACCAGAGTTACCGTACTTGAATATGGCTCAAACGTGCAGTTGATTTTACAAGACACTGGCACTGTTGGAACTGAGAATCATCCGATTCATCTGCACGGCTTCAACTTCTATGTGGTGGGTTCTGGACTTGGCAACTATGATCCCACAACTGCAAAGTTTAATCTGGTAGATCCTCCCAGTAGGAACACCATAGGCGTTCCTGTGGGAGGATGGGCAGCCATCCGATTTACAGCAGATAATCCAGGTAATTAAACGGTTGCTCTTCAATTCTACCACCTTCGACATGCAATATCTGTTTGTGTTATAATTATTGAATTTGATGGTAATTTGTATGCTTGTCTGGTTTTAATTGTTATTACTATGACCTAATTTTGCAGGTGTCTGGTTCATGCATTGCCACCTGGAGATTCACACAACCTGGGGACTTTCGATGGCATTCCTAGTGAAAAACGGAGAGGGTTCACTGCAAACGCTGCCCCCTCCTCCTTCGGACACGCCTGCCTGCTAAATGGGCATCAAAGATTTACATCAATATAAAGATTCATCTGAATGGAGTGAATAATAAGTTTGTGATTTTTCAAGCTGTACTGTCCTGGGAAATGCCCATATTTATTGTCACCCGCATAAGTAAAGTGTGGGAGTTTCTTTCTGTATTTTCATATTTGTGTGTAACTGTATTATAATGGAACTACAAATAAACAAAATGGCGTGGTAGTTTCCTTCTGTATTTTCATAATTGGATGTAATTTTATTAAAATGTAACTACACATTAGATTTTCTTTGTGTAGTTTTATATTTGTGTGTAATTTTATTAAAATGAAACCCCACATAAATGTGGAGTTTTTTTTGTATTTTTATATGGGTTAGTTATTTTATAAAAATGAAATTATAGGTTTTTTATATATTTGTGTATCATTTAATAAAATAAAAGAAATTGGATTGCACCAGCATGGACCACACTAGCCATTAGCAATGATGAATTTTAAATGTCTTCTCGAGCTACCTTGAGGGTTCCTCCATTAGCCATGTAAACCAAAGCATGTAGAAACCAACCTTGCTAACAAGAATTGAAAAAATATTATTATAAATATTCTATATAAATAAAAAAATATAATATTTATATATAATAAAAAAAAGTTCTATGATATAAAACATCCAACACTATATTGATATTTAAAAATATATATATATTATTATCTTAAGTATATAGCCTCTTAAAATATAAAAAGTATTTCTCAAATAAATATATATTATATTATTTCTTTAACAACAACTACTAGCACTCTCACTCGGTGAAAAATTTTAACTAATGAAAATATTCTTCATTTAAAAATTTTGATTTTAATTATAAGCCATTTTTAAAAGTATTTATGTAAATGTTAAAATATAAATAAAAATATTTATTCATATTTTTAAAAATAAAATAAATAAATAAAATTGAAATTTTGAAATTAAAAAGTTAAATATAATGACAAGTACTAATTACTAATTATCTTATAATATTAGATTAATTTGAAAATGTTTTAATTTATATTATTTTTATGTACTATTATATTGCAAAAAATAAAAAGTAATTAAAAAATTCATGTCAACTTATATAATAATCTATTATGTAAAATAATTAGAAACATTTAATATATGTGATCAAATTTTTTGAATTCAAGATAATAATAGAATTATATCTCAATAAATGAGATACCTTTTTACTTGATAGGTAATAATTTCAATACTAAAATGGATATATTAAATTACTTTTAACTTATAAAAATCAAGAAAACAATATCTTACTACATAATAATTTTAATATTAAAATGGATTAATAAATATAATCAAAAAAAAATTATATATAGAAAATATAAATATTAAATATAGGTGAAAATAAAAAGATCAAAATCTATAATTTGAAAAATAAAAAACTCAGGTGCATAGGTTAATAAAGAGTTAGTTTTTCCCTTAAAACTATTTTAAATCTTAAAAATCCTCATATTAATTAATATATACTCAAGTATTATCATACTAAAGATAATTTATTATATAACATAGATTATAATTAGGAATAAACTTTTACATAGTTTGTAACATCACACACATAGGTACTAACCACAAGCCAATTTCTAAAGAATCGGATGAAGAAGGGGTGATCTCTAAACTAACGAATGACACCACAACGTAACTTACATTGTAGAAATAGCGTGTTAGCATTAAATAGATAATAACCACATGTATAATATGGAGATTAAATAATAAAAAAATGCATAGTGCCATGAACATAAGAATAGTTATAAGGATATTTTAGAATTTGAAAACATAAATATTGTGAAATAAATATAACCATAACCATATCGGAATACCTTATAACATCATATTGATAAACAACCATAAGTCAAATCAAGTAACACTACATAACCAAAAACACAAAATACCTTATAACATCATATTGATAAACAACCATAACTCAAATCAAGTAACACTACATAACCAAAAACACAAGCTACATTTAAAAATGAAGATAGTCAAATGAATAGATAAGTATATTAATGATAAAATTCACAACCAATGTAAATATAATATAAAATCATAACAAAAATTTCATTAGAAATAAAAGGACATCTTGCACCTCAAAGATTGTTTATATTGGTAAATATAATTACATTTGATGTCTTATAAATTTAATTGTTACCTTTAAAAATGAAGATAGTCAAATGAATAGATAGATATATTAATTATAAGAACCCATATAAATATAAGATATAATCATAACACAAATTTTATTACAAGGAAAATGACATCTCCCACATCAAATATTATTTATATTAATAAATATAATTACATTTGATGTCTTATAAATTCAATTGTTACGTATAAAACACAACAATATGTGCACGAAAGAATCTATATCTATAAAAAACATATTTTTTTAATTTATGATAATTACTCATTATTTGGAATTTAAAACATGGAATGTAAAATATAAAAGAAGAAGAATTTATATATTTGCATTCCATGCAAAATGAGTTGCATCTTACCTTAAGTGTGAAAGCTTATTTTATGAAGTTTTCTTGACAAGGAGGTAGGTATATTAAGGATATTTTAGAACCTTGAAACATGAATATTCACATCATGTATAGAAATATCCTTATAGAGATATCATGTAACATTATATACAACACAATCACAAGCCAATTTTCTATGTAGAGATTACTTGCAACATCACATAAATATAGATAACTTTGATCATGGAAACATTAAATTGACAATATGTATAAACACATATTGTAGAGATAAATGTAACATCATATGAAATACAACACAAGTCAATTTCCATTATAGAGATAACATCAGAAAAATAACATTCAACATGAAAATATGAACATTATGCATAGGAACATCCTTGTAGGTATAACTTGTAATATTGAGATGACATAACAACAACACAATCTCCACTATAGAGATAGCCTATAACATCACATAAACAAAATTAACCACAATCATGTTTTAGAAGAGGACTATCAACCCCGTAAGGCATAATATATCAAGTCAACCTTCATTTTAAATGTAGCATGTAACATCACATAATTATATATAACAAACAAAGACAACTTGGAAAAGACAAGTATACACATATGTTATGATATCCCAAAAGTTAAAGATGCGTTATATCTTGAAAATAAGAATATTGATATAATGCATAATGTTGGGAAGCATAAATTCATACAAGTAGGTAGTTGTATAATATCACATAATCAATAACATTCACATGATTGCGAATAAAAAAATAAAATTAACACCTAAATGTAAATAATTTGTGTGAATAATGAATTGTAAACCATTATTATTTTATTAAATTATATATGTAGAATTATTCACAACATATAAACATATGTCCAAAATCCATGTTAATACATATAATTGAGGAGATAAATAAATGAAATCTTACCATTAAAATATGTGAAGATAATTATATATAACTTTTCATAAAAAAAATATCATAGATAACAATTATAGATAATAAAAAAATAATTCATATTAAACATATCATAACAATCTCATAATATTAAAATATTCAATAATAAAAATTGTGATATATTTACATATTAAAATAAATTGATATATATTATAAAGAAAGATATTTAATTTAAAATATTTTTCTCTTCTTCACCAAAATACTTAACATAGATTAAATAAATCAATTTAATTTTAATAAATTTTAGTAATGTATTTATATAATTTAGTATTTTTTTTTCAACAAAATTATTTTACAAAACAACTTAACATAAGTTAAATAAATCAAAGGAATCCGTGAGATATAGAACAGTTGGTGGCGGGGTATGGTTAAGACACCCCTAAACAGAAAGGTCAACTGTTAGCCTTGTCATTAACCAATGAAGAAATAATTCTCATTAGCTAAGTATTATGTTTTCCTGACTTAATAAATAATTGAAATATGGCAGTTGTAGAAAGGACCACAAGAAGGAATAGGTTGCTTAGATAAGGATTATAGAAATCCTTGAAAGAGAATTATTGAAAACTTTATAGATATTGATGTTATTGTCTCTTCCTGATTGATAATAAAACCTTTCTTTGGAATTTTATATTCATCGTTTCATAAGTAGATTGTCCTTTTGCTACGCTCCAATTGATTCATTTTCAATATGGCATCCACAGTAGTTAACCCAGGCATTGCAGATAACGATACCCTGATGGCTTGCAAATATGACGATAGACTCATAGCGCGCTAGCCATCATAGATTCATTTCAAAGCGTCTGTCCTCATGATAATTTTATCTCCCAGAATTAAACATCAACTAAATAAAAATTACAAAGATGAGTACTGTCAGGAAAAAAAACCTCCCAACCGTTGTTCAATATCACATCCACTTGAAAGTTGTTAATATATATAACTAGCGATACCATAAAAAGGTATCGCAAGCACATAAAAGATGGTGAGTGTATATGTCAGTTCAGTATATCAGTATTATTTTGTTATTATACTATATCAACATTGTTATTCTGTTAAGAAAGAATGTTTCTTAAAGAGAAAAACAATTAATTAGAGGTTAAAAATATATAGTAATAGTAAGTATTTTAATTGTGTAAGATTTATACATAAGTATTGGTTTCGTTAGTAGAATTGCCGATATTGTTATTTTGAATGGATACAAAAATAATTTATAAAAATAAGTATTTTTATGAGATAAGATGAATTAAAAATTAAAAATTTGTTAAATAAATTATTAATTTGATTATCTAAAATTAGACTATAAAATAACATCATAACAACAATGTTTGAAGTGATTGGAAGATGAAGACGCCCGGCGTTTCTTTGCGGCTAGGGCTCAAACCCTAGCCGCCTCTCTGGTTTTCGTTTGCAGGGAACGGGTCAGGGACGCGTCGTTCGTGCTTGCAGGGCCAGACGAACTGCGTTTTGCTCGGTCTGCCGCGTTCCTCAGCTGGTGGGCGCCGCCTCATTGGTTTTCGTTTGCAGGGAACGGTCTCTCCAGGGACGCGTCGCTCGTCTCTTTGCTTGCAGGGCCAAGGACGAAGTGCCTGCGTTTTTGTTGCTCGATCTGCCGCGTTCTTCATAGCTGGTGGGCGCCGCCTTCCAAGATGGCCCCAGACCGGTTTGCAGAGATGGAAAAAGACTCTTTGGAAGCTTTCACAGCATTAGTCCGTTCGGCAGGACCTAAAACCAAGCCTTCTCTCTCGTCTAAGTTTGTTAAGAAGATGGAGGAGATCCCTTCTCTGGAGCTATCTCCAGAAGAGCCATGCAGTCTTGCCCTCCTTCTAGCAGAAAAAGCCCTCATCGGAAAGTTCACGGGGTTATGGCCTAGCCCCAAATCGGTGGAGGCTTGGATGGAAGAACGCTGGAAATCACTGATACATGGAAACGTTTCTCTATGTGCAGTCGGCAGGGGGTTCTTTGTTTTCAGCTTCTCTAGCAAAGTGGACCGAGATCTAGTTTTCAGATCTGGCCCCTATTTCATGGGGCCGAGGGGGCTGTTCTTAGCCCCCTGGACTCTTGATTTTAACCCCGGAGATGAGATCACTGCAGCCCCGGTTTGGGTTAGGCTGCCTCATCTCCCCCTGCATCTATGGGGGAAAAGTTCTCTGGAGGACATTGGAAATAAGCTTGGTCGTTTCCTGGACAGTGTGGAGCCGAAAGGGGATCAATTTACCTGTGCTCGTGTTTGTGTAGAGGTTAACCTCGAGAAAGGACTCCCGGAAGCCATTCAGCTCTCCCTGGGGGAATGGCGCCATATCCAAGAGCTGGACTACGAGCAGATTCCTTTTAAGTGCCTTCGGTGCCATACTTATGGTCACTTCGCAAAATGCTGCCCCAAAGCCTCAGAAGTGGCAGAACCAGCTAAAGAAGATGATTTTCAGCCAGTAACTAACCGGCGAAGGCAGCCAAGGCGAAAGGAATCACTAGCCCAGGTTACAAAGGTCACTCCTTCAGCGGAGGCAACTCTTGAAACTAAAAACAGCTTCGAAGCACTGCAAGAAGAAGAAGCCCTAGACCCTGAAGCAACAACAGTTTTGGAAGACCCTCAGGTAGACGAAAGACTTCCGGATCCTGCCCTACCTGGCTCAGTAGATGCGAAGGAAGCCAGAGCTTCAGATCCTGAACCCCCTGCCCCTGCAGGCCCGGCTGTTTCAGTCCCCTCCAGCGGCTCTGTGGGAACTATTGAACCTGAAGACAATTCAGTCCCGTCTCCACCCCTTACCAGAGGGCGAAGGACCAACAAGGCACGTAGAGAAAAGGAGACGGCTACCAACATCTCTTTTGGATCTCAGAAAAAGCTGGATCCCTACTTTAAGGGGCAAATTTCATCCCCCTGATTCTAAATGCTTTGCTTTTGTCTTCTACTTTGCTCACAGTTTGTGAGAATTTACCCTTGTAAGCTCTTTATGTCATTATCTCGAATTAGCTCAAGAAATAGATGGGATTTGTCTCCCAAGACTTTAACAAGAAGGTTGGCAGCACTGTTAGAGGTCACCAACCTTCTTCAGATTTGTAACCTTTTGGTTCTAGCTCGCCAGAACGCAGATTAATGCAACCTAACCGTTCTTGTCAAAAAAAAAAAAATTAGACTATAAAATGAATAATTTGTTTATTAATTTTACCATAAAACAAATAGAAAATTTTCACATCTTAAATTGACAATTGAATAACGTCAGCATAAAAATAACATGTAACTTCTCATAAATAATCTACTTTATCGCATCTTATGGATAAGTGTAATACGTTATCAATCATATTTAGCATTGATTTACATTTTTCGCTTTCCCGTCTCAAGCCATTCGTCGAAGAGAGACTACTAAGATTCGTGTTATAGACAACTTTCTCTCGCCGGGATTCAATGATTTAGAAAACAGTATTATCGCTACTTGTACAATCGTGACCGGAAGATCTTTTTCACAAAGCTGATAATATCTATCACTGCTAGTCTCAAGGGAAAAGAAACACCGCCCAGTCAAAAACAGATGAACAGTGCAGTAAGTATATATATACTTTTGTTCACTTTGGAGTACTTCGACAAACATACAATAGGAAACCCAACTTGCAGAGTAAACTTCTAATCTTGGCGGAACAGCATAAATTGACTTAGGATAAATAGAAAAAATTAATTTCCGCAAACTTCGGATTCATCTCTGACAATTTCACTCTTAAACAAGTTTTATATTAAATTATAAATAACTTTTACCACCTTCTTTTTATAGACCATAAATGTAAACAACATTTATACAAGTAAATCTGGAGAAGATGTGCGACATGCAATATTCAACATTCTTGATAATGAATGCATAAAATTATACACTTATATATTACTGCAGTAAAACATGGTAACTTTGCCTAATGAAATTTACTTCCATCTTTCACCTTTTACAAAGCTTGGGCTCTTAATACATTTCGCAACTGTGACCTTTGGCTCACAAATACATAGTAAACATTTTCTTCTTTTCCTTTTTCTCTAGCTTTCTCTTCCTATCTTCCTCTTTCTTCTCTGTGTGTTTTTCATTCTTCTTCTTTTACATATACAGTTACATTAAATACCGTACTTAATTACTACCTAAGAATTTTGACTTAACTTACGAAATACAAACACTGTTAAATAAATATAAGGAAATGTGCACAAAGCCTTCTGACAAACTGATTGATACTCAATCAACTCATACTAGATACTCAATCAACTTATAATTACATTTTTCCGACATATTCTAAGGCCTGGTTATTTTTCACCCATATTTACTTTGTCCTAGTTGCGGTAGGTAAAAATTTGAGTATGTACTCGAACTGCTCTACCTAGAATTTTAGCAAGGTTGAAGTTGTTACCATCAATATTTTCGTACTATGTGCTTCATGCACAAAGTTGGGATTTATGTAGTTACTTAACTGTCATATAAAAAGGCTCGAGTTTGGAATGCTGTAACACGATGACGCCTTCTTCAATGGTAGATACCTTTTTATCGCGTGAGCTTTCTAACGAAGGGTGTTCAATAAGCACTTAGCATTTAATGTTGTTGTGGGGACTTGAACTATTGGATCTGATCTAACTAATCCTTAGAGTACTAAATGTTGCATTGTGTTGTTGTGGGGACTTGAACTATTGGATCTGATCCAACTAATCCTTATTAAATGTTGCATTGCAGATGCTTATTATTGAGAGCAACATCTTAAGACTCAATATAGGAACTCTGTGACATGAAGCTCTATGTGTTACTTAAACCCTTCATATTGGAATTATGTGACATTATCCTTCTTAAATATTTAGAGAATAGATTTCATTTCACAAAAAAGAAAGATATAGACTAACAAGCTATATTTATTAATAATATGATTTATATACCCATACAACTTATATTAATCATAACCACATATTTAAAAGTGGTTGATATAAGTCACCATATTAATATGGCTTGCTAATTATCAAAAATGGAGACATAAATGATCATCACCAAAAAAAAACATATACAACAAAGCTTCACAAATCTCTCTATTACTAACCAAAATCAAAGGATGCATGACACCACAAATTTCTTATTTTCATATGAACATCACAAATAGAATAATGCAAAGTCTGGATGGTCCTACATATAACGCATGCGGCATTAATATAGCCTTTTCCTTTTGGCCTACCTGACTGCCTGTTGTCCTATGGCGTAGTTACCGTTACGCTTCCCATTAATCGAAGCAGAAAATATTCCTAAGGCGAAGTATTATATTTTTTATGACCTTGTAACTAAATGAAATCTGCTGCTCGCGGAAAGGATCACAAGAACAAATTGTCGTCTGTTAAGAATGAGGGTATCGTTTTCTTGAATGCACTGCAATACTAAAGGTTTATAGAAATCCAAGCAAAAAAAATATATCTATTCTTAAAATAGAAGGCCAACGTACATCGGATCATAGGTTTGTGTTTTTGAGTGGAAAGGATTCATAGGAAGTACTAGACATTGATGTTCTTGTTTCTATTTGGATGCCATTGAAACCCAATTATTGAAGTTTGGAAGTTTATGTTTTATCGTTTTATAAATGAATAGTGTGTTTTGCTGTGCTTCAATTGATTCATTTTGAATCGTTATTTTCCGAACTTCAATAATGGCATGCGTAGTTGACCGAGGATCTAGAAATTGCAAAGGCTAAACTTGTAGCTGTCCTTTTGTAAAATACAAAAACAACCTTATCACAATCACATAACAGTAGTTGGTTTGTATATGTCTACTACATCATATCAACTTGTAGCTTTCCTTTATCACAATCACATAAATGGTAGGTTGTTTGTGTATATATATTGCAGCATTTCAGCACTAAAGTTAGTATATGCCTATTACAGGATGCCGACTTTTAAGTATTTGTTTATTTGTTTAAGAATAAACACTTTGTTTTGTTTATTTGTTTAAGAATAAAAACTCAGCCTTACCAGAATCACATAAAGGGTGGTTAGTATAAGTATGCTAAAACATGTCAACTCTCAATTCAAGTATTGGTTGTGTTCTGTTGTGAAAATATATAATCAGATACACTGTGGTTGATTTAGGTATATTAAAGCATACAAATGTGAATGTTTAAGTATTTGGCATGTTATTAAATATGTATTCAAAGATGATATGTTAAAGCATGTGAATTTTTAAGTGTATGGTGTCATTAAAAAAGATATATTTAAGAATAAATATGTTGTTTATTAATTATAAAAGTGGTTAGTATATGTTTATTTATATGTTTGGTTTATTATTAAAATCTATATATATTTGAAAATAAGTAAAATGTTTATTAATTATAAAAGATAGTTAATATAAATTTATTAAATCATGTTAACTTTTAAGTATTTGTTTGATGATGATGATGGTGGTAGTTAATTTCTACTAAGATTAATATGATTTATGGACTTTAACAAGATTACTGATATTGTTGTTACTAAGTATAAATTTAAGAAGAATATAAAGAATAATATCAACCTTGTCACAATTAAATAAAAGTGTTTAGTTGGTATATTTTAATAAGGTTGATTTCAACTTTTAAATATTTGCTTAGATATGAAATATGTGTTTAAGACTAAATAATATGTTTATTATATGAATTAGAGAATGGGCCACTCATGACGCATTAGTCGCAATGGACTCCTGGAAAAACAGAAATCTGAACATCAAAAAGCAATATTAGAGCTACCTACACAACATTTTGGAATATGGCACAAGATGAAACGTAGACAATTGGATTACCTTCCGGAATATATAAATATTATTTATGGAAATTAA
Organism: Larix kaempferi; assembly: GCA_027924585.1. Lineage (NCBI taxonomy): Eukaryota > Viridiplantae > Streptophyta > Pinopsida > Pinales > Pinaceae > Larix > Larix kaempferi. The sequence goes on from BSBM01000493.1 coordinate 41,712,151, forward strand.
GTATAACTCCCAAAACATGGGGTTCTCCCAAGGTTGGTATGTTATTTTTTTAAGAAAACATAATGAATATGTTTGCGTTAGTTCCTTAGTTCGATATGCAAATTGTGGAATTTTGTGAAAAATATTATATACAGTCGTAAATAATAGGCCGTTCTAGTGCACCTAGTGCAGCACCACTTTTCCATATTTATTTATATTAATTTTTTTTTTTAATTAAGGAAGTTAGCCAAGCCCTAGAATGACTAGGTCGAGCATTAGTCCACAACATCATGGTCTTAACATAAACAATGAACTTTTTTTTAGGATGTAGGTCTTTGTGTGTACTTGTGTGGGTTCTTTTCCGTTTTCAAAATAGGTGAACCAATCAAAAGTTATAAACGAAAGAAATAACCTACTTTTTGTGTAAGATTGACATTAGTACAGTTGAAATTAATTAAAAAATAGGAACAAATGATATATTTAATTAAAAAATACATATTCGGAATCCGCACACATAGTTCTACAAGTGTGCGCAATTTCATTAGTAGTGGACTAGTGTAGCATACGCAGAAACATGCTCCAAATAGAAGAAGTTATAGAATAAGATGTATTTTGTTATAACAAAATGTTTGGCAACCCGAACCTAAAACCATAGCGGCCAAGTCATCCACCACATTGGTGGGAAAGAAATTACCCGCCAAAATTTTAAATTTAAATGGCGCGTGCGTGTTGATTTAAATGCACGTACGCATAAATACCGTGTACGCACTAATAGTGCATACACGCTATGTAGTGCGTACGCGCTATTAGTAAAATCAGAGAAAACCATAGCTCAAGCACATATGCATCCATACAAAAATCCTATGAATGGATGAATATGATGATGATGAAGATGATGATGATGATGTTGATGATGATGATGTTGATGATCAAGATGATGATGAGGAGGAGGAGGAGGAGGAGGAGGAAGAGGGTGATGAAGATGATGATGCTGATGGAGATGATGATGATGATGTTGATGATGACGATGATGATGTTGATGATGAAGATGATGACCAAGATGATGATGATGATGATGAGGATGAGGATGAGGAAGTGGGTTATAACGATGATGATGATGATGGATATGATGATGATGACGATGATGATGATGATGATGATGATGAGGATGGTGATGATGAGGATGATGATGATGATGCTGATGATGACGAAGATGATTATGATGATGATGACAAGGATGATGACAATGATGAGGATGATGATGATGATGATGCTGATGATGACGAAGATGATTATGAGGAGGAGGAGGAGGAGGAGGAGAATGGTCATATTTGTCATCATCAACATCATCATCTTCATCTGCGTACTCATCTTCATCTTCATCATCATCCATCATCATAATCATCATAATCATACATCATCTTCATCATCATCATCATCATCATTATCAATGATGATGATGAAGATGATGATGAAGATGATGGATGATGATGTTGCCGATGATGACGATGTTCATGATGAAGATGATGATGAAGATGATGACCAAGATGATGATGATGAGGAGGAGGAGGAGGAGGAGGAGGAGGAGGATGAGGAATTGGGTGATAACGATGACGATGATGATGGAGATGATGATGATGACGAGGATGATGACGATGATGAGGATGATGATGATGATGCTGATGATGACGAAGATGATTATGATGATGACGAGGAGGAGGAGGAGGAGGAGGAGGAGGATTATATTTGTCATCATCAACATCATCATCTTCATCTTTGCACTCATCTTCATCATCATCCGTCATCTTCATCATCATCATCATCAACATCATCATCATCATCTTCATCGTCATCATTATTATAAGATGATGATGATAATTTTGATGATGATGATGACGATGATGATGACGATGATAGCCAAGATGATGATGATGATGATGATGATGATGAGGATGGGGATGATGATGAGGAAGTGGGTGATAATGATGATTATGATGATGGAGATTATGATGATGACGAGGATGATGCCAATGATGAGGATGATGAAGAATATGATCATCTTCTTCATCATATTCATTGATAATAATGATGATGACAAGGATGATGATGAGGATGAGGATGATGACGATGATGTTGATGATAAAGAAGATGATTATGATGATGATGAGGAGGAGGAGGATGATGATGATGATCATATTCATCATCAGCATCATCATCTTCGTCTTCGTACTCATCTTCATCGTCATCCATCATCATCATCATCATCATCATCATCTTTTTCATCATCATCATTATCAACGATGATGATGATGACGAAGATGATGATGATGATGATGTTGATGATGAAGATGAAGATGACGAAGATGTTGATGATGATGATGATGATGATGAAGATGATGAGGATGATGATGATGATGATGATGATGAATATGATGTTGATGATGAAGATGATGATGATGATGATGATAGTGATGATGGTGACGACGATTACGATTACGATGATGATGAGGATGAGGATGATGATGATTCATGACTAATATCGTCATCATGATCAGCATCATCATCATCATTATCATGATCATCTTGTTTAAGTCAGGTAATGTAGCCTAATCATGGTATATGTATCCCTCTACATTTGCTAGAGATACCCCACAAGGGTTATGTGTGGTGGTTTGAATATGCATTCAACATATTATCCTAAGAAGCTTATTGAGTTGTAGGTGTTGTTCATGGTGCTTGAGCCTAGGAAGATTCATTTAAGGCATGAGAAGCTTCTTATTGTCCATATACCTTGGTCAGACCTCGAGACCCATTTTTGGTTCACAACTAACCTAGTCATCGCACACATAACACACTTGAAGTTGACTAATACCCTATAGATTTCATATGTGGTGGTCCAGAGACTCATTCATGGTGTTTGTGCCTAAGAAGCAAGAGTTAGTGTTGGAGGCTCTTGTTTCCCTCCACTAGCCATGGTCAAAAAGCCAAGATAAATCATAGAATCCATGGACATTATAATGGCAACAATATTCAATTCATATGCAAAAGGCTCATTGTAGAGGGATAGTGTCATGGATTCTATGTGTTATTGATGACACTTGAGGTCTAGAATTTTCAATTAAGGCCCAAGTGGAATTCAATTAAGCTCAATATGCTTCAATAAGATCTTAAGGAATCTGTTTTCATTCTTCAATGATGTTCAATGCTTTTCAACATATCCATGGTCTTGCATGGTAGGCTGAGGATTCATTCATGGCATTTGATCTTTACAAAATATGTTTTTTGTGAAAATGAAATTCAAATTGCTTCTTTGATGAGTCCTCCTCTACAAGACTTCATTTATTGCATGAATGTCATAGACTCACGAAAACTCTAAACAACACTCAATGGCATGCAACTACAAATAATGGCATGCAACTATAACCACAAACCAAGCAGAGGTTTATTTATGCATTGATATAGAGAGGTAGCAGCAGGCACACAATATGGAGAAACAATGAGTTAGAAAAACAATTGGACCAAAGTACCACAATGGTTATTAATAAAATTTAAAAAAACAAATTTTGGCCCAGGAATTGTCTTCAATTTGATGGGTGGCGTGATCATGTAAACTCCCTCCATCTTTCCAAACATATGTGGTTTATCACCATGTTTCTCTTCGACACTCGCCATCAAAATATGTATAAAAATAACATGTATTTACATCCTCTTCCATTTAAATCCTCATCGCATAGTCATAAATAAGGATTATTATGCATGCACATCCTCACCTTACAATATCAATTGGGTCAAGGCGCATAGACAACCATAAATTATCAAATGCATCAAGACACAAAGAGTAAGCACTTCCAATAAAAATTAAGACCCACCCTTCAAACTTCATCACCGAGTCCAATTTATGCAAATATTTTTGAAGTGGGGGAAGGTTTGGCATTAAATGGTGTAAACGTTGGGGAATAAATGGTGTAAACGTTATACAGGGGCGTGTGTGCATGTTTTAGTGTGTGATCACTAGTGACGTGTACGTGCTAAAAACATGTGTGCATGCGTTTAAGCATGCGTGCGCGTGCTTATTACTAGTTTAAAAAAAAACAAAGTTCTCTGTTTCCTAGGAATTCTACCAAAAAACACGGGCTTCATTTCTACCGTGGGTTTCAAGCTCTTACAGGTTTCTTATTCGCTCACACTCATTGATATTTTTGACACTCATTTATCTATTGGACACAAAATATCCCTTGGAATCTAACAAACATCTTCATTGGTCTTGGAATCTAATGGATACATTCAAGCTACCAGTTTCCATTGCAAGTGGAGATCATTTCTATAGAGGTATGTTGAATTGTAAATAATTCTTTTCATTCACAAGATTTGAGATTCTCCCATGCCTTTTTGTTTTTATCATATGCCCACAACAATATCAATGCTTAGACAACAATGAATTTGACAAGAATATTTCCCAAGTTCACATCTAAAAAAATTCATATGAACACTAGACAAGATGAAGTATGCAACCTCCTCATTGTGTAATTAGTTCCCAAGTTAATTTTGTTCTTTTCACCTCATATTATGCTAGCGAAAAATACTTTACACTCACTAAACATGACTAAAAATATCACTTCAACTCATCCACAAAACCTCAACTCTCTTATCTCTTACTCAATACCATCGTATGGAATGAGGATATTTGTAAGTATATGCACCTTTCCTTTCTCTATGAATCCAACTATGATAATACTCATCCATATTTACCTTCCTTACAATATCCCCTCACCTTTAATAACTATTTTTTTCCAAAAACCAAGACTTTCCCACTTCATGCTCTATCCAACATGATCATTGGTATAGTCCCTAGTTGCCCACTTTCCAATACCTCCCTACCCTAGATATTGCACATTCAGAAGGTCAAATTATATTCCCCCTAATAACCCTTCCCAAGACCATGATCCTTGTTAGAAACCTTTGCATCCTCCTTAAGTTTTTGCACAATACAAAGTATACATTCATTCTATGGTGATGCATTGTTGAATTCAACCATGGGTATTTTAAACTCAAAATCACATTCTATCATCTCAAGGTTTAGAGATAAGGAAATAGTTTGTTGATGTTTCTTCAACTCCTTAAGGTGTTATATAACCTAGTAATTTATGATGGTAAAGGACATTGCCTCAAATGGAAGGATATACCATTCCATTATGAAGACAAAGCAATCAAACTAGGCACAAAATTTAGAATTGATAACATTAAGGGAGAAAGCAAAAAATGCAACTAATTAAGGTGAAAAATATGATGTAAACCAATAAGAATTCCTCGAGGGAATTTGAAACCTCCTCATTGTGTAATTAGTAAACTTATTCTCTTTACCTTATTTGATGTAGAAAAACTATCAAACCATTCCCAAGGCATCTCTAGCCATCTCTGTTGTAGGGTGTTACTAACATAATTTTTGTGAATTCATGGCTAGGCAAGACACTAGTTTCTCCACTCTACACTTGACCAACCATCATCTATATTGATTGGAATTGCAAGGGATAATGATGTTTATTCGAACACAAATAAACCAACATAGTTTGTAGTTGTATGTGTTAATTTGTAAAGTGGTAATTTATGTTCGAATGTGTCAAGTTCATTGTATAATGACACTAATATCTTATTTGTTGTTTCTTTTGCAGGGGTAGGCCTGATAGTTGTGTTAAAGATACTTTTGGAGATGAGAAACTCACGCAACGCAACAAAAAAATATAGAAGGAATCTTCCCATTGAAAAGGTCAATGACTTAATAGAAAAGGCCAGGTTGGGAATGAAAAGATTGAGACATGGTCCTATCATTGCCCCGGATGCTGCCACTGATCCTAACACAGTTGTTGACATGAAAACCTCTTGTTCAAAACCATAGGTAAAGCGGTCACGTCCAATGGACCCAACTCAAATTCCAACATCAACACAATCTCCAACCAACAATCCATCAGTGAGTCATGTTGAAGTTCCTCGCGACAAAAGAATTTTGGGAGATGCTGCATGTGTAGAGATGGACATACAATCCTTGCTTAATTTGCAATCTCCCCAAGAAGACCACAACCATGTCGACCACACTCCCATTATGGCCCAATCTGTGAATGAAGCACCACAGCAAACAAGATCTGGTATTCATGTCTCATGTCCACCCTCCCTATCTTGACTGTCCAGTGCAAGAAGAAGAACTCCTAGATGTATTCATGTGGATGAAAGTGCTATGTCAGGGCTTGAAGGTAGGTTTCCAAAATGCACTATTGAATGGCAATGCAACAAAATTGTCAAAGACAATTTTGAATCCAAAGGTGATGCAAGTAAATGTCAATTATTGCTATGTTTGTTAAAGTCACGTTGTTTAGCTATTTTTAGGAGAATTTTGGGCATAAAGAAGGTTAAAATTTTAGAGGCTAGCAGTCATATTGTTAGAAATCTTCAATTTGCATTTAATGCAATTGAGAATACGTCTCGTACAAAATATCTTTGTGTGGCTTGTCATGTTTTAGCGGAATCAGTTGTAATCAAGTCCACAAGGCAACGTCACCTGCTATCACACACTTCTCACATACTCAAATTAAATAGAAAAACTATTAAAAAGTACTTCCTTATAAGAGAAAATCTTGATACTCCAGGTGGAAATGATTATTGGGCTTTTGTTGGTAGGTTGCCGCGTGCAGATAGGAAGCTAATTGATGTTGTTGAGGAGTTAGAACAAATTTTTTGGCATGATCATACCAGACCTTCATCAAACCAAAGAGACGTGCTAAAGCTGATAAAAGGTTATATTGAATGTGAACCCCATGTTAAGAACTTCCTTGACACCACACAGACTGAACTCTATGATAAATTCAGGAATGAGCACACACAATTGAACCTGGGCCAAAGGTCCTTTGAGAAATGAAAACCATGGTACGTTCGTATATGCATTGATCGGAACACTCGTTGTTGTAGATACAACGTAGAATATGAATATTATTATGACACATATAAACATATATTTTGTGATTTGCATACTAACATTGTGCAGGGCTGCAATGGATCCATACTACCATCGAATGCATCGAGAGATTTTATCCACAACATCATGTGTCCAAGGCCCAAAGGACAAAAATATTATGAAAAATTGTGTCTATATGGGACATGTTCTAGGTGTAGTGGGTTTTCTCTTTTGAGCCGTTGCATTCATGAAAGCAAGGAGCACGAATTATGAAGGATGGGCATGGAGATGTAGAGCTTCAATTATGTAACCTATCAATTAGACAGTGACAGGGAAAGTAAAAAGATTGCATTAGTGAAGTCACAGCTACAAATGAATATTGCATATTTTTCATATTACACGTTCAATTTATGACATATACTTTTTTCCAAAGGCCACATTGTAATATTTCCCTTGTTTTCATGGTAACAAGTACTGGTATGTGACTTCTTGACGGAGTTCTACGAGAAAACAGAGTAGTATGTTCAACATGTGCATGTAGCGTGATGGAAAGATGAGTAGTACAGAAAATGCGGGGACACATTTCCTGTTGGAACCATAGTGTCAATTGTAGATTTTACAGAAAATTACACCCTTCAGCCACAAAATGAAATCCAGAGTCAATACTACCATTTAGACCAAGTCAGTATCATGGTACATATTATGTAAAGGCATGGGACAGAGAGCAGCAGTGACAAGAGGATAATTCTGAAGGAGACAAACTTTTACATAAGTGATGATAGAGCACATGATCTGAATTATATGTAACATTGTTTTCGAATTTTCTATGATCAGTTGAAGGAGAGAGATATATAGATGGATCAACATTGGATATGGTCAGATGGTTGTGCGGGCCAGTTCAAAAATGCCTGAGTATTCCAATGGATGAGTATTTTGCATAAGACTTATAGTGTGCCGCATATTTGGAACTATTTTGAGACCGGGTACGGCAAAGGATAGCATGATGGGGCTGGTGCATGCATCAAGACCACACTACGAAGGGAAGAGATGAGGTTTGACAGGGAACCTCATATCCGAAATGCAGAATCCACAGTTCAATGGTGCTCTGCAACATTTATAGACTGAGCAATAGATCAACAAACATCATCAGTGGCAGGACGTGTGGTAAGAAATTTTTGTCGAGTGGTTGACATAGATCGATCGCATTCCTATAGTTGTGGCATAGTACAAGGAACACGTGGATTTCATTCAGTTCGAAGCTCAAACAACCCCTTATTTGAAATATGGACGCAAAATCTTGCACGCTTTTGCAACACTTGCAGTAGTGGCGAATGGGATGACTGCAAATGCATGGACTGGCTTGATGAATGGGGTCGTTTGTCACTTGTAGTAGACCAATGTGCAGTTTTTGAAACAACCTAGTTAGAGGAGGGCCAGTCAGCGATTTTGATAGACTACGACCATATCTCAGATCTTGTACAACCAGGACACATATACGCAATTGTTTCCCTAAAAGACAATGAATGGGGCATGGATTATTGGTTGGCACGGTGCATCCAAGGTAAGCAAACCCTCTACGCATCATTAATCGATGATGAAGGAATTGAATTTTCTATTGGCTCGATGGTGGGTAAGGGGGAATATATTACACTAGATGGGAAGACAAGATAGACTAGTGGGCATGTATTCCATGGATTACAAACCAGGTTCAGTGGTGTATCACTTCACAAACTTGATTATTGGCACAAACATCCATCTTCAGACAATGTCAAGCAAGAGCTCAACCAAGGTACCCTACTACCTATCATTCAGAGCACGAGAGATTGATGGAGACAATTAGCAACAGAGAGTATCCATATGGATTTATTGGATGAGACCCATCAACTTTACATAAGAAAAAGAATTGCATCAAATAATGTTATGTTCTACATCGAGGTATGTGTAGTTTTATGTTATTTTGTTGGTACATGCATTTTTTGTTGATACATACATACATACATACATGTCTTTTCCATACATACATGCATACATACATAGATATACATACATATAGATACATACATACATAGAGATACATACATACATACATGGAGATACATACAAAGAGATACATCCATCTGCAATGCCATCATTTCACCCTTTGTCATTAATGTTTAGAAACCTAATCTATCTCTAGAAACTTAGTCTATCCCTAGAAGCACTAATATAACCCTACAAAGCTAATCTAGCCCTAGAAATCCTAGAAAGCCAAACTAACCCTAGAAACACTAATTTAACACTAGAAAATTAAGTTATAATATTATAAACCTAATCGAGTCCTAGAAACCTAAACTAGCCCTAGAAACACTAATCTAACCCTAGGAAACTGATCTAGAATACTAGAAACCTAATCTAACCCTATTAACCTAATCTAGCCCTAGAATCTATGAACCACCACATGTACCCTCATTATGGGGTATTTGGACTCCAAGTGGGTATACTAGTATGATAGATTCCTTACAATTATGATAATTAATAACTCTGTTTTTTCTGTGTAAGGTTATGTTATATTTTTTCATAGTTATGGCATATTACTCTTAGACATTATGACACATTTATGATGAAAATTACACATTCTATTAAAGAAAGGAAATAATCTCTTCTCATGCAAACTCCAGCCATGTCTCTTCCCTTCTCTTCACTAGTGGTTATATCTTCATGGTCCCTACCATATAACTCCTAAACTTTCCTCAGCAAACCTATAATCTCTAAAAAATCTAGTAATCCCTCATTGGCTTCAACAATAATCTTATGTTAATCAACCAACAACCATCAATTCCTAGAGGTCTACACACAAGTTAAAGAAATCAAAAGAAAAACTCCTAACATTGGGAACAAATAGCCAAAACCAACAATGCAACTACAACACAATGACCAAGGGAACTTCTGAATGCAACACCACTCCACAAAAGAAGTTTCCTTAGACCTACCTCATCTGGTATGAGAGAAGATGCTTTAGAGACATAGAGACCTCCCTACCACTTCTCTCATTTGGTACGAGAGAAGTTGCTTTAGATCTACCCCACTCATGTCAATGCTTTAGATGTCGATTTAGACCTACCACTTCCTCATAATCATCTTCATCACCATATTCATCACCATATTCATCACCATCACCATCATCATCAACACCTTCATCATCATCACCATCATCATCATCATCAACATCTTCATCATCATTGTCATCTCTAGGTTCCTCATCAACATATCCATCATCATCATCTTTATCACCATCACCATCACCATCATAATCAACGTCTCATCATCATCACCATCATCATCAACATCTTCATCATCATTGTCATCTCTAGGTTCCTCATCAACATCTCCATCATCACCATCATCCTCTTCATCATCATCCTCTTCATCACCATCACCATCATCATCATAATCAACGTCTAAATCATCATCACCATCATCATCATCATCAACATTTTCATCATCATTTTCATCTCTAGGTTCCTCATCATCATCTTTTTCATCATCATCATCTTCATCACCATCACCATCACCATCATCATCAACATCATCATCATCATCACCATCATCATCATCATCAACATCTTCATCATCATTGTCGTCTCTAGGTTCCTCATCATCATCTTCTTCATCATCATCATCATCATCTTCATCACCATCACCATCACCATCACCATCACCATCACCATCACCATAACCATCAACGTCTTCATCATCATTGTCATCTCTTGGTTCCGCATCAATATCCCCATCCTCATCATCTTCTTCATTATCATCATCTTCACCATCATCACCATCTTCATCATCATCAACATCTTCATCATCATTGTCATCATCATCATCATCTTCATCATTATCACCATCATCATCAACATCTTCATCATCATCAACATCATCATCATCATCAACATCTTCATCATCATTGTCATCCCTAGGTTCCTCATCAACATCCCCATCATCATCATCTTCTTCGTCATCATCATCTTCATCACCATCACCATCACCATCACCATCACCATCACCATCAACGTCTTCACCATCATCATCATCACCATCATCGTCATGATCAACATCTTCATCATCTTTGTCGTCTCTAGGTTTCCCATCAACATATTCATCACCATCACCATCACCATCACCATCATCATCAATGTCTTCATCACCATCACCATCATCATCATCATCAACATCTTCATCATCATTGTCATCTCTAGGTTTCTCATCAACATCTCCATCATGATCATCTTCATCACCATCACCATCACCATCATTATCAACATCTCCATCATCATCACCATCAACATCAACATCACCATAAGTGCCCGGTGGACGATTTTGCAAATTTGACCGCAGTGTGCAAAAATTGCACACTCCCTTAGTGAGCAAAACCCTAGTTTCCAAAATTGACCTACAAGGTGACACCTGGGCCACGGGACCGGAGTAGAGGGGCACCCCTAGCACTATCCCAACGTCCTGAATCCAATGGATTCGACAGTTTGTCGATTTGAACCACGATCGTCATTCTACGGCTTGTTTTGTCTCGCATCCAAAAGGCCTTTAGGGACACTTGCTGGATACCTACCAGGGGCATAGAACTCCAATTATGCAACAAAACCGAGTTCCGTAGAGTACTGCAAGTGTGTCTATGAAGGTTCTAGCTGGGAACGCTAGCCATAAGTGCCTAGTCGATGATTTTGCAAATTTGACCCCCGTGTGAAAAAATTGCATACTCCCTTAATGAGCAAAACCCTAGTTTCCAAGGTGGATCTACAAGGTGATACCCGGGCCACAGGAGCGGAGAAGAGGGGCACCCCTAGCACTATCCCGACGTCCTGAATCCAACAGATTCAATGGTTTGTCGATACGAACCATGATCATCATTATATGGCTCTTTATGTCTCGCATGCAAAAGGCCTAAAGAGATACCTGATGGATACCTATTGGGGGCATAGAATTCCAACCATGCAAAAAAAATGAGTTCTACGGAGTCCTGCAAGTGTGTCTATGAAGGTTCCAGCTAGAAACACTAGCCATAAGTGCCCGGTGGACGAATTTGCAAAGTTGACCCCATTGTGAAAAAATTGCGCACTCCCTTACTGAGCAAAACCCTAGTTTCAAAGATGGACCTACAAGGTGACACCCGGGACACTGGATCGGAGGAGAGGGGCACCCCTAGCACTACCCCGACATCTTGAATCCAATGGATTCGACGGTTTATCGATTCAAGCCAAGGTCGTCATTCTACGGCTCGTTCCGTCTTGTATCTAAAAGGCCTTCAAGGACACCTGCTGGATACCTACTGGGGGCATAGAACTCCAACCGTGCAACAACTGGGTTCCAGGGAGTCCTGTAAGTGTGCCTAGGAAGGTTCTAGCTAGGAACACTAGCCATAAGTTCCCGGTCGACGATTTTGCAAATTTGACCCCCATGTGCAAAAATTGCACACTCCTTTACTGAGAAAAACCTTAGTTTCCAAGATGGACCTAAAATGTGACACCTAAGCCAGGGGATCGGTGTAGAGGGGAACCCCTAGAACTATCCCGATGTCTTGAATCCAATGGATTTGATGGTTTGTCGATCCCAGCCACGGTCATCATCCTATGGCTCATTCCGTCTTGCATCCAAGAGGGCTTCAGGGACACTTGTTGGTTACCTACCGGGGTCATAGAACTCCAACCCTGCAACAAAACTGGGTTTTGAGGAGTCCTACAAGTGTTTCTAGGAAGGTTCCAGTTGGGAACACTAGCCATAAGTGCCCGATCGATGATTTTGCAAATTTGATCCCCGTGTGCAATAATTACACACTCCCTTACTGAGCAAAACCCTAGTTTCCAAGATGGACCTACAATGTGACACCTGGGCCACGGGACCGGAGGAGAGGGGCACCCCTAGCACTATCTCGATGTACTGAATCCAACGGAATCAACGATTTGTCAAGCCAAGCCATGGTCGTCATTCTATGGCTTGTTCCGTCTCACATCCAAAAGGGCTTCAGGGACAGCTGTTGGATACCTATCGGGGGCATAGAACTCCAACCGTGAAACAAAATTAGGTTCCAGGGAGTCATGCAAGTGTGTCTAGGAAGGTTCCGGTTTGGAACGCTAGCCATAAGTGCCCGATTGACTATTTTGCAAATTTGACCCCCGTGTGCAAAAATTGCACACTCCCTTACTGAGCAAAACCCTAGTTTCCAAGATGGACCTACAATGTGACACCTAGGCCATGGGACCAGAGGAGTGGGGCACCCCTAGAACTATCCCAATGTCCTGAATCCAATGAAGTTGATGGTTTGTCGATCCAAGCCACGGTCATAATTCTATGGCTGGTTTTATACATTTTTCTCCAAGATAACCACCTTCCCTACTATTCTTTTTGGTGGATCGTCCCATGCTGCATATAGAATCAATATTTTGTTTCTGAAATCCATTCTCATTGTTAAAATCTATCAAGGTCGCAAGAGCGCCTACGCCAACGACATCTTCAGTTGTAATGAAAAATTCCAACGAAGCTGACACATGTGGTTCATAGTCATTGTCCTCTGCATTCTGCACCCAAAACAAAACACTAATCTTACCATGAAAACCAAGAAAACATATAAGATTATAAAATAACTACTAATATTGTAACTCAGTAATTACCTTAATCAACTCCATCAGAAAATGCAAATCCCTGGTGTATAATTCGGCAAATAATTGTTTAACTACTTGATGTAAATCTTCTGTAAGTGGAAGGCCTCAAATTCGTGAAAGGACTAAGGATAAAGCCATACTTATCACACTGCAAGATACTCTTGGTCACTTCCAAGATGCAAGAGCCTCTGAACCACTTTTGAAAAATGAATGCTTACAGGATCGACCAAACCGTGGCTCTGTTGGTGAATCTGTCAATTCCGGTGGGTTTGGAACGCCGGGTTTCAACTAGGGGACCCCCCACAGCATGCCGCCAACCCCCTGAAATGGTGCCAATGAGCCATCTCCAGAGCTAGGGTTTTGCTCAGTGAGGGCCATGCCAATCTTGCTCAAGGGGGGTATTTCTTGCACGGAGGGCCCTGGGCATGCATGGCCACCGTGTACAGGTCCACAATGGCCACATGGACCTATGGGAGCCGACAGAATCCAAGTCTGCTCGTCAGTTTGGGTTCCGTGCCCTCGGAGCAAATACTCAAAGTGTCTCTGAATGGACTCGGGGTGCCCGACTAGAATGCCTGTAGCACCCAAACTGTGGCTTTGTTGGTGAATACGTCAATTCCAATGGGTTCGAGACGCCGGATTTCAGCTAGGGGACCCCCCACAATGTGCCGCTAACCCCCAGAAATGGTGCCAATGAGCCATCTCCGGAGCTAGGGTTTTTCTCAGTGAGGGCCATGCCAATCTTGCTCAAGGGGGGAATTTCTCGCCCAGAGGCCCATGAGCATGCGTGGCCACCGTAGACAGGTCCAAAATGGCCATGTGGACATGTGGGAGTTGAGGGAATCCAAGTCCGCTTACTGGTTTGGGTTCCATGCCCCCGGAGCAAATCCTCAAAGTGTCCCCGAATGGCCCCGGGGTGCCCGACTAGAATGCGCGCAGCACCAAAACTATGGCTCCGTTGGCAAATCCATTGATTCTGGTGGGTCTGGGACATCGAGTTTCAACTAGGGGACCACCCACAACATGCTGCCAACCCCCGGAAACGATGCCAATGAGCCATATTCCGAGCTAGGGTTTGCTTAGTGAGGGCCATTCCAAATTCGCTCAAGGGGGCCATTTCTCGGCGGGAGGCCCCCGGGCGTGCGTGCCACTGTGGATAGGTCCATAATGGCCACTTAGACCTATGGGAGCGGACGAAATCCAGTTTCGCTTTTCGATTTGGGTTCCATGGCCCCAGAGCAAATCCTCAAAGTGTCCCCGAATGTCCCCGGGGTGCCCGACTAGAAAAATTCCCACAGCACCCAAACCGTGGCTCCGTTGGTGAATCTGTTGATTCTGGTGGGCCCAAGACATTGGGTTTCATCTAGGCTCCCCCCCCACAGTGTGCCTCAAACCCCCATAAACGGTTCCAATGAGCCATCTCCGTAGGTAGCGTTTTGCTCACTGAGGGCCGTTCCAAATTCGCTCAAGGGGGCCATTTCTCGTCTGGAGGCCCCTGGGCATGCGTGGCCACCATGGACAGGTGGATGTGGCCATTATGGACCTGTCCACGGTGGCCACTCACGCCTGGGGGCCTCCGGACGAGAAATGGCCCCTTTGAGCAATATTCGAAAGGCTTTCACTGAGCAAACCATAGCTCCGGAGATAGCTCATTGGCACCATTTTCGGGGGTTGGCGGCACACTGTGGGGGGTCCCCCAGCTGACGACCGTCATCCCGGACCCACTGGAATCGACGGATTTGCCAATGGAGCCATGGTTTGGCTGCTGAGGGAATTCTAGTCGAGCACCCCAGGGCCATTTGGGGACATTTTGAGGATTTGCTCCAGGGGCACGGAACCCAAACCGACGAGCGGAATTGGATTCTGTTGGCTCCTACAAGTCCACTAGGCCATTGTGGACCTGTCCATGGTGGCCACGCACGCTCGGGGGCCTCCGAGCAAGAAATGGCCCCCTTGAGCGAATTTGGAATGGCCCTCACTGAGCAAAACCCTAACTCCAGAGATGGCTCATTGGCACCATTTTCGGGGGCTGGAACTATGCTGTGGGGGGTCCCCTAGGTGAAACGTGGCATCTCGGACCCACCAGAATCGATGGATTCGCCAATGGAGCCATGGTTTGAGTGCTGCGCGCATTCTAGTTGGGCACCTCGAGGCCATTCAAGGATACTTTGAGGATTTGCTCCAGGGGTGCGAAACCCAAACTAGCGAGCAAACTTGGATTCCTTCGGCTCCCATAGGTCCACATCGCCATTGTGGACCTCTCCACAGTGGCCACGCACGCTCAGGGGCCTCCGGGCGAGAAATTCTCCCCTTGAGCAAGATTGGCATGGCCCTCACTGAGCAAAACCCTAGCTCGGAAGATGGCTCATTGGCACTATTTCCGGGGGTTGGCGGCACATTGTGGGGGATGCCCTAGCTGAAACCCGACATCTAGGACCCACTAGAATCAATGGATTTGCCAACGGAACCATAGTTTGGGTGGTACGTGCATTATAGTCAAGCACCCCGGGGCCATTCGGGGACACTTTGAGGATTTTCTCTAGGGTCACGTAGCCCAAACCGGTGAGCGGAATTGGATTCCGTCGGCTCCCACAGGTCCATGTGGCCATTGTGGACCTGTCCACAGTGGCCATGCACACCCGGGGGCCTCTGAACGAGAAATGCCTCCCTTGAGCAAGATTGGCATGGCCCTCACTCAGCAAAACCCTAGCTCTGGAGATGGCTCATTGGAACTGTTTTCAGGGATTGGCGGGACACTATGGGGGGTCCCCTAGCTGAAACCCAACATCCCAGACCCACCAGAATCGATGGATTCGCCAACGGAGCCATGGTTTGGGTGTTGCGTGCATTCTAGTCGAGCACTTAGGGCCATTCGAGGACACCTTGAGGATTTTCTCCAGGGTCACGAAACTCAAACCAGCGAGTGGACTTGGATTTCGTTGGCTCCCATAGGTCCACGTGGCCATTGTGGACCTGTCCACGGTTGCCACGCACGCCCGAGTGCCTCCGGGCGAGAAATGGCCCCCTTGAGCAAGATTGGCATGGCCTTCACATTAGGGTCAACTTTGTAAAATCGTCCACTGGGAACTTATGGCTAGCGTTCCCAGTCGGAACTTTCCTAGACACACTTGCAAGACTCCCCGAAACCCAGTTTTGTTGCACGGTTGGGGATCTATGCCATCGGTAGGTATCCAGCAGGTGTCCCTCAAGGCCTTTTGGATGCAAGATAGAATGAGTCATAGAATGATGATCGTGGCTCAGATCAACAAATCGTCGACTCCGTTGGATTCAGGACGTCGATATAGTGCTAGCGGTGCCTCTCTCCTCCGGTCCCATGGCCCAGGTGTCACCTTGTAGGTCCATTTTGGAAACTAGGGTTTTGCTCAGTAAGGGAGTGTATAATTTTTGCACATTGGGGTCAACTTTGCAAAATCGTCCACCAGGCACTTGTGGCTAGTGTTCCCAGTCGGAACTTTCCTAGACACATGTGCAGGACTCCCCGGAATGCGGTTTTGTTGCACGGTTAGAGTTCTATGTCCCTGGTACGTATTCAATAGGTGTCCCTAAAGGCCTTTTGGATGCGAGACGGAACGAGCCGTAGAATGACAACCGTGACTCGGATCGACAAACCGTCAAATCCGTGTGATTCAGGATGTCGGGATAGTTCTAGGAGTGCCCCTCTGCTTCGGTCCCGTGGCCCAGGTGTCACCTTGTAGGTCCATTTTGGAAACTAGGGTTTTGCTCAGTAAGGGAGTGTGAAATTTTTGCACACGGGGGTCAACTTTGCAAAATCGACAACCGAGCACTTATGGCTATCGTTCCCAGTTGGAACCCTCCTAGACACACTTGCAGGACTCCGGAGAGCTTGGTTTTGTTGCATGGTTGGAGTTCTATGCCCTCGGTACGTATCCAGTAGGTGTCGTTGAAGGTCTTTTGGATGCGAGACGAAACGAGCCGTAGAATGATGACCGTGGTTGATATTGACAAACCATTGTATCCGTTGGATCCATGACGTCGAGATAGTTCTAGGGGTGGCTCTCCCCTCCGATCCCGTGGCCCAGGTGTCACCTTCTAGGTCCATCTTGGAAACTAGGGTTTTGCTCAGTAAGGGAGTGTGCAATTTTCTCACACGGGGGTAAAATTTGCAAAACCATCGATCGAGCACTTATGGCTAGTGTTCCCAGCCGAAACCTTCCTAGACACACTTGTAGGACTCCCCAAAACCCGGTTTTGTTGCATGGTTAGAGTTCTATTCACCCGGTAGGTATCCAAAAGGTGTCCTTGAAGGCATTTTGGATGCGAGACGGAATGAGCCGTAGAATGATGACTGTGGCTCGGATCGACAAACCGTCAAATCTGTTGGATTCAGAACGTCGGAATAGTTCTAGGGGTGCTCCTCTCCTTCGGTTCTGTGGCCCAGGTATCACCTTGTAGGTCCATATTGGAAACTATGGTTTTGCTCGGTAAGGGACTGTGCAATTTTTGCACACAGGGGTCAACTTTGAAAAATCGTCCACTGGGTACTTATGGCTAGCGTTCCCAGCCAGAACCTTCCTAGACACACTTGCAGGACTCCCTGGAACCTAGTTTTGTTGCATAGTTGGAGTTCTATTCCCCCGGTAGGTATCCAGTAGGTGTCCCTGAAGGCCTTTTGGATGTGAGACGGAACAAGCCATAGAATGACGACCGTTGCTCTGATCGACAAACTATCGAATCCGTTTGATTCAGGACATCGGGATAGTGCTAGGGGAGGCCCTGAGTAAGGGAGTGTGTAATTTTTGCACACGGAGGTCAAATTTACAAAATCGTCGATCGAGCACTTATGGTGATGATAATGGTGATGGTGATGATGATGGAGATGTTGATTATGATGGTGATGGTGATGGTGATGGTGATGATAATGGTGATGGTGATGATGATGGAGATGTTGATTATGATGGTGATGGTGATGGTGATGGTGATGAAGATGATGATGATGATGAAGAAGAAGATGATGATGATGGAGATGGTTATGAGGATCCTAGAGATGACAGTGATGATGGAGATTGTGATGATGATGAAGATGGTGGTGATGATGAATACATTGATGATGGTGGTGATGGTGATGGTGATGAATATGATGATGACGAAGAAGGTCATGGTGATGGGGATGTTGATGAGGAACCTAGAGATGACAATGGTGATGAAGATGGTGATGAGGATGGGGACATTGATGATGATGGTGATGATGATGATGATGACGAAGAAGATGACGAAGAAGATGATGATGATGGAGATGTTGATGAGGAACCTAGGGATGACAATGATGATGAAGATGTTAATGATGATGGTGATGATGATGAAGCCGTTGATGATGATGGTGATGGTGATGATGATGATGATGATGGTGACGAAGAAGATGATGATGATGGAGATGATGATGATGATGATGAAGAAGATGATGATGATGGAGATGATGATGATGCTGATGAAGAAGATGATGATGATGGAGATGTTGATGAGGAACCTAGAGATGACAATGATGATGAAGATGGTGATGATGAATGGGACATTGATGGTGATGGTGATGGTGATGGTGATGAAGATGATGATGATGAAGAAGATGATGATGATGGAGATGTTGATGAGGAACATAGGGATGACATTATTGATGAAGATATTGATGATGATGATGATGGTGATGATGATGAAGGTGTTGATGATGATGGTGATGGTGATGAAGATGATGATGATGGTGACGAAGAAGATGATGATGATGGTGACGAAGAAGATGATGATGATGGAGATGTTGATGATGATGACGAAGAAGATGATGATGATTGAGATGTTGATGAGGAACCTAGAGATGACAATGATGATGAAGATGGTGATGATGATGAAGATAGTGATGATGATTAAGACATCGATGATGATGGTGATGGTGGTAGTGATGAAGATGATGGTGACGAAGATGATGATGACAAAGAAGATGTTGATGCGGAACCCAGAGATGACAATGTTGATGAAGATATTGATGATGATGATGATGGTGATGATGATGAAGGCGTTGATGATGATGGTGATGGTGATGAAGATGATGATGATGATGATGACAAATAAGATGATGATGATTGAGATGGAGATGATGATGATGAAGAAGATGATGATGATGGAGATGTTGATGAGGAACCTAGATATGACAATGATGATGAAGATGTTCACGATGATGATGATGGTGATTATGATGAAGACGTTGATGATGATGGTGATGGTGATGAAGATGATGATGATGAAGAAGATGATGATGATTGAGATGTTGATGAGGAACCTAGAGATGACAATGATGATGAAGATGTTGATGATGATGAAGATGCTGATGATGATGGTGATGGTGATGAAGATGATGATGATGATGATGATGACGAAGAAGATGATGATGATGGTGATGGTGATGAAGATGATCATGATGATCATGATGAAGAAGATGACAATGATGATGAAGATGTTGATGATGATGCTGATGGTGATTATGATGAAGACGTTGATGATGATGGTGATGGTGATGGTGATGGTGATGAAGATGATGATGATGAAGAAGATGATGATGATCAGGATGTTGATGGGGAACCTAGAGATGAGAATCATGATTAAGATGTTGATGATGAACCTAGAGATGACAATGATGATGAAGTGTTTTGATTAGTAAATTTATCAAGCTTTTGATTTTCATGATAGTGGCACCATTATGGAGAGGGTGAAGAGGTAGGGTTACTTGTAGGGAGGTTAGGACATATTGGAGGAAGTATCTAAAGGGTACAGTGGGTTTAGTGCTAGGGTTTGGGTGAGGGTTAGGGTTAGAGTTATATAAGGAAATTGAATTAGGTCATTTATCTAATGTACATTTAATATTAATGGTATGGCTTGGTCTAAGGTGGTGCTCTCAAACAACTATTTGATTATGAAATATTTAACAAGACATGAATTGAATTTAAGATAAGTTTGTTGTTAAATATAGTGAGCAATGAGCATGGGGAACCAAGTCTAGCCATATGTGTATTGTTAACTATAACTTTGTTGGGTCAAGCCAATAACCAACATAATGAACATAATATAAGAGTTTTTTGGGTTGGGGATATACCTCAAGGTACCCAAAGCATGAAAAAATTTTGGGTGGGCACAAAACCAAGAGAACAAAAAATATTGAAGAGGACATGTGGGGTGGGAGGTCGGCCTCCAAAAACTCAAGCATTGACATGAGTGAGGTAGGTCTAAAGAAACTTCTCTCATACCAAATGAGAGAAGTGGTAGGGAGGTCTCTAGGCCTCTAAAGCAGATTCTCTCATACCAAGTGAGGTAGGTCTAAGGAAACTTATTTTGTGGAGTGGTGTTGCATTTTGAAGTTCCCTTGGTCATTTTGTTCTAGTTGCATTGTTGGTTTTGGATATTTGTTCCCAATGTTAGGAGTTTTTCTTTTGTTTTCTATAACTTGCGTGTAGACCTCTGGGTATTCATCTAAAATTTTCCCAATCTATCACTCCAAGTTTATTCTACCTTCATTAATGAGTTTTGACCTCACATTTAAATCTTCTTCTATGGTCATGTATTATTTATTTCGAGGAATTTATTTATATCCAATGTATTTGACTCTAAGAACCTGTCATGAGTGATTATAAAAAATCATGCCCTAGCGTGTGCAATAATTAGTTGATTCCTTGCATAATTTCTCATGTAATTTTCCAATTTACTTTCCCACCACTAAATAGTCTCCTTCTCACACAACATATATGCATATATGCATCCATTATACAACATGTGTCATAATTAGTATTACCGATATGTGTCATTATGTGTCCTACAACAATGGCAATAAAGGATTTTCAACATAAGGGATGGGTCTCTAGACCTCGAGCATGGTGATTAAAAAATATAAAGGTTATTAGGACCTAAATGAATATCTGCATGCTTATGAGCCATGAACAAGTCCTTGAATGACTACACAATCTCTCTAGACGGGATAGATGGCCTTTGTTTTGGATATGGATTCCATTTGGAGGTTTTTTGCACTGAGGATGACTCTTTCGGTATTGACAATTATAAGGTGAGGACATATGAGGCCTAAAATCGAATATAAATGTTTTAAGGATATTATCCATCAAGATTCCCTCAACCCCCAGACATTCCCTTTAAAAGAATTTTTTTATCTTTGAGTGTGATATGGGTTCCAACATGAGGTTTTGACTACTAAGGATGGATCTTGGTGTCTTGACCATGGTTGAGGTGATGACAATGAGGTTCGTATGACTCCAATGAATCTTCCATGGATCATGGGGTAAAATGATGTCCTGAACCATTGAGTTGACTATGTTCAATATGTGTCTTAACATCAAAAAATCCAAGATACTTAAATTACAAAGAGTGATTATGAATATTACCAAACATTGAAGACATTATCAACACTAAGGGTCTATCCCAACTTGTGCAAGTAGTAGTTCAACACATTAACCATGCTTTCATTAAAGGCACATACTAACACACAAAGAACGATCCATATGTAACTAAATTAAAAATTCTCTTTTATTGCTCAATCCAATTGCACCTATGCACACCCCTCATGTTTGAACTAATTCAAGTGATATGGTTAACCCTTCCATCCAAGCACACATATGAACTTCTCATATATCTAGGTTAATTTGATATAATATGTGATGCAATGCTTGTTAGAATTGACTATTATAACCATTACAAGGTTAAGTATGGAAGAAGTCATCGTCTCCTATTTATTTTTTTGTAGCCCTAAAGTCACAACACTTTGTAATGTAAATATCACTCCTTAGTTTGCTTGGTTAGGTATGTTGTTGCTGAAAGGAAAAGATGCAAGACCCATTCAAATACAAGGGACTCATATTGAGGTCACTTGGTGTCTAGAAATAACATCTATATGTATGTGAAAACTTTTCCATAACATTGTTATCGAAGACAAAATCATGTATGCGAAAATGTAATCAAAGCCAAACTCATATAGACAAGTGCAGATCCATATATTAATATGAAAAAATTATCCAATCATGTACACTTTTTGGAAAAATGGAACATCGTTCCCAATGTCTATATAATGGCAACTCGTGCCTTGTACAAAATATGGAAACTCGTGTCGTATACAAAATATGGCCCATGGTGCCCTATACAAAATATGGCAACTCATGCCAACAATGCCACATCGTGGCTAGTGTACATAGGAGGGTCTCTCAATCCTCTTGCCCACCCTCGGAGCTCCCAGGTGCATCTCCAAAATCAATCTTCCTCTTCTTCATGCTAGAGGAAGCTGCATCCTTCAGGAGTCTTGGAGCACGTCCCCCTGATCTTGAAATGAAAACAATAACATGTCAACTTTTCCTATCAATTATACAAGTATAAAACATAATTTAAAAGTAAAAATAGTTTTAAAATCTTAGATAACTCACCTCATGCGAGGTTGTAAGTCGTGAGGGGGTCCCCCTCCTCCGTGCTCCTAGTCTCTCAGCAATGCCACCCTACAACATTTAGAACAATCAGATAAATGATGAAATTAGATGCATATAGTAATTTTTGTTAAAATTGAACGAGATTTTCATAAACTAGTCAATCTCACCATGAACACAACTTGATGGTCTTCAGGGCTGGCGGATGGAGCAGTCGGCTGGACAACCTACTCCGATGCTAGGGTGGATGGTATAGGGGAGTATGTAGCAACATCGACAGTGGCTACACCACTGGGGGGCACAATGGAAGAAGGGTGGCAGAAGGAGGCATGGACTGGGGTGGGCGAAGTGGAGATGCAGGGCTAGGGCGATAAACCCTAGCCGGTTGTAGTATGGATCAGGGCACCCTGGAAGGGGAAGCGAGTGTCATGGGGGAATGTGGGGGGGGGGTGAGGTCTGTGTTGCAGTGGAGGGATGGGTGATTGTGGATGGGTGATGTGTCATGGTCGGATGGGGGAGGGTGGAAACATGGGAAACTAATACGGAGGTGATGGAAAGGCTGGGATGGGGTGATGGGACCCAGGATATGAAATGGAAGGGGGAGATGGATGGAACTGTGGTGCTGGATAGGAGGGGGGGGCTGGATGGAAGGGGGTGGGGAGGGATGCATGGAATGGGGCATGTATGCCAGGGGATAAAACTGGCATATACGGTGCCCGGAAGGACAGGGAGGGTGGAATAACGGAACTGCTAGGCCGAGATGCTCACACCTGCATACACATTTATAACCTCATAGTTTAATATAGAAAAATATAAATATACATAGACAAGTCATCATATTTGAAATTAAATTTATGCTTTAATACACACGATACCTATGCATGTGGAGATCTGCTGATACCCGGTGGCGATGGCTAGTCGCTGGAGCCTACAGACACCTGTGCAAACACTACAATTTTTAGACTAAATTTATAAAAAAAATATTAACAATATTAAAGACAATGCCAATGAGAATGACAATGATAGTACTTAAAAAACATGACTGCAATTCATTTATATTCAAGTTAGATGATAGTGGTTTGATGGGCTTTGGATATTATATAACGTTTTTATTGTATTGGTGCAGTCCGTTTGTTCAAGATTTGGTAAAGAACATGGTTGTGGGGATCATGTCCTTTGACCAACAATGGATTGGGCCCATGATAATTTGGAAAAGAAGGTTGACAATTTATGCTAGAAGTGGTTGATGGCCAAAATTGTCATTGATGACAACACATTAAGAACAAAGGGGGAAGTGATGACATGGCAAAGACTTGACTGGACAAATGGTAAACATGACAAGCTTTGATGATTTGACAAGTGGCAAGCAAGCATGACAAGTGTAGATAACTTGACAAAGTGGAGACATGAAAAAGGATTGATGACAAAGACTTGATAATGACATTGATGACAATGCATTAATGACAAAGACATGGAAGAGTTAAGAACATGGAGCATACACATTATGACAAGCACAATGGAGATGGTGACATGGCTTGAGGGATGGAAAAGATGACAAGTTTGACAAACATGGCAAGCATCAAATATGGAAAGCATGGAAGAAGGACATGGCAATCTAAGATCAAGACAAAGAAAAGTGACAAGCAAGCAAGCTTGATGACTTGTCAAGCATGGTGTTTGATGGCATTGAACATGACAAGGAGGACATGCTTGGTGACAAGAAGGCTTGATAACTTGGTGACATGGAGGACGATGAATTGGAAAACATAAGATTAGAAGACAAAGACAAGATGATGAGGTGGACAAGGAAGATGTGCAAGAATTTGGAAGGCCACTTGCGGGCATTTCAAAGCACCATTCCGGGCATAATCAAAAGGACCCTGCGGGCATTCTTTAAAGCACCCACTGCAGGCATTTGTGGTGTATTGCGGGCATATTGATAAGGGCCTGCGGGAATTTACATGAGACCATTGCATGCATAATCCAAGACCAATACATGCATGTGTTGGTGGCCCTTGCAGGCATAAAAGTGGAGCCCATTGTGGGTATTTTTAAGAGTGCATTGTGGGCATCTTAAGGGCATATGTGTGTCTCACATTTAATATTTTGAAAGGATAGAAGGTGATATGGCAAGAAATTAAAATTAAATAAGGTGACATTGCATAGAAGGTTACATGGCATGGCCATAATTAAATAATTCATATTTGATTTATTTAATCATCTTAATGATAAAACTATCAATAGAAGACAAGTTTCATTTTTAAGGAAGCAATGCGTGAAGATTTTGGGAGATTGAGGAGATCCTGATGAATATGGTTGTCTATTATTGTCATTGATGACAACATTAATGACAAATTTTAAGCTTGAAGAACACATGGCATAAGGACATGGCAGCAAAGGTTGATTTGGTGGACAAAGTTATGGGAATTGGATCCATTGGCACACCTATTGAGCCAAGAGTCAAATGACCCACACTGTGGTCATTTGAAGATGATTTGGACAAGGAGAGTACATGGAAAAGATAACTTGGATGACATGGTGACAAATGGAAAAGCATCAATAACACACATGGCGTTGGTTAAGAACAGGAAGAGCAAGCAAGCATTGGATGGTAGTCTGAGAATGAAGGACACTGCGGGCATCACCAAAACCCCAGCTGTGGGCTCATCATTGGTCAAGTAAGAATGACAGATTTTGGAAATTTCTCTCCCATTTCTATAATCATTAGAGGTCTAGGATGCCTAAAGTGAACATGAACAAATGTTTCTAGTTTTCTTAGGTTTTCATGTTTTATAAGTTTTCATTTTCTTTTGTTGGATTATATGAATTTATAGCTCTCAAATAATTTAGACAATATGATAAACACAACTGTAAAATACGATGATAATATGGTAATTACTCAGTTCTAATTAATTTGTAATTACTGAACACAAATTACTCGTAACAGGATCTAATTATTCAAAGTAAAGAAGTTACCTGTGTGTATGGTGCTGCAATCTCCTCTGCTGCTACCATGGCTCGGTCGAGGTCAAAGGAACCGATGTCCTCCCACCTAGAGGGTGGAGACTCGACCCTGAATAAATATGGATTAAAAAAAATAAAGTCAACAATGTGTAATTCAAAGTTAAATATACTAAACAATATGATATCAAATAAAATACAACAAATACTTGAACATTAAATAAAACAATAGCTAACCTGATCCATGTAGCTCTCTATGGCATGCTGCGGCATAGGTCCATGACAAGAATGAACATAGTGAGAACAATGATGTGCCATTGTTCCAGTAAAACTAGAAGGCCCCACCTAGGTTCCACCTGTACTTGGCATGTTCCGGCCACCACCCGTAGACGGTGCAGTTGTGTCTGTCTGATCGATGTCCTCCAGGCTCTGTGAAGACATAGGCACAAATGTGGTATGTATAAGCAAATGATGTGTGGCATGTCTAACTGAGTCATCGATCTCATCTAGGCTGCTACCAAACCTGGGTGGCTAAGGAGGGGGGTTTGGCTCTCTCCTAGGAGCAGGAGGTCCTCTAAGTAGGTTGCGGTGGGCCTAAGGTCGATCTTGGGCAAAGCCAAGACTGACACTGTTAACACCTGATTTTTACACCTCATAAATATCAAGTGTGAAAGGAGTAGGGTTGGAGAAACATACCTGATAAAGGCTTGAATCCCCAGTATTCCTCCATGGTTGAGGGCCAGAATAGGGGAAATTAATATGAAAAGGGCTGAGAGGGAACACCCCATAAGAAAATTCACAAAGAAGTATGGGAACGATATTGCTAAGCGAATAAATAATCCCCAAATCTTAAGTCCAACATCCTCAAGTATTATAAGGACTAATTCTCAGCAAGAGAACCACCGTGGATGCAAAGCGAAGCCAGATCCATGGTCCAAGATCCATCTCGTCGAGAAGCTGCGTAATGGATAACCAAAAAGGTGGTAGCGATGGGTGATACCGCTAGATAGTTGGAAGCTAGAGGGCTCATCGCGGGAAGAAAAGCGGTAAGCAAAACTATCATAAGGGCACGAGATACTAGGGTAGTAGAGACATAAAGCAATCCACAGTGCGGAGAGTAGGTAGCCCATATTGATGGTGCGGAGATGAAAGAAGATGCACAAATGAACGGACGGTGGGCCTTGTCATCTGGGAAAGGTGGAACATTAAACATGTCTCTCATCTCTACCATAGATGCAAAGTGGAATAAGAGCTACGGTCCAATATTGATCTTGTCGAGAATTAGCACGATAGATACCTTAGGAGGTGATCGCAATGGATAAAATCGTTGGACAAGTGTCAACGCCACAGGTGATCGTGGAGAAGGGAAGTGGTATCTAAAACTGCTTTGGGAAAACATCGAGGATACTCCGTGGAAAAATCGTAATAGTGGGATGACATAGAGTGGGTCCTACCTGAAATTCGATGGAGGGCAGGCATAAACGGTCACATCAAGAGGATTGAATAAGGGTCTAGATCTGACGACCGAAAATCACCAGTGAAGAATCAGTGGCTGAGATCATCGGACAAGTGGTGGATAAGATCGAGGGTTAAGTAAAGAAGATCTATATATAAAACCCTCAATGGATGTAGTAGGAATTTGTTTATTTGGAAAACTGTCAAGGTCTGGAAGTTTCTTGACGGGTGGGAGACGGCGAGGGCGACCGGGCTTTCGACAGGAGCATTCTAGAAGATTTGCTGGCAACAGGTAGGCCCTTCCGACTGAGACTTGTCAGTAAAGTAGATAATTCAGTAGAATCATGGAAGAAGGTTCCACCATGAGCACAAGTACAGTTAAGAATGCACTGGAAGACAACGATGGTAGTATTTTTGACACATTTACCCGTCTGCTCGTGATTGACCCTTTCTGAGGCCCATCTAAGCGGAAGGGGTTTTTTCCAAAAAAAGTGATGTTCTAGCTCCATCACAGGGGTTCGATGGCCGGTCGCCAGGAAGTTGAGTCGAAACGCGAAAGTTGTGTCATCGTGCCCTAGCAGGGAAAGTCTACGGAAAACCCTATATCAGTTTCGATCCGATCTATAATGGCCTGCGAAGAAGCTATCCTCCAAGACCTTGGCCTTGTGGGCCCGGAGGTCATCTCAAGAATAACACTGGTTGCCTTGTTTTTCCAAAGTTCGTCCAAAGGTCACTTGGGCCTTTGTAATTACACACCACGGGATCGACCTGGGCATTACGGATAACTTCCACGATTTCCCGAACGTCCAAAGTAGCGGTTGGTCTATCTGAAAACATAAATGGGTCAAGATTAAACCCCGATATGGTAAAATTCTTGGCTAAAGATATCCTTCCACCGGTAACATTATTCCCTGGTATTAATAGCTTCTGGAACAGTTTCTGGATAAAGGGGAAGGGTTGGAACAAGCAAGCGGAGAAGATCTAGATCCCAACCTTAATAAGATGAAGAATGAAGTTTTCAAAGGATTATATGCATCACAAAGGTACTGGATGCTTATGACTGAGAAATTGACAAACAGGAGGAGACCAGAGAAGGTTAGTAAAGGAGGAGTGAAAAGGGAAAAAAGTCCCTTGCATATATTGGAGGTTGGCTCGGAGAATGATAGAGGTAATGTGACCCACGTCTTTCAGAGTGTGTGGGAAAGCAGGAGATTAAGTGTTGTCACACGAGAGACGTCAGAAGGAAGGACCCGCAAAGCCAAGTGATATCCTTTTTTTTATTACCGATATGATGGAAAACACTTTTTGCATCATCATTGGCTACACCGTCTATCTGGGACGACGTCGCTGAGCATGCGGAAGTTGCTGTCATCATCATAGCAGTTATGGATAAGGTTTTCACGTCTTTTATCTATAGTTGGTACAACAGAAAGAGGGTGCACCTGGCGGTTCCACCATCTTCTCAATTACTATTGGCTCATGGAGAGAAGACAGAAAAGCAAAGTGGTATTAATGCCGGAGCAAGTATGGGATGAGATGGAGGAAAATTCTACTCCTCCACCTCTTATAGTATTGGACCTCATAGAATCCAATTCTGCCAGCGAAGATGAGCAGCCTGATGAATGACAAATTTCCAAGGGAAACCAACAAAGAATGAAGAAGGAGAAATACGAAATCAAGCAGAGCGACCACCCGGGTGCGGAAGTTATTCACAATTTTGTACTTTCCAATAAGGAAACAACACCTATCCTTCCAGAGGGTGCATCAAAGGTCGATATCTCATTGAAAGTAGAAGATTTCTTTTACTCACAAGGACATTTGTGAACCCAGGGTTAAAATAATCCTCTGTCTATAATATTCCTTTCCTTATCTTAATTAGTCTGTCTATGACATTCCTATTTTTGAAAAGTAAGTTGTAATATTTTTTGAGGCGGCTAAATGGATAGCCAACTAGAACTTTTATGCTTACCATGTTTACTTTACTATGATGTTAATTTCAGTCGGTAATCATACCGACAGAAGTAAAAAATAGTTAGGACGGCTCTACCTATTTTTTGTTTGAAAACAGTTATGGAAAACCAATTTTTGATGAGATGGCATATGGTTGTAACTATTTTCTGTTCAGAAGGGGCTGAGCGTAGAGCTTGAAGACATCTATATATACATTTGTAATCGAGGACATAAGGGTTAGAAATCTTATGAAAAAACTATTTGTGTTTTGATGATTAGTTTGTAAGACTTTTTTCTTTGAGTTGTTTGATAGAAATTGCAGAGCTAAAGCCTACGTTTTGACAAGGATTCTTATGTAATCGGTCTGGTAGTCTGTATCTTTTCTTTTCCCATGTGCAAATGTGTTTCTTCTCTTTGTTATTCCTTTCTATGTTATTTCCTTTCATGCTTGGATCAGGGTAACAGTTAAGTAGAATTCATAGAGATTATGGTCTGGTTAGCTTATTCCAAGTATTTCACCAAATATATTCTGCTAAAGTTGATGTAGGATTTATCCTTGATAGATGCCTTACATTGATGGGCTGTTTCTTTTCTCTTCTGTTCCACAAATTAAAGCTCTTTGACTACTAGCTGCTTGCTACCTCGCCCTTGTAAATGTGTTTGCAGAATCTTTGTGAATATTGCTTTCAGAACTTGTTAAATGTGACTCCATCGCCTAAATGAAATTCATGTGTTTTCAACCAAACATTTCATGAATCCTTTTCGTTTCCTAAAATAGAAATCCGATCTTCTGTATAATTGTTTTAATTGACTATCTTAGCCGTGAATGCTAGTGTTCCTTTTTCATTATTGACAATGTTGATTATTCCATTCCTTTCATGAGATCATAGAGAGAGCCCTCTCTATTTATGTTCGATCAGAAGCATAAGACAAAGATTGGTTAGTAGTTACCCAAGATTACCCTCTTTCAGCCTTGGGGGTCAGTTTTGGTGTTAACAAATTGGCACCATTTCCAGGGAGAGATTGTTTCACAGTCCCTGGAAGAACGACATATACGTTTGAATTTCAAAGAAGAAGAGAAATCCCTGTGGGCAAACAGAGAGTTCCGTAGTTTCAAGAAGGTTGAAGAATTTTTGTCTTGGAGACTCCACTTACCAAGATCAGACAATCTAAGAAGACTCCACTGGAGAAAGATCAGTACGCCAAAGTATACTATTGAAGAAATTCTGAAGGCATCCTGGCCTCAACAAAGATCCATACGAGAAGTAACCCCTTCCCTGAAATCCTGTTAGGAGTAGATAACCCTGAAAGTTTACTGAGACAAAAAACTGTGAAAGATCGGGCTAGTGCTCCTAGCATCGAGACTGTTTCTTCTTTAGAATATATATCTGCCTTTTAGGAATTGGATTTAGAGATTAATATTACCAAACCATTTCCAAGAATCAAATCTGAATCATACCTAAGCCTGGGCGAAGGAACTATGAATAATTTTGAATCATATCTTTTAGACCTGATGTGGTTGGATTTTAAAAGCCTTGCCAAAGCCAAGGGAAATATGCCCATTTCTCAGATCCTTCAAGCCCACATCACATTCCCAATCGGTAATCCTGCTTAGAATATTCCCCCACAAGCTCCGAATCCACCTAGACCCATGGCTATCAGATATGTGCCTTTGGTCCTGCCTGCTGCCTTGAACGACCTCCCTCAGAATTATGCCTAGAGAATTGTCTCTTATAATGGAGAGGTAGACTGGTCAGCCAAACAACATGTTGATAGATTCAAATATTTTTTAGACCTGGAGGAAGTGGACCACGATGATGCTAAAATGAGATTGTTTGCTCAAAGCCTATTTGGAGAACCTAAGAAATGATTCAGGCAGCTACTTAATTCATCCATAGCCGATTTTGTAGCTTTTAAAGTATTGTTTCTAGAAACATGGGAAACCATGGGCAGTCCTGCTATAGTTTTGTCGCAGTATAATCACTTAAAGAAAGGCAGGTTTGAATCAATCCATGAGTTTTTTGCTAGATTCATGAAAGCCTACAATTCTATTCTTGATGATCTGAAACCTTCGGTAGGTGCTACAAAGCTCCACTATGCAGATGCCTTTGATGGAAACTTCTCATGCACTTTGAGTGAAAGAAAATCCACCTCACTACCTGCCATGCTGAAGGATGCCTTGGAGGTTGAGGCTAACATGATGGCTTCTAGGAAAATGAAGGGAAAAACTGAAGCAGACAAGAAGAAGCAAGAAAACCAAGCCTCTTCTACTGATGCTAAATTTGATACCATGCTAAGAACTATGGAGAAGTTGTTGGATAGGTTAGCCATAGAGAATAAGCCTCATGTTAGGGAACAACTTAAAAATCAGATAAGGAACCCTAATTTTAGAAGGCCGCCCCCTCCAAGAAATCCAAGAATCCAAGAAGATCATCAGATAAGACCTCTTTTCCCTGAGAATTTGGTAGATGAAGAAGGACCTGAAAACCCTGCTGCTAACCAGATACATCTCTTTGATACCCTTGAACACACAGTCCATTTGACTGAGAAGGAGCACGATTTTTTCACCAAGGGAAATGCTGATAAGGCCACAGAGTTCGATTCTGAACAATATCAAATGGGTTACATGAATGCTGTGGATGACATCCAGAGAAAAATGAGGTTGAGAAACAGAGAAATACTAATAACTGAAGGGCAGTCTGCCCAAAGTCAGCCCCCTAAGACTCAACATAATATAGATAAACTGAAGGGGAAACAACCAGTGGATCCTGTACAGAAAGTCTCAGAAGATGGGGGGCCGCATTCTAAAGAGGGCAGGCAACCAGAAGTAACGGAAATAGGGAAGCCGACCCCAATATTCAACTTGAAGTATGAACTGTCGAAGTTAAAGATCTCTATCCCCTTGAATGAACTATTGAGAGTTAATGAATATAGGGAAGATATAAATAGCCTAATAAAGGGGCAGGCTGGAAACACACAAGATATATTGGAAGTGACGGACGATGCCCCCACTATAATCTTTGGTTCCAAAATGGAGGAACCAAATGATGAAGATGTCTCTCCCTTCTATTTGAGCTTTAATATCCACAACAAGTTATTACACAATGCCCTGATAGATTCTGGAGCTTCACATAACTTGATGCCAAAATCGATAGTAGACTTATTGGGGTTAGAGGTCACTAGACCCTACAAAGACCTATATTCTTTTGATTCCAGAAGGGTACCCTGTTTGGGGATGATTAAAGACGTGGTGGTAACCCTTGCCCAGATTCCAGCGAAGAGCATCATGATGGACATAGTGGTAGCTGATCTACCTGCTAAGTTTGGGATGTTGTTATCAAGATCCTGGGTAAAGAAGCTAAAGGGAACCATGCAGATGGATTTATCTTATGATACTATACCACTATTCGGAAGCAATAGGAATTTATACAGAGAAAAAAGGATGGCTTATGTAGTCAGCAGTGATGACAAGCCTGAGAATCACCCTATTTTCGCTGTGGACACAGACATGGGTTCCTCCATCCTTTTCAATGATGGTCCATATACTGGTCCTAGACCCCCATTTTTTCATGAAGTAGAAGAAGAAAAAGAGTTTGCAGCAAGGCATGAGGCATCAGAGAGGCGAAAAACCAAGAAGGATTGTGGAAGATGTACTTTGATGGTTCACTAAGCAAAAATGGAGCTGGGGCTGGGGTTTGGATCATACCTCCAGACCAAGAATCTAGGGCCCTATCCTATAAATTGACTTTTGAATGCACAAACAATGTGGCTGAATATGAAGCTCTACTATTAGGACTAAGAGCTCTAAAAGACCTGGGAGCCAGGAGAATACACGTATTTGGAGATTCAGAACTAGTGGTGAACCAGGTAAACGATAGTTATCAGGAAAAGCACCCTAGGATGAGAGCTTATAGAAACGAAGTCTAGGACATGTTTGGAAATTTTTTCGACGAACATAAAATCTGGGCAATCCCAAGATGTGACAATCAAGTGGCTGACTCCTTGGCCAATACTGCAAGTTGTTTTAAAACACCCATTTTTTCCCAAGAAAAATACGAGGTCGAAGTGATAAACAAACAATCCATCCCAGACAATTCCAAGTATTGGCAAGTGTTTGAAGATGACCTACAAATTAGGTTGGTTTTAGAACTATCTCATGAGTTTACTAATGTTCAGATCGATATAGAGAATGAGAATGTAGAAGGTCTAGTGGACCGAGAGCAATCAGACGGCGAAGAAAATGGAAATAGAGGTTGGAAGAACACTCTTGGAGGAAAAGACATTGTCCAGTTAAAAAGCAACTATATTCCCAAAGGACTGATACCTCTAGAAAAGCTCTTTGACCAAGACAATGTGGCAAAAAATCCCAAATTTGAACCTCCCAAGGATACAGTAGAAGATCAGAATTTAGGTTCTGTTGGGGAACCTCGGATGGTAAAGTTGTCTAAAAAATTGGAGACTAGGAGGAAAAAGCAGTATGTTGATCTGATGAAAAAATATGCTGCTGCCTTTGCCTGGAGATATGAGGAGTTGAAGGAGTATGAAAAAATATGTTGCTACCTTCACCTAGAGCTCTCAACCACTTGAACTAATCATATTAATAATTATATATATATATAAAATAAAGTTAACCAAACAATAAATTAAATAAAGATTTATAAATTATTATATAATTATTCATATTAAATCAACCATATTAATTATATATGATCGTTATTCATAATGAATTATTGTTATATATAATGGACACGGTTGATTTAATATGATTAACTATATAATAATTTATATTTTTTTACTTAATTTATTGGTTATTTTTATGATAAATATTTATGGTTATCATAATTTATTTTATAATTGATATGTGATATAATTATAAGAAACAAATATATTTATAAAGAAAAGTATATTTTTAAAATATTTTATCAATTTATATATATATATTAATAATCTTTAAAATTATTAAAAAAATTAAAATTTATTAAAAAATTAATTTTATTTAAAATTATAATTATATATATAGAGACATAATTATTTATCACTAACTAAATAAGTTGTACTATATTTACTGAATTCCCCTACCATTTCCTTCATGTCTAAATGGAAAACACCCATGTTTTCCTCCCAATTTGGGAAGGACATTAGACAATGTGGTATTTGTACGTACAAGGTTAGTTATAGTTATATTATTTACATGATAAGGGCTTTCTAGAAAAGTATTACTTGATGTGTACTCTTAAAAATGACCCATTGTTAAAAATATGAACTATGTGGGTCATTAAAATAATGGTTTTTGCATGAAGAAATAATTTTACCTCGAGTTCAATGGGTGTGTCTTGTTCAACAATTTTTGAATATTCACTTTGATATCTATTCATTAGATAGACTTGGTGAAACTTTTATGTATTCATTTCTTTTGAACTTTGTATTATCATTTAGGGGCCATTTGTTGCTTTTCATCTTTTGAATATCCTTCCCTTGCATGATTTCCCTTCTCTTTGCAACCATTGTTCTATAAATGAGATTCATAATGTCATCCCCACCTATTCCTAATTGCTCCATGATATATTGAAGTCTATATTCCAAATGCGTTGTCATATTTTCTTAAAGTGAGTTTTGAAGTAGTTGGATTTTTTGAGATAAGATTGTTCTTTATATTAGATAAAGAGGTGTCAAGCGTACTATTATGAGATGTTTGTCTCATAGAGAGATTCAAAGACTAAATATGTATAAGTGCATCCATACCCTTTTTTGGTCACTCAAGAGTTGTAGTGGTAGTAGTTGTGATCATTGAACATGAAGTATCATTACCATAATTGGTATTTCCAATGTTAGCAATTTTAATATCTATAGAGGAAGAAGTGGGATTGTTACAACATAATCTTCCACCTTGTGAGCATCAACATTCTTTGGCCTGTAGGACCCATTTCATTGACTCAGATCCACTTTATATCCTTCAGACATACTATTTCCTCATTTTTCCTCTGGCTCGCTTGTTGCATCACTATAGCAAGTGTACCTGCGAGTTGTATCACTATAGCTCACGCGTATCAAGTAAAATGGTAAAAATCACTAATTTATTACTTTTTACTCCCAAAAAGCGGTCGTTGGGTGACCTTTGGCTCTCCATCTGCACAAGAAATTCCTCGATGTGTCCTTTCACTTACCTTTGAGAGGACTATATCTTGAGCACATATGGCTTATGGACAGGAGGAGAAAGAAGAGCAAGAGAACTCTAGTGGATTTTTGCCCTATCTTGAGTCTACACTCATTGATCCTTGTAGTTGTGAACCCTTTATGTTCACCTTCCAAACTCCTATCTAGTTTGAGTTTGCCATTCATGGAGGATTGAAGTGGTGGAGACACAAGTGGATTGATCCAGATCTTGGTTCAAATTGGTTGCTGGAAAGAGGTTGTATCGCATTGTACTTCTTCTTGTTTATTAATAGAAATACTCATATTCTCATCCATTAATGTTGTAAATGTTGTTTATCTTACATTGGGTTGCATTTACTTGTTATATCGTGGGTCATTTCTATTGATGATGTTAATGCCATTTATATATTATATGTACTTGTTGTATATTGGTTGTCAAGACTAATTTGCAAATTCAAGTGCATGGATCGGAAAGCTCCAATGGGGATCTACATCAAACGTTTGGATCGAGGTTGGTTATCTCCTTCATTATCTTCACATTATCATTTATATAGCATAGTTCTAAGAATTGAGTTGATTTCTGGTAGTCATCCGTCTGTTGTGGTCTACCCCAAGCCATAGTGAGTTTTCTCCAACACAGAAATGGTGACTCCACTGGGGAAAACATCCATTTTGGATATTTTTTGAGCATTAGTCCATAATTAGAGTTGTTGTTTGTCGAAGCTCTGTGTCACTTATTTATCGTTGAGATACACTATAGAAAACTTTCTTTTTCTGAGCCATTAGACTCCCTGTTTTCCAATTTTCCTTTCCTCACCTGCGGGATAGATTAGCTCTACCCACGTATACCCACCTCTGTTTACTCTACTGCTCACGGGTACCCGCAGTTATTCCTTCGACAGTAGCGTACAACTCTTGCTTTTGTTGGTTTATGACCTTTGGTTGTTGCTGGGTTGGTTTTGGTTTATGACAGTAGCGTACAACTCTGGCTTTTGTTGGCCTATTTCTTGATTGTTCCATGCCTTGGTTGTGACCAGAACTCTTTGTTTCTCTTGGTTGAGCCTTGTTGGTTTTTTACCCATCTTTGGATTTAGCCTTGTTGGGTTTTTCCTTTTGAGCTCATTCCTTTGGCTGAGTCTTACTATTTGTTATCTGACTAGTTGTCCTAGTGATCTCCTTGGCATATCAGTGACTAGATAGTAGGATTTTGCTTGCATTTTTCATTTCTATATATTGAAAAATACAAAAACAGTACACATAGTTTTTGCATTTTCCTATTGTTTATAAAAGAAAATACAATTTTTTTTGCTTTTATGTATTGCATCTTGCATTGAGTGCTTTCTGCCTTCATTTAGATTCTGATTGTGCATTGAAAAATATAAAAGGATTGCATATTTATTTCGAAATCATTGGTTTGATTGTGCATATTAGTGGCATTGTTTTCATTGGATAGATGAGTCTAGGATTTGACGATTGTGCATACTATTGAGTCTTATACATCACTAGTTTCACGATCATATCCCTTGAGTAATCACAGCCATTAAAATTAATGCTTAATCTTAAAATTGATTAGACCGATTTTATTTATAGGGTACACCAACTAGCATAGGTTTAGAGTCTTGGAATAGATCATTGTGAGTTAAAAATCCAATACTACTAGATGAAACATTAGGTGTCTGACGAGGGAGTGGAGGAATCCATGGTATATATCGGTGTTCTCAGGAAGCTCTACTGAAGCTAGAGTTAAGCATGAGGTCACGGGAGGTTGGTTGAAGGGATATCCCTCTGATACCGGCTGAACGTGGGAGATATTTTCAGGGTTTGTTCGTATCTGGGGGTACCGAAGGTTCGTCCTATTGTGCTTCAGGCTTAGCTACCCTGCCCATACGATGGATCCCACCTGCGACTGTCCCCCTGAACATTGGTTATATTGCGGTGACCATAGTTGGCTTACCTAGGTATCACATAGGGTACTTGCAGTGGTTATGTTGTTTGTATCCTGAGTCAGATAGGGATTGGACAACACAGTTGTCTTTGTGCAATGGAATTGAACCTGTACACGCAGTAAATCCTGGGTGTCTCTATAACTGATTCTGTTACCTCTAAATATAGTTTGGGAGTCTCAAGCCTCTCCTAGGCGAGACATATCGACTCTAGTGTCGGGAGCTCATTTAGCCACTCTATTTGTCTACTCTTGGCTATAGTTTCTCTAGGTGTGTGCTTTTGATTTACTATTTTTGATCGATAGTTGGCATTTAGTGGATGTTTTGATTATATATTCTCTCTGGAGATATCGTGGCATGGAGCCCTACTCTCCATCGATCCTGTTGATTGGCTGGTTTAGAGCCTACCGAGCCTTCACGCCATGTTGCTAGGGGACGCCGGAGGGCTCCCTCTGAGTCTTCGGATTCTTACAAGACATATGTCCAAGACGCCATGACTGCTACACATTCTAATACCGAGGAAATACCTTCGACTCCATTGGGTAGAGTTCAACACACTTCTGATTCCCATACTCCTCGTGAGGAGTGCGGAAGTGATCCACCTGAGACTCAACCTGGTTCGATTTGGCCGAATCCACTTGAACAAGATCTATTCGATCCTTCGAATCTGGATAATTATCTTCACCGGATGCCAACCTTACGTGAGGACGAAGAACAAGATGACATGTTCGTTCCTTCATTTCCACCCAGTTATAGACACGAGATGCCAGAGTTACATGATGTCACTAGTCCTACGATCAACCCATCCGCACTCTCTTTTGGTATGCCTAGTTATAGTACAGTTGAACCTTCCACTACGTTTGGTAGTCATGCTAGCACTAGTCACGGTTTTAGCCATACTATACCCACTAGGGGAACTAGCCTCATTGGGGGCACTTGTTCGGATATCCATCATCTATTTCGGGATACATCATCTATTTCAGGATCTTGCATGATCTATTTCAGGATATGATCTATTTCAGGATCATCTATTTCAGGATATGATCTATTTCAGGATCTTGCATGCACAGGCATGCATCCCAGTCACCAGTTTGATGCCTCCAGCACCTTATCCACCTTCTTCTAGCACCCGGGAGCCACTTACCACAGAGTTTTAGCCCTCCTAAGCTGAAAGGCGCCCTCTTCTCACCTACTGCCAGAGAAGGGCGCACTTGTTCACCTACCACTGCAGATTCACTCCAGTTACATTCAGTTAGCTCCGATTCTCCCTGATTTGAGGCTAGTTTCACTCCCGACTGACTATATCACTTCCGTTTGACCTCCAGTTCGATTAGGTGACTTGTTCTGACTTCAGTTAGCCTCCCATGCGCCCCCACTGAGCCTCCAGATCCTATATCAGTGCTACACACTTCAGTTACATTTATTATGCTCAGTTAGACTCAGATTGACACCTGGATGACTGGTTGTTGTGATTGATGAGTACCACCGATGATTTATGAGGACTCCTAGACAGAGTCAAGCTACTCCATTCAGTGATTCGAATGGCCTACTTAGTCAATTCGAATTGCTCATTGACAGCATTGGATTGTATTGTAATTCATTCACCCTTTCTGGGATAGAGAGCACTGCTGCATGTTTTGCACAGTTTTGCACCATATTTTCTATGTTCATCTGTTGTGATTGATTTACTTGTTCATTAGATCTGCTGTGACTAATTTTACATGGTATCAGAGCCATGACAGGGACAAGATTTCTTTTCTACAGGTGTTCTACATGAAGAGAGAGCAATCTTTGCTCACCAATATATTTTAGCAGCGGCATGCAAAATCTTATGTGCATTCGCTCATGTGCATGCAAGGCTGAAAACATAGTGTTTGTTTGTGTGTAATTTACAGGTTTCTTACTTCTCCATGTGCATTCGCTAATGCAAATATGGAGACTTCTTCTTCACAAAATATTCTTACTCCATTCAACTATGATGAATGGAAACCAAAGATGATTGCATTCTTGAAGAGACAATGTCTTTTTGATATGTGCATTGGTAATACAAGAGTTTTTGATTCCGATGAAGAGGAGAATGATTGGCTCAATGATTGTGATAGAGCTTTTGGAGCAATATGTCTTGCTATGTCTCCTTGTATGCGCTACCTCAGTAAGACTGCTGAAAATCCAAGTGATCTATGGGTCCAACTTGACAGAGAATTTGGAAAGCAGGAAGAAGAGGATCATGCTAGCCTTTCAGAAAACAAGCCCAGTGAGATCTCCTTATGTGTTCTTTCCGATCATGTGTTGGCCTCAACAATTGTTCAAGATGAAGAAGAAACTGTAGATTCAACACTCATTCTCTCAAAGTCTTCTATTTCGAATTCTGAGCAAGATAAACAAGCTCATACTCTAGATTCCGAAGAGGTTCTTGAATCCTCTTCTTCACATGAGTTTGTCGGCATGCAGAATAATGATCTACTTGATGTTTTGGAGGTAAAATCTGATTTTGGAGGTGAAGCATTTGCCCTCCTTGATTGCATGCCTTCTATAAACTTATGTTCTATCATTTGCAAAGTTTCTCAGATTTTTAATGAAGATGAAGAGCACTACCATTCGCTTGAGTTCAATTCTCATGCACCTTTTGCTGATTTTGGTTTTGATCTCACCCTTGTTGGTTCAAAGGAGATCTCAAGAAACCATTCATCTATTTTTGGAGCTGATTTAACTTCTATTGATAAGAAGTTCAAGTTTCAAGATCTATTTTATCCGATTGGAGCTATTCCTACCTCACTTGGTTCGAATCACAGGTTCCAGGATCATCCTTATATTTTCAGATTTGTTCTCACCATTTTCGGTATGAAGAGCAAGTTCATAAAGTCTTCACATTTGCTTGCATCCACTGATGGAGAATTCAAGCACATGTTTTTGGAGCATAATCCATTTACTCCCAAGAGTAAGATACCTCCAGACATATCTGTTTTAGTTTGGAGCAGTTAAATCTTTTGGTGTGTTACAGTTCATTTTGAGGGGGGGTATTTTTCCCATGAGGTTTTCCCCATTTCCTCGGTTTATTGACTGTTATTAGTTTGGATTATTATTGTATTGGGGTGACCTTTGGTCTTAGTTACCAGGGCCCCACATTATTTTAGTTGGCACATCATAGTCTAGCTTGAGGGGGGGTGTTCGGATATCCATCATCTATTTCGGGATACATCATCTATTTCAGGATCTTGCATGATCTATTTCAGGATATGATCTATTTCAGGATCATCTATTTCAGGATATGATCTATTTCAGGATCTTGCATGCACAGGCATGCATCCCAGTCACCAGTTTGATGCCTCCAGCACCTTATCCACCTTCTTCTAGCACCCGGGAGCCACTTACCACAGAGTTTTAGCCCTCCTAAGCTGAAAGGCGCCCTCTTCTCACCTACTGCCAGAGAAGGGCGCACTTGTTCACCTACCACTGCAGATTCACTCCAGTTACATTCAGTTAGCTCCGATTCTCCCTGATTTGAGGCTAGTTTCACTCCCGACTGACTATATCACTTCCGTTTGACCTCCAGTTCGATTAGGTGACTTGTTCTGACTTCAGTTAGCCTCCCATGCGCCCCCACTGAGCCTCCAGATCCTATATCAGTGCTACACACTTCAGTTACATTTATTATGCTCAGTTAGACTCAGATTGACACCTGGATGACTGGTTGTTGTGATTGATGAGTACCACCGATGATTTATGAGGACTCCTAGACAGAGTCAAGCTACTCCATTCAGTGATTCGAATGGCCTACTTAGTCAATTCGAATTGCTCATTGACAGCATTGGATTGTATTGTAATTCATTCACCCTTTCTGGGATAGAGAGCACTGCTGCATGTTTTGCACAGTTTTGCACCATATTTTCTATGTTCATCTGTTGTGATTGATTTACTTGTTCATTAGATCTGCTGTGACTAATTTTACAGCACTACGTTGTCCACTCACACACATAGTATGGGGACTAGTCATGTTCCTCCTAACAATGCTAATGTTGGAAGAAGGCCACCTCCTAGGATTTCCCAACCTAATAGGAACGTTGTTTGAAACACGACTCGCCATCCACCACCTAATACACATTCTGCTACTCGTCAACCCAGGACTACTTTTGCAAATGTTAATGCTCCTCCCAACTATGGGGGTGGACATATACCACATACTTTTGCGTCCACTGCCACCACTAGTAATGCCAATGTAGGGGGTGGGAATATATCCTATCCACATGGACATAACGCCACCATCCCTACTACTAGTAACACCAATGTTGGGGCTGGGAATACTTCGCATGCTTTTGGTCACCACACAACTGCTCAAGCTAATTCTAATATTGGGGGTGGGAACATACCATACCATTATGGTCATTACAACACGGTTCCCACTATGAATATTACATACATGCCCCATACTCATGGCGGCAACCCTTACTACAACACAGTTAGTGTTGGCCACCAGTACAACCCACCACCCCAACATGGTGACAAAAACACGCACATACCTTCTTACTGTCAAATGGGTAAGGCAGGAGGAGGTTATCAATCCTATGGCCATGGGAAAGCTTATGGTCCATCAGGTCCTTATCATCAGTAGTTTAATCCTCATGGTCAAGCTTTTGGTCCATCTTATAATTTGGTTCTGTTTAACCAACCTTTTATGGGGGCTTATAATCAAGCTTTCTAGCCTCAGCTCTCGTTCCTTGCACACTTGAATCTTCTAGATCTTTTGAAGCTCACAAATGATCCGGTGTGTCACGACCCTACTTGGCCCCTGGTCCCTACGAAGCTCCCTTCGGACATTCCTAAGTTTGAAGGGAAAGGTGGTGAGGACCTAGGTGATCATGTCACAACATTTCACCTTTGGTGCTCCTCCAACTCATTGAATCATGATTCCGTTAGATTGACACTATTTCAATGCACCCTCACGGGGGCAGCCGTGAAGTGGTATGTCGAGTTGCCTGGAAACACTTATAGGGGTTTTAACAAGATCGCTTTGGTTTTCTTAGATCATTTTCAGTTGCTGGTTTGCTATGATACTGGTACCAAACTTTTATCTACCTTCCGTCAGAACAACGCCACACATATTTTTTACCATGTTCAGGAGTGGCGTCAGTGAAAGAGGTTAGTGAAATCCAACATTCCTCCAGAGTTCCTGTTGGAATGGTTCCTCAAGTCTCTACTCCCATACATTGCTAAGGATGTTTTGATGTCCGGCATTGTGACTGAGGAACAAGCTTTCTTGAAAGTCCAACAGTTAGACTTATTATACTCTCAGTCTAACATTTTGTATGACATTATCCCCGATGCACCACGCACATGTCATGAACCCACGTTAGTTCCTGGACCCCATGCCGATGGAATTGTAGGATCTGCAAGCACTCATCCCGTAGATTTTGTAGCTAATCAAATGCAGAATTTGTCGCTAAACCAGTCTACTACCAGATAGGTTCACAGCTTGTCCAGTTCCACCCCATCATCCGATGTACACAGTGTGCAAATGATGAACCAATCAGGTAACCAGGAATATGGTGGTAAGAAAAAGTGGAGAAATAGTCGTAAGGGTGGAAACAATGGGAATAACAATAGCAATCGCAAAACCCCCCGTAAGGATAATGCCAACCCTCCTTGGGAAGGCAGAAATGCTGGTGAGGACCGTAAACCTAGGCGTAAGGTGAAGTTTCCTTGCAAGCTCTATGGGAAAGACCATCTTACTCACTTATGTCCTCGTATTGAAGAAGCATCGAAGCACTTGGCACAGAGCCCAGCTATGTTGAAGGATCCCCTACCTCAACACCAAAACATGGCTTCGCATGCTCCCACCACCGGTTATGGACCTACGGAGACAACAACGTCTTCTTCCAATACTGGTGGTTATGGATGTGTGAACATGGTTCAGTCAGAGGTTAGTGTTGCCACTCATCAACGCGCTTATGATGCAGCACAACCCAATTTGGGGAATGAGCCTCCCCCTCCTCCTAACAATTCCTTGCATATCGAGAAGCCCTCTATTATGCCGTGGATACCAAAAGGTGTTCTTAAGCGCTATACACATAATCCTTATGCTCGAGCCACCCATAACTACTCTATTGTGGAATATTTGAGCCAAACTCTGTGTGCCATGTTGGCTCTTGAAGTCTTGCAAGCCTGTGTTTCTTAGAAGCATGATCTTTTGAGTGCATTAGGAGTTCAGGATGGGGGAAGTCCCACAGTTATAAAGTTTGATACTACTAATGTCCAACCTCGCTTACCCTACGATGTGGCTTTTCAAATCCAGGTGGTGTGCCTTCAGAGTTTTGTCAAACGTACTATGGTTGACGAAGGTGCCTCTGCGTCAGTAATGTCGTTAACTTGTTGGAAAGCTCTTGGCTCTGCTCCCCTACTCGCGTATAGAACCACGCTCACTGCATTCGACTGTCATTCATTTAAGCTGCATGGAATTATCCCTTCCCTTGTTGTCTCCTTGGGAGGTAAGTCTGTGCCTATTGAAGTCGAGATGGTTGATGCACCCATCGACTACAACCTTTTACTAGGTCGGAATTGGATGTATGCCATGAAAGATGTCGTGTCCACTATATTCAGAGTTATTTTCTTTCCTCACGAAGGAAATATTGCGACCATCGATCATCTGGATTACGTTAACTCCTCTTCCCAGCATCCACGGGATCCATAGTCCCGTAGGTTACTCATTCTCAGCCGGAAACTAGGAACATGGGTGTTGGCATGTACCCTTCATTGATGGGAACTTATGATTTTGCCGCACCAGTGAATTTTATTAGAACCATTACTGATGATGCGTCTCCTCCTTCACATAATATGTCATTCCGGACTTCCTATTTTTATGATCCGTGGACTTTACCGTCCACGAGTTCCACATCTAGAAACATTACGCATGTCGGGATGTCTATGCCACTGTCTGTAGATGAG
The DNA here is from genome assembly GCA_027924585.1 of Larix kaempferi. Taxonomy (NCBI): domain Eukaryota; kingdom Viridiplantae; phylum Streptophyta; class Pinopsida; order Pinales; family Pinaceae; genus Larix; species Larix kaempferi. The sequence goes on from BSBM01000493.1 coordinate 41,756,558, forward strand.
TTTGCTTACCAGCATATTCAACAAGCCACTGCAGATCCGGATCTATCTTCTTCCCAAATAGTCGAGGAAGATCCCATTACACTACCAGTTTGGGCAGCCAACTCATCTTGTTCCCACGATCGTCTTGATGATACTTTGCCTTCTAATGAAGCTATTATGGAGGCCATGTGTGGTAGTGAGAGACCTTGGGAAGATATGCACCATCACTCTTACTTCCTTCCCAAACTCGAGCTCACTGAACGAGAAGAGTTTAGGATGACTCTAGCATAAATGGTTGGTCACCCTATGGCTCTTTTGGAGTTGCATGATGTTTTTGCAGAAGAGAATATGGCTAACATTTCCCCAACTACATCGATCAATATCTCTCGTACTCCCGAAATAGTTGAGAATGTCTACATCAGTGACGATTGCACTCCTAAGGAGATTGCTATTTACACTGAATTGTTTACATAACTCCAGGAAGCTTTCACCTGGTCATATGAGGAGATTCTAGGAATAGACCCCTACATTGTTGAACATGAGATTAGAACTTATCCCAATGCTAAACAGGTTCGACAATGCCTACGTGCTATGAACCCTAGGAATGCAGCCACTATCAAGGTAGAGGTGGAGAAACTGCTCAGGGCTAGTTTCATCTACCCCGTTCCCCTTACCGAATGGGTGTCAAACCCCGTTCCCGTGGATAAGAAGCAGGGAACGATCCGTGTATGCATTGAATTTAGAGATTTGAACCGTGCATGTCTGAAAGACAACTTCCCCACACCATTCATAGATCAAATCTTGGATGCTTGCTCCGGAAGTGAGATTTTTTCCTTCATGGACGGATTTTCCGAATATAACCAAATTCAAATCAAACCCGAGGACCAACATAAGACAACTTTTATTTATCCTTGGGGAACGTTCGCATATCAAAAAATGCCCTTCGACCTTAAAAATGTCGGAGCTATATTTTAGCATGCCATGACCTACGCCTTTCACGATCTTAAAACAATTATGGAGGTTTTCTTGGATGATCTTGCCGGCCAATCTTGCAAGAGGATGGACCACCCAAAGCACCTCTGCATGATTCTCGAACAATGTATATGATACAAGATTTGATTGAATCCTAACAAATGCATCTTTGCTATAAGGACGGGTCAGCTTCTGGGATTCATAGTTTCGAAAGAGGATATTAGAGTCGATCCTCTCAAAGTTGAGGAAATACTTCAATTGCCTCATCTGCGTAATTTGTTACAACTTCAGAGCCTCCAAGGGAGAGCCACTTTTCGACACCGTTTTGCAGTCAATTATTCTAATCTTACCAAAGGTTTCACGTGCTTATTGAAGAAAGACACACCTTTTATCTAGGATGAGAAAGCCTAGCAGTCTTTTGACGTCCTTAAGAAAGCTTTGGTATCGGCCCTTGTGCTTAATCCACCAAAATTCGCACGAGATTTTATCCTTTATGTGGACGCGTCTCAAGAGACGATTTGCATGGTCTTGGTTCAGGTTGATGATGCACTTGTCGAGCATGTCATCTATTACCTTAGTCAAAATCTAGTAGACGTTGAGCTAAGATATACTCATGTGGAAAAGCTGGCACTTGCGACTGTTTATTCAGTCAAGTGGTTACGACATTACATTTTTCTTAGAACAACCACAATTGTCGCGCATATCAATCCGTTTCAGGTCATACTATCACGATGCCTTATTGGGGGGGAGTACAATAAACGGATTGTTATTTTTCAGGAATTCAATCTCGATTTTTCTTCGGCGAAGTCAGTGAAATCATTGGTGTTTGTTGAGCTTATGTCAGACCTTCCGAGATTTGATGAGGATGTCATTCATGAAGATTCCTTTGTGGATGAGCACTTATTTCTTATCTCGTCCGAGGACCCTTGGTATGGGGATGTCATTGTATATCTCCAAAATTTGAATTTTCCTCCACACTATTCACGAGATGAGCGACGGCATGTAAAACATCACGCTAAATATTATACTATCGTCGGTGACACTTTGTATCGCCGAGGAAAGGATTCTATCCTCCATCATTGCTTAACTCATTAAGAAGTGGAGAGGGTGCTTAATGATTGCCATGCTGGGGCGTGTGGGGGTCACTTATTCGGGCTTGCTACAGCCCAACGTATTATGCGAGCTGGTTATTTTTGGCCTTCGATCTTTAAGGATTGTGTTAATTGTATGAATAGATCTCACCCTTGCCAGGTGTTTTCTCGGAATATACACTCGCATCTAGCGCCCCTCCATCTGGTCGTCACCGTCGGTCCCTTGACCAAGTGGGGGGTGGATTTCATGGATTGCAAACTAGCTTCGGCTGGGGGGTATCACCATATGATAGTGGTCGTGGACTATTTTTCCAAATGGGTTGAGGCCATGCCTACCGTTAAAGCCGATGGTGCTACAGCAGCCCACTTTCTATTCAATCAAATTAGAACTCGGTTCGGTATTCTGAAAGAGATTGTCACTGACCATCGTAGTCACTTTCAGAACAAGATGATGGAGGATTTTTCTCTCAAGCTTGGGTTTCATCAAGAACACTCATCTTCTTACTATCCCCAAGTGAATGGTCATGTAGAAGCAGTCAATAAGTCTTTGAAGACCATTCTCCAATGTACCATCCAACAAAGCAAGACCAACTGGCACATCATATTATATCCTTCTTTGTGGATGTATTGAACCGCAGTCAAGGCTGCCACTGAGTTCTCACTGTTTCATCTAGTTCATGGTGTGGAGTCACTTTTATCGATTGAATGTGAGATCCCTTCACTTAAACTGGCCATAGAGCTCCTCCCTGATACGACGAGTCTTGAGCAACATTTAATCCACCTTGAGCAACTTGATGAGCAATGTCGAGATGCCGCCGTGGCCATAGATGCCAACAAACGTCATATTAAGGTTCAGTATGATAGGTCTGTCCGTCCTTGGCCGTATGCTGAAGGTGACTTGGTCCTCTTATATGACCTATCTAAAGAACCCCTGGGGGCAAGAAAGTTCAACCCCATGTGGTACGGTCCTTACATCATGAGGCGTGTCGTAGAAAAAGGAGACTATGAATTAGAAGACTACGAGGGGACTATCTTGAAGGAGCCTAGAAATGGGATCTACCTCAAGTGGTATTACGCTTGAACCTATGGTTCAGGCTAATACTTTTGTATATTATTGTATAGTTGCTTCTGTACATAGTTTAGATTTATTTTGGTTTTCGGGTCTACTGATTAGCTTATGTTTGATTGACAGATGTCAGCAGAGTTTCCTACGTTCTTAGGGTTCGCGGATAGTGCTAACTGTCATACACAATAGCTTGCTTCTACTGCCTAGGTTATTTTCTCACTTGACCACCTAGTTGTGTCCTTAGGAGGTGCTTGTCTTGGTCCTACATCTAACAATGTGGCTGAGTATAGTGCTGTCATTGAGCTACTTCGGGATGCTATTTCCCATGGCATCCAGTCTTTAGAAGTCCACCTAGATTCACAACTAGTTGTGTCTCAGCTGAATGAGCAGTACCGTGTGCGAGATCCTACGCTACTACGGAAATTCCTAAGGGTAAGACTCTTGGAACGACATTTTGTTTCAATTACATACATACATGTTCCGAGAAGTGTTAATCATATATCTGATGCATACGCTAACTATGTATTAGATTGGCATTTGTCACATTCACCATGAAGCACACAAATAAAAGAAGACATCCATACATTTGTACATACACACATATAGTAGAGCCGGAGAACCAAAGTTTTTTATAAATATGTCCAAAAATGGTAGTGTCATACAAAACAGGAGCTCGTAGCCCTCAAAATATACATATCGATACAAAAAATGAGATCCTAAGATATCTACTCCCTACGAGGAGGCCTAGCTGCCACCCCGATAGGATGTGTCTCGTAGAAATACTGAACTGCATTGGCTACCCGGTGCAGTAGCCGCACCCAGTCACCCGGCACCCCCACTACTTGGTGCTGCATGGCCTCAGGTAGTCACGCCACCTCTATTTGTGGAACCCTAGCAACCATCCATGATAAGTTGCACCGCAAGGTCTGTAGGGTGCGCCCTGCTGCAGCGTCACCTGCCTCATCACCCCGACCCCAACGATCATGTCTCGGGAAGCGATTGGGTCTCATTGGGCCCTTGTCTGCGAGCAAACAGTCAACCATTAGCATATGATACTACCACCAAAAATATTTTTCCATTTAAATATATAATAAAAAATCCATAAAAATTTAATACATAAAAAACCTAAAAAGAGTACTCACCAATGTCTCTGAACACTGCATCTGGTGAGAGTGGCATGTCCTTATCCTGGCAGAAGTCTATCCCTGCATAAGGGTAGTCCTCTATGGTAATGACCTATCGGTCCCACCAGTGGAAGAACTCCTCGATATATGTTGATGCCAGACGGCCACCACCCTGTCGTGTCAAGATCTCATCCCACCAGGTCAGGGCTAGATCCTGGAGACTATGAGGAGGGACATCCACCCTCGGACTAAGCCCTAGAACTCTCTGAAAGAAGAAGCTACACAAGATACTCCCATACCCGAATTTTTTGGCCTTCCCTTCTTTGCATTCTGTCAGTTGGGTCTTCATAGACCCCAATAGTGTAGTACACCAATCAAATACTATAGGATGCATGCATTGTGATGCATAGAACATCACTGTCCTGGATTCCTAGTGCAGAGCTTTGGATCCAGTGATCCGCACTAAGGTAGCCACAATGATCTTCATGCTCATATCTACTATGGCATTGATGGGCACCTCACTTCCCACCTTGCATGTGTTTGCGGGGCAATACCACGCTATGTAGTCAAGGATGGTGATCCCACCACCCACAATATGAGATCGAAGACTAGCCTCCTCACCTCGACGGGACAAACCGACAATGAAGTAGATGTCGTCCACTTCCAGTGTGAGGATTTTCCCATTGAGATTGAAGTTCTGTGCATCAACATCCCAATAATCGATCAAGCGGCAAAGTAATAGGTTTTGGGCCCTCAAACCCCCTATACTCCAAAATTTGTACAACCCACATGCTTGCAATGCTTGCTGTGCTTGCACATCGTTGTGCAGCACCTCATCAAATTGGTCATGCTCCCTCTCCCTCCACTCTAGAACCATCCTGGAGTGAGGAAAAACAAATATTTTAGTCAAATTCTTTTGCATTTTTAACTTCACGGCCGTACCCACGGGCTAATTTGTATACAGGTGCGGGTACCCGCGGTCAGTCTGTGCATTGACTGCTTGTATCTTGCCCTACCCGCGACCCACATAGCTACAGCCCGCAAGTAGTGCCAAATCCATTTAGGGCTTGGCCAAACTAAAAATCCCACGGCTAAAAATTAAAATGAAAGCATTGAAATGAAAGGTATGGATGAGACTACCAACCTTCTCTAGACGGTTCGATGAACGGTCGCTTGTAGCTCCCAGAATCGGCAACTAAACTTTCAGGTGAAAACTAACCACAAATATCCAAATGGGTGAATAGTAAAAATGAATTGTAAATTGTAATTTTTTATTACTATTTATAATTTTCAGGACCCACTTGTCTATAGTTTTTACCGTTTTGTGCCATTATGGACTAATATAATGTCTTGGAGTAGTATTTTTTAATCAGATTTATTCGACGAAAGTTGTTTTGGACCATTTCACACCTACGGCAGGTACGTTTCACACCCGACCTATAGGTTAGATGCCATGTCCATGTGCATTATGCATTTGACATGTTGAACACTTTCATAAACCCTAGGTGCGACCCCACTTCGTAACCGACATAGAACCTTCACACTACTATAGAAGTGTCATTATGTAGCAGTAGGGATTTTCCGAACATGGGTACCCTAGTTAGATCCCCTTTATGTATTCTAGTGCCCAGGCCGTTGTTTGTCTTTAGGATTGGGAGTCTTTTGTAGTTACGCCATGACGTTGTGATAAAGACTCATACTCTACTTTGTCTTATGCTGGCCATCTCCCTTAAGGACTCCCCTTAGTTATATCATGTTGTGATTGCATTGCATCATCCTTCTTGCCGCTTGAGCCTTGTGCTGGTTCTTGCTTACTCAGTTGTTAGCCTAGTGCCTGAGCACTTTTTCCTGTCAAGCCCTGCAGAGCTTGTATTTTCCCTTCACAATTTGATGACCTTTTGACCTTGAGGGAACACCCCCCCGAGTGTCCACATCCTGCATGCACTTCCTTGCATTGATCATAGGTATGTTCCACTGCTTTGAACTAGTCTGCTCGCTATTTGACACTCGTTCCCTCACTTGTTGTACTATAAGCAATTTTATTCTTTTTCAAGCTTTTCCCAAATATGAAAAAGACCAAAAAATCAAATATTCCAAAGATCCGGACGGGATTATGGTTACTACTCGTTGGAAGCTGTTGTGTCTCCTTTGAATAGAGCATTCATTCCACTCCGTACATTATGAGTCGGGACTAGAGAGTGGGCCTTAGGAGCTGTACTTGTTTATCAGTTTCTCCACCGATTGGTTAAGCTTCCAGTCATTATGGAGCCCTTTGTAATGCCTCCTACATTGCATAGTTTATGTCAAGTCTATGCTGCCTGAGTTTATCCATCTGCTCATGCTCTTGTTCAAAGGAAGTCCTGAAACTAGTGTCGGCCACTCCTCAGATCTCTTGACTATTGCATGTCGGCCATCCTTATTGAGTCAGTCCATTTCACCTGATTTATTCCAAATCTTTCAACGTAGCTGGTACCTCGTGCTGGTTGATGGGGGATGCCTTAATGCCCTCCTGCCAATGAGTCTTGTTCCATCGACTTCAACCCATTCATTCCAGAACTTGAGGCTTACAGTCATTAGTGGTAGGTTCTCTCGCCATCGACAGTTTTGGGAATACATCAATGTCTCCTGATCGATGGATTAATCCTAGTGTTCGAATTCAACTCATTTATTCACACTCCAATCATTGTGCTATGTGCCTTGATGCCCATTTTCATTATTGGTGGGTTATCTCGCGTCTGTTAATGGTATACATCATTGACCAGTAATCAGACGACATCACATCAGGTTCGACCCCAACTCCTTTATTCACTTGATGGGACTTGAACTGTCGAAGACTTGTGTAGAAGACCTCAGGCAATAGTGGCATTCAGTATGATACTTATGACTTTGACTTTACATCTGAGATATCACCTCTCAGATATCAATAGTTTGTACCTCCAGTTTGCACCAGTTGTTTCTTTTTAAGCAAGATACCATATCTTACTGTAGAGGGATCATGGCTATGATCACCTATGACATATATCCATTATGTACTTCCTGTTCATGGTCATTGTATCATATTGTTATACTACCAACATGTATTCATGGATACTATTGTATTATGAAGAGTGAGCTGCTCTTTCCACTTGTGTCTCCATCACTTTACTTCTGAGTTTTATAATGTATTTCGGCCATCGTAGCACCAGTCTCTGACCTCACACATTAGGGGGAATTTGTTACAACATAATCTTCCACATTCTGAGCATCAACATTCTTTGGCATTAGAGGAAATTTGGGTAAAAAATGGGCCTCCTAAGGAAAATAATAAGAAAATAATAAAATAATAGTAAAGAGAGAGTAAAAAAACAACTTTTTTGGATTGTATTTTCAACTTATCTCTTTGTAGATTTACTCAAATTTCAAGTGGGAGGACTCGTTGGATGCATAATTAAATTATGAATCCAACGAGTACCCATATTGCATACTTTTAACAACATTCACACCATGAAAAATTGAAAATACATTAAAAAACGTGTTTCTAGTGAGAGAAAACACATTTTTAATGTATTTTCAATTTTTCGTGGTGTGGATGTTGTTAAAAGTATGAAACATGGGTACTCATTGGATACATAATTTAATAATGCATCCAACGAGTCCTCCTGCATGAAATTTGAGTAAACCTACAAGGAGATAAGTTGAAAATACAATCCAAAAAAGTAGTTTTTATTTTTTCCCTCCAATTTTTTTAGGTGCTCCATTTTTTAATTTTAAAGCATTTTGATTGGCTAATACATGATGACATGGAATTTGTATTATTTGTGGAAGGCCCATTTTAAATTGAAATTTTCTCTAATGCCTGTAGGATCCATTTCACTAACTCAGATCCACTTTATATCCTTCAGACATACTATTTCCTCATTTTTCCTCTGACCCGCTTGTTGCATCACTATAGCAAGCGTACTCGCGAGTTGCATCACTATAGCCTACGGGTATCAAGTAAAATGGTAAAAATCACTACTTTATTACTTTTTACTCCCAAAAAATGGTCATTGGGTGACCTTTGGCTCTCCATCTTCCCAAGAAACGCCTCGATGTGTCCTTTCACTTACCTTTGAGAGGACTATATATTGAGCACATATGGCTTATGGACGGGAGGAGAAAGAAGAGCAAGAGAAGTCTAGTGGATTTTTTCCCTATCTTGAGTTTACACTCAATGATCCTTGTAGTTGTGAACCCTTTATGTTCACCTTCCAAACTCCTATCTAGTTTGAGTTTTCTATTCATTGAGGATTGAAGTGGTGGAGGCACAAGTGGATTGATCCAGATCTTGGTTTAGATTGGTTTCCGGCAAGAGGTCGTATCACATTGTACTTCTTCTTGTTTATTAATAGAAATACTCATATTCTCATCCATTAATGTTGTTTATCTTACATTGGGTTGCATTTACTTTTTATATCGTGGGCCATTGCTATTGATGATGTTAATGCCATTTATATATTATATGTACTTATTGTATATTGGCTGTCAAGACTAATTTACAGATTCAAGTGCACAGATCGGAAAGATCCAACGGGGATCTACATCAAACGTTTGGATCGAGGCTGGTTATCTCCTTCATTATCTTAGCATTGTTATTTATATAGCATAGTTCTGAGAATTGAGTTGACTTCTGGTAGTCATCCGTCTATTGTGGTCTACCCCAAGCCATAGTGAGTTTTCTCCAACACAAGGATGATTATCTAGCTCTATTTTAATCATGGAAAGCCCATTTATATTACTATTGTTGATGTCATGTTTGCAGGAGTTATAGGGCACATTTGAGGAATATAAATTCATTTTATTTTAGATTCAATATGTGAATGATGTTAATGTTGGACAAGAATTCAACCTTGATGGTTGTTGAGTGCAAGATAATGATGGTCTCTTTTGATGCATTAGATACAATAAAAAACTAAAAAAACAAACATCCTTCAACTTACATGGGTATGTTGACATACCTATGCAAAGAATATTACTTTTAGTAAAAAACATGAAAGGTAGGAAATTGAATCACCTTTCTGAATATAGAAACTTTATTTATTGAAAACTTTCATAACTAGCTCAATTTTGTTTTTTCCTAACATTGACATTTTCATTTTTTTGGAAAAATGATAAGGTGTATGACATTTTGAACATGTAAGTAATGGAATAAATATACAAAATATGGTAAACATCATAAGGAATAAAACGAGTGCGGAACTATTTCTCCCCAAAAATTTTACTTCTTTTTTATCTAGGCGAACAAACCTCAAAATTAGAACGCCAAGTGTCGGTGCATCTCTTGAAGGTATTTATGTAATGATGGCAGATTAAACTTTTTACATCATGTAAAAGTTGGTGTCAAGTAGTGGAACAAATAATTTTTTAATGAAATGGTTGAGAAATGAAAACTTTATGGAAGAAACATTAACTCTGTGTTTTTTTGGTTGATTTACATCACAAGAAAAGAAAAAAAAAATAATTACATATTTGTAATTGGGTGAAAACGCGAAGTTGGCTAACACTTTTGGCTTGTTTTTGACAAACAAAACTACTAAATTTTATGTTTTCCAACTTCGACCTCTTCAAACCCATATCTCCTTTAGGAATTTCAACTTGAAGTAAACACAAATGTTTTAGAGAATTGAATTAGATTTCTACTCATATTTTTTTTAAATTTTTTTATGGAGATATCATGGGACAAATTTAGTGCTCACCAATGGCATATACTTGAAAATTTTAGGTATGGATAATGAGTGACCAGTGTGAGCACTAGTTTTTTGAGAGATGGCTATTCATTTTAGGTAAAAAAATGTATGATCATAATATATAGACACTGCACTTGTGCATGGACTATCTTTTGAGGTTTTATCAAAAGAGCATATGTTCAGAAAATGGCGCCTTATCGACCCATGTTGATAAGCTTCAATTTTCTTTTTAGTGTGACTCTTATTGAAAAAATTAAAAGTACACTTTTGAAGAGGATAGGGCAAGGAAGATCTCTCTGAAGATTTCAATTTTTTTGTTGTTGTTTTTGTTATGATATTGAATTTTCATTTTGGGTGATTTTCAAAGTAATAAAATTCTTAAGGGATAAGGTTTAGAATTTTTTTATTAAGAAATAGAAATTCAAATCGAAATGAAACAATTATTATATCATTGGAAAGTAGATTCAGAGATGAATCCATTGCTACCAAGTCCAACAAATAATATTTAAAATTTGAAGGGGTTTGGGCTTGCTAAAGTTGCAGGTTCCAGAAAGATGCTAGATATTTTCACAGGTTTTGTTGACCATGAACTCTCAGCCAAAAAAATATCTTCCAAACTATCGGATGAGAGTTTAGTTCAAACTCTCATCCGAGAATTTTTTTTAAAATAAAACACAGTGATTGGTTCAAACTCTTGGCCTAGAGTTTTATTAAAATCTCGGCCGACAGTTTGAACTCTCACAAACTCTCGGCCTAGAGTTTTTAAAAGTCTCGGCCTAGAGTTTGAGGTTGATGTTTTTGTGTGAACATCCACGCACACTAGTTTTTTTTCACTTTGTTTTCATAAAAGTGTTTCCCAACTTTGCATTTTCACCCAATCCATAGAAAGAGGTTTATGTATGTTTGCAATTTCATCATACATGATTGTGTGTAACATACTGTAGTTGGCCATGAAACACAAACATATTGAGAGAAGTACTAAAATGTTATATTAACCATCGTTTAGACAATTTCATACCACATGCTTGTTTACTCTGAAGCTAAATTCAAAGTAGACACCTAGGATTAGAGGTGCCACATAAATTGGTCACAAAGATTGGTTAAGGTGTCGATTTTTTTTTAAAACGAACGAGAAGAGGATTATATTATATAAAAAAATGATTACGAATTCCCCGAGGGCTGCATGATAGAAACAAAAAACAAAAGGGTAAATTTTATGTGCATAACAAAGTAATAGAGAATTCTAGCTATTTGACATTTCTAATTTCTTTTACTAAATTGGACCTCCTACTTGTGACTGTGTATACTCTTATGAACTGGCCTACCAAAAAAATGCACATAAATGTAGCCTTAAAATTGACAGGGAAGGAAAGACATCATTCCTGAATGATTTCTTCTTCTACCTCTGGTTGCGTGACTTACACATCGTCCATAGGGGATTCCTCTGCATGTTCTCCCTCATGATTCCAGGGGTAGATTCCGTTCACATCTTCTTGCTCCATCTTCATAATTTCTTTCAACTGATTAAAATGATGTTTGTTGTGTTTTGCTTCATTCATGTTGAAATTCTGAATAGATCTACGTAGTTCCAACAGATTCCCATTGACCCCATCTAACCTTGCACTCAAGGCCCATTCCATGTCTTCAACGACCCTCTTTAAATATTCCACTTATCCTGTTTGAACCCGATAACTAGTTTTTGCGTCTTCCAGCCGCGATTCAAACATTGTTAAATCTAGCCCAGTCTATTTTGACTCTTCTAGGAAGGATTTTTCCACCTCAAAAATACACCTGTTCATTTTTTGAAGGTCCATCAATCCTTCCTTAATGGTAGCGATCTCCTACGTGCCATGAACTAAACCTGCATCTTCCTTCGAATGGATCGAGAGTGATCCTTTATTTTTCATAGCTCCCTTGTCTGCCATCTTTATATATTTACTCTCGCAGAAACGTTCACAATGGACAAAGTTTCCAATTTGAAGAAGGTGAGGAAAGAGTAGCTAGATTTCCCAGATATTCTCCCTCGCCTCTTTCAGAGGCGAAAAATCCATCATTTGGTAGTGATTTTTGTACCTTCCACCCACCTTCTCTTCACAAAGAGGAATGTGTGGACTTAATGATGAAGGGAAGGATCTAGAGTGGTTCTTTCCAGGAGAAGCCTCGAGCCTTCCATCTGGTAGTGACCATGCCTATCTTCGACCTCCGCCATTAAGAAAATTTCTCTTGGGTGTTGAACTCATTTAATGAGTTTTCAAAAGTCTCTACACCACTTAGGGGTGATGTGATTCCTATCGAGGGATATCTCCCCTTCCTTTAACTTCATTACAGCGTTGGCCAAGTGGTCCACCAAACCATTGAGCCCTCTTTTAACGTGGTAGAACTTGATGTTAGTCCTATTGGGATAAATGTGGAAAATTCTTAGTTGAAAAATGTTTAGATTTTTGTTCCCTTTTCTCATGTTATTCATGGATTGAACAAAAATTCTCGATTCACCGGAAGCAATGAATTCTTTGACTTGCAACTCATTCAAGATTTCTACTCCTTGAGAGAGTGTCATCCATTCTAGAAAATTGTTCATTCTCTTGTCAAGACCCAATTGGAATGTTCTTATAATTATTCCTCTTGTGTCATAGATAACCCTTCCCGCACCTGCCTCCCCTGGGTTACCTTTCGATGCACTATCAAAGAATAAATAGAATTTTCCTTGAGCCTTGACCCAATTTTGAAATTTTGTTGGGGAGATGTCTATTTCCCACTACTCTTTGAGGTGAGCTTTGGACTCAAGAGAGATTTCCTTTACAAAGTTGACGGTCCATTTGTGTTCAAAGGGGGTTAGTATATTTGATGTTGAGATTGATTTTCCTCATGTTAGAAAGAACTCCTTCATTTGCATTTGAACTTTCAAAGAAACTCTTCTAACCTCGAAATTTTTCCCGTCAAATTTTTCGTTATTCCTTGCAAGCAATATTTTCCAATTAATATATTCGGGGGCATCCCTCCATAATTGCTTCAAGGAATTTTTCTTCTTCTTTAGAGTTATGGGATAAGAAAACTCCCATCCCCTGTAGAATGCACTAACTAGATATGGAAGTTGATGCGCAATTTCTTTCATGAAGATGTTCCATATTTCCTTGGTGAATTTACATTCAAGGAACAAGTGTTGTATTGATTCTTCCTCTTCCTTAAACATAACACATCTATTAGGTTTTTCGATTCCCTTCTTTCTCAAATGCTCAGCTGTGAGAATTTTCCCATGTACCAGTATCCAAGAAAAGGTGTTTAGCTTTGGAGGGCTATGAGAAGTCCAAACACATCCCCAAATCTTGTCAATGAGAGGAGCTGGTAGGTTGTTGAGCATAATTTTATATCCTTCTTTTACACTATACCTTCCTATTGGTCCCCATCCTCTGAAATCTCTTTCTTTTTTGTTCATTGGTGCCCTACCATTTAGTTCAAGGATTATCTTATTAAATCGTGGCACTAGGTCCCCAGGGATATCCAATATTTTCTAGCCTTTCTAGTTTCCATTTTTGTGCCACCTTGAAGCTTGTACAGGGTGTTGATTCCTTTTTCGCTGAGCCATCCTTTTACTTATCAGAGCTCCTCTATCTTTCCAAGGGGGTGGGCGTTGTTCAAAATCCTATCAGTCCATATTTTTATCCTCTTGACATTTCTAGGGTCCCAATGAAGATGCTCTTGAATTAAATTGGTTGCCGATTTATAGAGATCCCATATTCTGGTGTCGTTTCCTTCTATTCCTTGATCCGGACTTCTGATCCTTGGTCGTTTAAGATATTTCTTTTGGATAACTTTCTTCCACTAGTCATTGATTCTTGTTATTAGTCTCCAAAGAAATTTTCCTCCCATTGATACATTAACCAGCCTTGGTTATCTTATAGAAATACCTCCTCTTATGACTTCATTTCTAATAGTTTCCCACTTGATTAGATGGAATTTATTGCTTCCATCCTTTCCTCCCTGCTAGAGAAAACTCTTGAGTAGTTTGCTCACATTACTTAGGAAACCCACCGTAGCTAAAAGAGATGGGCATAGAAATATAGGCATTGAGGACAGAGTGGATTTTAAGAGAGGTACTTTTCTTGCTAAGTTTAACCATTTCATCCCCCAGGTTTGGATGCGAGATTTAAATTTGTGAAGAAATTCTTCCCATGCGTCGGGACTGTTTTTTTTTAGAGTGATATGCACACCAAGGTACTTGAAAAATTTCTAGTTGTTGAACCCTTGGAACCCAAGAGTTATTGATATTTCTAACAGAATATTTGGAGGATAGTTCTAGCTATAAATCTGGCACTTGTCTCTATTAGTCATTCGTCAAGAATATTTTAGAAAAGTAGAGAGAGATGAGTTGAATTTATTTGCTAAATAAACAGAAGCACTACTAAGGAGGATGGTGTCATCAACAAATTGTGCGTTATTGACAACCCTTACTCCTCTTGAAATGATTATTCCCAGGAGATTTCCACTCTCATAAATCCAGTTAAGACATCTTCTCATAGCATCAGCTACAATGATATAAAGAAGAGGAGAGAGTGGGAATCGTTGCCTCAACCCTCTAGAGGCTTTAAAGAAATTGGCGGGTCTACTGTTAACCAAAGGGGCAAGCCATGGATGATCGATGCATGCCCCTATCCACTTGATAAAAAGAGGGGAGAATCCAGACCGCTCCATAAATTTGAAAAGGAAACTATGATTGATCCTGTCAAAGGCATTTTCTAAATCCAGTTTAATTGCCATACCTTTTTCATGTATGTTATAGCTAGAATGAATAGTTTCTTCAACTAAAATTATGTTGTCTATGATTTGCTTTCCTACAATGAAACCTCCTTTATTCTCTAAAATTATGTTGGGGATGAGATTATTTAGTTTACTGGTGATGATTTTTGTGAGAATATTATATGATGCATTGCAGAGAGATATGGGGCAGAATCATTTTAAATAGCTTGGATTTTTTTCTTTCAGGATCAGATCTATGAAAGAGGAGTTAGTATCTCCCCCTATCTTGATTCTTCCCTTAGAGAATTCCAACATTCTGCAGAGATCCACTTTTATAATGCTCCAATATATTCTATAAAAAAAATGGGAAACCCATCCGGGCCAGGAGCCTTTTTAGGATGCATGAACCAAATGGCGTCTCTAATCCATGCCTCCGATATTTTCCCAAGAAGAGATTCATTGTCCTCGATCGAAACAAGGGCTGGAATGTTGCTGTAGATACTCTGACTTTCCTCTAGCTCCTCTTCTTCCTAAACTTGGTATAAAGAACAAAAATACCTAAAAGCAACATCTTTAATTCTCTACACCATGGATATTTTTTCTCCATTCTCATTTTCCAGCTCCAATATAGTGTTTCTTCTCATTCTTTCTTTATATTGATTATGAAAGTATTTGGTTTTTCTGTCTACTACCTTCATCCAAAGGCCTCTTGAATTTATTATCCATTCTTCTTCCTCCTTTTTTTCCATTTTTGGAATCTCCTCCCCCAACATTTTCTCTTTTGCTAGACTCTATGCGGTTATTTCACTCTACTCCATTTCTTCTTACAATATTCCTAATTCTCAAATATTTTCCCTATGAAATGCAGCCAAGTGATTTCGGGTTTTTAACCAAGCCTTAATAGCTTCTTTGGTGGCTCTCAATTTTGCCTCCCAAATAAAACCCGGGGTCCCTTGGACATAAGTATGCCATGCCTCTTTGACTATATTATACAGTTCATGCTCATTGATCCATGATGGAGAAAAATTTAAAGGGAGGGGGCCACTTAAATCAGGAAAAATAAATTCAAGAATAAGAGGTTTATGATCTGAAACAATAGAAGGAAGAATTTTGGAGACAAGAATAATGCTTTTTAGCATAAAAAAATCACTTATAAGAATTCTGTGAAGGTGCATCGCTATATGTATAGGTCCTAATATTTTGTTACTTCATGTGTAGTTTCCTTTATTGGAATTCATATCAATGAGATTCTATGAGGCTTGCAGGTCTTCCAAATTCTCTCCATAGGGATCCCTGACTCTTACTCTTCCTCTTTTTTCGTTGAGGGATATTGTGGTGTTAAAATCCCCCGCTACTATACTTTGATGGTGGAGATTCAATTTGTGAAGGTCTTCAAAGGAAAGCAAAAGGTCATGATTATTATGATGGAGAACTAGTCCGTATACATTACATATATGTATTATTCCATTTTCTACTTGGTCATTTAGTTCAACCATGATTGAGTTAGTGTTCTTCCATTCTCATGTTCTAGAAAATCTATGAGCATCCCACCAGATGGATATTCCCCCAGAGTTTCCTACTGCTACAATCAAGCTGCTCTTGATATTCTTCCATATATTTTTCATAGTTTCTTTACATTCTTCCTCACTCATTTTTGTCTCTTAGATGAGGATTATAGAGATTTTCTCATTTTTTATCATATTTTTAATGGATTCTGTTTTGGTTTTACCTCATAATCCTTTGTAGTTACAATAGACTATTTTCATTATTTATGAGTAATTGAGGGAGGATTTCTTACCTTCAAATTCTCAACTGCCCCTATTGGCTGCTTTCCTAGAGTACATATTATCTTGATATGTTGGTATAGACTGGCTTGTTTCCCTTACACCTTTTCTTTCTCATCTCACTCCTCCCTATGCATCCCTTTTGATTTATTTCCCTTCTTCTGTGGTTTTTCTTTCTCTTCCTCCCTTATTTCTATTGATTTTTCTTCTGAGAACTTGGATTTTTATCTAGTCACTAAGCCTGATGAGTCTGTGAATATCTCCTTGGATGACTTAGCCAAGTTTTCCATGACTGGAATGTTTCCATTTTCCTCTTCTTCATTGTTAGGTTGATCTTCATTATCCTTTCCTATTTATTCTCTTATTTCCCCTTCCTCATCTTCCTAAGAGGGTAAATTTTGAAACCTGTTTCCTGAAGGGTCATCTTTGCTCTTTGTTGGATGGCGGGGGTTGAACCATCTATTGTTCTTTTCTTCCTTTTTTTGTGGCCACATTCCAAACTTCTTCCTTGCTTAATTATTCTTCTAGGGTCTTATTTTTTGCACATTTTCTCACAAAGTGGTAATACTCATGGAAAAAATTGCATTTAAAGGGGATTTGTTCATGGTCCACCTTGTGCAGATGACACCATCCGTCCATGGTGAGTTTTATTCCTTAATGTAGAACCTTCTCCAAATCCACTTCAATGCATATTCTGGCACATGAAAATAGTGGGGGTTTGGGTTCAGATCTATCTATATACTTCCCAAGAGTATTTCCTATTTCCCTTAAGTCATCGTCTTCCCAAAAATGAAGCCCCAGGTGAGGTAGATTCACCAAAACAGGAACACCATTGGGGATATCCTTTTTAGGGTCAAAATATGAATTCCATTGATTTAAGTACATACCTCTGGGGCCCATAAAATAGGGGCCATTCCTGAAGATGAGATCTTTGTACTCGAACTCAAGCATAAAGACATAGAAACTCTTTCCACATAAATTTTGAATCTCTTCTCCTTTAATTAATGGACGCTAGCTCTTGTTTAGCCATATTTCGATTTCTCTTGGGGACGGATAGAGTCCATTGAAATTCCCAATGATCCCTTTCTCTGAGAGTGCCACCACCTTTATTTTTTCTACGAGAGAGGACCGCGAAACTTCTGAGCCACAACTAACATGACAAATCTGGATTTAGAGGAAGAATCGACTTTAGATCTTGTCACAATATTGTGAGAGATGGCTCACTTATAGTGATCTTCTAGAGAGATGACCCCCTATGGAGAGGAGGCCAAGGCGACTTCCATAGGAGATCAGAAGTGAAGACACAGAGCAAACCCTAGCAGTAGTTTTTCTTTCCAAAAGCTGCAAGCATTAGAGTATGGATTTTTTTAGTCCCAAGATACCATTGAAGAAAGTTAGAAACTATTTATAAGTTCCTTGACATTACTTCCTATGTTAAGGTGTTGATTAACAATCACTCGTTATTTAAAAATTCAATTTTTCCACTCTTGCTAAGAATTAATTTCTTACAAAATGCATGCACGATACCCAAAAGGAAAAATCCTGTGCATGATATTATCCCAAAAAATCAGATTCACAATATTATTGCACAAAATAGCATGTAAGATATTAGTTCACAAAATCTTGCGCCCTCGATTGGTTCACAAAATCTTGCGCCCTCGATTGGTTCACAAAATCATGCATGCGATATTAATTCAGAAAATTGCTTGCACAATTTGGAGCTCGTCGAACAAAATATAGGGGTTAAGCGATTCTAGTTCTTATGGGTTATGCGATTTATGGGTTAGGGGATTTAGGTTTTAGGGAGCTAATAGTACAAAGAAAAGAGCCTGTAGTGGAGGTCATATAGGAGGCTTTTAGTGTTACAGGGTTAGCAAAAATTCTCAAAAAAATTCTGCTACAACCTCCACCAATGCTAGTGGATGTTTTAATGGAGATTATTATAGATATATTTTATAACTATAAAAAAATTGATGGACGGATGTTTTGGTGGATGCTTTTTTACCAGTGTGCTTTTCTTAAATTGTATGCACTTGTGCGTGTATTAAAAAAGGCACCGGTGTTGTATGATGTAAAAAGCTACACCAGTTCACTCAAACAGAACGAGCACTGGAAATAACCAAATTTCAATGCTGCACTGGTGCTTAGGTACAACATAAACACATCGATGCAATATGATGCATCATACACACCAGACAATTTTTAATATTTTTAAATTTTAATGGAGTTGTCCATTTATAAGAGTGCACTAGTGCATTTCATTATAAAACACACCGGTTCCTACAAACTATCAAAATAACCCTGTGCATTTAAACAAATCGAATGCATCAACACGCTTAAACACACAAAAAATACACTAGTTCATATAAGCTTTGATAGTTCTCGATGTGTATAAACCATTTACATGCACCTGTGCGATAAAAGGACAAACATGCACTAGATAAGTTGCCTTTCATGTGGACATTCTTATTTTTAAAATTTAACAATGTGTTTAATTTACATTGGAGTGTTGGGCCTGTTGTTTACATAAATGCACCAATGTGTAGTATTCAGATAGATGCACTCGTATAACATCAATTATCAAAGGAACCACATATGATTCTTCGAATAGTCACTACTAACATTGTAGTCTAATATATATATTATATTTTTTATTTTTTTAATTCCATTAGTCATCTAAAATTGAAATATTTGTTTATAGTACTATTCATTTCAATTTCAATTATTGCATTTGTTTGGATTAATTTTTTATATCATAGATGCAAGCATCTATTGTAATATTTAATCATTGATACACTTAATTACAAATGTACCATTTCACATGTAACATTTGCCAATAACATTGAAGAATGAAATAGAATAAAAAAGGTTATTTTATTATATATCAATAAGAGTGCCTTTCTCATACAAAATATGACAACATAGAGATAACAATAATCAAAATGTCAACATGCATGTAATTGTTACACTTATTGGTAACCCATTGTCTTTCAATTCGGACACTATGTCTAGTACATTATTATACAAAATGTCTGATTTTCATAGAAAATTATTTCAAAATATACAACAAGCTACAAGAGCTTGAATTAACATCAAAATTAAATATGGATCATCATTCTTTGTTCGAAATGTTATCGGTGGTTGAGCAACTTGCATCAATTGGATTATTTTGCCGAATGTTTTGTTGATTTGCTCGATTGTTTTCCTCCTCTTCAGATTCCATATGCAAACATAAAAATAAAGTTTATTGAGTGTATCTACATTGTTGGTAATAATGAAAAATAAAATTCATCAATGTATAATTAAAAAGCGATGTACCATAGAAATAATTGAGTCATGAATGATACAGATTATTTCAAAACCAAATCTTATTACTTCTATCAACAAGTATTCTATTGACTCCACTCCATACTTTGTTTCGTGCAAGTTTTATGCCCTATCACAAATCCTTTATTTAATATAAAGTATTTTTGTTGTTTTATTAATTATAAAATGAGAGAAGTAAAAAAATATAGATACTTACAAAAACTACAATTAATTTTTGATACGCCAACATATACTCACAACCCTTGCTTAACATAATCTCAATTAATTCGTATAATGGCTCCTCTTTGTATGTTAACACCTATTTCAAGACATCCATAGATTTCCAATGAAAACAAAAAAAAATTAAATATACAAATCACAACCACTACAAAATCTTAATTTCTTATAAGGAAATAAAAAATATTGACAAACTTTGATATCAACCCCTTTTTCCTTATTGTCCTATCTTGTGTGCTGAATGGGTTCCATTTTTTTTCTTTTCTCCAACAAAACATTTGAAAACTAATATTTAATGTTGAATTAAGTTAATGATGTCTACATAATGATAAAAATCAATGATTTCATACATTTGAAGTGCGTTGTTGTTGAGATGGATCCTCCTGTGATGCAATTATGTCCATTTGTTTGACCATCTCCTTGTACACTTTTTTGGACATCTTACTAGTACATTTTGCATATATCACCTCATTCATCCTTTGGTATTTTCATAATTTTTCCGGAAATGTAAAATGACATTAAACTATTTTTTTCTGTTGATATGAAAAATAAATATAGCAGAATTAAAATTATTGAAAGAATGACACTTTGTAGTAGTTATACATACGTATTCTACATAATTTTTTGTTTATGAGTATTACTTTTTGAATAATTGTTTTTTTTTGTTTTATGTTTATTCTATTGCAAGTTTGACAGGTCTCATTCAACATTGTTGTGGGAATGCCTCTTGTAGTTTACATTTGACCTAATTCTTTGAATCATTTGAATGGTTTCTGTATTGTAAGTGAGAATTACATATATATGTTCATCCACTATATCCCTCATGGTATTATACAATTATTTTCCCATTCTATTAACTTTGAGCACCACTCTAGATGAGCTAACGACCGATTGATCATCATTTCCATCTTCCATATTTGTTTTCTTATAATGACATTGACTTCTGTTGTTGCTAGTCATGCATAACATTCAACATACGTGAATTAAATTATTTGAAACATATTAGTGAATATTCTTAAGTACATTATTACTCAAATTGAAGAAATAATTAATATTGACTTTTTTTTATTCACCTAATTCATCCCTCTACAACTTTTCCATTAACGTTTTACACTCTTTTGGACTTAGATTGGTAAGAATATTACCGAGCTTCTTCATTTTTCGGCTCTGCATGTCACATATTTACCAATACATATTAGTTAATTTTAGAAATAATCCAAACATTAATTTAAATATAGAAATCAATTAAAAGCATTTTCCGTCTTCACATTTCTGGATGTGCTCCCATCATGTTGACTAAAGTTGTTGTTCATTGAACTCATATCGTGCATTTTATATCATTAAACAACTTGGACCATTAAATATAGAAGCCATCGATATATTATTCAATTGAATTACAAACCTTCAAAAGAGAAAATGAGCCCTGATATCGACATGCTTGATCACATAAAACACCCTGGTGCGTGTATGTAAGGAAACACACCAGTGCATGATATCAACATACGTGCACCCTGAACAGCTGAAAATTATTTGATGTTTTATGAAAATAAAAAATGATGTGTTCCTATCATTAGTGGTGCAATATTCATATAAATGCATCGTGAAATGAATTTTTTTTTGTTGCATTTTTATGAAGTAAAACACCACGTGCCATATATCATGTCGAGTGCACTTC
The DNA here is from genome assembly GCA_027924585.1 of Larix kaempferi. Classification (NCBI taxonomy): domain Eukaryota; kingdom Viridiplantae; phylum Streptophyta; class Pinopsida; order Pinales; family Pinaceae; genus Larix; species Larix kaempferi. The sequence continues at coordinate 41,778,231 of BSBM01000493.1, forward strand.
CATTATACCTGCACCGGTGAGTTTCTATAATACAAATGCACCAATATTGATGCATACACTTTTTTATTGAAAATTAAAACAAAAACTTACCAGGGCCGACATGGTTACATATTCGAACCAAAACGTGACCCCATATCACCTTACGATTTCGATATATAATCACAAGCTTATAAAATATAAAATCCCTAAAAAATGAAATCGTAATTGTATATAACAATAGAGGGATTTAAACCCTAATGTCAAATTTTGTACCCACATCCGCGAGAAAATAAGGGTTGCAACATTGAAGCAAAGTATGAATTTCTTTTTTTTCTAAATCTAGTTAAAATCTAAATAAGATAATAATATCAACAACAGAATTTACATACTTGAAATATTTACTATGCAGGGTTTTGTTTGATTCACCATACCTAACAAATTTTGAATATCAGAATAATCCAGTTGCTCCAAACTCCTTCCACGTAAGTCTCTCTTCCAAAACTCTCCCCTGAAATTTTTGGCAAAAGAATGAATTAATGTTTTTTTTTTCTTTTAAACATTATTTAGAATTCGTTTTTGAACTTAAAACCACCGTCATTTTTTCAGTTTAGGGCAAAAATAGCTTGTGAGATTTTTTTTAATTTTCACTTTTTTGGCATTTCAATGCACTTGTGGTTATGATGCACTAGTGCAGTCATACATGAAACACACCGGATCTTTGAATTTAAACACAACACTAGTAACATTAAATTTAGCAGCTTAAAAAAAATTGCATGCCATGGTGCGTGTATAATTAGGATGCCCGAGTGCACTTATGTTTATGAAACGCACTGACTTGAAAAACGTTGTAAAATGTATGTATAAACATCCGCTACCAAATGTAGTAGATATTTTATATTGTGGGGGATTTAGCGGATGTTCTTTTAGGTTTATAGTTTTTAGTTTGGTGTATGTGAGCACATCGGTGTGTGTATATTTGAATAGACACACCAATTTAATTTGTAAATCTTGTGGTTTTATGTATCGACTTAAAATTGTATATTCATATAAAATGTTATTTTAGTATTCAACCACACTAATTACAATGATTCATAGTATATATATGTTGCTTAAACTCAACTTATTCTTATAAAATGGTTTCCAAACTATATTGAAAATTAAATTGTAATATAGTTCCTGAAAAAAAATTAGGATTGTAGAGACGTATATTGATTATTGATTTGGCTCAAATGCAGGAATAACAATTTGTAGTATGAAATGAGAAATTCTTTAGATTCCATATCATTCCATCTTGTTCAAAGTTCGACGAGTTCTTCCTTTCCATGACTAGTAATTTCAAGTTTTATTTATATTTTTACTATTTATTTGAATTCATGTTATCCATGTTAATCTGACTATCAACTTATTATTTATTGCAGAATCCTAATTCGGGCTTGATTCGGATGCATTAGACATCCCACTAGTTTCAGAACATCATAAGCTATTATCAGAAGCAATATACTGCAAGCAGTTCATAGATGGAAATGGGAAGCCACTTTACCCCTCCATTTGTAGCATGCCATGTTCAAGCCACTATCCTAACTCATCAATAGGAAATCGGTGTGAGCTAGAACTCTTTTATGACACCCTAGTAGCTTGTGATTGTTCAAAATGTCAAAGGATGAAGGATAACCCTCGGTGTGTCACACACACCTATTAAACCAATGATAGATTATCCAATGTTGATGGTGTAATACCCCCTACCACAATAAAAAATACAATAAGCGATATAGAAAATACACACATGAATAATTCCCTATGGTCATTTTTTAAAACGTTGGAATCCAAAACAGCTATGTCTCATCCTAAATTGATAAAACCATCTTCTTATGTTCAGTAAACTAAAATTTATAGTGAGATAAAGTATGATATGAATGTCACCCAACGCATCTCTACTAGAAGATTAAAAAATTTACATGAGTTGAGATCAAAATTGTCAAAGTACACATCGAGGTCAGTCCAATTTATGGAGGGTAGAGATGATTTCTCCCTTCCTATGAATTTTCAACGTAAATATAAAACTTCGTACAACTACCCTGTGAATGGCACTAGGTCATCTTCTCTACATGTGCCTAATGTTGGAACAAAATTCTCCTTTTGTGGTAGTCATTTTATGATTTCCAAGTCTAATATAGATGTTGCAAATCTTGGTTTGTTTATCCTTTCACATGTACTCATTCCTCCCAAACAGTAAGTGGCACTTATGACATTTTGTTGTCCTATCTATTATCGATCTTATTACTTGAATATTGTTAAGTACAAGCATATCATTTCCATGTATAGTATGTGCGTAAATGGTTATGTTTATGGAAAAATTAACAGGAAGAACTTGTTATATATAGATGCTCATCCAGGCACTCATCAAAACATTGCAAGGTTCACAAATAGTTCTAAGTGCTCTTTATTTTATATAAATTGTTCACTTGAGGAACACTTCAATGACGATGAGTTCTTTATGAAAAGGAAAGCATTCAGATTTGTTGGTGTACATGCAATACATAGTTTATCTCTTGGTGACGAATTTTTCATTAACTATAACTTTCGTATACCACCAACCACTCATGAGAGATGCCTTGCATAGGGATTAGCCTTACACGTTCCCTTGGGGCATAAGATAAAAAACATTGGCTAATTGTATTTGTTAATGTTGAATGGGAGTTATGTTAATGTATTGTTCAGTGTGAAATTATCTTTTATAAATTGTTAATTTAATTTATAAATTCAATTTCAAAATGTGTTGCTCAATTTTAAATTTTTATATTTAATGTGGAATTGATGTTAATTTATGACTCAATTTGAAAGTTTTCTTTATAAATTGTTTAAAACTTAACATTTTATATTGGAAAGTATTCTCGTGCTTCTATACTAATTACTTTGTATAATGCTAGATCAAAACAATTGCAATATTCTTACTAACATCATCGATGTAATATTCAATATTTTTGAAATCACGATTCTGATGATGAGTGACCTGCGTACCATCTTCTGTTGCACCCTAGTACAATGTCAAATCGATACAAGGATGAAAAAAGAGCACAACTTAGAGATGAATCATACGAAGCATGGTTGAATTAACCACCTATTCAATTTCCACTCCATCCATCCTTACCAATTAAGAATGCATATAGTAATAGTAGTTCTTCACATGTTGGCAATGGAGGAAATGAAATAGATGTTGGTGTAGCTGGATTTTTCACACCAGCTCGTGCTAAAGATAATCGACTAAGGATTCATGAACCCTTAGTACCAATTCATAAACATGCTCTATGCAAATAACAAACAATAAGCAAATGATCTATGCAAATAACAAACATGAAATAGATCTAACTACTGCAGTAAAATGCAAAATCAACATGAACCCATAAATGAAATTTTATTTTTATATTATTTGGAAAATAAGGGTTTGTAGTAATGGTTACCTCAAAAGAAGAGGTGATGAGGGCCCTTGCAATAGTATGAAGAGTAGTGTGTCTAGTCTCCAAATTTCCTTGCTTTCCTCCAAATGCTCAATGGGTTGGCCAAGGTTCAACTAACTGGGCATAAAAGCTTGAAATGGGAGGCTAAAGTGCAGTAGGAAATTTGGCAGCATGAGGGTGTGAAGAGTGATTCATGTGAAATGGGGGGTATCCATCACCTTTTTATAGTGATTTTGAGTGGTGGAGTATTGGCCCATACTTTTGGGAAACTAATGGTATTGGGAAATGGTTTTAAGTATTTTCCCTCTATTTTGAATTTATTTTGATTTTTTTCCCTTTTTCTTTTATTTTGAGGATTTTTGGTTCCTTTTTGGGCTTTTAACCTCTTTTGAAGGAATTTAATTAGTTTTTAGGGAAATAATGTTTTTTGCCTATTTGGTTACCAATTTAGGGTTTTTTGGGGTTTTGGAGGCCAAAAATGTGGGAAAAGTGGACAAATGGCTTATGTGAGTAAGAAGATGATCTAGTAAACAATTTTTGGGTGTTAATGGAGAGGTAATAAAATGGTCAGAATACCAACAAGCAACACTCCTAAAAATTAGAAAAAGTAGACTCATTGATAGAATGGCGGTATAGGAGCATGCAAACACCTATATAAAAGATATGAAATCTCACACAAATCATATCCCCTGCAGGGTGATGAAATCCACAGTCAAGCAATACGAAATGGAGAACCAAGTGGTTAAAGGATATCCCTCTACTGAGAGGGACTACGGGTAAAATGGTCCTAGAAGAAAGGAAACTAAGCTACCCCGTTCATGGAACGTCTGGAAAGGTGTCCCGCATCTTCAGTTCTTTGGCCATCGTACACTTGGTATGGGAGACAACATGCACAGCGAGAAATACGAGTTGGTGTCCTTCAGTACAAATTGGAGTGTAGTATTCCACTTAGACTTCCTAAACCAATCTTGCTACTTTCCCTCCTAAGGGATAGGCCCTCCAACAAATCGGTGTCAACTGTACCAGTAAAAAATATGGGATTTTGGCTCCCTAAAAGACAAAAACTATGTCGCAAATGTAAATGGAAAAGGGGGTGTTGTTTGGATTCCTAACCCCAATGTCCTACCTAGGTAAAGAATTGTTTTTGTGTTCCCCAAGGGTGTTTAAGTGAGTTTAATTAAATCAATTTTAAGTCTCTCTTGAATTATGGAGAGAGTATGTGTGCACAAGTGGTGTGTACCCAATATCTCCAGATATTAAATGCTGAAAGAAACAACTAAGATTGAAAAATAAAAAAATCTTTTGCTTTTCAAATAAAAATACCAACTGCTGGAAAAAATGCAAATTGTGCATCGAAAATTAGACTAATTTGTGTAATATTCTATGCAGAATTTTTAAAAATGGAATAAAAATCTGAATTCCTATCGAAAAAATAACTAATCTAAAAAAAAACTCAATTTCGAGTCCCAGAGGCCAAGATATATGAGTTTGAAAATGTGTAATTTTTCAGCAGATTTCCGTACGGACGACAACTTTGGAAATGATATGTATCCACACTGTGTGATTAGATGTTGACCATATTAGTGTCATTGGATCTAGATATGATAAATGGTGACCAATAGGGCACAAATATGACTTGAAATGGAGATATCTAGTAGGGATCACGGACCATATCCACAGGTCTGTTAAAAATAAAACAAACCAAGCAAGCTAAAATAAAAAACAAACAGGTAAGGATGGTCAAAAGAAACCAAAGATTTGCAAAGATCGAACCTAGTGGAGTCACCAAAACTGTAGCTGGAGTTTTCACACCATCTCATGCTAAAGAGCACCTATTAAGGATTCAGGAAACCTTAGTAGTAGTTCATAAACATGGATAAAAACTAAACAATAAGCAAACGATGTATGAAAATAAAAAACATGAAATAGATCTAACTACTCCAGTAAAATGGCAAATCAACAGGAACCCATAAATGAAATTTCCATTTTTATATTATATGGTAGAAAATTCTTTGCAGTAATGGTTACCTCGACATAAGAGGTGATGAGGGCCCTTGCAGCAGTACAAAGAGTAGTGTGCCGGGTCTCTAGAGTTCCTTTTTCTTCTCCAAATGCTGAATGGGTTGGCCAAGATTCAACTAACTGGGCACAAAAGCTTGAAATGGGAGGCTAAAGTGTAGTAGGAAATTCGGCAGCATGAGGGTGTGAAGAGTGATTGATGTGAAATGGGGGGCCTCCATCACCTTTTTATAGTGATTTTGAGTGGTGGAGAATTGGTCCATAGTTGTGGGAAACTAATGGTATTGGAAAATGGTATTAGGTATTTTCCCTCTTTTTTAAATTTATTTTTATTTTCCCCCCTTTTTCTTTTATTTTGGGGATTTTTGGACCCTCTTTGTGGGTTTTTAACATTTTTTTAAGGAATATAATTATTTTTTAGGGAAATAATTCGTTTTTGCCTATTTGGTTACCAATTTAGGGTTTTTTGGGGTTTTGGAGACCAAAAATGTGGGAAGAGTGGACAAATGGGTTATGTGACTAGGGAGATGAGCTAGTGAACAATTTTTGGGTGTTAACAGTTGGTATTGATGAGTTATTACAACAAAGGAATGCCATGGATGCAATGTTGTTACATACATTCCATTATAATGAGCTAGGGGATGATGCTCATATAACTGAAGGCTTCTTTGAAAGCCTTAAATCGGCTTCCACTAGACCTCTATTTGAACCTGGATAGTCAAATTCTATGCAATTGGGGACAATAATGTTAGTGTACAACTTGAAAATATGTATGGCATGTCAGACCTGTGTTTCTCATCACTGTTGAGGTAAATCACTATCAACTACATTATATTTTGAGGAATCTTGTGACACAATCATCATTGAAAATGGTCGATTTTATGAACATTGAATGGCATTGTACATTTGTATTTCCCACTAACTGCAAGTTATTCAAAGATAAGGTACCTCCAAATGATAATGTCTTTCTAGACAGTTGTGAAGAGGAAAAAAATATGTTTTAAATGTTGGGTGTTGAGTACATATCATATCATGCATGTTCCAGTGATTGTATTCTAAATAGAGGTGAATATGCATACAAAGAGAAATGTCCAAAATGTGGACATGAAAGGTACAAAGAATCGAATAACAAGGCTAAATCACACGGCCCTCCTCATAATATATTGAGTGACATGCCTATAATCCTAAGGATTCAAAGGCTCTTCTGTTGCAAAGAATTAATTATGATGCAGCGATGGCATGCATTGCACTGAAGTGAGTAAGGAGTTATGTGAATCCCAACAGATTCAATAGCCATGAACCATATAGAGGATACATGGCCTGATAAATTCAAGGATGAAGTATGCAACTTCTGATTGAGCATAGCCATTGATCACGTCAACCCATATTCCTAACCAAACACCATCTATACTATTTGGCCTATAATAGTGATAAATAAAAATACCCCCCCATGTTTTTTCATGAAGAATGAACATCTTATGTTGGGTCTTATAGTCCTTGGTAGAAGACAAGTGAATAATATGGATGTTTACCTACAACCATTGATCTATTAATTCAAGGAATTATGGGAAGGGATACAGGCATATGAGGTGTCAAGACCCATCCCATCAGAGAGGATTTTTATGTTATATGGCATATGGGCATACACCACACATGATTATCTAGGGTTGGGAGTTTGCTTAGGTAAATATATTTTTGTTTGATTTGTTTATATTCAAAGCAATAATTTTTGGCATATTTAATTTGGGGCGGCTATATTCATCTTCAACACTAACGTGATCTCTTTACTATAACATTACAGGTCTTGTAAAAAAAGGTTATTATGGATGCAAATGTTGTGGACCTTCTATGAAGGCTGGGTGGTCCAAAGACCTATGAAATTCAATGTACAAATTCTCTAGGGTATTCCTCCCAGAAAACCCCTCTTATAGAAGAGCAAGATCTTCTTTCAATGGTAAACAAGAGAGAACCCAAAGGACTGAAATAATGACACCGAATGACTCGCCTAGGGAATATGATAGAGAAAAGGAGAATGAATACATAGAGATGTCTGATTCAAATGTGCAACTTGTAATCAATGATCCCGAATTATTCAACACCTATGTTAAGAAAATTCCCAAAGGGATGAAAAGGCAATTGATATTTTATGAGCTCCCATATTAGGAGATTCTTAATATTTCCTAGTTACTAGATCCCATGCATATATTTAAAAATATTTCATGTTCTTTATGGCATCACATTCATCCAAAAAGGTGACAATTTCGCTATCAGGAAAGATCTTATTTCTTCAAATACGAAAAATAAGCATTGACCAAGACAAGAAAATAGAGTAGTGGTTGGCCCATCTTTTTCATTTAGAAAAGGTGATGTCCCATGGATTTTAAAGAAAGATGATATTACTTTGGAAAATAAAGTTATATTGGGTGTGAAGGTGCATTTTTTTTATGGTATACTCTACAACACTGCTTCACTGGAGATGAAAAGTTGTTTGGTTTAAAATTAGATGACCATCTCAACCTTCTAAGGGTACGTATAATGTAAAAAAATATTTTTACTTTTTATTTATATCTTTTACCACACAAATTAAAATGGAACGAACTTTTTGTGTTTAATTTGTTGTATCATCATATGTTGTTCGTGTGTGGGTGTGTGAACCACGACTTTCCTGATGACATGCGACGTGTCATATATAAACTATTTGCATTTGTATAGTGGATCATATCGAAGGAGATTCACATCACTATTATTCCATGGTGGCATCAACAGATATGTGATATTGTTTACTGTTTGAGAAGGAACTGTTGTTGAGTTTCATGGAATTGCGGGTTCATATTCTAATTTACCTGGAAAAGGAGGTTGAATTAGTTAGGGTGGTCTCAAGTCACTAGATGTTCTTCTTGGAGAGTTTCATGAAAAAACTAAAGTGATTTTCTCGACAAAGAGAAAAACCCAAGGTATTTATGGCAGACGGTTACATATCATATGAGTTATTCTACTATGCTAGTGAGTACATCAAGAAAATCAACCATAGACCAGGAGCAGTGATTTAGGATGATGAACATGATGAGAACAAAAGTGAAGGGGAAGTACTGGAAACAAATGGAAAAAGGAACATAATAATGAGTAAGTCACTTATCTTTTGATCTTCAAATTTTCACATAGTAACTATTCACAACAAAATTCAAAATATATATTTGATCCCATACATATTGAATGTGGTTTTGTTTCCATGAATACAACAATGAATTCATTAATTGATGCAATCAATAAATTCATTTTTACAATGCCGAGGAAAAACAATCATGGATCACATTATATGAAGAGAAGAGGAGGAAATGGGACATTGATAAAAAATAATTTAGGCAGTTGCACGGTAGAGGCATGCATTTTATAGGTAATTTAAAATAAAATATGCCAATGATCTGTCCTAATAGTTGTGTTTCAGACCAAGTCAGAGAGAAATATGGTGCATCCAGTCATTATCCTCCTGAAAATGAGGATACACTAAACATTGGGATCATGTGCAGCAATTCGGTAATAAAATATTTTTATACATTTCTAACTTTCTGATGCAACTTTGAATTATAACATCTATGTTTAATATATTAATGCTTGGGTTATTAGACATATCACACCATCATTTGTTAAATTTTCTTACAGGTGCATTCATTCTCATCTATGTGGGCTTATGGGCATCATTTTCACATTGTGGATGTTGATGATGGATGTCTTACACAAGATTGTGGAGTAGAAGTCGAGTTTGACCAATCTAGTCATGCTAGCCACCGCAATCAAAACTCGATAGGAGGTATGTTGGGTTATGTCAGAAATATACGAGATACCATTCAAGTGGAATTCTCATCTTTCCAATGTGTTATTTTTAGGTGCAGGTGGTGGGATACATTTGACATGAATAATGTAAAGGAATATTGTGATACGGGGTTGATATCTATCAAATCTAGAAATATGTGGGATGAAAGTAAGGAGCCTTATGTTTTTCCAAAACACTACAACCAATTGTTCATTTACCCATATGTGTTGGATAAAGATTGTTGGTTTATATCAAGACACGAACCTATATCTAAACATGTTTTTGAGAATGACTGTGCTATCATGCCAACCGAGGAAGATAATGAGAGTTATGGCAACATAGAGTGATATGTACATGCATGTTTTATTTCATCATTTAGAGATTGAGATATCATTTTCTTATTGTTATATTTGATTGTCTAATTATATTGTTTATGTTTCATGTTATGATGGTGGAAATGGAAAGTTGATTACTAGATACAGTGTTTAAACAATTTGAGTTGGTTAACAAGCAATATGATGTGAAATATGTCTCATGTCTATCAAGTAATTTGTGATTGTATGGAATGATTGTATGTCATTCTCCATAGTTAAAGATGATATTTGTATCTTTCCATCTAGTTCATAATTGCACTATGGTTTTTATTATTTAATTTATTGTATTGTTACAATTGGATCATAATCAACGAATTAGAGTACGAATTATCGTTGATGTTAACCATATTTATTGTTTGTTGTAATTTCATCTACTACCATTCTAATAACATGGGCAATTTAATGATTGTATTATACTTAGACACTTATATTTTATATCTTAGATACTTAGACACATATTTATCATTAAGGCAGAAAAGACTTATTGCAAGATTAATAAAATATGTATATCCTTTAAAATTTATATGATATAACACAAACAATATTTTTTTTAAAATATTTGGAATATCCATATTCATATCTATATGTATTTCAAGTTTCATTTTTGATGGCTTATTCCATCATAATTTTTACTGTATTTTCTATATTTCTGTCACATGCTTCATTATCCACAAATTGAACATCACGTCTAATTAATAACTTCCTTATGACTGGATCATATAATTTGTATGATTTTGTATCTCCTGAATAACCAACAAATATGCATTTTTGTCCTTTATATCTAATTTCTCTCTCAACTCATCTGGAATATGTGCACATGCAACACAACCAAAACTTGTTGGTGGGTAAAACTACCCTATAGTAAGGAAATGGATACTATCAACTGAAAGGGGATGACAGGTAAGCATATTAACTGTGTTACAGAGATGTTTATGAAAGGAAATAGGTTATAGGTCTTGAGAACATACCTTTCGAATGACATTCGATCCTATCTCTTATTTGATCTTGCACTCGATCCTCAAGTCAACCTCCTGTTCAATAAACCTGCAATACAAGTACCTTTCTCAGCGTATCTTGGATAATATATAATGATGAAATAGAAAAAGTAATTTAAACATCCAATATTAACCAAAGCAAATCCAAACAAGTATATCACTTCAATGAACACTTAATTTGGGACAAGAAAGATGCTTCAACCTTTTATTGTCAAATGCAAATTGATGATATAAAGTATACCCAACTTTGTGACATGCTCCTGCAACCTGATCATGGGCTCCTACTCTTCTCTGGCTTGGATATCTTCCAGCATAATATCCTCCAATGCAAGCTTCTCTTCAAGAGTCTCTCAATAATATTCATGTCTCTAACCCCTCTCTTTATTCTTCCTTGTATTTATAGGACAAGGGAAGCAGTTAAGGTCGAGAGATGGTTATGGAGGAAGTTGGGGAAGTTGGAAAACCAACTGCAACTAATCCTCTTCATGAAATTAATTATTTGTTAATCATCTTTTGAGGTGTACGCTACTATTGCTCAATGAAGTAGCGCTCAGGGCGCTACTATAGTGTTTTTAAACTAGTGCTCATCACTTTTTGAATGTTGAGCGCTACTCTGTTGAAGAGGAGTACCGCTCATGAGGCTTAAGCGCTACTATTGCACACTGGAGTAGGGTACAGGTGCTAGTCTATTGAAGTAGTGTCACGTCCCCATCTAGACCCTATCACTTTAATATTTTAAATGATGTAATATTGTTATGAAATCGTGGTGAGGAGCTCAAGGCCAAGGCCTTGCCATCGATTTATTGATGCATATGGTTTGCGTGCTAGCCAAGCACATTGGAACTCCAATATCATGCAATATGCATTTTAATAAAATTACCCACAACTAGCTATCCAATGCAACAAAGAGATGGGGGCATGATTTCACAAGGAATTGGGAGGGAAAACATTCAAACCCTTGTGCCAATAGAGTCAAGCCAAGTGTCAATGAGGGAACCCATCAAACCCTCAACTACCCATGTTGACTTTTGTACCCAATCATTGATTTCTACCAAGAAGTGGTTGAGGTAGTTAAAGCCTTGGGAATGGAGAGGTATGGCTGTCCAAATTCAGGTATGGGCAAGCCACCCTTCATGGAAAATCGTGTTTGTCCCCTTGGGCAATAAAAGAGCCACGAAATTGCTCTCAAGGGGATTATTCACCATGGCCTCTCTCTCTCACGCAGCTCTAGCTGCTTGGGTGTTTTCCTCCCTCAGTTTTCTGTGTTTCCCTTCATCCTTTAGCTAGGAAGGGGCGTTTTTGTGTTGGTTACCAGTGGGGGAAGAGAGCAGAACATTTTTGGGTCTTCCTGGAGGTCGTTTAGGCCATTGGAAAGGATCCTAACTAGTGGAGAGAAATCTGTTTTGCTCCCTCAGGTGGAAATCAAAATTCCACAGTTCGTTTGGGTGAACCACGAGTTGGGAGAGCCAATGTGGACCCTGTTTTGTGAACACCTCTGTTGTAAATGTGTAACCCTGTCAATAATCATTTTGCTGTGAAAAGAAAGAGTATGTTGGGGTATGGGTAATGGGTAATCCATTGTTCTGGCTTGAGCTTGAGAATGAGCATCCATTGTTCCATTGTAGCCTGATAAACCCAGTTGGACTGGCTTGGCTGAGATAAAATGGTTAATGGGCTGTGGGTGAGCTGGAATGTTCCCTTTCCCTTGTGAGAATCATGCCCAACTCGGGGGTGGCCTTCGGACGGACTCAGTATAAGCTGTCGAAGAGCCTACGGCTGGGTGGAACGTTGCAGCGACATAGCTAGTTGCTTGGGCAGTTGCAAACATGAAGATAAGTGTTTTTATGTCTATATATTTACTTCTGCATTGTTTTAATTAATTGATGACTGATATTGATATACTAGGTGCATATGAAGATATGTGTGTGGATGAATTTGTTTCCGCTGTGCATATTTGTTTGATTTACATCTGCACGCTTTGTTTTTAACTATTTTTAACTGTATTCCTCTAATGAATGGACTGAGTTTTATGAAAAGCCCCACAATTTGTTATCATGTTCCCTCTCTTATTGGGTCAGCAGGTGGGTATGTGACAAGTAGAGTAGCGCTCATGTCTCAAAATGACATTTTTAGGGTTTTTCCAGTCTTGCCAGGAGGTGGAGTAAGTCAAAGTCTCATTTGGGGTCAACATGATCCTCCATCCAAGTTGTCCTTTTGTGTGATCAATAGCTCAAGATGATCACAGATGGAGAGGTGCAGGTTTGACCTATAACAAAACTTTTAAATGAGAAACACTATGTTTCATACTTGTGCATGCTTCTTGAGGGATTTTTTTTTTCACACTCTTTGTTGGGCACCTATTCATGATATATACAGTCATTTCAACTTCCTCATCCCAATATTAATTTGTCAAATGCTTGGCTTCCACCATACTATGCGTCATCTCCATAATGGTTCTATTCCTTCTTTCTGCGACACCATTTTGCTGAGGTGTATACTGCGCAGTGAATTGCTTGTGTATTCCATGATATTTAAAAAAAATAGAAAATAATTTGAGACATATTCACTACCTCTATTCATCCTTAATACTTTGATATGATAGCCACTTTGCTTCTCCATAAGTGCCTTAAACTGCTGAAAAAAAACCAAATACATCATATTTGTGTTTAAGAAAAGAAATCCATGTTTTTCTTGTAAAATAATCAATGAATGTAAGAAAATAATTGCAGCCACCTATGTATGGTGTTTGCATTGTCCCACAAATATCTAAGTGCATGGTTTCAAATGGTGTGTGCGCTCTATATAACTTTCCCACTGGAAAGGATTCTCTATGATGCTTTCCAAAAATGCAGCCTTCACATATGCTTTCTGTATTTTCAATTAATGGAAAACCTTTCACCATATTCTTCATGTGCAATAGATTCATCCCACCAAAATTCATATGTCCAAATCTGAAATGCCACAACTAAGATTGATCTTGAACCACTGATTGAAATGCGGATTGAATTTCTTTACCACTGTCTTTTTATTTCTTTGAGCAGAACTTGTCTGATTCTTTAATTTTTGCTTTGAATGCAGCTCCTGAATATTCATTCTTTGCTTCATAAACAACTTCAGTTGTCTTTCCTTTCATATCATGTCTTATCCTCAAGGTAAACAAGCATTTGCTTGTCATTTTCACCTTACCTATCAGTTGTTTGCTTGGATACTTGTCCAAAATCACACAATGATTGTTCTCCATGTAGACTCTGTAGCCTTTTTGTAATAGTAGTCCAATACTCATTAAATTATGTTTCATAACTTTGACATAATAAACATCGGGCATAGTTTTATGCTTCCCATGTTTGGTTAGAATACCAATAGTGCATTTTCTCAAAACAATGACTTGGATATTATTTCTAAGTGTAACATCATTTTGAACTGATTTATCTAAGTTGGAAAACAAATCTAAATTTCCAGACATATGATTACTGCAGCCTAAGTTTAAATACCATATGTCGGATGGGATTTATTGTACAACATTGCATTCAAGTGGAGATGCACATGCCAAAAACATTGTGTTGGTGGAAGTGGTAGTGTTACCTAAGTGGATATGACCTTGCTTGTTTTGGTCATGTTGTTTCTTCTTGTATTCATATGCATAATTCCCAAATATCTTACCACAATGACATCTTATTTGTTATTTATCAAATATTTGGTTACTTGGTTAACCTAAGTTCTAATTTTTACCTCTAACATCGACATTTGTAGGACTCCTTGTGCATCCTCCTCTAGAAAAAATTCTTCCCCTGCCTCTAAAATTAGATCTCCCCATTCCTCTTCCATGATTTATGGATAAATTTGCTGCAAATTCATCTTCTAATGATGTATTTGATCTATTTATTCTATGTTCATGATTTATGAGAGAGGCTTGCAATTCATCAATGCCAAAATTGCTCAAGCCTTTGTTTTATTCCAAAGTCGCAACTAAAGACTCAAATTTTAGGGGAAGACTCCGAAGCACCTTCTCAATAACTTTCTTGACATCTAGCTTCTCCAAGCGATTTCATTTGATTTATCAATCCAATAAATTGAGTATAAAATGATTCTACTGGATCTGCATCTTTGATTGACAGAGATTTAAAATCTCCTCTAAGAATCTACAATTTAGTAGTCTTTACCTTGTCCAAAACTTGATAGGAATTTTGCAGTGTATCCCATGCCTCCCTGGTTGTCTTTGTTGTTGATACTCTTGGGAGTATGAATTCATGCATTTATTGATGTATGTAAAATAGGGATTTTCCATCCATCTTCCTTTGTTCCTTCAAGATATCCTTCTCAGCTTGTGTGAGATCATTGTATGCTTCTTGATTTATTGATTCAACATAGCCATTTTCAACTATCTCTTTAACATACCCAATACTTGAGACATTTTATGTTTGAGGAAAACATTGTCTTAACTTTTATTGTAAAGTTTTATATTTGACCAAGTGGTCAAGGATGACTGTAAATGCATAATATTATTATTTAAATAAAATAAAATAGGAGACACTCACCCAAAGAGATTATTAAAAGAGTATTTACTGACCCACTAGGAGGAATGGAATCTGGGGTAGAAGGCAATGGACAAGTGGCAGCATCATGAACTCAGTAACTAGCTGTTGTTATGGTACAAATCCCTTGAATTGTGGTCAAGTTCCCTGGAATGTGGAACTGGAGCTTAAGGCTCATTTATTGAAATTGACCACTAAAAGACCTAGGCATCTTTTATAACCCATTGAATTTGAGCAGAGGCTCACACTTTTTCTGATGAGAAAATTTACCTTGATGTTCTGCTGTATGCACACAAGAGATTCAATGAGGGAAAGATTTGTTTTGAGTTGGATTGTAAGTCTATCTGATTTCTGCTGAATGTAGAGTTTTCTTGCTGAGTGTAGAGGTTTTTGGTGTGTATGCAAGTCTCTAGTGATTGCTGAAGTACATAGGTGATGTGTATGTAAGTCTCCATTGATTGCTGAAGTACAACCTGAGCGCCTTGCTTCTACACAGAGTCTTCTTCCTAGTGGTTTAGTAAACAAGCTCGGGGGTCCAATGGGAGCAAGTGATTTGGCTTCTTCCTCTGGAGAAGGTTGGGAGGAATAGGCCTCTTTGGGTGTTTTTCCACCCTAGCAAAATTATCAGGTTCTACTTGTTATTTCTTTTCATTTCTATAACTGTTTATCTATTTTTGAAAACTGCTTGAATGTTGTCTATGAGTGACTTATTTATATATAGCATGAAGATAAGGACAAGGATATGTCTCTACACTAGTTAAAATATATTGTTTAGATTGTTTAAGATTATATTTTTTTATTATTAGTTAGCAGAACTATTGAATGATATTCTGATTTAGTTAAATTATTTTCTACAGACTTAATGAATGAATGAAATGATGAAATTGATTGAACAAAATATCTTCCTGTATTTTTCCTTTAGTCATAGATGATGTACTCTAGTACAAGAAGTGTATAATTAACTTTGAAGATGAGATTGAAAAGTAGCAGAAGGTTTATACTTCAAATAGAATGAATCTTTTCATGAAATTCTACATTTACAGCATAGCAAATCTATACTATATACTATAGAAGTTTCAGGTTTTTGTTATCAATATAAATGTATTTATGCTAGTTTTCTGTAAAACAAATAGCAGAAAACATATAGGGTTTCATCTCAGAATTCAAATTGAAAGATCTAGTTATACATTACTATTCTTTTCATAAGATAAAAATAATGTTTAAAACCAGAGTCTATATACTTATACATCATTTTCAATCTGAACACTAATTACTAAATGTATATCATATACAATTTACTAGTTGCTAGACAGTTTGTCAAACATCTTATGGAGTATTAACACAAACCCTAAACTATAGACTTATCATTTAAGATATTTCCATAAAACTATTGCAACATTCCTTACATAGAAATTACAATCTACAAACCCTTCGAAGAAACATAGTATAATAACTATGTAATAATTATACAGTAGTATTATAAACCAATGTATGGAAAATCACAGTAATGCAAACATTCGTATAAACATCATATACACTTTAGCGTTGATCAAACCATATATACAAGTATTGAACCATTGTATAGAATTACTGTAAAATTATACAAACATATAGTAGGAGAATAGCCTCGTAACCATTTTAACACAGATCTAGCTTAACTTAAGCAACATTCGGGATTGAAACCTGTAGAGGCTCATCCAAGGGCTTAACCCTACACTTTAAGAACAATAATAAAACTTTAAAACATTGTACAGATTTCAACTAAGAGACGATGGTTGAGTGTTTGGTTGGAGAGCTCACCCTACACTAAGCGTAAGGTTCTTTTAAACTTTACAAACTTAAATGCATGCAATGTCAGGCCCAAAACCTAAACCCTGTAGAGTAACCAGGTTACATATTTTAAGAACTCTAATCCAAATACAATCATCAAAGTAATTGACGAAGCACCATCTTGTAAAGAAACTAAGGGTTTGAGTCTCAGTACGAGCTCACCCATGCTAGAAGCCTTACTGCTTAAAATATTTCAACCAATAAATTGCAGAACCAACACGCAACATTAACATCTTATAAACAGGTTCATAAGACCCACAACAAAAACTTGCAAGTCACAGGATCGAGTCTCGACTTGCCTAGGTACCCATCTTTTAAACATAATTGACATTTAAAAACTTATAAATTAACATTTAAAAGCGCATGGGTTTAAACCTTGTAGGTTTCCATCATACATTTCATAAATCGGAGTTAGGGTTTATCCCTTCCATCTACAAACAAACATCAAAAACATTTATACCCCGAGATTTAATTTCATTACCAAAAACAAAACATTTGTATTTATATAACGTATGATTACATTGCAGTCTAACTGCTGGTAGGACCAACGACTATCCTATACAGACCCCTTCCTATCAACATTATAGGAGAAAACCCAACTCGGGTCTTTACCCAGTGAACCAACCTTTGCAGTAACGAAGTCAAAAACCATTTGACCATCGGAGTTTGCATTGATGAATAGAAAACAAGACATTACACCCTTGTTGACAGAGGAACCTAGTCTGACCGAGGCTTACCGGTGAGTATACACCTTTGCAAATTGTCCCTTCATCTTAGCAACTTCATTGTGGGTTAAATGATATTTCCCTGTCTTGAAAACGAGAACCAAGTTAAATACCAAACTAAAATCTCAGCATAGAACTGTAAAGTAAGGGTTTGAGTACTTTAAAACACAGCTTACCTGGTTAATAACCTCAGAGCCGAGGAAGGAACCGATAGTTGGAAACCCTGTACATGTTGCTGAAACTATAACTCTCCACGAACCTGCACTCTCCAACTTCCAACTAACACAATGAGTGGAGCATGAAATGCTTACAGCTATGGTGACCGAGAAGGCCTAGTCTCCTCCTCCATAATGTAGAGAAACAACAACCCAAAGACCAAAGCCCCAAACCTCGCAGTAGGGTTTTGATAGTATCAAGAAGCATTTACGATCTTCACATGGTCACAATTAATGTGCCAGCTACAACCACGACGTTGGTATGCGAGAACCCACATTACTATAGTTTCAACATAGTTTCCATTACACATTTTATTATAGCGTCGATTGGAAATGAACGACCCACTATTACATAGTTAAACCATAACAATTCGAATACCCCGAAGTTATAAACACCAAAGTCACCTTTACAATGGATTTAATATGTCAACTAATAGTTTAAGAACTTATCCATTGTCTTTTGCTAAGTTTGTAGACTCTCACACTAGGGTTAGTTCATTAAAACTAGATCGATGAAGAATCACTATGGTCGCCTTGGACGTTAATGCATTTTAACTTCACACACCAATTATTGAACTTGTTGTGTATTTGTAACCTTGGTGTTGAACTTACATAGTCACTACTTTAATAAAGTTAGGGTCTACGATATTCTCACATAGGGATAAGAGAAAACATCGCACCATCTCATCAAACCAGAAGTATGCAACCTGTAACCTGGACAGTTAGAGAGACGATGCTTTAGCTTAAAGCTAAGTAAGCCTCAGAATCGTACCTCAGAGTCCAACTGCCAACAAGAAGTAATTTATACATAACAACTTACCAGTAAGTAAATAATATCATAAGTACCAACTATCATACCTTAACACAAAGTACAACAAAGTTATATTATGATCACAGCTGCATGTAGAGCTATAACATAAATATCACGCACCATATTAAAAGACAATAATTTCATAGTTATAGTTATAGTATCGCAATACTATGTTCCATTTGGAATAAAATGCGTAGATCAACAAGTGACGACACTAATTAATAGTTACGATAGTTACAACTGATATATGAGTATTAATGCATTTAATTGTCGATAAACCAATTAAAAATCTTAAAAGACAAATACATGCTGTAATTAAATTATTATCGAGTTTAGTTATTATTAGACATTTATTACTTCTGCACAGCATTTAATGCTAACTCTAATGCTTAGAATTTTTTTTAAAATTTACGAATTTTTGGGATGTTACAATCTCCCATGCAACTTGACCTCAGAATAGAGCCTTCATGGTGAGAGACCAATATTCATAATTATTCCCTGTAAAAATTGGAGTCTACGGACTTGACATTTGTGCACCGGAAGTAGAGGCCAAATTTTAATTTTTAAAATCACTTTCTTGCAACATAGAGTTGTTTCTCTTCTTAAACCAAACTTTGGTAACCTGCTCTCATACCACATCAAGGAAATACTACAAATATGGAGAAATTTACTTCGCATTTTTATTTTTCTCTGATTACTACGTAGATTGATATTTACTGCGCAATCTTTATACCTCCACTGTCATGTGCGCAAGTTACAATTTTACTGCGTGCCAAATATTTGATTTGCGCAATAACTCAAAATTTGGTTAAAAAAACCTTATAAAAAATTATTTCACCTTTTTGTAATAAGAGATATTCACTTCCCAATTTTTACAAAAAAAAAATCATGAGAACTTTTGTGAACGTGAATACTTAGAACTTCATGCGCGATATGTTAGGACGAGCTCTTAAATTTGTGCACAGTGATTTTGCCACTTTCACTTTTCATGTCGCAATGAAATTTAAAATTTAACAAGAAGATTTTCCGTTCTTTATAAAAGGAATATTAAAA
Organism: Larix kaempferi; assembly: GCA_027924585.1. Taxonomy (NCBI): domain Eukaryota; kingdom Viridiplantae; phylum Streptophyta; class Pinopsida; order Pinales; family Pinaceae; genus Larix; species Larix kaempferi. The sequence goes on from BSBM01000493.1 coordinate 41,798,030, forward strand.
CATTCATGCTCCACGAAATATGTGCGACATGTGAAGTAAAATTTTGTTGAATAAATCAAGGCAAATGCAACTATATTTTACCGGACCAAAATAACTGCGATGGGATTTTACACAGAGCTTATGCTCCCAATATTCGACAACTTAAAATTACTTCTTACTTTCTCATACTTTCATTACAAAATGACTATGTTTTTCAATATTAAATACTAAGATCGAAAAATGGCTTTTCTCGAAAGCTACCAAGTAACATTAAAGACTGTAATTAAATTGCTGAGTCACAACTACCTAAAAACTTGACTTCTAAACTACATGGCTTGGCTAAATAAATACAAGGACGTGCGCCAGATTGTTGATAAGCTAACTGACTAATTGTCTAACAAAACTATAGACTGACATAAGCGGTGGAGACTTGACAAACATCGGATCGTACTTAATATTTCCAACATATGGGAAGCCATCCGATTTACAGTAGATAACATATGTATTTAAATGGTTTCTCTTCAATTCTACCACCTTCAACATGCAGTATTTGTTCCTACTATAATTATTGAATTTGATGGTAATTTATATGCTTTTAATTTGAGATGTCTAGTTTTGATTGTTGTTAGTTTGGATTAATTTTGCAGTTGTTTGGTTCATGTACTGTCACTTAGAGATTCATACAATATGGGGAATTTCCATGGCATTCCTAGTGAAAAAAAGGAGATGGTTCACTGCAAATGATACCCCCTCCTCCTTCCGAGATGCCTTCCTGCTAACTAGGAATCAAAGATTTACATAATTATAAAGATTCATCTGAATGGAATGTTCATATCAGTTCGTGATTTTTCAAATTGTAACATCCTAGGAAATACCCATATTTACTGTCACCCACATAAGTAAGGTGTGGGAGTTTCTTTCCGTATTTTCATATTTGTGTGTAATTTTATTATAATGGAACTACACAGAAACAAAATGGTGTGGGAGTTTCTTTCTATATTTTCATAGTTGTGTGTAATTTTATTAGAATCGAACTACAGATGAACAAAATGTGTACGAGTTTCTTTGTGTAGTTTTAGATTTGTGTGTAATTTTATTAAAATGAAACTGTACATAAATTTGTGGGAGATTCTTTATGTATTTTTATATCTATTTTTAATTTTATTAAAAGGAAAATACATGTTTTTTTAATTATTTAATACAGTAAAAAGATGGTTTTGATGTATTTATTTATTTATTTATTAATATTAATAAAATAAAATTTGTGAAATATTTCTAATAGGGTTAGTTTTCATTGGTCTTGTTTTGTATAGAAACTTGTGTTTGAATCTCACAAGGTAGTTGAGAGGAGACAATTAAAATCCAACCATGCTATTGGTTGGGTTACCTACATTGGGTGCGATCCCGAAGTGATTTTGATGGCTTAGATTCCCATGGTTTGTGGTTTCTTAGATCATAGACCAGTCCCATAAGTCATGGAAAAAACTTGCTAATTTGTTCGTGACTTGCAGGACTAGCACGTGTTTTAAGAAACTGCGACCCATGGGCATCTCATCCCTCAAAATCAAGCGAAGATCTCGTCTACCTTGAGCTAAAACAACCCTTAGCAAGGGTGAATTTTAAGTTTCTCTTCTTAAAAAATGAGACCCGTGGAAACCATCCCTACTTGTAAGATTTGGAATTTTTTATTATAATTATTTATATAAATAAAAAATATTATATTTATTAAAAAATGATTTTATGGTATAAATATTCCAATACTATATTGATATCTTAAAGAAATTATATCATTGTGCTAAGTATATTATGTTATACTCAGAAGAATGTGTTCAATAAGTAATCTTGTATCAAACTGCATCTCGGCTTGTATTAAAGTGGATACCTAAGGTTAAATTCCTAAATGGGTATGATTGTCAATATAGCCTCTTTAAATATAAATAAATATTTCTCAAAAGAAATTATATTATTTCTTTAATTAAATAATGATAATATCAACTAAATAATAATAATAAAAATAATAAGCTATTTAAAAAAATATTATATAAATTTTTAAACATAAAATATAAATATTTATTCATATATTTTTTAAATAAAATAAATAAATAGAAATTAAAAATTTAAATATAATGACAAGATCCTGAAACATCCTTAGAATTATTGATATCACTTGTGGAAATTGCATAATGTGAGTCCCACTAAGGTTTTTTGGTTGCTAAATCTATTTATGCATTCAAAATCACAATTTTAACACTTAAAATTTAGATTTCATAAAAAACAAATCACCTTATTTCGACAAAAAAAACTACTAAAAAGTCCAAAACGTAGAATAAATATGTTGTAGATTTTTAAAACAAGAGAACCATATTTTATTAGGTAATGGTTTTAATATTAAAATGGATTAGATGATTGTTTTTAGTCAAAACGACCTCAAGGAGTATCAATAATGCCAAAAACATGATTACATATAAGTTTTAAAGAGGAAATGTGGTACGAGAAATAGTTAGAAGTTAAAAGAAAATTAAGAAAATGAACTCTCATAAACTCCATAGTGAAATAGAGGATTGGTCAATTCCTAAAACACCATGGGAGGAAAGGATTGAGTGGTGGAAAGGATTGATTTCCCTACTTACACCCACATTAGATCTCAGTTTCATAGTCTTTGCCACAACATAAACCTTTCTAACCTCTTAACTTTCCAAAATTAGTATAGCAATCTAGGAAAGCTTCTTTTCAAGCTTTTTGAGCATAGGAATACAATTTTAAAGAAAACCAAATAATTCATTTATTTTTTATTCAGATCCAATAAACCAAAGTTGGTCTCAATAAACATAAATCAACAATAAAATGGATTAATAAATATAATAAAATATATTTATCTATATAATATATAAATATAGAATATTTATAAATATTTTCTACAATACAAATCTTTGTAACCTTCTAACTTGCCAAAACTATAGTGAGCTTGGAAAGCTTCTTAACAAGCTTTTTAAGCATCGGAACAAAATTTTAAAGAAAACCAAGTAGTGACCTTCTTAAGGTTCCGATAATGTAAAGTTCTCAGTAAACATTAATTATCATATATATATATATATATATATATATATATATATATATATATATCTTAATTATAAGTCAAAATAACAAAATTAGAAACTATAATTTGAAAATAAAAAAAAAATTGCACAAAAGTGTATATGTTAATAAATAGTTTATTTAGTAGTTTTCTTTTTAAAAGTTTTAAATTTTTAAAATATTAATATTAATATATACACAACCATTATCATACTAGAAATGACCTATTATATTACATAAATTATAACTACAAATTTTCATATAATTTGTAATATCACACATAGATATCAACCACAAGACAATTTTTAAACAAGGGATCATGCCGACTAAAGTATGACACAACAACCCAACTTACATTGTAGAGATAGCCTCTTAACATAACAAGGATTTAAAAATAAAAAATTACATACGGCCTTGAACATAAGAATAATAATAAATATATTTTAAAAATAAAAACATAAATATTGTAAAATAAATATAGCCATAATCATATTGAAATACCTTATAACATCATATTGGTAAACAACCACAAGCCAAATCAAGTAACACTACATAACCAAAAACACAAGCTAACTTTAAAAGATGAAGATAGTAAACTCAATAGGTAGGTATATTAATGATAAAAAAAATAGAACTAATATAATTATAATATAAAACCATAACACATATCTAATTAGATGGATAAGGACATCTTTCACCTTAAATATAGTTTATGATGGTAAATACAATTGCATTATAATATAAAACCATAACACATATCTAATTAGATGGATAAGGACATCTTTCACCTTAAATATAGTTTATGATGGTAAATACAATTGCATTTGATGGCTTGTAAATTCAATTGTTACTTATAAAGCACAACTATTCTCGCAAGAGAGAATCTACATGTATAAAACAAATATTTTTTCAATTCAGGATAATTACTCATTATTTAGATTTTAAAATATGGAAGTGAAAAATATAAAAGAATAATAATCTATATATTTAAATTATATGCAAAATGAGTTGCATCTCACCTTAATAGAAAGTATGAATGCTTATTTTATGAAATTTTCTCTTATGAAATTTTCTCTCACAAGGATGTAGTTATATTAAGGATATTTTAGAACCTTAAAACATAAATATTCACATTATGCATAGAAATATCCTTATAGAAATATCATGTAACATCATATACAACAAACTCACAAGCGAATTTTCTATGTAAAGATAACTTGCAACATCAGATATAACATTGGACTTGAAAACATGAATATTGATAGTATGTATAAACACATTTTTGTAGAGATAAATACATAACGTCATAGGAACTACAACCACAAGCCGTTTTGCATTATAGAGACAATCTGTAACATCACAAAAACAACATTGAACACAAAAATATGAATAATATGCATAGGGATAACTTTGTAGATATAACTTATAATATCTAAGATGTGAGGTTGAGTGCAAGCTAATGAGGGTCACTTTTGGCGTGTTAGATGTAATAGAAAAATAAAAAATTCGGCATCCCTCACCTTATTTGGATTTTTTGAGATACTTACACAAGATATATTACATTGAGTAAAAAATATAAAATGCAGGAAATTGAATCACGTTTCCGAATATATAAGTTTTATGTATTGAAAATTTACATAACTACGTCAAATTTCAGCTTTTCTAACAATAACTTTTTGTTTTTTTGCAAATGATAAGGTATATGTTTTTGTGGGTGCATCCTATCCGTGGATAAATGATGGTTTTGGGATATAAAAACTGGTATACATGTTGAGAACAAGTAGCACTAGTGCAACATTATTTTTTCAAAATTAAATGTTTTATTTTCATTTTTTTTAATTATCGAAGTGATCAAACCTCGAAAACAGTACGTCAAATGTGGGTGCAGCATTTGAAGGTCTTAATGCGATGATTTTGACATGGATTTTTTATAGAATGTATAGGTCGGTGTCTAATAGTGAAACATGCAATTTATTTTAAAAATGGTTCTGAAATGTAAAAGTTACAGAAGAAACACTACAACATGTTTATTGACTTAAGGAGTGATGGTAAAAGAAAATTAGGACAAAAATAGAAAAAAAAAATATTTTTTTTAAAATTACATACTTGGAATCTGCATAAACAATGCTATCGATGTCTAATTTTTTTAAAAAAATGGTTGTGTGTGTCATGCTATAAGGTGTGGTGGAAGCCAGGCATATTGAGAAAATGGTGGAAATGTCAAACTAGCTATGGTTTACGATATTGCATAGCACAGGGTTAGTAATTCCGAACCAACCAGATAGGACTGTGGATGACACGTGGGCATGTGAGAAGGCATGTTTTAGGCACTAATAAACACTCATGAGTTATGTTTAAATTCAAATTTTTATTGTCGTTCTTGGTGTCAAAATAAACGCACTAGCGTTTTTGTATCTCCAAAATGCTTGTGCATTATTATTTACATAACGCTCGAGCATTTTCAAGTTAAAAAAACGCTCTAGCATTATGAACCACATAAACTATGTGTTTTAAGTGTTGAATGGAAATAAGGTTGGTTAGAGAGAGAGAAGGGATACAAGAGGGGGGGCAAGGGACATAAATTTAGGGAGGTGAAGAGATGAATGATGAGGGAGGAAATTAAATGCTTGGACCCATAATTCCTAAGGCCCAAAGCCCTTAAATCCCTAAACCCCTAAGCACCTAATCCCTTAACACATAATCCCTTACCACTATAATATCTTGACACATAATCTTAACTTTTTATATTTGACCCCATTAATAGTTGATTCCTAAATCCATTAACCTATTAAGGTCCTAATATTTAAATCCCTGGTCCATTAATTAACCTCTTATCTCCCATCCTCATTGTCCTTATCTTCTAACTCCCTAAGCCCTTAACACTATAACACATAATCCCTTAATGTCTAACCTCTTAAAATGTAACCCCCTTACCCAAGAGCCCTAAATTCCTTTAACCCAAAAGACGCTAACCGCTAAACCCCTCAAGTTCATTAATTTTTTACATCTAATCCTTTAACCATTAGCCTCTAAGATCTAGTTTACCCTATAGATGTAAAATAATTGTTTACCTCTACACTACGTTTGCATGTGCGACCTCCCTTGTGTCAGTGCACCCCCCATTTCCTTGTGCACTCTACGTTTGCATGTGTGCTCTTCGTTTGCATGAGAGATCTATGTTTTCTTGATCTCTCTCCCTTTAGATTGATCGCTTCTCTCTCGGATTTGGCATTATTTCTTAGGCTTTTGCATTATGCTCTAAGCTCTAATTTATCCCTTATTATCCTTTAACCCTTTAATTGCTTCACCATTAATGCCTAACCCCATAAACCCTAACACCCTAACCCTAGAGAACTAAATCAATTAACCCCTAAGGCTCCTAACCCCTAAACCCCTTAGCCACTTTACCTCTAATCCCACAACCCCTAAACAACCTAACCCATAATAATTAAAGTCCAAATCCCTAAAGCCCTAAGTCATTAACCCCTAGAAACAATTATACCTTTAACTACTTGGGCCTTAATCCCTAACCCCTTAAACCATATCTCCCTAACCATTGATCCCTAAATTTCTTAACCCCTAAATCCCATAACCCATAAAAACCCCTAACCCATAAATATTTAAACTTGTTAACCACTTTATGCCAAAGTTACCTCTAAAATATTAACCCGTGACGCATATGTCCTAGCTAGCCCCCTAACTCTAAAACCCCTAACCCACAATCCCTCAATCCCAAAACCCATAAATCCGTAGAAAATCTTAATCCCTCATCTCCTAGAAGCCATTAAGCCCTTAATGTCCAAGCCTTTGATCCTTTAACATATTGGTCCACTTAACCCTTAACCAAATGAACCCTAACATCCTAATCGTAGAAAACTAAAACCCTTAACCCATAAATCTGCTAACCCCTAAAGGCCTCACGTCTTAAATAACCACCAATCTCCTAACCCTTGTATCCTTAACCATTAAGCCCCTAAGCCCATAATCTATTACAATATCTCAACAATTAAACCCTTCACCTTTAATGCTTAACCTCTTGAACCCTAACCCCATGACATTGGTGCCCTCCATCCCTTAACCCTTAAATCTCGTATCCCCTAAATCTCTTTATCTCTAAGCACTTAAGACCCAACATCTAATCCCTAGTTTATATATGTTAGAAACCCATGTCTTTACTTTGTTAGTATATTGTTGTTGGACGCATATGCTTTGTAAGTCATCCCATAGTATTTGTTGATCCATAGTTTGTATTGGCCCATGGTTTTGACCCGTAGTAATTGTTGATCCATATTTTGTATTGGCCCATGGTTTGTATTGACATATGGTATTGACCCATGGTATTGGTGCCTAAAATTAGTATATAAGTGTGTGTTGAGGCCTATGAAGACATCATGAAGTTAAATGTATTGAGCTTGCTCAAAGGAGGTTGCCCCCTCGAAGTGGCCCGTGATCAATATAAAAGTGATTCTGAGTTCTGTTATTTCTGATATCCTGTGTATTTGCATTAATTAATTATTGCAGGTTCATCACATCTAGTATCAGAGCACTTTCTTGGGCTCGCTGGCTGAAATTTATGCCAAATTTTTTTTCGCATCTATTGCAGGTTCAGATTTGGGAATAATCCCTATCCGCTTAACTGTGGGAATTACTTGGGCATAAGCCCTAAAACTCACTGTGAAGAGTACCAGTAGCTGGCCCATTGAGAGGACCTGCCAGCGAAAAGGGCAATGACCCCTACCTGATTGACTAGTTCCCACCCGTGAGGTAAACCAAGAGCTGTCGTTTGTGGCAAAGCGGTTATCAGTTTTACCTGAGCCGTGGAGTGAGGGGTACTACCCCAATACGCAAGCCGTCAGACAGCATTGGTGGCTGAGTGAAACCCCTGAATTGTTAGGAAGCCGCACATACCTGGGGTCCATATCTATTTTCAGCTGAACTGTTGTCGATCACTGCTACGCCATTTCAGATCCATTCTGAAAGCCATTCCGGATCAGCCGTTTCAGATCTATTTCAGATCCAGTCATTTTCGCTCCATTTAGTGCCGTTTCAAATCCCTCTGTTTCTTCTCACTTCTAGGCCGTTGCAGATCTATCTGTTCAGATCCCTTCCGAGCTGTAGCTGCTCCATTCTGGAAAAAAAAAAAGATCTACTGCTCCGCTCCCTTGTTTTAACTTCATTTCCCTTGAAACTTCTCTAACAACCCTGCAATCCCATTCTGCATATTTCATTCCTATGGACCTTATCCCACATTCCACTTCCCAGCACCCGAAATCTCACATTTGTCTATTTTTAGGGTTTGCCATAACTTCTTCGATTTTCACCCAATCGCCTTCAAATTTTACCACAGAGTTCCTTTTCTAATTCTGCTTCTTTGTTCCTCTCTGCCAAATTTTCTCATTCTTTCACCCTGCTTCTGAAATCCCCCTTTTCTACTTTCCTATCCTTTTGACAGTGTCCAAAATCTAGTCAAACCCCAATTACCTATCAGATTTTTTCCCCAATCCAAATTTCCCTTTACTAAATCAGCTTCTGTTTGTGTTTTTCTACTCATTTCCCCCCCCCACCAAAAAAAAAAAAACCTTGGTTATGGTTGTCACCCATGCAGGAGCACACACCATGGAGGAAGCACTTGCAGCCATCCAAACCAAACTCCAAGATCTTGATGAAAAATTTCTCAGCCTCCATCTTCAGCATTCAGCCATGAACAATAACCGACATCCAGAATCTTTTGCAGCCACCGAGTTCTCTTCTTCTAGCAATTTTCGTGGGCCGAAGCTTGATTTTCCTCACTTCAATGGTACTGATCCGACTGGATGGATATACTGAGAAGAACAATATTTCAGTCTGCATAATACTTTTGATGTCCAGAAAGTTCCACTTGCATCCTTTCATTTAGAACAGGTTGCCCTTCAATGATACCGTTGGTACATCAAAGCTTATCCCGAGCCAAACTGGATAGATTTTTGCCAACTCCTTTTGTCACGATTTGGTCCTAGTGCTTTTCACGACTTCACAGGAGCACTCACTAAACTTCACCAAACTGGCACAGTGAGAGAGTATCAGACGGAATTTGAGAAACTAGCCAATCACATAGAAGGATTGTCTGATGAATTCTACAGGAGTTGTTTTATCAGTGGTCTCAAGGATGAAATACGCTCAGAGGTCAAAATGTTCTGTCCCAACACAATGATGGAAATCCTAGGGTTGGCTAAGTTGGCCGAGGACAAGATCGCAACGCAATAATGCTCCAAACCCACCTTTGTTACCTTCAGAAATATGGGTTCCCAACGACCTCCCATCATGCCTGCTCCGCAACCAACTCCTATCAAGCATTTGTCTGAAACAGAGATGCAGGCACGCCGAGAAAAATGGATTTTTTATAATTGTGATGAGAAATTCACTCAGGGACATAGATGTGTTCAACAAAAGCTTTATCTCTTGGATGTGGATTCTCCACCTGCCTCAGAACTTGGTGAAGAAGCTCCAAATACAGTAGATGTTCAGGTCGACATTCAGCACCCGCCTGTTGATACCCTATCTCAAGACGACCCACATGAGATCTCTCTCCATGCTGTAACTGGCATCACCACCCCACAAACAATGCGGGTCAGGGGATACTTCAAGAAGCTCCCTCTTACCATACTCATTGATTCTGGTAGCACTCATAACTTCATTGACCCTCGGATTGCCAAGCAAGCTAATTGCTTGGTCCATCCTTGTTCCAACTTTGAAGTCATGGTTGCCAATGGGGGCACGTTACCTTGCAAGGGGAAGTGTCGTAATGTGCGTATCTCTATGGAATATTATAACCTACGCTCTGACATGTTTTCCTTATCCTTAGGTGGATGTGATGTGGTTTTGGGCGTTCAATGGTTATGCACACTTGGCCCCATCTTATGGGATTTTGCTGAACTTTGGATGTAGTTTTCAGTCAATGGGACACAACACAAATTTATGGGCTTACAACCAGGGTCTCTATGCATCATCAGTTCACATCGCTTGGAAAAGATCCTTAAGAAGAATTCACATGGTGTCATTGCTCAGCTCCATTCCTTTTAGATGCACCCACCAACGATCTCCACTACTTCCTTGGATAGATATGCAGGTGTCTTTGTTGCACCAGTGGGATTTCCACCTTCACGAGACCTTTCCGGTAAGCATTTTTCCGCATCTACATCTCAGCAGGACATTATGGCTATTTTGCATGCAGTACAGAAGTGGCAGCCATCCCTATTGGGGAATTATTTCTGCATCAAGACTGATCTCCAAAGTCTGGAAACTTTCCTGGAACAACCGGTCTCCTCCCCAGCACACCTGAAATGGGTTCTCCAACTCATGGGTTATGACTATGCGACCACTTACCAGAAGGGTAAGGACAATATGGTGGCAGATGCTCGTTCTCGCACATTTGATGACCTAGTCTCTCTTACTGCTATTTCTCTGCTTGTTCCAAATTGGTTGCAATTTGTTCAACGGGGTTATCTCTTCTATGAACTCCATGCTTCTTCATCAACAGGGCACTCTGGGTTCCTCAAAACGTATGATCAGGAACAATGTAACTTCTTTTGGCAAGGATTGAAAATGACAATTCAATGGATGGTGGTTGACTGTGATACTTTCCAGGTCAACAAGGGTGAAACGACCCTCCTTTTGGGACTGTTCAAACCCTTACCCATCTCTACACAGATTTGGACAACTGTTTCTATGGATTTCCTGGAAGTGCTCCAGTGGTATAGTACCACATCTAAAAGGACACCATATGAAGCAGTCTCTGGATAGGCACCACCAGTTCTTCTTCTGTACACCTTCAGCAGCTCCCCAGTTCAGGAAATTGACTCAATTCTTCGAAACCCCAATTAGATTCTTCTCATTCTACAGGACAATCTTCACATGGCAAGAATTCGACTGAAACAGCAAGCCAATCAGCATCATTCTGCGCACACTTTTCACATCACTGATATGGTTCTTCTTCATCGACAACCTTCCACACAATCCTCCCTGAAACTCAAAAGGCGCCAGTGGCCCGGAATGCAACTCAAGGATGCTACAGGGGACCCACTCCTTCAGATTCTGCATCAATTTCCACATCTAAAGCTTTGAGGACAAAGCTTTTTCTAAGGGAGAGGGGATGTTAGGAACCCATGTCTTTACTTTGTTAGTATATTGTTGTTGGACGCATATGCTTTGTAAGTCGTCCCATAGTATTTGTTGATCCATAGTTTGTATTGGCCCATGGTTTTGACCCGTAGTAATTGTTGATCCATATTTTGTATTGGCCCATGGTTTGTATTGACACATGGTATTGACCCATGGTATTGCCGCCTAGACTTAGTATATAAGTGTGTGTTGAGGCCTATGAAGACACCGTGAAGTTAATTGTATTGAGCTTGCTCAAAGGAGGTTGCACCCTCAAAGTGGTCCTTGATCAATATAAAAGTGATTTTGAGTTCTGTTATTTCTGATATCTCATGTATTTGCATTAATTAATTATTGCAGGTTCATCACAATATACAAACACTTAATCCCTTAATTTATTTAACCTCTAAAATCCTAAAACCTTAAACCTGGAGCTCTAAATCCCTTAACCCCTAATCCACTTGACTCTAACAGCTTGACCCATTTACCCATTTACTTATAATGCTTCAACCACTAACCACTAACCCCAAGTTTAAACCCCATAACCTCTTAGCTCCTTATCTCTCTTACCCCAGAAGCACTAAACACTTAAACCCCTTTATCCCTTTAACTGTAACCCCGTAACCCCTAACATCAAATCCCTAGTTAACCTCTTAACCCATACAACATGAAGCCCGTAACCCTTGAAGATAAGGAGGGATAAGGAAATAAAGGAAATATTAAATAAGGTTGAACAAGGATATTGTTTTGTGTAGAGATAAATAGAACGCTCGAGCGTTATGTGTTTCTATAACGATTGAGTGTTATGTGTTTATATAATGCTCGAGCGTTATATACATACATAACGGTCAAGCATTATAGAAACACTGGATCATTTACGAATCATATAACGCTCGAGCATTTTTTAGTTACAAAATGATCTAGCATTATAAACCACATATACTATGTGTTAAGTGTTGAATGAAGATGAGGGGTGAGTGTGAGAGAGGGGATATGAGAGCCCGGGGGAAGGGTCATAAAATTAGTGAGTTGGAGAGAGGAATGAGGATGGATGAAATTAAAGGCCTAAACCCATAATTCCTAAGGCCCAAAACCCCAAAATCCATAAACCCCTGAGCACCTATGCCCTTAATACATAATCCCTTACCACTTTAACCCCTTGAAACTTAATCCTAACCTTTTATACCATACCCCAATAACAGTCGATCCCTAAATATATTAACCTATAAATCTCCTAATCCTTAAATCCCTAATACCTTAATTAACCCTTTAATTCCCATCCTCGTAGTCTTTATGTTGTAACGCCCTAATCCCTTATCCCCTTATAATCCTTTAACACTATAACACCTAAGCCCTTAATGCCTAACCTCTTAAAACCTAACACCCTAAGCCCAAATCCCTAAATCCCTTTACACCTAAATCCAATAACCCATAAACCCCTTAAGTCCTTTAATTGTTTACCTCTAATCCTTTAACCATTAGCCTCTAAGCTCTAGTTTACCCTACAAAAATAAAATAATTGTTTACCTCTACATGATGTTTCCATGTGCAACCTCCCTTGCGCCAGTGTGCCCTGAATTTCCTTTTTCACTCTATGTTTGCATGTGTTCTCTTCGTTTGCATGAGAGCTCTATGTTTTCTTGTGCTCTCTCCATTGGTACTAATCACTCCTCTCTCGGCTTTGGCAATCTCGCTTGTGATTTTGCATTAGCCTATAAGATCTAGTTTACCCCTTATAATCCTTTAACCCTTTAACCTCTTCACTATTAATTCCTAACCTCATAAAACATAACACCCAAACCCTAGAGCAGTAAATCTCATAACCCCTAAAATCCTTAATCCCGAAACCCCTTAACCATTTTACCTCTAATCCCTAAGGCCTAGTCCACCCTTACCCATGAACAACCTAACGCATAATAATTCATGCCCAATTCCCTAAAGCCCTATATACCTAAGTGCTTAACACCTATAAACAATTAAACCTTTAACTGCTTAGTCCTTAACCCTTAACCGCTAACCCTATCACCGTAACCATTGAGCCTTAAATTCTTTAACCAATCAATCCCATAACCCCAAAAACCTCCTAACCCTCTATCTGCTTAACTCCCTAGCCCATAAATATTTAAACATGTTAACCACTTTATGACTTTACCTCTAAACTCTTAACCCCTAAACCCTAAGTCCTACTTAACTCCCTAACCCTAAAACCCCTATCCAATAATCTCCAAAGCCCAAAACCTATAAATCCCTAGAAACCAATCCCTCATCTCCTAGAATCTATTAATCCATTAAACCACAAGCATTTAATCCTTTAACCCCTTGACACTTATCGCTTAACCAACTCAACCCTAACATCCTAACCCTAGAGCCCTAAATTCCTTCTCCCATAAATTTAATAACCCCTAAAGGCCTCGCCTCTTAAATAACCACCAATCCCCTAAGCCTTATGTCCTTAAACACTAAGCCCCTAAGCCCTTAATCTCTTACAAACCCTTAAAACTTAAATCCTTCACCCTTAATGCTTAACGTCTTAACATTGGTGCCCTCAATCCCTTAACCCCTAAATCCCCTAACCCCTAAACCCCTTTATCTCTAAGCACTAAACACCCAACACATAAGACCTAGTTTATCCAATAGCACTTAATCCCTCAATTTATAACCTCTAAAATCCTAACCCCCTAAACCTGGAGCACCAAATTCCTTTTAAGAACTAAATCCCTTAAACCCTAAGCCCCTTGACCCTAAATCCCTTGACCCCTTTACCTTTTACCTCTAATGCTTCAACCACTAACCACTATCCCCAATTTTAAACCCCATAACATCTTAGCTCCTTCACCCTCTAAGACTAGAACCACTAAATACCTAAACCCCTTTATCCCTTAAACTACAATCTCTTATCCCCTAACACCAAATCCCTTGTTAACCTCCTAACCCCTACAACATGAAGCCAAAAACCTTTGAATATATGAATGAGGTATAGGAAAATAAACGAAATATTTTCTTGGTAAGGAAATATTAAAGAAGGTTTCAATGAAAATGTTTTGTGTGTAGATAGCCATAACGCTAGGGCATTTATTGCAGAAGAAAAGCTCGACTGTTTTCCTTCATTAGACATTACATAGTCGTGCACAAAAAATATTAATTGGAAGGGAATTTTTTATCATAGAAGGAACGTGCGATCATTGTAGATTTAATAAATGCTAGAGCGTTTTGTAAAACCATAACACTTGAGCATTTTGGCTCTACATAATTCAACTGAATACTCTTCCTATTTCACCCTCAAATACTCTATGTTTTGTTTCCCCGATTGCAGTGAAAATAAACCCGTGCAATTGAATAGTTTTAACAACAATCTATGCAATTTTGAAGACTCTATGTTCATAAACTAAGAGGATTCTATAGTCACAATCAAACAAACTTGAATAATATATGTTCACAATTGAAGAGGAACTTGCATTTAGAATTGAGCAAGCTTGAATAATGTATATTCAGGTTTGAGGAAGAATCTATATCAACAATTAAAATCAATGTTGAATAATTTATATTGAGCAAGCTTGAAGAATCTATATTCAGATTTGAGGAAGAATCCATATCCAGATTCAAGAGCAAGGTTGAAGAATTTATATTCATAATTTCAAGCAAGCTTAATTATCTATATGAACACAATTGAATAAGAATCTACATTCACTATTGAGAAAGATTAAAGAACCTACATTCATAGATGGATAATTTTCTTTATTCACAAGTGAGGTAGAAGTTACTTTCACAATTGAGAAAGCTTGAGGAATCTATATTCACAATTGAGGAATTATATATACTCACAATTGAGGAAGCTTGAAGAACCTATACTCACAAATGAATAATTTCCTATATTCACAAGTGAGGTGGAGTTTACATTCACAATTGAGGTAGAATTTATATTCACAACTGAGCAAGCTTGACGAATCTATATTCACAATTTAGGAAGTATCTATATTCACAATTGAGAAAGCTTGAAGAACCTATATTCACAATTGAGAAAGAATCCATATTCATAGTTGAAAACAACTATAGAATCTATTTTCATAGTATTGTTCATTGTGGTCATGGAGAATTCATGCAATCGAACAAGGAAATCAGAAAGGAAAGAAAAGCCAAGAAACTATGGAAGAAATTAGAGAAAATAAAAGATTGCACATGTGGAATCGATGTCATTCTATGGATACTCATTCAATTCCAACCATATATGATGCCGTAGTCATTCCTTCCTATCCATGACAAGAAAAATGAAAGAATTCACTATAGGGGCCCTCAATTTCAACAACATTTGATGAACAAGCACCCCATGGCACTAGTCAAGAAGTAAAACGTAGGTTCTCCTCAGGGGATGCTTCAATTCCCACATCAAGTAAACCTCTGACTATGGTAGAAAATGACTTGTTCGGTAGTGGTTATACAAGCGACGAAGTTAGGGAGGTGTTGAATGCATGAATTGCAATGGAAGAAGAAAATATTATGGAACATGGTCCAGTGATGTTGGACATGGTCCAGTTCCAACACCCTTACCTCCATTAGCAAGTACATGCGGAAGAACTCCGAAATGTATATAGGTTGATGAAAGTCTCATTAGTTCACTTGAAGGTATGTTTTCTAAATGGTCTATTGCTTATCAAACTCGACAAATACTTGATAAATTTTTTGATTCTCAATGTGACGGGGATAAGTGAAAATTATTTTTATCATTGTTAAAATCTAGTTCTATGGTTGTTGTTAGAAGAACATTAAGGATAAATATGACCAAAAAATTTGAACTAAGTTCTCATATTGTTAAAATTTTAGTATATGCATTTAGTACAATTGGAAATAAATCTCGTTCAAAGTATCACAATGTGGCTCGCCATCTGTTGTCACAATCAATCATAAGAAAAAGCACTTGGGCCCTTCGTTTTCTTAATCCTATATCCAAACTTATTAATTTGAATGTCAAGACACTCCATAGGTATTTTGATAGAAGAGAACAACTTGAAATTAGTCAAACAAGTGTCTGGGCATTCATTGGTAGGTTTCCACACTTTGATATGAAGCTCATTGATGTGCTAAAGGGACTAGTGCAATATTTTGGCATGACAACACTAGACCTTATTCCAACCAAAAAGATGTATTAAATTTGAGAATGGGTTCAAGGGATTATGAACCACACATTAAGCATTTTCTTGACATGACACAAACAAAATGAAATGAGAGATTTATGCATGAACATAAAGAACTTAACTTGGGCTAAAGATAATTTGAAAAATGAAATCCATGGTATGTTAAAATAAACACAATTCATAATGCCTGTTTTTGTCAATACCAAGTTAAGTATGGTTTCTATTACAACACACACACACACAAAGATATATATCTATCTATATATATATATATATATATATTGCTTGTATTGCATAAAACTATTGTACAAGAATGCTCAACTACATTGCCACTGATGTCATCTAGAGACTTTATTCATAGAATTTTGTCTAGTAGGCCAAACAGATGCACATTTTATAAAAACATATTGCATATATGGGACATGCCCATGGTGTGTAGGAAACACATTATTATAAAAATGGATACATGTGATTGATGAGCATGAACTTGCGATCTAGGAGGTGAACTTATAGTCATTCAAATATTTCATGTATGATATTGATGGAGGGAATGAAAGAAAAAAATACAATTGGTCACTTCTCAGGTTTGTAATTAGTTCTTGAATACTATTTTTTTCTTCAGATTGCAATTTAATCTGTAACATTATATTGATATATGTCTTTATTGTTGATCTACCAGGTATGGGTTTGCAACTTCATGGAGATATTCTTTGAAAATACACAACAGTATGTAAAGCATGTACATGTGGCTCCTTGGCAAGATGAACAATTTATCATGTGAAGGGATACATTTCCTATTGGGACTATCGTATCAATGGTTGATTATGCAAAAAAATACACTCTTCAACTGCAAAGCAAGATTCAGAGTGAATGATATCACTCAGACCAGGTCAGCACAATGGTCCATATCACCTATAAACATGGGAAGATAGTACTGAATACAACAAGGTTATATTGAACGAGTATCACTTCTACATAAGTGATGATAAATGTCACGATTTGGATTTTGTACAACACAGCTTTCAAATGTTCTACAATCACTTGAAGGATAACAAAATGCAGATGGAACAACATTGGATTTGGTCTCACGGTTGTGCAGGGAAATTTAAAAATTCTTGTGTCTTCCAATGGTTGTGTATGCTCCAAAAAAGGAACAAGGTGCCATATATTTGGAACTATTTTGAGATCGGACCTAGAAAAGGTGAACATGATGGAGAAGGTGGATGCATCAATAATACATTACGTAGGCAATAAATGAAGGTCACCAATGAAGACCATCCAAGTAAATCATGCATTTCATTCAGTTAGAACGTTGAACAATGCTATACTTGAAATGTGGACAAAGAAACTCTCTTGTTTTTATTCTCCATGTAGTAGTGTTGAATGGGACATTTATGTGAATACATGGATTGGGTTGATAGATGGGACTGTGTATCACTCTCCATTGGTCAATGTATAGATAGAGAATTATCCTAGATGGAGGAGGACCAATCAAGTATTTCACTAGACTATGACAACATATTAGATCTCGTACAACTAGGTTCGATTAATATTTTGATAATTTTGAATTTTTTGACAATTATTTGTGTCTGTTAGTTGACTCAAATGTTGGCACTATATTTTCTGTAGGAAACATATATGCAGTGGTTTCCCAGAGACGTGGTGCATGGTTCACTTACTATTGTATGGCACATTGCCTGGAGAGGAAGAAGACCCTCAATGTCCCATTAAGGGACTTCGAGGCCAATTATTTTCCGATTGGGTCGATGGTTATCAAAGGCGAATGTTTCAACCAGTTTTCCCACTCATTAGTTAGAAAAGGGTGTGTATATGAATATTATAGACGAAGTGAGATTGTATATCAATATACAAACTAAGTTATTGGCACAAACCTATAGCTGCAAATAGTGCCAAGGAAGAACTCATCAAAGGCACAATACTTATTGCATTACTCTGAGCATGATAGGTTAAAGAAAACCCTTGGTATTAGAGGTGATTCCAATGGGCTAGTCGAATGACCATAGGTAGTTAGTCTGGTATGTTGTTTGCATATTATATTGTGTACTATGTTATAGGTATGTGTTGTACATGTAATTATTTTGTTTCATGGTCTCATTGATTATTGACATTAATATTTTGACTATTCCAGCCACACATTGGTAGCTTGATAGATTGATAAATTGCATAGACATATACAACTTCATAAATTTCCTTAGCTTCTTCATGGATTTGTTTTTTTTTCTTTTTCTCCCATCTAAGTACACCATAAGATTTGCATCCTCCTGCCCATTTGCATGCCCACTATCACCATCACCATCCCCATGAGCATTGTCACTATCCCCATGCCCATTGTCACCATCACCATCACCATGCTTATTTCCATCATGAACATCACCACCATGCTCCTCCAACCCATGTTATCACCATCACCATACCCCTTTTCACCATAATATTTGCATCCATCATCAACACAAATATAACCATTAGACACCTAATTTAGAATTGTAGAAACCAAATCACAAACATAGAAACCTAATCTACCTAGAAACACAAATATAACCCTAGAAACCTAATCTACAAAACTAGAAACTTAATCTATCCTTAGAAAACTCCATCACCATTTGAATCCAAACCATTATGCTACAAATATGCACAAGATTCCAAAAAACCCTATTGTTTGCATTCATGTGCATCCATTTGAATCCAAACCATTGTGCACAAGGGTGCAAAAAACTTCATGTTGCAACTATATATACATGCCAAAAAATCTTCATATATTCATGTGCATCCATTTGTATCTAAACCATTGTGCTACAAATATGAACAACAGTCCAAGAAACCCTAGTTTGTATTATAAACCCGTGTCCTAGAAATCCTAGCCTAGAAACCCTAGTTTGTATCGTAAACCCTAATTTGAATTATAAACCTTAGAAACCTTAGTTTTTAGTCTAGAGCCTAGTTTGTGTTCAAAATCCTAGAAACCCTAGTTTGTAGCCACTAATTATCATTGACCAATCACTAAATATCGAATGTCTCAAATATTTATATTTGACATCTAGCTAGAATATAACCTTGAATTCGATTATTGCTATTCTTATCAACAAAAATAAGGGTAATGGGAACATATAAGTTTGGCGTTCCTCAAACTTTGAACATCAATTTTAATATCCCTTTGAACTCAATGGGAACCACCAAACTTGGAGATCTTCAAAACAACATTTTTTCCTTGAACCTCACTCTAGAACACTAGACCAACTTCATTGTTGGAAAATGAGCCAATTATTACACTGTTTTTTTGTTTGATGTGATTGGCTCATACATATGCCAAGTCTCAATTGAAGTCATTAGTAACTCGAAGGGATGGTAATGATTACCCTTTCAAAATATGAGGATAGTCATCTTTATTATTTTGTTGGATTCTTTTCAATTTAATTTTGTTCCAAGGAATAGTTTATGGAAAAATTTCAAGTATTTTCATGGATGTAAATGGAGTAAACATGGAACCTTTATGAGGGGATCAAGAAATTTGAACGTAGTTTTGTTGCACAGTTGGAATTTTATGCCCCTGGTAAGGATTCACCATGTGTCCCTGAAATCCTTTAGGGTGCGAGTTGTAATGGGCCACAAAATCATTACCATGGCTCAGATCGAAGAACTATCAACTCTGTTGGATTCAGGACATTGCGATAGTACTAGGGGTTCCACCCTCCTCTATGTCCATGACTCAGATATCATCATTTAGGTCAATTTTGGAATCAAGGTTTCGCTCAATAAGGGAGTGTGCAATTTTTGCACATAGGGGTCAACGTTGAAAATTCATCGACCGAGAACTTATGGCTAGTGTTCCCATGTGAAACCTGCCTAGAAACACTTACAGGACCTCCTAGAACCCAGTTTTCTTGGGCGGTTGGAATTCTATGCCCCCGGTAAGGATTCACCATGTGTTTGTGAAATCCTTTAGGGTCTGCGTTGTAATGGGCCATAGAATCATGTCCATGTCTCAAATTGATGAACTGTCAACTCCATTGGATTCATGACACCAGGATAGTGCTAGTGGTGCCTCCCTCCTATGGGTCCATGGCACAGAGATAATATTTTAGGTCGATTTTGGAAACTAGGGTTTCACTCAATAAGGGACTCTGCAATTTTTGCACATAGGTGTCAAATTTTCAAATTACTCAACCAGGAACTTATGGATAGCATTCCCATGTGGAACCTTCCTAGACACACTTGCAAGACCTCCTGGAACCCATTTTTGTTCCACGGTTGGAATTCTATGCCCTCGATAGGGATTCACCATGTGTCCCTAAAAGCTTTTAAGGTGCAAGTTTTAACGGCCCATACAATCATAATCGTGGCTCAGATCGATGAACCGTCTACTATGTTGGGTTTAGGACATCGAGATAGTGTTAGGGCTTCTCCACTCCTCTCGTTCCATGGCCCAAAGATCATCTTTTAGGTCAATTTTTGAAACTAGGGTTTTTCTCAATAAGCGACAGTAATGTTCCTCAAAATATACCCAATTTTTTTTTCTTAAGGGTCTTCGTATTGTCGTAATGCACCTATTTACATAAATTAACTTTAGCACTGATAACTTATTTGATGTTCTCCTTGTAATTAATTAAATTAACTTCAGCACTAAGAAGTTGTGTGATGTTTCCTTATTTGTACTCCTTTCAATTTTGTTTGCTCCTTCATAGTAAATATAAAGACTGGAATGCAATTACCATTAAAACTTGTCTCTTTTATTTCAATTATGGATCTTGACTAGCTTATAAGTATGAAGCTGTTTCTATAATGCACTTAGTACTCCTTACACATGTATGTGTTTTGTAACCTAATTTGACTATAAATGATTTGTCCTTCTGCAAATTTAGACCAATCTCGTTTCGATGGAGTTTACAATTACCTTACATGGATTTATGGCCCATTAATGGCCTTGTATTGCTTAGCACTATTGCCATCTTTTCTTTAGACTACCCATTTACATTTCTAGTGCACACACATATAAAACTTTTATAAATGTTAAAATCCATATATTTATTCCAACTATTCGAAACAAATTCTCCCTATCGAGCAAATATATAACACTTATATATATTTTCTTTTAAAGTAATAACTATACTTCAATAAGGGATTTTAAACTATCCAACATCCAATATATTTAAATCAATAAATGTATTTAACATAAGGAATGGAATATCCAACTTCCAATTTCTTCCTATATAACAAGTATATATTTTCCATATAATTAATCACAATATTATGATTTAGAATTAGGGTATCCAACATTAAACAATAATCCATATCAATAGCTTTCAAATAACTATAAATTTAAAATAAAAAATGGAATATCCACTCCTAATTTCTTTCTATTGTCAATTTTAATATATATATAATTCAAATTATTAATTTATACTACATCATATCTCTTAAGTGAAACTACCCACACTTTTATAATTCAACATATATATAAATCCATGAATATATATATCTCTAAATCTAAAGCACTAACCATAACTCACAAGTATATATAATCATCGAGTTCATTTATTTGAATTTCAAATACCACAATCTCTAATATGGAAATTATATATATTTATATAACTTTTTAACTTCATGTCAAAACAATCTCTAACATGGAAATTATATATATTCATAAACATGAACTTGTTCCTTAGAATCTAAATCATTGTCATAATCTAAATTATTTTAATAGATCTAGCATAGGGAGTGAATGTATGAAAAGGTAATGCTTTATTTAAATAACATAATATAACTATGATATAGTTATAATATAACTATAATTAACATAATATAATACATCACATAACCCTATCTTCTCGTATGACCCAATGTAATTATAGACGTAACATAATCTTGCTTCAAGGAATATACATAGTTGGAGACATTTTTTTTTTTTCATAGAAAAATGCAACTTACTATTAATATACGAAATAGTAAAATATGTCCAACTGTCAGATCACACAACATCATACACACCCTGTCAAGAGTAGGACCAGGGATAAACCGGTCATCACAGCAACATGTGCCGTCATATCAAAGCTCAGAAAATAACAATGAAAGTGTCTCAAGTCCCAGAATATCCAAAAGACAATACATGAAATGTCCAGAGGCAAACCAGTGCCTAAATTTCACAACAACAAATATGGACAAGACAAAAAAGTCCAAATAGAGGCAACCGCCAAGTAGTAACCATAGGTACTATCAACAGAAGTAGTATGTAAACAAAACCTCGTCATGAGGATAGGTGCCGAACAGATAATACCAAACAACGTCTGCATGAAGCTGAAGTAAAGGCCGCAAAATGCATGTGAGAATAGTAAGTGCCCAACAAGTAGTTGGACGCTGAAAATTAAGGATCTGCACATGAAACTAAAGGTCATATAAGATAATAATGTTGCATAATATAAGAGGAAAATAAAAGTACAAAAACCGTAAAGGCAGTATCAACAATTCCAATGTAACTGATAGGAACCATGAGTAAATAGCCTATCATCCCGCCATTCCTGCCACATGATGATCCCTGCCAGGGAATTAAGTGCCCACTTAGAGAGCATATCTGCCTCCAAATTCACTTCTCTGAAGATATGTTCAAAATGAATGTGTTCAAATTCAAGAATAAGTTTGCGAGCCTCTTCCAACCAATGAGTAAGATTTAGAACATTGAGGGGGGTAGAGCCCCTAGCCCATGAGATTGCCGCTAACAAGTCACCAAAAACAACAAGGGAAGAGATCTTACTTCGACGGGCCCAAAATAGTAAGAGCCAAAGGGCACATATCTCACTCCTTGTATTGGATCCATTTCCCAAATTTAGCCAAAGATGGATCGAGACAGAGTTTGAAATATGGATAGTAGCACCCGCTCCACTAGCTCCATTCCCACACACAACAGCCCCATCAAAGAAACCACAAGGAAAAACCAGGATTGGAGGAGCCAATCGGTATTCCTGATTCCGAGCCTTCCCACCAACAGCAGCACCGAATGCAATTAAATATTCCTTGTGTGGAGCAATGGTTCTATAGCAAATCACATCATGGTGTGGAGTCATATCTTCAAAAATTCTAGAATTTCGGGCTTTCCACACCTCCCATATCATAAAATATGGGAGCTCAACACATCCAGAGGAAAGACGAGACCAAGCTTCTAGACAAGCACTGAGAGTATGATATCCCCAATGGAATTGAACACCAGCCTTCAATGCAATACGTTCCCAAAGGTCCCTGATGAAAGGACATGTAGAAAACAGGTGATCAACTCACTCTTCCAGCGTGCAACATAGCGGACACCATCCCGGTCCATTGAAACCTCTACGACATAAGTTGTCCCACGTAAGAATCCTATTATACAAAGCAAGCCAGATAAAACACTTCAACTTAAGGGGAATGGTCAGCTTCCAAATAAATTTTTCCCACCAGCGAGCCGTCGAATGGGACTCGGCAAACAGTGCATCATATGCCAATTTAGCTGAGACATTTCCACCAGCCACATCCCATGACCAAGCTAATCTGTCAACAGAGTCAGATAACTGTAAATTTGATTGATAAAGCGACTCGATATATCCTTACCATTCGTACCTTAAAGTACCAGATAAGCCCAGCTGCGAAGCCGAGATCCACTGTGGCCGACCATCCTTATACTAACAAACCGCATGTGCCAGAGTGAAATAACCATTAGTCTTGAGATGAGTCCTTAATTCCATCGATAGGATATGTCCCATAGGCCCCCCCAGGATCGGATCAAGTCCCAGTTTAATATCCCGACCATTGCCAGGAATCCATGCAATCCATTGTGAGATAATCTTGAAAGAACCCATCAGGCCATTCCAGAAATTTGACACACCCACTATAGCAGGCCATTCCAATCTCAGCCACTTTGCAATAGAGGTATGTTTCAGGTACTTAGCACGAATAATTCTGCCCCAAACAGACTTATCAAAGAGAGCACGCCATAGACTTTTAGCATGCAGGGCCTCAACAAATAGGTCCAGATCCTTTATATTCCAACCTCCCAATTTCCAGGGTCGGGCCAAAACAGACCATTTGATAAGATGAAATTTTTCATTTGCTCCACCACCCGACCACAAGAAGATGAATAGCTTCCGTCGAATAAGGCAGAGGATGGATCGAGGTATTTTGCACAAAGAAAACCAATATACCCCTAAATTCTGCAGGACATCTTTTGCCAGCGTAAGTCTGCCACCCAAGGATAAATGCCTATAGCTCCAATGACTTATACGCCCATCAAATCGTCTAACAAGCCAAGTCCAGTCATTCTTCACGTAATTTACAGGTTTTATGAAGAAACCAAGATATTTTGTTCCAGCATCCAACTCCTTAAATTTTAAAGGAAGAACAGAGTTAATCGAGCATTCCTCATCAACAGATAGAGAATGTTTCAAAAAATGAGATTTTATATAACTGATGAGCATACTCGTAACCGAGCAAAACAAGTCCAGTATCCTCTTATATTGAATCCACTCAGCAACGATACCTTTACAGAATAGCAATACATCATCCACAAATAGAGAGTGAGTAACAGAGATGTCTCTAGTAATTTTAATGCCATCAATCAAACCTGTCCTTCTTTCCTTATGGATGGATAGACTCAGGCCTTCAATGACCAAAAGAAAGAGAAGCGGCGAAAGAGGACATCCCTGCCGAAGGCCTCGGGATGCCTTACAGAAATCAGTAGGATTTCCATTAACCAATATAGCATAATTAACCGAGGTTACAGGCCATAATCCATTTCATCACCTTCCATGGCAGAGCTATCTGTATCATAATTAATCTCAAGAAATTCCAATCCACCCGGTCATATGCTTTCACCAGGTCCAACTGTAGAATGAGTGCATCCATTCTCTTCTTTTTAATAGTATGGAAAACTTCCTGAGTTACCCCCCCTGCATCATGGATCTGACGGCCCGACAGAAACCCATACTGTTCCATAGAAATGTGTTGGGATAGAAGAGGTTTGATCCGGTCAGCAATAATGTTAGAGATGATCTTGTATATTAAATTGTAGAGGGAAATAGGCCTGAATTCATTGAAGCTGTTTGGATGAGATGTTTTCGGAATGAGTGCCAAATAAGTTGAATTTAATGCCCCAGAGACCATGCCTAATCTCCTGGACTCATCCACAGCCAAACGGATATCCTCCCCCATAATATCAAAAAAATGGATAAATAGTTCCATCGACCATCCGTCTGGACCAGGAGATTTTTCTTTAGCAAACCCATGCAGAGTGTTTTCCACATCCCTCAATGAAACCTCCATAAAAATATCGTCCCCCTCCTCATCACCAAACATACGAGGATATTACATAATAACCTTAAATTGTTCAACCAGAGATGTGTTTTTAGGATCACAATAATATTCCTGAAAGTGTCGTGCAGCCTCATTCATCAACGCCTCCTCCCCCCAGATTCTCCTACCCCGATGATCATTAAGGTCCCAAATAGCATTTTGCATCCTTCTAGAATTCGCATAATGATGGAAAAATTTAGTGTTCTGGTCACCAGCTTTGAGCCATATGGCACAGCTCTTCAACCGCCATGTCTCCTCCTGAATAAGAAGGATATTTAATTTACGGCTCTCCATTGAGGAGAGTTTTATCTTGTCCTCAGGGCATAGACCAGAACCAATGGATCTCAGCATCAATGTCTTCAGTTCCTTTTCAATCTCAACCAGTTCACTTCCCAACAAAGCTTTTTTGTTCTTTTCCCACAAAATAGTATAATCTTTAATAGCCTTGAGCTTCACCGCCAGCTTGTCCATTGCAGATCGTTCCCTCGAAACATCAACCTGCAGCCAATTAGTCTGCACCCCGGAAGTATACTCCCCATCCGAAAGCCATATGGAGTTGAATTTGAATGGGAAGGTATGATGTGTGTCCTCCACATCAAACTGCATTATAATAGGAAGATGATCACTGATTTTTATTTGATGAATCCAGGACCTGTAATTCTGGAAGCACTCTAGAAGGGATTCCGATATAAAGAACCGATCAATTCATTTCTGAATCAAACCATCCCCCAGTCGACCATTTGACCAAGTAGGAGCCATTGGCCGCGGAGCCACATCCACAAGGGAGAATTTCATGAATAGATTACTAAAATACTTCCCCAGAGGATCCCGCCTAGCCAAAATGCCCCAAAACTCTTCATCCCCCCAAGTGAAATTTATGTCCCCGGCAAGAACTAAATTTTCCAATTCCAGCAGATGCCCCAAGGCCGCCGTCTCCCAGAATGCCACCCGATCACAATAAGGCACATAACAATTGATAATATTAATGTTTTTCTCCAAACCCCTGATACAGCCAGAGAGCAAAATACCCAGAGAGATAATAGATGGCTTTAGTCTCAAAACCAAGGGGTTCCAAGCAGCTAAGAGACCACCAGCATCCACAGTACATACCATCCAACCAGGCTTAACTTTATTGAAAAAAATACGAGCCTTTTCACCACACACCATTGTTTCCCGAAGAAGTACCAAATCCGGGTTGGTAATATGAAGAACTCGCTTGAGGGCCAATTGTTTGGGTAGACCCCCCACACCCCGGATATTTAAAGAGAAAAATATCATTTGCGAACCCTTGCAAGGGCTTTCATTCCTCTAAGAGCCCGGGTATCAGAAGTAGTAGGGGAGTTCACATTACAACGGCCATCCACAATCCCCCCCAGGGTGACCTTCTTGTTTTTCCTGGCACTCCTCGTTTTAAGAGGAGAGAAATCTGAGGCCAAACCACCCCTATGCGCTCCCTTTTGAATACATATATCCCCAAATGTCCCAGTAGGGATCTCAGAAGCATTGTTAGTGTCCCCATCCTGAACATAGGTCTTCACATCCAACATATCCCCTAATTCCCCACCAGATGATACAAGTACCTCAACCACCCGATTTTTGAAGTAAGTGGGGATAGGCGTGTTTTTCACCATTTCAGAGTAGGATGGGATAAGCAAAGTTTTCTCACCAGGATCTAAAAATAAGACAGGTCCCCTCGCATGACCAACTGGTCCCGACAAATCCACAGGATTCGTTGTGACAGGCCCCTCCCTCAAATCATCAGCCACCCAAGAGGTCCCTACAGGGTTCGACTCATCATCCCCACCCCCACATACAACCCGAGCCAGGATAGGAACCTCAGAGTCGCTGGATAAAATAACAGTCGGGGAAACAGTATGAGGTAGTCCTGGGGAAACAGATTTGACCGGAGAGGAGTCGGCAGGACTAATCACATTCAAATGCACAAATGGTTCATTCACGAAAACAATTTGATCATTCCCTGAGGATTCCTCTGAACCCTTCTCAGACCCGGAGGAGTTTGAATCCATGTGGAGACGATGGCTCATGTAGTTCCCATCATTTCCGTGGTTTAAATCTAAAGCATTTATAAATGAAATATCCAACTCATTCAACGAATGGAAGAAGTTAGGGTCTTGTGATTCCAACTTACGGAACAACACCGAGTCCGGAGCATCAGGAGAGGGCACCCTGTTGGAGTAGCTGTCCAGCGAGCCCGAAGAGTCCAACTCGATATCACTGCCATCATCAGAAGACCAGAACAACCCTCCATCCTTTAGACGACCAGAAGAAGTCGTAGCTTTGCACTGCCTCCACAAATGTGCAACCTCCTTGCAATTTGAACAGCGGAATGGGATGCCCCAATAATCAATGATCTGAGAGAGCTTGCGACCACACCAGTTGATGTTAAGCACATCAATAAGGCCAATAGAAATGTCCACCTCCACGAGAACCCGACCCATTTGGTGGTCGAAGCCATTAAGGTGCTCCTCGTCAACATGTAAAAACCGACCAAGACAATTTCCAATGGCCTCGAAAGCCCCTCGGTTCCAGAGTGCCAATGGGAGACCAGGAAGCAAAACCCACAGGTGTCGGAGACGGACCGAAGCGGTTTCCGGATCAAAATCTGTTTTCCATTTCTGCAACATAAGGCTACCCGACCCATATAGCCAAAGACCCTCTAGTATGAGCAAACAGTGCGCCTCCTGCTCGAATTTGAAGCCATACCATCTGCACGCTAATGCAAAAACCTGTGGGGTGTATTTCAGGATGGGACTCCACTTCTCCGAAACCCATTTGACAATGTCGCGCTGGTTCATAGCATGGTATGAAAACTTTCCAACCAACACGGTCATGTAATATTCCACGAATTCCTTGAGCCCTATATCTCTACCAACAAATAGCCATGACTCTCCTGGCCTGCGGAAATATTTTCCATTCAACCTACGAGCCGCGCGAGAGGAAGACCCACCTTTGTCACGGTTATCCAAACCAGGAGCACCTCGAGCATTGCCGAAAGAAGGGTCTGAACCCACAGGTTCCACATGTGACCTCCCGCCAGCCAAGTGTCCCCTATGTGCCTTGCCACGTGGAGCCAACTGTCGGCTTGTAAGGTTTAGAGCTCATTTTCCTTTCAGCTGGTCTTTGAAAAATGAGTCTGGTTTAAATAAACCAGCCTCTTCTATCATAAAATCGGAGACATTTAGGTTATTGTCCGCCGGAACAATGGGTGTCGGCATATTCTCCCCCATTCCGGCAACCGCCCAAATATACAACCACGAAAATGTAGCACCCACAACAGATGCAACAGCCAGATGTAAACCCCCGAGTCACAGATCACGCCAGTAACGACAAACAGGTGATACACCAGAGGAAACTCAATAATAAAAAACAAACTACATCCTGAGCGGCGAAAGATGGTCCACACTCCGAGAACGACAGAGCTGGAATGGTAGTTTCCAGGGCACAGAAAAATGTTTCCATCGGCCGAAAACAAGAAACTAAACAATTTTAAAATAATGCGCTTTCAACAGCCACCAGCTATCAATATTATCCCCTATTCACAGCATACCAACACCCATGGCACCCCTGACAACGCCATAGTATACCCCCGCACCGCCCATGGAAACCCTATCGTCCGCCATTGGAAACCCTAGCGCCTGGAAACCCTCTAGTCTCTGCTCGTGGCTCTCATGCCGACACCGCATACATAGTTGGAGACATAGGCATGAATAACATGACCAAACACATGAACTCAACAGTGCGATATATACATATATATACCATAGTTAAACACATGGCTGAAAGTAGGCATGAATTTAACAGTCTGTCTTCCGAGTATTCGAAGTGTTAAGACTCCCACTCCACCAACCGAGTCTATCAACGATTGCATGGTTGGAATCAAGACACTTTAATGTGCTACATGGGGTTAAGAGAACAAATCGTAATGATTTTGTGATAAAGTTTGCTGAGACACATAATAGAATAGAGCGGAAACACAAAGGGCATATTAAAATTTTCGCTAATACCATGGGTTAGTGAATACCCTCGGTCGACTCACTTAAGACATGCTTGGGGATCTACTCGAAATATCCTTATAATGGTGGGCAAATTTCTCAAGAAAGGAGGAGGTATGCCATTAGAGATGTCAAGTATGGAAACATTCGGGCTACGTAACTGCCAGTTCACATATAACAATAATTTTATGCAACATCCAGTTCCTTTCTAAAGACCACATAATATATGGACTTAACATGCACTTGCACAAGTTTTAAGGGCCACAGTTCGGTCGATTTAATATGCAACCCTACCAATATACATTCTAAGCAAGCCTGCGATCCACCAAACTTAAAGTCAGTAACTTTAATCATATATCACAAACTCTTAAATGAATAACCTTAAACTCATTTCAACATTATAGGATAGACTGGACAACATTATTGGACAGACTGTTTCCAGTTTCAGGTTTGATTGACTTCCATTCTATTAAAACTAGATTTTATGCCCATCTTGACAAATAAAAATAAAGGCTAACATATTTGTTTATTTGGTTTAATACGGAGTATAGCACGTTATTAGACACAATGAAATCGATCTTATCCGTTACGATTCTATCTCTATTATATATCTATGTACTACGTTGATGATACATGGAGAATCGGTCTACTCCATTGAGAACCGATCTCTACTTTTAGTCTCTATAACATATTTCCTGATACACAGAGAATCAAATCCATTGAGGATCAATATCTTATATTTTAAACTGTATATCATGTTTTTGCTACACATAGAATCGATCTCATTGAGAATCGATCTCAACTTTAAACTCTGTAATGCGTCTTTGATACAAAGAGAATCGATCTCCATATTTAACCTTGTAATATATTTTAAATACACAGAGAATCGATCTCGTTGAGACTCAATCTCTACTTTTAAATTTTGTAATATGTTGATGCATAGAGAATCGACCTCATCCTTCAGAGACTCTATCTCTACTATTAAACATCTATCTCTACTATTAAACATGTATTACTTCTGTAAACCACAGAGAATCGATCTTTGCCTCAGAGTATCGATCTATTAAAAAAATAAATCTATATTATTTTTATATTAACCCACAGAGAAACGATACCAAAAATATAATCTTACCACTGAAATCTCATTAAAAGGAAAAGCTATACCAACAGTAAAATTCTCATCGCAGTGATCTCAACTTAAACAATGTCAATAGGATTTATTGTTTAGACAAAAATACAGCGATCCGATTGTTTTCTTTTATAAATACATTCATTAACACGGTTAGAATTGATCGATCACCATATAAATCAAGATTAAGCCAATGCCCAAATGACTCAACGCATAAGAAAATAAGAAAGCACATTCTAACCCACATTTTCTATCATTGATAAAAAAAATTGAACATATTCGATATAGTTTTACTTAAGTGAAAAAAGATAAAATGGTGAAGAGACTTATCTTAGCAATTAGAATGGGGCGACTAGAAACTTGACTGCAATTTTCCAAACATCCAACTGATCTTTGTTTGAGCAGAGACCACCCTCGAGATGGGCATGAATCCACTAGGGTGCAAGAGTATTACTCTTTTTTTTGATAACCTCTCTCAAATCAATCTTCTTAATCTTTCCTTGGGTTCTTCGCCTCCAAAGATCCCCCTTTCACGAATACCTCAATGATCTCTTTATAGTCAAAGTTACTTTATGTACTTTGAATTCCCAAGATAAGTTCTTGCTTGATCTTGTCTTTAAACCAGCCTAGGTCCAAATCATATGCTCTATCAAGCGCCGAGAGGGATCAAATCTCTCGAGGTGCAAACCTCTCCTTGAAAAGCTCCTTGAGTGCAATACCCGAGAAGAGGTTTGCACCTCAGGAGATTTGATTCCTCTCGACGCTTGATAGAGCCTGGGATTTGGATCTAGGCTAGTTTCAGTCGTGGGCGGTGACTCAAAACTGGAGTTTGATCAGCATTGTAAGGAACACGTTAAGTTGAAAACACACATACATTTACGAGGATTATCATAATGTAAGTAATAAGTATTAAGGATAGAGTAAATTGTTAAACTCGAAAATAGAGACAATTTGCCTAACTTTTTTTTTTATTCTCTTTTTGTTGATCTAAGTTTTGTTTTGTTTGTTCTTCTCTTTCTTCTGTTGTCATTTCGTACATTTTGATTTATTTGCTGTTCTCCAAACTGATTTTTTGGTTCTTCCAATTGCTTCAAGTTTCTCTCTCGATACGCTCTTTGTCGATCAACGTTTTCTTTTCTTTGTTCTTCTTGTTCTTCCGCTGTCAATTTGCCTAACTTTTTTTTTCGATTTTCTTTTTGATGATCTGCGTTTTGTGTTATTCGTTCTTCCCTTTCTTCTGTCGTCATTTCGTCATTTCGTACATTTTGATTTATTTGTTGTTCTGCAACTTGATTTCTTTGTTCTTCCAAATGCTTCAACTTTCTCTCTTGATACACTATTTGTCGATCAACGTTTCGTTTTATTTGTTCCCCTCGTTGTTCTACTATCAATTCGTCTAACTTTCTATTTCGATATTCTTTTTGTCGATCTACGTTTTGTTTTCTTCGTTCTTCTAGTTCTTATGCTATTATTTCATCCAACTTCATTTTTCGAAATTCTTTTTGATCTTCTGCTTTTCATTTCAAGTCTTCTTCTCGTTCTTTTGTTGTCACTGAAATCAATGCATTCATACACTGAAATCTATGTGTCCATACATTGAAATCAATGCATCCACATAATAACATATACACTGAAAAATATGCAATAAAAAACCCCATACACTAAAATATATGCGTCCATTAACTGAAATCAATGTGTCCATACACTGAAATCTATGCGTTCACAGAATAACATCTACACTGAAAAATATGCAAAAAAAAAACCCTATACATTGAAAAATATGCAATAAAATACCCCATACACTGAAATCTATGCGTCCACAGAATAATATCTACACGGCAAAATATGCAATAAAAAGATCCAATACACTAAAATCAAACTCACTTTACATGATAATAAAATTCAATTTATTTACGAAATTCTATATTTAAAAAAAAAGTAGGTGATCTCAAAGGATTGAACCCTGGACCTCACACCCATTATCCAACACCCTTACCTCTATATGACATGTAGTTCTTATTATACATTGTAAAGAACTTATATACTTATATGTAAATATTAATATATATATTAATTTAAATATAAATATAAATTAAATGTTAATTTAAATATAAATATAAATTTAAATCCAATATAAAAATGACATTAAATTTGATATAAAATTAATATATTTAATTTGAAACTTAATATATATTAAATTAAATATATTTACTTTATATTAAATTTAATATAAATATAAATTTTGTTTAAATTTAATTTCTGTTTAAATTTTGTGTAATGCAGGATGGAGGCCGATGGGCAAGAGGGTGCAGCAAGCGGGCTGGAGGGAGGTTGGTCACCGTGGTAGGAGGGAGGAAGGTGGAGGTGAGGAGGAGGAGCGATGGGAGGGGAGGCGGCTCCGCAGGAAGGAGGGAGGGAGCAGGCTGCTGACGGGAGGGAGGGAGCTTGGCTGCGTTGGGAGGGTGCAGCAGGTGGGTGGGAGGGAGTGAGCTCGCGAGAAGGAAGGAGGAGGTGGAGGAAGGTGGAGGGGATGAGGAGGCATGAGTGGAGGGGAGGTAGCTGCGTAGGCAGGAGGGATGGAGCAGGCCCGCGGCGGGAGGGAGGGAGTAGGCCGGCGGCATGAGGCTGCAGTGGGAAGGCGAGCGGGCGGGAGGGAGTTCACGGTGGTAGGACGGAGGAGGTGGAGGAAGGTGGGGGGGAGGAGAAGAGGATGGAGGGAGTTGTGGTGAAAGGGAGGAGCTGTGGCGGGAGAGAGGAGGCCGCTATGGAGGGTAGGAGGGAGAGAGGAGGCGGCTACAGTAGTCCGAGGGAGGAGATTGCAAGTGGGAGGAGGCTGTCACTGCAGCAGTAAATTTATTTTAAATTTAATTTCAAATTTAAGTGAAATTAAAATTTAAAATTTAAAACAGATTTAAAATTACCTATTCGGCGCTCAAAACACTTCACTCAAATTTAAAATTAGCTATTTGCCGCTCAGAATGCTTCCCTCATAATGATTTCTCTTCTCTGCAGAATCGTGTTTTATAAATTTGTATGAATTTTTTTGTATTATGTTTCATTTTTGTATTATATATAGTGACCATTTCTAAATTCACGTCATTTCTAAATGGCCGACCAAATATATTTATTACTCTGAAAATTAATTTGTTACATGAAGAACTTTACTTTTATTATAATGTCCAACAAAATATTAATTAGTTTATCACATTATCACTTTTTACTATTAGATGTAATGCTACATTACACATGTAACGCTACATCATACACGTTACAAGATATCCCTCATATTATCACTTTTTACTATTAGATGTAACGCTACATCTTACACTTTACAAGATCTCCTTCATACTGGGTTGTAGAGCGCCTCTCGGCGCAATCAACTTTTTAACTTTAGTTAATTTTAACTAATTGACTTGCTTAGCCAATCTTTAACTAATTAAGTTAATTTAGCTAATTTTTAATTTATAAACTTTAAGATAATTAACTTATATAATTATCTTAATTCACCATTAACTTTCACCTCATATAGTTAAGAGAATAGGTTCCATTAATAGATGAGAGTTATCCATGCATTAGTTGTCAGTTTTCCATGTGTATACATGCATTAGTTATTGGTTATCCATGCATACCCATGCATTAGCTGCTAGTTAATATTTTCTACTTTTATAGATAAGCTTTTATAGCCTTTTAAGACTTTAAACCATTTAATTTTAATGAAATAAAATCAATCCTTTAATCTAACTTAGTTCAATTAACTTATTTGCAATAACATTTAAATAGTTATTTATAAATACCAATGTGTTTTCTTGGTATAATAAATCATTTTATCTTTATTCCTAATTTATAATTATGAAAATATTAACCCTTTTCCACTTAGGAGTTTTAACAAAATTCCATGGTAAGGCTAGGATATAATTGGTATTTAGGTTAACTCCTTACTTTTACTTAATAGCACTTAATATTGGTTAGCCTCATGATAATAGTTAGGTCATAGGAACTTGTTCCTGCCTTGCAAAAACTAATAGTTTCTTCGGTGCCCTTATCTAGGATCAATTAGTTAACAATACTTATAAAATTATGTGTTTGCTCGGTGAAAATCATAGTTCACTTCAAGGTCTCACGGCATTAGAATAACCACCGTCATCAAAACCCATGGCTACCAAGCCATTCACCCCCTCCCCCTAGTCGATTCAATGCCCATTTCGTTTCGTTGTGTCAAGTAATTAAATCCCCTAAGTCTACAAATTCACTTTACAACTTAGGAACACATAACCATAATTACAAAGTTTTACCTGTGGAGATTCTTCCTTGAGTTACCTGACAAAGGCGGGTACACAAGACTTATGACCCAATAGACCTCTCGATCAGCACGAGTGTTCCGAGGTAGTAAGCAGCTCTAAGACCTAAGATTTATAAGTACGATCTCTGCAAGTAAGAGGGCGGGATATATCGTAATCTCGGAAATGTTTCTTTTGAAGAACCAGCGCAACCATAGGAATAGGGGAGGATCTCAGTATGAAGCTCGGCGATATGCAGTTTCCCTTCCCTCGAAAGGAAATGAACTTCAACGTTGACTTACCGCCAACTCTGCCAGCACCTTGGTTCTCTTTGTGAAGTGCTCGGGAGGAGAAGACTGCACTCTTCAAGATATTTCACGGCGCTTGAGAGAGAAGGAGGAACGACTCATGCATTGAGAGTATGTTTCTCTGCGTAAACCAGAGACGATCTCGGTGTGCCTAGAGGAATTCCGACCTCTGCACTAGAGCAAACAAATTCTGCATGAGGCAATCGGGTGAACAAACGCTGTCAAATATAGGTATGACGCAATCCTTATCAAAGTATCATCACCTTATGGTTTTAACTCCTCTGCATGTGGTAATTCTAATAGAAAACTTATGGGCCTACTCAAATCTGCATAATTTTTGACAGATAACTCTCAACGGCGGATGCAAGCTGCATACCCGGTTACCATAAAAACCGTGATGAGCTCTGCAAGTGCAGCAGCTCTGTTTGTTTGTCTAAAGTATATAATGTTCATCCACTGCATACCCTAGCTACTATGAAAATCGTGATGAAACGTTGAATCCAGGTTGGGGATATTTGTTTGTGTGCTAATAGTTTATTTGAAATTTAAATAGCATCCTGCTTGGACATTTATCTTTAGGTTTGCCTTTCGTAGTGGGTAGGAATAGGTTGAAAGTTAGAAATCCCCCTTTCGAATGAATAGTTTGGAATCTTGAATTCTTCCTTCTTCGATTTATTTTTCTTTGTATCTATTGCGGAGAAGTTCACTTAATTGTGGGCAGATTTTGATCTCTGTGGGAAAAACAACCCCTAGTTTAATTTATTGAATTAGAAGCATAGTAATATATATATAGTGGAGAGGAAACGTTATAGAGCAAATAAAATAATACATAGTACGTTGACAAGCTAGCTCGGAATTATCGTATGTCTCATAAGATCAAGTTTCTAGGTATAACCATTATTAATTATGCATATTGTAGTAGGGAAATTACTTTAAAAGAAATTGGTATATACAATTCCTGTAGCTTCCCTATAAGTTCAATCTAAAGTAAACTCCTCAAATCGGACTATAAAGGGAGTTAAGTATCAAGAATATCATGCTCTTATGAATGTGGGTGAAGATTATTATAAAGTAGGATATTCAATAGAGAACAAATTCATTGTGAAAATTGGTATGAGGTAGTAATTATATGTTTGCTAAGCTCTTGTTTAGATATTTAGTAATAGCAATCTAATAAATAAGTTTGATTGTGGTAGAAGAAAAACTTGTATGTCCTTGTTCCTCAAACCAACACCATGTTGATGTATATGTAACTTCGGAATGTATTTTACCTATGTATATTGTACTTCTATAGAGATGTTATTATTCATCTATACGGAAGTGTCGTCATTTATATTGTAAATGTCATAACTTATACTTGATGGGTTATTAGACCACCTTGATGGGGTCGCCTCTGTATGAGTCATGTGGGTAAAAGGGTTTTTACACCACCCTATTGGGGGTCAACCCTATCAGCATTATGTTACGTGGTAAAGTTAAGGCCGACATAGTAAAGGTTATTAGGCAAGTCAAGTCAAGTATAAATAGAGTGTGGGAGGCACTCTATTTTATCATTCACTTTCTCACTCTTACACTCACTGGAGAGTGGCACACTTGTGGAGGAGGAGAAGTTGCTGCTAGGAGGAATATCTCTTGTACTTGGTTTGTATCATTTCTCTATCTATCTCTCAGGAAGTTGTGGGGTTTTTCACCTTCTTGGTTTTCCCCGGTGAAACTCTGTGTCTCTTGTGTGCTTACATTATTCTATCCATGATTGATATGCTATACATGTTATTCTCTCAGTTAAGATCTTAGATCAGATTGAAAATTCTGAAAAACTAACATGGTATCAGAGCTAGCCTGAAAGAAGTCATGGTATGGCATTTATGACGCTTGTTGCACTTGCAAAGCTAGGGCTTGATATAGAAAACAGTAGTCATCATAGTACTTTCACTATAAATTGTTTTCAGTGAGGTTTCAGGATCTGAAAATATTACAGGTCGAAGATAAGATCCCCATGTACCTTGTGTCCAAAGGACAACCTCTAATTCGTTGTACTTTGTGATTTATGATGTGTACAATATAGGGTTTTTGCCTCTTCCAAATCTGAGTCATAAATAGGTGACCTAGGAAAAAAGGTCATAACTTGGGATAGGAATCTCCAAATGAAATTTTGTAAAAAGTGATAGGTAGGGCATAGATTGTAATTTCTCAGGTAACTTTTAAAGAGGCCAAAACTGAACCAGTGACACGTGGCATGCCATACAAGTTTGCTCTTTTGTTTTATCCCATTAACAGGTCACGTTGCGACACTTGGCATAACTATCTTTTAGAGAATCCAATTGAAGTCATACTTGTGGGGTTGGAAAGATAACAGGTCACGCTACCACAGGAAGAATTTTCAAACTTTGAAGATTTGAAATTTCAGAGTTACACCATAAACAATTAGGTGCATATTTCTGTCAAAACAGAATTGGATTTTGAGCACTTTCATTCATGGCTCCAGGAATTTAGGGTTTCGTAGAATGTTGGAATTTTTGTATTGGAGACCATGGCTAGATTATCCTCATCAAAATCAAAGTTTAGAGCTTTGGATCGAACCTTTTGGTTGGGCAGAAGGGTGGGCTTTATCAAACCCTAGTTTGGAATCCTGTCGAGAAGATGCGAAATTTTCAAAGGAAATTTTGAAGGGTGAAACTTTGCAGTTTTCAAACTCTAAGTATACCAGCTTGATCATCTCATCAAGGCACATATTTCTATCCTTTCAGAAGTTTGAAATTCAAACTTTGAATTTTTAGGGTTTCTCTGACAAACTCTAATCGAGCTCTAGATCCATTTTTTGCAAATCAAGTGGATTGGGTTAATCCTAGAAGAGAATGGATTGGTCGCCTGGATAAGTGAAGAAGTTCATGTTTCAGAGGGAGATGAGGCTAAGGCCTTACATAAGAAGATTACAAGCAAACTCAACAGGTATGACTTATGGGTATGTTTCGAAATCTATTGATGATTAAGTTTATGATATATTTGTCTTCATTAAGATTAGTACAATCTTGATTAACTTTAGACTTGTTGTATCACCTTAATAAAAATCTGAATGCATGATAGAAGATATTCATTGATTAGGGTTTTGACACTTATGATTGTACTAATGCATTGTGGTGTTGTATGAGGTTGATGTTGTCCGCTAACATGAAAGGTACATCAAGAAAGACAAATCATGTTCTAGTTCAAGAACATATGACCATGGTGACATGAAGACAAAGATTCATCCATTGTCATGGATCACATAGAAGATCTACTTACGAGGTATGTATAACTTGGTTCTATAAAGATTAACCTATGAGATATGCAGGTTACTAGCAAAAGTCATTGAAGAGAACAAGAAGAAATTATGCGGGTATGTTAGACATAACTAGCTAGCATGTTAATCCAGGTATGTTTTTCCTATATCAAGTTAGAATCCTACCTTGTGTTAGGATCTCTTATATAAGTATACATGGCATGATTGATAATCATTCTTCATTGAAGTTAGTAATCATGGGTTTAGGCATATTATGCTTCTCACTTTGATTAATGCTATCACTATCCAGAAAATTCCTATGGTCAAATAGGAATATGCATGAGTATAAGAGTTGTGATAAATTATCTGTGTATGAAATGATCTTGACCATACATGTTTAAGATTACTTAGAATCATAATGTTTTTAAGTATTAAGATTATACTAATGAATGTATGTATGAGACCTCGAGGATAACACAATGATGATACTAGTAAG
Organism: Larix kaempferi; assembly: GCA_027924585.1. Classification (NCBI taxonomy): domain Eukaryota; kingdom Viridiplantae; phylum Streptophyta; class Pinopsida; order Pinales; family Pinaceae; genus Larix; species Larix kaempferi. Next base: position 41,837,158 of record BSBM01000493.1, read on the forward strand.
TATGCATAGTGATCGAGGATGGATATAAGTTCAAAGACAGGTAATCCAGAAATCAAAGATCAAGAGGGAGCACACTCCAGTAGTTCCTGCAAGGAAGCAAATATTGAGAGGGAGTCCACCCTACAACCAAACAAAGATAAGTATTTGAATTGTCATTTCGTGCATATTTTTTTGTTTAACTAATATTGTTCAATGATGTATATGCTTATGTTCCTAGACTTAGGGTGTGTATTATGCATATTAGAATAATTGCATTAATGGACAGTATACTACTAATATGCATGTGATGGGTAAGTGGCCTATGGCACTATACGACATTCCATTGCTACTTGACTAGAATGAAACCTCTTTGCTGGCATGTTGGGAGTTGTGCACACTCTTAACAAATGTTCCGGTAGAGATTGGAAGGCATCTAGAAAGTTACGGGATATGGATAAATGTTGTATTGAAGCACTGGCTAACATAATTGCATGACTATATGACATATTTCTTTATGTGTAAGAATTTGTTCTGAAAACTATGAGATGTTTCTAATCATGCAATTTAACTTGCTTTGTAAGAAAGATCGTATACCATCACCTACAAAAGAAAGACTACAACATTTGTTCCAGCAATGAAGTTCAAACAATCTATTGAAGATATTGAAGAATCTGAAGTTCCCAGGATATGGGATACAGTAAAAGGATGCCATGGTCGAGAAGTACCAATCGATCATGTTTGGAATGTGGTCCCAAGACCTAAAGGGAAGTCTGTTGTGACTTCCAAGTGGATCTACAAGATCAAGCATGCTGCAGATAGAAGCATAGAGCAATACAAAGCGAGGTTTATAGCTCATGGCTTCTCCCAGAAAGAAAGAATAGACTTTGAATATTCTTTTTCTCCTATAGCTAGATACACTTCCATCAGATCAGTACTTTCTCTGGCTACAGTGATGAAATGGAAGTTACACCATATGGATGTCAAGACCACTTTCTTGAATGGTGTAGTCGAAGAGGAAGTGTATGTAAAGCAGCCACTCAGTTTTGAGACATATGACAGGGAGTCATATGTGTGCAAGTTGAAGAAAGCCTTGTATGGCTTTAATCAAGCTCCTAGGACTTGGTATGGTAGGATAGACAGCTTTCTATCTAGTTTGGGCTTTACTAAGAGTAAAGCAGATTCCAACTGTTACTACAAGGTTGAAGAAGGCAATCCTATGATACTACTCTTGTATGTGGATGACTTGTTTGTAACAAGCGAGGATGGGTTGATTGCTGATACCAAGAGGAAGCTTGCTGCCAAGTTCGAGATGGACTTGGGGATGATGCACTATTTTCTAGGTATGGAGGTGTGACAGAGTGTAGACCGAATCTTCCTTAGACAAGGGAAGTATGCAATAGTGTTCCTGAAGAGGTTCGGGATAATGGACTGCAAGGCCATGGCCACACCTATGGCATCGAACTTGAAGCTTTTGTGTGATGCTCCATTTGATCCGAGTGATGTCACGATGTATCGTGAGGTGATTGGGTCCTTGATGGACCCGACGAATATGAGACCAAATATTTGCTTTGTAGTGAACACATTGAGCCAATTCCTGACGGATCCCAGAGGTGTTCACCTGGTTGCTGTAAAGCATATTCTAAGGTATGTGAAGGGTACAATTTTATTATGGGCTCAAGTATGATGTGAATCAAAAGTTTAACCTGCAGGGTTATGTTGATTCAGATTGGGTAGGTAGTGCTGCAGACAGGAAGAGCACATCTGGGTTTTCCTTCAGTATGGGATCAGGTGTGATCTCTTGGTTTAACAGGAAGCAGTCCTATGTAGCACTGAGTATAGCTGAAGCAGAGTATGTTGCAGCTTGTTTGGCTAGTTGTGAGGCAGTATGGCTCTGGAAGCTACTGTCTGAGTTATTTGATCTCCCGCTGGAGGCTACTGGTATCTTTTGTGACAACCAGAGTTGTGTGAAGATGTCTGAGAACCTGGTGTTCCACGATAGGTCGAAACACATTGAGATCAAATATCACTATATCAGGGATATGGTGTAGAGAGGAGCAACGAAGCTCCTGTATGTTGCGACGGATGAGCAAGTTGTAGATGTGATGATGAAACCACTAGCTAGAGTGAAGTTTGAGTACTTCAGGGAGAGGCTTGGTGTTGTTCAGATTGACGACACTTCGAGGAAGAAGTGATGGACACATTTGCTGGAATCCATTCCAAGCATGGTGAGAGGAGGATCCTTCTCATGGCTGTGGATGTAAGCACTAGATGATGAGCATCAGGACGATGCTCTAGTTACTACTCTGTATATGCATCATGTTGGATGCTTGGTATGATCGGTTGGATCATGTATATGTATATGCATCATGTTAGATGCTTGGACCATGTATCTGTACATGTATCAATTGGATACATTGTATGATCAGGTAGATCATGTATGTTGATATACATCAGGTGGATCATGTATCTGTGTATGTATCAGGTGGATACATTGTATGATCAGGTGGATCATGTATAATGATATGTATCAGGTAGATACTTGGTATGCATCAAGTGGATGCATTGTATGATTAGGATTATCATGGATGACGAGCTTCAGGATGTTGCTCCAGATGACATGCATCAGGATGATGCAGTGATGATGATCAGGATGATCATGTACATCAGGACGATGTATGGTGAGTATCAGGTTGATACTCTGTGGCCGTGGACAGGTTGTGCAGATGAGCATATAAGTAGACTTGGGAGATCCAACAGGTAGGGGTCACATGTAATAAGTCCTGGATATCTGGACAGGATGAAAAAGGCCTCAAATGCTCTTTAGAGATCTTACTTTGCAAGACACTCTTTTAAGGTTTTGTGATAGTCACATGTAAGTGGACCTGGGAGATCTTTCATGTCATGCTTCAACACATAAATTGTCCTAGGATACTCTTTCGAGGCATTGTGATGCACGTAATAAGTCCTGAGGATTCCACAGTATGGCCAATGATGATGAAGACCTACAAGTGGTGGGACTACATCCAATATGAAAAAGGACTGGCTCTATAGAACTTCCTATGATGAGTAGATTGGAGATTGATTCAGATAACAATAGCAGTAACGATGACGATGATTCGCTAATGATGATCCAAAGAAGAAGACTTGTGCTAGCAGATATGTGTCAAGAAATACCTTCCTAGTTAAGAGGGAGTGTTGATGTATATGTAACTTTGGAATGTATTTCACCTATGTATATTGTACTCCTATAGAGATGTTATTATTCCTCTATATAGAAGTGTTTGTATTCCTATAGATGTTATTATTCCTCTATATAGAAGTGTCATCATTTATATTGTAAGTGTCGTAACTTACACTTGATGGGTTATTAGACCACCTTGATGGGGTCGGCCCTGTATGAGTCATGTGGGTAAAAGGGTTATTAGACCACCCTATTGGGGGCCGACCCGGTCAGCATTATGTTATGTGGTTAAGTTAAGGCCGACCTAGTAAAGGTTATTAGGCAAGTCAAGTCAAGTATAAATAGAGTGCGGGAGGCACTCTATTTGATCATTCACTTTCTCACTCTTACACTCACTGGAGAGTAGCACACTTGTGGAGGAGGAGAAGCTACTGCTAGGAGGAATATCTCTTATACTTGGTTTGTATCATTGCCTTATCTATCTTTGAGGAAGTTGTGGGGTTTTTCACCTTCTTGGTTTTCCTCGGTGAAACTTTGTGTCTCTTGTGTGCTTGCATTATTATGTCCATGATTGATATGCTATACATGTTATTCTCTCAGTTAAGATCTTAGATTAGATTGGAAATTCTGAAAAACTAACACACCGAAGCCATTAGGGTATTTTGGTTTATAAATACAAATATTTTTAAGTAGTTCATAATGCATGAAACCCTTGATATAGAGTCAAAAATCTAAGAAAGGAATTCAGCTAAATTGGATAAAGATTTAGGATATGGTCTTATGTAGATTTAGGATTAAAGGATTAAATGTCCTTGTCCAAGTTGAAAAGGTTTTTCCGGTCATACTAGGAATGACAACTTTTCTTAAAAATCCCTCCATGAGAGAGGATGTGCGGGAATAAAATTAATCATGGAAACAACCTTGTTGTAGTTTGTAACCTTCTTCTTTTGAAATAATAATACAAAACAAACTTTTGTGGACATAGCCCAAGGAGTGGGTGAACCACGTTAAAAATGATCTCTCCCTATGATGTTATCCCCCTTGTGTATTCTCATGATATGGTGCTTCATTATTAGTTCAGTTTGGTGTACTTTGAATATGTGTATTTTGTGCATTCATCTATTCTAAACTATGATGACCTTTTTCCTTATACAAGTATATGTGTTAACAATTGATAAACCTTGTTATTTTCTTGTATGCGTCATTATCTATTAATGGAGTTAGAAATGGTGACGATTATGTAGTACATCTAAATATGGGAAAATGGTTGATAAAGTATAAATTTCTATTGGTCATGCAATGTATTTGAATCTTTAGGTTGCACTTGTTTTACATCCAAAATATTGTATGAATCTAATAAAATATTGGGTTTACATAGACATACGTTGTTAAAGCAAATTATTTTGTTTAGTAGGAGGTTGTTCTCTTTCTTATATAAATAACCCAAGAGTGGTAAAGAGGTGCATAAATAGGCTATATTACATCATTCAAATATAGAACTATAGATTCAGCTGAATGTCATTACGACATGTAAATATTGATGAATGTACATCTAAGTGTTACGATATTTTCTATTTTATTGTCGTTTAGACAATTAGATAGTTAATGATAATTTAATGATAATTTATGAGATATTTAATGGTCACTTTTTAGTTACAAAGTAAAATTTAATGTTGAAACCTTACACCTCCGCATAGTATGTATGGGTGAATAGGCCAGTTGAAAATTTTTAAAATTTTACGAAATTTGGAGACGTGACAGTTAGGTTCTTATGTGGGTAAGGTGCTTATGTGTTCCATTAAGTTACTCTCAACCATTACATTATTCAAATGGTTTTGTCCATTCATTACACCAAGTGATTTCACGCTGACCACACACTTTTGATTTCCATGACAAGTGGTTTTTTGTTTACCATGAACCTTTTCCATCAAGTTATGAGGGAATACTTGCCTTATCACAGTGAAAAATCATTACATCATCATTTGTATCAATCAAGTACATTCAATTTTAAATACATTTTCATATGAGGATAATCCATCCCTTTTACAAACATAGGACGATGACCATCTTATTTTCCATCATCAAAACAACATTATCAAGGAAGATCATTAAAATAGTTAGGCATTTCATTTTATATGGATTCTATTTGATTACTTTTGCATCTCAATTATTGAAATATGGTATGATTTTCACTACTTATTTACCTTTCTTTTTTTTGCTCCATTCTTCATTTTCTTCTTTTTTTGTTTCAGGTTTATTGGATTGCAACTTTCCACTGTGTTTGTTGTTAATGTTTGAGTTCTATGCAATGCAAACCTTAGTTTGTAGGCTAGGACGTATCTTATATGATAAACCCTACAAACCCTAGAAATTCTTGGATTGGGGGGTCAAATTACCTGAAACCCACCATGAAAGCATTCAGTTAGCCTGACCACCTTTGCCATGCCTAGATACACATGCCCAAACTTACAGAGATCAATTTGAAAGCTCGGTGGTGGTCTAGAACATGAAAATCATGGAGAAGAGCTTCATGAAGATCTACATGTTGAATATTCCATTGAAAATTATGCATCTCATTTTTTTATGGTGAAAACACCATGTGATGATGATGTACACTTTCATGAATACATTTTAGTAGCTATCATCATAAATGACAAAGTGACTATTTTGGGCATTACACATTTTAGTAGCCATAATCATGAATGACAAAGTGACTTTTTTGGGGCATTACACATCTTAGTAGCCATCATCATGAATGACAAAGTGACTTTTCGGGGCATTAGACATTTTTTTAGGCACATTCAACATATTTAGAGCCATGTTTCAACTGTAAGTTTTCTTTTGCAATGACACATGGTTTGAGGCATGTTCAGGAACCTAAATAACGAAAATATGTACACTCAAACCCAAATTAGAATTATGACAAGTGGAAAATGGACATATGAAAGAGGTAAATCACAAACTAGGGTCTTACATACTCGAGTTTAGTAACGCTAGGATGTATATCTTCAACAATTTTATGAAAGTGAATTCATGAGATCCTATTGGTTAGCAATATATTGGAACAAACTACGGTCCTACAAACTCGGGTTTAGTTTAAGGATAGATTTTCGACCTTCAACAATTTTATGAAATTGAATTCATCAGAAGCTATTGGTTAGAAATATATTGGAACAAACTAGGGTCTTACAAACAAGGGTTTAGTTTAAGGATAGGTTTTATACCTTCAACAATTTTATGAAAGTGAATTCATGAGAAGCTATTGGTTAGCAATATATTGGAAAAACTAGTGCCTTACAAACTAGGTTTATGCAATGAATCGTGGGGATGGTTTGAGTATCACTTGTATTCCACTTGGTAATATATTCAGGGATTCAAGTATGACAACTTTACTGATGTAATAAATGTTCAAACTCAGATTTCAAACAACAAAAAAACATGATGATCCTTTGATGATATAAGATAAAATAGGGTTGAAAACCCTAGGGATGAATATTGTTGTACATTTGACCATATGTGCATGAAGGCCCAATGGATTTTATTACACTTTAGTTCATGCATTCCTTACCATTGGACTTGATACTTTTCCATTTTTTTAGCATGCTAGAGTAGGCACACTTCAATCGAACTTCATAGATGCTCATGTAATTATCCTTTGATTAAATACAGTAGCATTGATGAAATGTGTAACATTTATTAGAATTCCTCTTAGTTTGTGAAAATGTCATAGGATTAAATTGATGATATGTGTAGAATGTCTTACATGATGAAGGTTATTCAAATATATTTTGACTTATTTTGTTAACTTTTGTTTTTTCCTTGCACCATATTTTCCATGCAACCATAATCATGATCAATGGGTATGACCCCTTGAAATTGACAGAAACCACAATTTTCAATCAGATATCAAATTAGCGTGCATGTAATGAGTTCATTGAACTAATGAAAGATATTATTAGTTTGTTCAATTAAGATAATGTTTTCATAACACAATGGTCGCATGTTACTTGATAAATGCAATACATGTAAGAGAAGAAATATTTCCTAAAAGATAATATGCAATGAGTGACTTAAGATGTAATTATATAAATTTCAATAGCATAATTTATTAATTTGTAGAAGAGGTAAATCATCACAAGAACAAATGGAAACTCAAAAGAAAGTATGAAATAAATTGTATCATCCATTGATAGTCGATTGTTTATAATGTAAAAGATATGACAAAGTAGCCGACCCTTAAATGGCCTGTCAATGTACATGTGTCCCTAAGTACAACGATGTACATGTATGTCAAAGTACATATATACAAGACTAGGACACATAAAAAATCAATCCTTCATTTTTTTTTCCCTGATTTTTCTCTATCAACCATCTCCCTAGGATCACACTACATATTAGGAGTCTGCAAACCAAAGATCATTTTTTTTATCAAACAATTGCACTAATACCATACCACTAACAAAATTAAAAAAATTAACTTGTGGGAAAATTATATATGACAAAAAATCACCAAATCCATTCGGGGTATAGATGCCTGTGGTGTGCTCATTGAAGTCCTTTCTATAATTGTACTCTACAAATAAAACATCATATCTCAATTAATTCAAAAATTATGAACATGTGTATGTAAATTGAATAAAAATACTTGCTATGAGTTAATGAACATCTGACCATAGCAGGAGACCCGATCACAACCATGGATTGAGCGAAGGGGCTAGGCACTGCTACTGCTAATGGATACAATCACCAAATGCTGAAATAGTTAGACATGCATGAATAAACAACATAGTTACACGATTATAATATGTACAATTGTTGAAATAGTTACCTCTGTATGACTTGTTGTTATTACAGATGTGACACTAACTACAACATCAATGACCCTTGTTAAGGTAGGCATAGATGGATCTCCCGTGCGTATGCTATAGAGGAAATCCAAACCCTTTCCAAGAGTGGAGTCTCTCTTATACACTTGTCCCTTCTTCCCATTTGGACCATGCAGAGAGGCAACTATGGACTGTTTTCTAAATATAGCAGGTGATGGCTACAATCACCAAGTGTCGACGTACTTAGAAATGCATTAATCAATGAAATAACATGTATTAAAAAACTGGCAATGTTGAAATACTTACTGATAAATGGTATGAATCAAGCAAATATACAACACGTTGTGCCATATACTTGTGCCCTATGTACTGTGTATGGCTTATCTCCTTCTATGCGGGACATAAAACCTGCAATTTAGAAAATTGAAAATAGTAGACCCTGTAGCATTAATTAACTAACATGTGATAACAAACTAACATGTATTAAAAAATGACATGTTTAAATAGTTACCTCATTGGTAGTTGTTGTCGCCAAATGTATGACAACATCTTGTACATTATAGGGTTCTAATGCGTAAGCCTCTGTACTAACCTACGCATCGCCAGTGGAAAATTATTGCCCCATGTCCTCTTCTTGTAGCAATTGCAAGTTATAAAAACATTAAAAATATTAGCAATCTATATATGTGTATAGTAAGGAAAAAAAAAATTCAAACAAGGATAAATTGTAACCATTTACTTACCTGAGTAAAATAGTCAGTAAATCTATCATCTCTCTAGACAGAACCAAAGCAAGGATGGTCGGACACCGTGCATGGTTGGGGATGTCATTTTCGCTCATGATATGCAGGTATAGTCACACTATTAGATGCTCCTCGGCCACTAGAAGGTGGTGGCTCTACCCCACTAGGAGGTGGTGGCCCTTCCCCACCAATAGATGGTGGCTTTGATGGCCCTTCTAGGTACATATCTTGAAGATGCGTTCTATGGCGAACAACCACCTGATCCAATTATAGGAATGAATCTTGTGTTTATGGGACCATCATATGTGTAGGTGACACATTAGGCCTGGGTAGCCTCCTGCGAGGTGGAGCTACAAGGCGAGTGGGATCTATGTGACTCGGATTGGGACATTCTTGAGGATCCCCATCCCAACGCTCTGGTACTCCAAGATGTCAAAATAGTTGACATGATTCCCCAAAACAAATTCATTGTACATATTTCTAAGAAAATATAATGACATTTCCATGTTGTTGTGTTGTGGTACATCAAGTACCACATACCGTCGGTCCATCCAATTATCTATGAATGGTTGATATGTACACTACTCAATATAAATATGTTTTTTGCTTACATCTGGGATTTCACCCATCTGTGGATCTCTAAAAAGGGAAAATATGTGTTTTTTGTTATCTTAAATTTCTTAACTTCCTTGTAGCTAATTCCATTGGAATATTATTTGCTCTTTCTCTCTCTATATGTGACAATGTCCTGAAGCACACCATTTGACCTACTAAAGGTCTTTATCATTGCATCCAAATTGGATGTAAGAATATGATGTCTATCATCAACAATAACAATTGAGGATCAAATTTCTCCGAGCCTCTGCATTTCTCTTTGTATACCTATGCACATCCATGCTCGCCACTGTAATAAAAAAATAAAAAAACAAATCATTAGAAACATATACATGCTATAATGACTTCGCTTAAAAATGAAAAATGTAAAAGTAATGTGCAAGATTGATTACATTACAAACATAAATCTCATCTCAAGAACCATGTGTTTATTCATAACACATAGATTTTACATGGTGCTTCATAGTTCACCATGGTTATTAACAAGTTGCAAACCAAAATGGAAGGTGAGGATCAACTACATGTAAATCAATCAATGATCGATGGTTGAGAGCTCCTGATTCAATTAATATTGAAGGATCGAGAAAATGGGGGCCTTAAAAGAACTTTATGTAGACATTTCTAAAGCTGTGTTATTGGAAAATACGTTATTCATTATCCTCTACCTTTGGAAATTTCTCCTTTGTATCTAATTCATATCATGTTATTGGCCCTTTCCTTGCTCAGAATCTAGTGTTTGATGAGGAATATTTCGTGGTGAATTCCTCTATGTAATTAAGAGGGAGAAATATTTTGAATGTGAGGGTTGATCTACGTTTGTTCCATGAAGTAAATATCTTATCAGTTTATAGGGATGGAGACCCAAATACATCGCTTGAATGTCTTGGTGGTGAAGGAGGCCAGAAAAGATGTGGTAGTTCATCTTTGCAACAAATTAAGTGGTGTGTCTGCAAGGAGGAGAACTTAGTCCATTGGGTTTTGGGGGATGATGTAAAATCCATCAATCCATTGGGTTAGATTCATAAGCACTGGTTGGACATTTTTAGGGTAAAAGAATGTGGGGGAAAAAAAATTAGCGTTTGGTTGAGTCAAGTCTAGAAACCAAGCCTAGGTTATAGTCGATAGTTCCTCGTCCTAGCAAAAGGGTGGATGTTAGGATAATTAATAATCCAACCTTTTTCCACCTTAGCATATTTTTCTATTTTCATAGTATTGGATGATGTTGTTGACCCACTAGTGGTGTTGAGTTGTCATCTAGGACTCATTCCACCAATTTTGATGCAAATCTTAGTTTCTTTGCACGTTTGATTTTATTGCTCAATTCTTGCTATATTTCACTGGAATTCTTCTCCCTTGCAAATTATTTCACTGTGATATTTTCCCAGGATCAATGATCTGTTGTGTTACAAAATTTCACATGGTATCATAGCTCAACAGAGTTGTTTTATCTTCATTTTGAGAGTTTTCTGGAGTATTTTGAGAATTTTTTAGTGCAACAGTAGTAGTTTGCATTCGATCTAGTAACTACATATGGAGAATTTGAATGCTCCTTTGACACCAAGAGTCCTGAAACCCTTCAATTATATAGATTGGAAGGAAGATATGCAGATTATCTTACACAACAAGAGTCTGTAAAGGGTCACAATGAGAAAGGAGGTCGAACTTCAGGAAGATGTTGAGAAAGCAAAGTATCTGAACAAGTTAGATGAGGATTTTGGTTTTATTTGTATTCATATCTCTAGAGATTTTCTCTTTCATCTTGATGGATTAAAAACCCCAAGGGAGGTTTTGCAGAAGCTTAAAAGTCTCTTTGGTAAGCAAGATGAGTTGAGAGGCCATGTTTTGGAGAATGAATTAATTGCTCTTCAACCTAGCAATTTTTGAAACCATACAATAATTCTTTTCAAATTTCAAGTCCTTAGTTATGTAGTGCAAACAATGTGGAATTGAAAAGAAGGATGAGCAGTTGGTGCTATCCTTCCTAAGTAAGCTTGGCCCTGAATATCAATATTTCTGTCTACCTTCCACTTTGGGATATTGTCGATACCCAATTGGAAAATTCCTTCATTAGATACATTCACATAATTGTTGATCCAAGAACAAGACAAACGGATCCAAATGGGAGCCCTGAAAGGCTCCAAAAATCCCGCTCTTATGGCTGGGGAGACCAAAAATGCGAATGCTAAAGGGAAGAAAAAGGGAAAGGACAAGAATCAATTTGAATCCAAACCAAAGGAGAATCATAATCCATTATAAGGAGCCTCCAAATCCATGAAGGATAAGAAAAAGAGGTTTCAGAATACCAAGTGTACCTATTGCAAGAAAGGAAACCATACAAAGAGTTCTTCCATGAAGAAGATAGATCAAATGACCAAACTTATTGAACATCACAACATTTCCCTCCTACAAGGTGAAGGGACTCTGATTTTGGAAGTGAGACCGATGATCATGAGATATTCCATGCACTGAAGGATGGGTTCTCACAATCACAAGCCTTCCTCATAGATTATGGAGCCTCTAACCACATCGTTTCCTCAAGAGGGTCTTTTTCCTCTCTAGATCTCACTAATGGTCCCAATATTCACATGGGAAATGATTCACAAATATCTGTTGAAGGGAAGGGCACTATACAACTAGAGCATGGAAATTTCAAAAGTGTTCTATATGTTCCTTCTCTGGCAGCAAACTTGTTATTTGTTTATCAGATGACACACATAGGTTCACTGAAGAAAGTTTCTTTTGGAATTGACGCAGTTGAGGTTGCATGGATCTATTCTGGGAAGCTAATAGCGAAAGGTGTTGCAAACCATGCCTCAAAGGAATACGAATTCTCTCATTTTTTACCAGATTCCTTGTCTACTCCATTTGCACATGATCAAGATCATAATGATGTCTCTTCTGATGATCCATATTCATATTCCGAAGATGAGGACCAAATTGAATCATATATTGATGTTGATTATGAAGTTAAATCATATCCAGATCCAACACCTGCTCCCAATCCAAGGAAAAAATGGGATGACAAAGTCCTTGGAGCTACTGGGAATGTAGTTGGGGATCAATCTGACAATAGAAGAACCATATATTAGTATCTATGTCATACATATCCACTTCTCCCAAAGAGGTGCTACATGATTGTGGGGTCTAATCCATAATCATTCAAATAGGCTTGTCATGATCCAAGATGGAAGGCTACCATGGATGAACAATATGAGTCACTACAAAACAATGAGACATGGGATCTTGTCTCTCTTTCCCTAGGGAGAAAACGATTCCAATGCAAGTGGATCTACAAAAGAAGACTTGCTTCTGATGGATATACAAAAAAGTACAAATCTCGGTTTGTTTCCAAGGGCTACTCAAAAGTTCATGGCTTGGGATACAATGAGACACCCTCCCCAGTAAAAAGAATAGATTCTGCCAGTCTTGTTTTGACAATTGCAACTTCGAAATAGTGGGAGGCACATCAAAGGATCAGATCCAGATCTAGATCCAACACTTGCATTACTATACTATAGAGGATCATATTGCAGACATCTTTAAAAAGTATTTTACTCATAAGAGATTTTCCTATCTTAGAAATTTGCTTGGTGTGAAGGTTGTTTGAGATTCCTGCTATTCATTTTTTAGGGGGGGTTCCCATGAGGTTTTCCCCATTTCCTTAGTTTAATGAACATTTATTTTTTGTTATTGATTGTATGGGTGACCTTTGGTCTGAATTACCAGGGCCCAGGTTGTTTAAGTTTCGATTAAAGGGGGGTGTTAGGATAATTAATAATCCAACCTTTGTCCACCTTAGCATATTTTTCTTTTTTCCTAGTACTGGATGATGTTATTGACCCCCTAGTGGTGTTCAATTGTCATCTAGGACTCATTACACCAGTTTTGATGTACATATGAGTTTCTTTGCATGTTTTATTTTATTTCTCAATTCTTGCTATATTTCATTGTAACTCTTCTCCCTTGATAATTCTTGCATTGTGATATTTTCCCAGGATCAATGATCTACTGTGTTACAAAATTTCACAGTGGATGGCCTTTCTGTTCCAATCTACAATAGATGTGGAGAAAATATTGAGGAAACGTTGGTGTTGGGATTCAACTCCCTTAATGCTTAGGTGGATGTTAGGTGGATGCAAAATTTATTAAGGGGATTGATAATATGGAGGAATGACCATGTTATAATTTTAGTTTTCGTTTAATTTATAATTGGATTTAAAATTTGGGGCAATATAAAAATTTATATGTTTAATATGGGAATGAAGCAACATTGAAGAGTATAGATTCCTACCTTTCCAATTCCCCTTCCTCTTCCAATTCACCCTCCTCTTCCAATGTAGCATCCATAAACGCTTGAGTGTTCTTACTGAACTCCTCTCCCATCGGTGTCGTGGATGGTGGACGAAAACTGTGGAATGGATGTCACGACCTCTTTTGGGGTTTTATTATGTTATACAAAACGCTCAAGCATTATGTATTTCTATAATGATCGAGTATAAATACATAATTCTTGAGCGTTATGCATTTCTATAACACTCAAGAATTATAGAAATACATAATTCTTGAGCTTTTTGGTTTCCTATAGTGCATGTTAAATGACATGGCATGCTCCGGCTCGGTCATGCCTAATTCAAAGAAATGCTCCAGCGTTTTGTTTTCACAAAACTTTTGCACATTTCACTTAAGTATGATTTCATCTAAAAAGTCCCTCAACTTTGTGCAAAAACCTATAAAAAAACAACCACACAATTTCTAGTATATATATAACATATAACATCACATAAATAAAATTGACCAAAATCATGTTTTAAAAGAAAAGGAATATAAACCCCTAAAACATAATATCTCAATCTAACCTTCATTATAAAGGTAACATGTAACATCCCATACAAAATAACCCAAGACAAATTGGAAAAGAATACAAGTATGCACATATAGAAAGGGAGAGGATTAAAAATAAAGAAGAATGTGATTATATTCGAAAAGCTAAAGATACATTATAACTTGAAAAGAAGAATATTGAAATAATGCACTCTTTGGAAGTATAAATTCATACAAATAAGTAATCATATAGTATCACATAATCAAATAACCACAAACCAATGTCCATATCATACATATAACATTCACAAGTTAGCAAATAAGAGAGTAAAAAATAAACATTAAATATAAAATAATTGGTGTGAGTAATGAATTATAAACCATCATTATTTCTGGTTGTTATGTAAGTGATATTTTTCAAACATAAAAGCACATGCAGAGAGGAATAAATAAAATCTATGTGAAGATAATATCTAAGATTTCATAAAAAATTGCCATCCCAACAAATAGATAACAACTCTATAGTCATTCTACAAAACTTGATATACCAATCACATATTAGAAAAGTAAATAAATAAAATATTATTATAAAATATAAAACTACAATTCCATAATAATAAAATAAACAAAAATCAAAACTATTTACACATTAAAGTCAATATAGTATATATAAATAAAGATATTTAATTTAAAATCTTTTTATCTTGTTAAAAAAAACAAACTTAAGTTAAATTAATTAATTTAATTTAAATAAATTTAAATAAAATAAAATAAAATTACACATTTTAATAAGTTAAATAAATTAAATTAATTGAAATAAATTTTAATAAAATACTAAATTTCATTGAATATATTTTTATTGTTCAACAAAATTACTTCACACCTTTAACAAAATTAAATCAAGTAAAAATCCTAAAAATCAACACTTCCCGAGCTTATTTCACTTAAAATGAGTAACCATATCGCTTAAATTGTATTTGAAGATGGAAGAGATCGCTTTAAAGTTCAATTTTCTTATTTGGAGTTTGGAGCAGTGTGAGGTTAAATATAACATTAGGTTGAAAGTTGGATTATATGTTACATTTTATATTTTTACTATTATAGTGAAGTATATAGAAGATCTTTGTATTAGAGTAACCTTGTATTATATAAAGTGTTATATAGTATAAAAAAATAAGATGTTTGTATTGTGAGTAGTTAAATGTTATAAAATATAATATGGCAGATGTTGTAAATAATGCAAAAAAAATTAAAAAAAATATTTTTCATTAATTTTTTTATTAATAGTTGTTTATATCTTAGAATTTGGAGTGAATTACTATCTATGTTTTTTTTAAATTGAAGGAGGATGAGACAAGTGTATTGTATGGATTGATTTTATGGTAGTAATTGAAAATTCCAAATAAACAATTATGAAAAAAAGAAATATGAAAAATAACTGGTAGGTAATGCATGGATAACTCGTGGCCCATGCATGGATAAGAGATAGACAAACCCATTTAACTAAAGAAGGTAACACTTAGAGGCATGGAGAAGAATAGGTGATTACAACTAAGCATGGAGAACAAGTAAGAGATAACTTCTTCATAGCACTTAACTTGTAACTTATAAGTATTCACCCATCACAAGTTAAGTGGCTTCGCTAGTATATACAAGTTAAAATTTGAAATTAAAGTAGATATAAATAACAATTGAAGATGATAATTTAATCAATATGTAAATAACAATTAGAGATGATAATTTAATATAAAAAATAACAATTGGTTTAAATAAAAATTGGAGATGATCATTTAGTTTAGATGTAAATAGCAATTTAGAGTATAATTTAATAAAATAACCATCAAACCTGACAAATTTTCTCATTGTTGGCAAAAGATAAAGGATGCAACACATGACAAATTTATATGATCAACATCTCATATGCAACAATGGGAATAGTCCTACAACACGCATGTATTTATTAATTTCTTCCTCTTGACCCGAGTAAACTTTTAAAACAATATATATCCTGTCGTCGAATGGGTCCTAACTCTATCTGATCCTGCAGTTCCAGTTAGCCTTGTAATTAACTGAAGAACAAATAATTCTCATCGGCTGAGTATTATGTTTTCTTGACCTAATAAATAATTGAAATATGGGGATTGCAGAAAGGACCACAAGAATCAACAGGTTGGTTAGATAAGGGTTATAGAAATCCTTGAAAGAAAATTATTGAAGAATTTATAAATGCTACCAACAGGGGAAGTGGACATTGATGTTACTGTCTTTCCCTGAATGACAATCAAACCTTTCTCTGGAATTTTATATTCATCGTTTCATAAGTAGATTGTTCTTTTGCTACTCTCCGATTGATTCATTTTCAATATCGCATGCGTAGCCAGGCCAACCCCAGCATTGCAAATTAAAATGACTACTGTTAGGTATCGGCTTAGCAAATGATGTTTGGAAAGAAACGTCCCAACCACTGCTCAATATCACATCCACATGAATGTTGCTGTTAATATATATCTAACGATACCATCACAAGGGTATTACAATCACATAAAACCGTGTCAGTTTATGGCAATTACAGTATAGCAGTATTACTTTGTACATATATCTATTATAGTATATCAACATTGTTGTTTTGCACAATATTTTGTATGGATAAAAACATAATTTCTAAAATTAAGTATTTTTTATGAGAAAAAAATTGATTAAAAATTGAAAATTATAAATTTACTTATATTTATTTAGAAATATAAAAAAATAAAGAATAAATTATATAAAATAATAAATAATTTGTTTATTGATTTTATCATTTTATATTAAAAAAAATACATCTTAAAAAAATGAAAATGATATACCAACCTCATTTAAAAAAAAATTACATGTTAAAAAATAAAAATGATATATCAACCTAGTTACAAAAATAGCATGAATAGAACTCCAATGGTTCAGATGCATAGGCTGGAAGTTTTTACAGTCCTCTCTTGTGTTTTGATATCCTGTCAAGCAATGCTATGCTTTTTTGTCTTTTTTTTAGGCTAGTATGTAAGGAGCTATAAGCTTCCAAGAATAGGTACTTATCATGAGTAGATTAGAATAGCTGAAATCAATCATGCAGGCTTGGCTCTTCTACTTCTGAGAAAGCAGCCCAATTGCATCTCTTTTGTAAACTCTGATCCTCATTTTATATAAAAACGGCTTACACTTTTCTGTAAAAAAATAAAATAGCATGTAACATCTTATAAATGATCAAGTTGATCTCAACTTATGAATACGGTTACTAATACGATCAATTATTCCCATTGAATTGATCGACCTAGAATTGACCTAGAATTTGAGCAAGGTTGAAACTGCTACCATCAATATTTTCCTACTATGTGCCCTATGCATGATGTTGGGATATATTTCGTTACTTAACTATCATATAAAAAAGCTCCATTTTGGAATTCTGTAACAGGAGGCCTTCTTCAATGATAAATACCCTGCAGGATAGTGGAATTTATAGAGCCAGCTATCATATGAAGGGTGAAGGGTGTTCAGTAAGTATTTAGTAGTGCAGTATTTAATGTTGTTAGGAGGACTTGAATTTAACAAATCATTGCTTATTAAAGACCTAATCTTAAGCATTCAGTAAGGACTTGAATTCAACAAATCATTGCTTATTAAAGACCTAATCTTAAGAATCAATAGGGAACTCAACTCTATGACATAAAGCTTTTTTGGAAATTTATGATAGTAGCTGTCACCCTCCCTGAACCCTCTTGGAATTATGTGACATTACCCTTTTTAATTTAGAGAATAAGATGCTTACTACCCTTTCAATAAGCACTACTAGGAAATAGAGATTTTAATGCTGCTGTCGGAATATAAGCCGTTGCTCCATATTAAACCTCATAACTCAAACAATGGTAAATTTAATTTGACCAAAAGAAAGACATAGACGATCATCACCATTAAAAGGCATAGACAACAAAGCTTCACAAATCTCCCTATTGCTAACAAAACTCAAAGGATGCACCGAGGCACAAATTTCTTATTTTCATATGAACATTATAAATAAAATCAACGCAAAGTTTCGATGGTCCTACATGTTAAAATATAGAACACACGAAGAAGATGGAAACGATATGTGCATATCACTTTGAGAGGATTGCACTTCTAAAACTGAGTGGGAAGATTGTATTTTTTATCATTTCTACTTTTGCTAAGAGTCTTCTATTGGGGGCTTTATCATATACAACGCAATATGAATCAATTAACATGACGTCATACTTATTATGAATCAGTTCACCCACACTGATCAGATTGACTTTCAGATTATGAACATAAAATACATCATGTATAAGCTTCTTTTCATTCTCCTTTTCCTTGAGCAAGAACAAGATAATGATCACCAATCTTGATCTTTGAATTAATAGATGGATCTAGATCAGAAAATAATGATTTGTTTCTTATCATATGATTGCTGCAGCCACTGTCTAGCAACCATATATATGAGTGATATTCTTCTTTAGTTGCTTGGCATGAGAGAAACATGATTTCTAAGCTTTCTTCAACATTGGAGACATGGGCTCTGCCACTATTCTGATCTGCTTGCTTCTTTTTGCAGTCTGGTTTATAGTGGCCATACTTCTTGCAATAGTTGCACTGAATGTTGGCCCTGTTTGTCCATTTCTTACCTCTCCCCCTCTCATTCTGTGAGTTGTGAGAGTGATAATGATGATCTGAATATTCATGAGCATTTATATCCTCTGTAGAATGAGAACCTATTCCTCTTCTGCTCCTCAACCTCGAACTCTACTAAATGAAGCCGGAGTGTTGAATGGATTTGAAAGAGACTCTTCCTCTTGACTGAGTCAAGCTTCGTGGGACAGAAGGGACCGTGTTAAGTGTTCTAGGGTAAACTTGGACAAATCTTTAGATTCTTCTATTGCAGTAACAACCATAGAAAACGTCTTAGTGAGACATGTAAGAATCTTTTGAACAACAACCTTTTGTTCCAAGGGCTCGCCGTAGGTTTGGAATTGAGTCACAATAACTGAAACCGTAGTCATGAATTGATCTTACCTACACTTTCATTTTCCTTCATCTTAAGACTTTCAAACTGACGTCTAAGGGTTTGTAATCTTGTCATTTTAACTCTATCAGTACCTTTGTATGTGGTTACAAGGAGATTCCATGCTTGATATGCCGTGGTAGCTCTTCAGATCCGTGGGAAAACGGATTCTTCACTCGAGCTTTGGATCAACCATTTTGCAGTGAGATCTCGATCTTGACTTTCTTCAAGGCCTTTCTTGAGAGCATTATTCATAGCAGCCACAGTGGTAGCTACGGGTTCCGTGAAATCGTTTTCAACCATATCCCAACACTTGTTGAGTTGGAGAAAATTCTTCATCTTGATTGACCAAAACTCATAGTTGGTATCGGTCAACATTGGTCTGGAGATCTGTTTCATGCCGGGACTTGCCATTTTGTATGACTATCTTTAAACAGAGTGCTGCAACTTCTTTAGCTAACACAAAGCACCAGAGAAAAATCGGTGTAAGTGAACAGTGTTTGGCGCAATTTTCCTTAACAGAAAGTGTGCTAGTGGTGTTAAGAGTTGTAATCTCAATGGTCCTAAGTTGGTTAGTTAGTTGAGTCAATGGTCCTAAGTTAGTTGAGTTAGTTCATTAGTTGACCCATGTTATACATTGGCCCATAGTATTAGCAAGTGTTTTTGGTGTTATGTGAAACTATAAATATGTGAGCTTAATAATCAGAAGGCAATCAATATGCCCATGCAATTAATATGCTTGTTTCTGTTTCTGCTCTACTCTATGTCTTTGCAAACTTTATCATGGTATCAGAGCTCATGGCATGATCCATACATGTTATTGTTGGGTAAGCTTTTTCACATAGTGGAAAGCACACACGTGTAGATCAACTCTGATCATGGTATCAAAGCTGACGGCCTGATCCTTCGATCTTGTTTTTGGGTAAGGATTTTCAGAAGCTGGAGAGCACACATGCACAACTGGAATTTGTAGCACAGACGGGGAGAAACACTCGGGCCGTGACAAGGTAACATTTTTTTTTCTCATGAAAAAAAAAAAAAATTGGCCCTAAAGGGAGGCTGTCGCACCCTGCCTGAAGGAAAAGTGTGATGTCTCACCCTCCCTGAAGGAAAAGTGTGATGGTGTTGCACCTTTGTTGAATAGAAACTGCGACGGTGTCGCACCTTGGTTGAAGGCAAACTGCAACGATCGTCGCAAGCTTGCTCAGTGGAAAAGTGCGACGACACACTGTGTCAGTTAGTAAAGTGCGACGATCAGTTTAATAGCTATCATACTCCATGGCAAGCCTGGACATGAAGCCAATCTCAGATCCAATGCTGAACGGCCAGATCTCGGAGCAGATCTAGTTTTTAAAGAGAAATATTGCTGACGCTGAGCCAAAATATTGGACAATGTTCCAGCTTTGATTACAAAAGATCGAGTCTTGCACTGATTGATCCAAGAAGACCCTCTGTAGAAAAAGGGTAGAGAAGATCTGAAGTCTGAACAAAACCATGAAAACTTAAGATGGTGCTAGAAGAGCTACTAGAAGAAATCGAAGAGGTAAGAAATCTGTTAATCTCAATAGGTTCATGGAAAACCTTTGATGGAGATAATTATGATTTATGGTCATTGAAAATTAAGGATCTGTTAAGGTCACAAGATCTGTGGCATTTTGTAGTTGAGAATGATCCTATAGATCTAGCATCATTTCAGAATTTGAGAGAATATCAAAAGGAAAGAAGGCAAGTTGTTGCCTTAAGTATCATACAAAATGGTATAGACTATTTCATCTTTCATAACATTTTAGACACTTCTACTCCCAAAGAAGCTTGGGATATATTGAAAGTAGAGTTTAGTGAAGATGAACCAGAAATAGAAAAAGATCAAGCAGAGTTTAGTGAAGAGGAACTAGAAGAAGATGAAGCAGAGTTAAGTGAAGAAGAACCTGAAATAGAAGAAAATGAAGCAAAGTTCAGTGAAGATGAACCTAAAGAAGATGAAGTAGAGTTCTCTGAAGAGGAACCTGAAGAAGATGAAGCAGAGCTCAGTGAAGAGGAACCGGTTGACTTTGCAAGCCAGGAAAAACACCAAGAATCCCACAGTGAAGTGGAAGACAGCCAAGAAGACTGTGCTTATGATGCAGCCAATGATCAAGTAAGCTCAGCAAAGTTTGTTGATCTAGTTATGTTTGATGATGACAGTGAGAACAAATCTGTCAATGTTGAAGTCCCTAGTGACGTGAGTGATAGACTCTTAGAGAAAGAGACTGTTGATAACAACAGTGATAGTCTCTAAGAGAAAGGGATAGTTGATAGCAGCAGTGATAGTCTCTCAGAAAAAGAGACAGTTGATAGCAGCATAGAAGTTGTAGCAGCCTGTTCATCACAGAACTAGAAAACCAGAAGCTTGAGGGAGCTATATGAGTAGACTCCCATTATTGATGAGCAATATGAGTATGCTTTGTTTCCCTTCCAGCCCATAGTTTTTGAGGAAGCAGTGAAGGATGCACATTGTGCACAAGATGCAATAGTGAATTATGACGTAGCTGCTGTTGAAATAGAAGAAGAAGAAGATGTGGATACTATTCAAGAAGAGTTGAAACTTAGTGAAACAAAGAAGAGGAAGATGTGAATGCTATCCAAGAAGAGCTGAGATATATTAATCTTTTTTCTAACAAATTTTTTGAGTGTGCAGGTAAAATGGAAAGCAACATACAATATGTTTAAACAGAAAAAGAAGAAATAGAAGAAGAAGAAGACTTGCACTATATTCCAGGACCAATGAAAAGCAATAACACTGTTTATTGTGCAGAACACAAAGAAGATGCTGAAGAACACCTACTTAGCATCAAGTTCAAGAAGAAAAAGAAGAAGCAGTCCAAGTACACATCAAGCAAGAAAGTTAAGCTTAAGTTTATGTGAATGAAATGTATGCCTAGCTGAGACATAGACCTGTAGGCACAACACTTAGACATTGATAGTGCTAACCACACCATCCCACTTGAGATTAAGGGGGTGTGTTAAGAGTTGTAATCTCAATGGTCATAAGTTGGTTAGTTAGTTGACTCAATGGTCCTAAGTTAGTTGAGTTAGGTCATTTGTTAACCCATGGTTTACACTGGCCCATAGTATTATCCAGTGGTTTTGGTCCTATATTAAACTATATATATGTGTGCTTAATAATGAGAAGGAAATCAATATGCCTGTTTTTGTTTCTGCTCTATTTTGTGTCACTGCATATTTTATCAAGTTTGCAGAGACACTCAGAGAAAGAGACAGTTGATAGCAGCAGTGAATGTCTCTCACAGAAAGAGACAGTTGATAGTAGCATAGAAGTTGCACCAGCAGAGAGTTCACCAAAGAACCAGAAAACCAGAAGTCTGAGGGAGCTATATGAGTAGACTCCCATTATTGATGAGCAGTATGAGTATGCTCTGTTTCCGTGTCAGCCCACAATTTTTAAGGAAGTAGTGAAGGATGCACATTGTGCACAAGATGCAATAGTTAATTATGATGTACAGAAGAAGAAGAATATGTTTCAACTCTTCTTGGATAGCATTCACATATTCTTCTTCTTTTGTTTCAATAGCAGCTACATCGTAATTAACTATTGCATCTTGTGCACAATGTGCATCCTTCACTGCTTCCTCAAAAATTGTGGGCTGACACGGAAACAGAGCATACTCATACTGCTCATCAATCATGGGAGTTTGCTCATATAGCTCCCTCAGACTTCTGGTTTTCTAGTTCTTTGATGAACTCTCTGCTAGTGCAACTTCTATGCTGTTGTTGAAACAGAAGAAGAAGAATATGTTTCAACTCTTCTTGGATAGCATTCACATATTCTTCTTCTTTTGTTTCAACAACAGCTACATCATAATTAACTATTTCATCTTGTGCACAATGTGCATCCTTCATTGCTTCATCAAAAATTGTGGGCTGACACGGAAATAGAGCATAGTCATACTGCTCATGCACATAGAGAAACACTCAGGCCGCGACAAGGTAATAGTTTTTTTTTTCTCACGAAAAAAAAATAATAATAATTTTGGGTGAAAAAAAATTTACTTTTTCGGCCCTGAAGGGAGGGTGTCGCACCCTGCTTGAAGGAAAAGTGCAAGGGTGTCACACCTTGGTTGAAGGAAAAGTGCGACGATCGTCGCAAGCTTGCCTAGTGGAAAAGTGCGATGATCAACCTTGGACTTATGGGATTTTGTTTGTCGCACCCCTCAACGCACTGTGTCAGTTGGTAAAGTGCGACGATTAGTTTAAAAACTGTCCTACTCCATGGAAAGCCTGAACATGAAGCCAATCTCAGATCCAATGCTGAACGGCCAGATCTCGGAGCAGATCTAGTTTTTAAAGAGAAATATTGCTAACGCTGAGCCAAAATATTGGACAACGTTCCAGCTTTGATTGCAGAAGATTGAGTATTGTGGAGATCGATCCAAGAAGACTCTCTGTAGAAAAAGGACAGAGTAGATCTGAAGACTAAAGGACCACTAATCTTGAAGAACGACCAAGAAGATTGAATCTTGAAGATGGTGCTAGAAGAGCTACCAGAAGAAATCGAAGAGGTAAGAAATCTGTTAACTTCAATAGGTTCATGGCAAACCATTGATGGAGATAATTATGATTTATGGTCATTGAAAATTAGGGATCTATTAAAGTCACAAGATCTGTGGCATTTTTTAGTTGAAGAGGATCCTAGTGATCTAGAATCATTTGAGAATTTGACAGAGTATCAAAAGGAAAGGAGGCAAGTTGTTTCCTTAAGTATCATACAAAATGGTTTAGATTATTCCATCTTTCGTGACATTGCAGAAGTCTATACTCCCAAAGAAGCTTGGGATATATTGAAAGCCGATTTCACTGAAGAGGAACCTGAAGAAGATGAAGCAGGGTTCAGTGAAGAGGAACCTGAAGAAGATGAAGCAGGGTTCAGTGAAGAGGAACCTAAAGAAGATGAAGCAAATTTCTCTGAAGAGAATCCTGAAGAAGATGAAGCAGAGTTCAGTGAAGAGGAACCAATTGACTTTGCAAGACACACAAAGCACTAGGAATCCCAGAGTAAAGTGGAAGACAACCAAGAACATGGTGTTTATGATGCAACCAATGATCAAGTAAGCTCAACAAAGCTTGTTGATTTTGCTCTGTCTGCTAATGACAGTGAAAAAAAACCTGTCAATGTTGAAGTCCCCAGTGACATGAATGAAAGTCTCTCATAGAAAGAGACAGTTGATAGAAGGAGTGATAGTCTCTCAGAGAAAGAGACAGTTGACAACAGTAGTGAAAGTCTCTCACAGAAAGAGACAGTTGATAGCATCATAGAAGTTGCACCAGCAGAGAGTTCATCAAAGAACCAGAAAACCAGAAGTCTAAGGGAGCTATATGAGCAGACTCCCATTATTGATGAGCAATATGAGTATGCTCTGTTTCCGTGTTAGCCCACAATTTTTGAAGAAGCAGTGAAGGACACACATTGTGCACAAGATGCAATATTTAATTATGATGTAGCTACTGTCGAAATAGAATAAGAAGAATATGTGAATGCTATCCAAGAAGAGTTGACACATATTGAAACACCAGAAGAAGAAGAAGTGAAATCTCTCCAAGAAGAGCTAAAATATATGTATCTTTTTTCTGACAAATATTTTAAGTGTGCATGTAACATAGATAGAAACATACATTATGTTGAAACAGAAGAAGAAGAAGACTTGCACTATGTCCCAAGACCAATGAAAAACAATAACACTGTTTATTGTGCAGAAGAAAAAGAAGATGCTGAAGAACACCTACTTAGCATCAAGTTCAAGAAGACAAAGAAGAAACACTCCAAGTACACATCAAAGAAGAAAGTAAAGCTTAAGTTTATTTGAATGTAATGTATGCCTAGCTGAGACATAGACCAGCAGGCACAACACTTAGTCATTGAAAGTGCTAACCACATCATCCCACTTGATATTAAGGGGGTGTGTTAAGAGTTGTAATCTCAATGGTGCTAAGTTGATTAGTTAGTTGAGTCAATGGTCCTAAGTTGTTGAGTTAGGTCATTAGTTGACCCATGGTATACACTAGCCCATAGTATTAGCGGGTGGTTTTAGTGTTATGTGAAACTATAAATATGTGAGCTTAATAATCAGAAGGCAATCAATATGCCCAGGCAATTAATATGCCCATTTTTGTTTCTGCTCTATTCTGTGTCTCTGCATATTTTATCAAGTGGCTCTCTCTCTTTTCCTTAACAGAATATGAGCCAGTGGCTCTCTCTCTTTTCCTTAACAAAAAGTGTGTCTGTGGCTCTCTTTTCCTTAATGGAAAGTGAGTCAGTGCTTCTAAAGGAAAAAAAAAAATTGATGTGGCCCCAAAGCTGTGAAGCTACTCCTCGAGGCCGATGTGTTCTCTTTTGATCGTGTTCTCTTTTGATCTACACGTTTGTGCTTTCCACTATGTGAAAATGATTACCCAACAACAACAGGTATTGATGAGGCCATACTCTCTCATACCATGTTATAATATAGAAGACATAACACAAGTGGGCATATTCATTGCCTTCTCATTATTAACTTCAAGTTTATATAGGATTAAATCACATCAATACTACTGTCCAATACTATGGGACAGCCAAGTATCCTAGTCAACTAACAAACTCAACTAATTAACCAACTCATAACCGTTGAGATTACAATTCTTAACACTGCATAACACATACACTATTAATATAGATTTTTCCTTTTGGCCAACCATACTCCGTGTTGTCCTATAGCGTAGTTAGCATTATCCTGCCATTAATCGAACCAGAATATATTCTCAAGGCGAAGTATTATGACCTAATAACTAAATGAAATATGTTGCTTGCCGAAAGGGTCACAAGAACAAGTTGTCGTCTGTTTAGGATGAGCATGTCGTTTTCTTGAATGCACTGCTATCCTAAAGTTTATAGAAATCCAAGAAATAAATAAATAAATAATCCTTCTATTTTAAAACAGAAGGCCAATGTACATGGGATCGTAGGTTCGTGTTTTTGCGTGGAAATGATACATAGAAAGTACTAGAGATTGATGTTCTTGTCTCTACTTGGATGACATTGAAACCCAATTATTGAAGTTTATGTTTTTTAGTTTTATAAATGAAGTGTCCGTTTTGCTGGGTGATGTTCTTGTCTCTATTTGGATGACATTGAAACCAAATTATCGAAGTTTATGTTTTTCAGTTTTATAAATGAAGGGTCCTTTTTGCTGGGGTCTCATTGATTAATTTTCAATGGTTATTTTTTGAACTTCAATAATGGCATGCATACTGGGCAAACTAACTATAAAGTCTGGCCGTCTAGTTTACTGAGTATTGGAGAAATTGCAAAGGCTAAACTTGTAGCTGTCCTTTTGTAAAATACAAACACAACCTTATCACAATCACATAACGGTAGGTGGTTTGTATCTGTCTATTACATCATATCAACTTTCAAGTTAGTATCTGTCTAAACTCGTAGCTTTCGTTTTGTAAAAGACAAACACAGCCTTCTCACGGTCACATAAATGGTAGGTGGTTTGTATATATCTATTGCAGCATGTCAGCTTTCAAGTTAGTATATGTCTATTACAGCATGCGAACATTCAAGTATTTCTTTATTTGTTTAAGAATAAACACTTAGTTTTTTTATTTGTTTAAGAATAAACATTAAGTCTTATCAGAATCGCAGAAAGGGTGGTTAGTATAGGTCTATTAAACATGTCAACTTTCAAATATTTGTTGTGTTGGGAAAATATATAATCAGATACACTGTGGTTGGTTTAGGTATATTAAAGCATGTGAATTTTTAAGTATTTGGCATGTTTTGAAATATATTTTTAAAGACGGTATATTAAAGAGTTTGAGTTTTCAAGTATTTGGTGTTTTATTAAGGATATATTTAAGAATAAATATGATGTTTATTAATTAGCACAGTTACTTAACTTTGTGGCTTAGCATTGCTTGTTATCCAAGCATAGGCTACAAATTATTCATGTATTAGTTCTCACTTATCCATGCATAGCTAAAGGTTATTTTTTATATTCCATTTTTATAATTGTTTGTTTTGAATTTAGAACTGGCATAAAATTAATCTAGACATAACAATTGTGTCAAGGTGGTTAGTATTATTTAGTTTATTATTAAAATATATACAAACATAGTTAATTTAAATCTATTAAATCATGTTAAGTTTTAAGTATTTGTTTGTTGATGATGATGATGGTAGTTAATGTATATTAAGATTAATTTGGTCTATGGACTTTGAAAGGATTATTTGGATTGTTGTTATGAAGTATAAATTTGTCACTCTTGTCACAATTATATAAAATGTATTTGATTGATACTTAGTAAGGTCAATTTCAACTTTTAAATATTTGTTTAGATATGAAATATATGTTAAAGATTAAGCCTGGTGGGTTGCTCAAGTGGTTGAGTGCTCTAATCGCAAGCAAAAGGTCTCGGGGTCACAGGTTTCCCATAATGTGTTCCATTGAAAAAAAAATGTTAAAGGTTAAATAAGATGTTTATTAAATAAATTAATTAATGTATATTAATTCAAAATTATTTTTAAAAAATTGTTTTATTTAATATGCACTAGTCTATATATATGATTACAATTGTTATATATAATTGATATGGTTGATTTAGCATATGATTATGATTAAGATTATGATTGTTATATATAATTGATATGGTTGATTTAGCATGACTAATTATATAACAATTTATAATTTTTATTTAATTTTTTTTGGGTTAAATTTATGATAAATATTTATTTGTTATGAGCATTATTTTTATAATTGATATATGATTTTTTAGATCAATTATAAAAACGTAGTAAATTTAGAAAGAAGTTTGCATCTTTAAAATATTTTATTAATTTTGATAAAAAGAAGTTTCTCTATGAAACTCTTGGCATCCCCGTTATCTTATATGATTTTGAAGTATGGGGTGCAACATTTCTAGAGAATCTTGGAGAAATATTGAGCAAATACAAAAGTTGTTTATAACTTGTAACCTTAAAATTAAAAGTAACACACCTTATCCTATTTTCCTCTTAGAAGTGGGTTTTCCCCCATTCAGAGCATAGGCCTCAAGTAGAGTTGGTTTAAAGATACGATGGCTTGGTTAGACCATTGAGACAATGATGAAAATGACACTCTACAGAATATAGATAATGTCAAAAATATTATTTCTTCTAAGTATAAAGAGAATTTGTGGGGCGAGGAAAATTTAGTCAAAAATATTATTTCTTCTAAGTTTAAAGAGAAATTGTGCTGCGAGGAAAATTTAGCCAAAAATATTATTTCTTCTAAGTTTAAAGAGAAATTGTGGTGCGAGAAAAATTTAGCGATTAAGAGAAAACTAAGATACTATAAGGAAGTCATTAACCCTAATTTGGAATATCATAATTATCTCTCAATAGTAACTAGTTTAAAGAAGAAAGTGAATATATCTCAGATTAGAACGAACTCTCATGAACTCCATAATGAAACAAGGGCATTGGTCTAATCCCAAAACTATGTGGGAGGAAATGGTTTTCCATATTTGTGACTCTATGAACGTTGAGGATGAAAATCACTTTCTCTTAGAGTGTCGTGCTTACACCCATATTAGATATGAGTTGTATAGTATTTGCTACAATAGAAACCTTTCTAACCTCCCCACTTGCCAAAACTATAGTGATCTTGGAAAGCTTCTTTCTAAGCTTTTTGAACATAGGAACAAAAGTTTAAAGCAAACCAAGTAATAACCTTCTTACAGTTCGATAGACCAAATTTAGTCTAACTGAGCGTTAATCATCATCATCATCATAATTATTTATGGATCAATTTCGTCAATTTTGAAACCATTTATTCCATATTTAGATGGAAAGAATCCCTACTATCATCCAAATTTGAGAAGGAAATTAGATAATGTGGTATTTGTACTGACAATATCATTGCTATAGTTATATTATTTACGTGATAAGGGTTTTTCTAGAAATGTTCTACATAATGTCCACTCTTGAAAATGACCCGTTGTTAAAGAGAGGAACAATGTTGGGTCATTGAAATAATGGCTCTTGCATAAAGAAAATATTTTACATCGAGTTATTATACTCATTTTTTTACTTCCCACCATTATGTGAAACAAGAGTGTCTTGTGCAACAATTTTTCAATATTCACTTTGATATCTATTCATGCGATAGACTTGGTAAAACGTTTATGTATTTTTTTTGTCTTTGGACATTGTAATGTCATTTAGGGGCCATTTGGTTCTTTGCATCTTTCGAATATCTTTCCCTTGCATGATTTCCCTTCTCTTCGCAACTTTTGTTCCATAAATTAGATTCATAATGTCATCCTCACCTATGCCTAATTGTTCCATGATATATTGAAGTGTGTAGTCCAAATGTGTTGCCATATTTTCTTAAAGTGGGTTTTGAAGAAGTTGGCTTATATAGGATAACATTGTTCTTTGTATTAGATAAAGAGGGATCAAAGGGTACCATTGTGAGATGTTTGACTCATAGAGAGATTCAAAGACTAAATATGTATAAGTGCATCCATACCCATTTTTGGTCTCTCAAGATTTGTAGGGGTTGTAGTTGTGATCATTTGAACATCAAGCAACATTACCATAATTGGTATTTCCAATACTAGCTATCTTACTCTCTACAAAGGAAGAAGTGGGATGATTCCATAGCCCTATCTTAATTGGGGAAGCCCGTTTATATTACTAGGGTTGATGGCATATGTTTGTCGGAGTTATAGGGCACATTTGATGAATATGTATTCCATGGGAGCTTCACTAGAATGCAATATAATATCACATTCATTCATATTGCAGTATTAAATATTCATGAAAACCTAAAAATTATATTTCTTATATATTAAGGGGAAAAAGGTTTTTTTTTTTTTTAATTTAATGTAGCAATACAAAATTACTTTGGGGTCTTTTTATATGGGTGGGCTGACAAATATCTGCCAAATGGAGATGGTGGGATCACGATCGGATGAGAAATCGGGTTGAGGCAAGGCTCGGGCTTACTAGCACGCAGGAAAATCACATCTTGAGGCATCTTGAGACGAGAAATTTCGTGGTGAAGTGGTTTTCTAGTCGATCATAGTTGAGAGATAGTGGTTATTGATAGCCAATTGTTACCAATAGCACTCAGCCAGTTGTTACCAATAGCCTTGGGAGGCTCTAAGCCTCCATAGCCTCTTATAGGCCCTCGATAGGCCTTGGGGACTTGAATACCCAACCACTCGTGCCTATTACAGGCCTTGGGAGGTTTATTCAGCCTCCTAGAGCTTGTTACAGGCCCTCAGGGCTTGGATACCTAGCCCACAACAGGCTTAGTCAGCGATTTGGGAATTGCAACATGCAATATAAATGTTGTACTATGTGCATTGGCTCTAGTGACATACAAGAAGTGATATCCATTTCTTCATTAGACCATTAGATGTTTCAAATCATAATGATATGTGGTTGAGTAATTGGATTGTGGGTGAAGTAATGTGTGTCCACAATATACATCAAAAGAAGCAAGGTGCATTGTAGAATGCATGTGGGGTCATAAGAGGGGTATCATATCAATATACTAGGTATAAATATAAAGGGGTATAAAAAATGTTATTGAAAAATTGATACATACAATATCTAGTGAAAATAGTTTTTTTTTTAAATTGGGAAGGCATATTAGGAAGGGGTTAAAAAAAAGATTTTGGAAGGTATTTTCCAATATTTAATGAAATTAAGGGTATTGTTTCATATGCCATGAATGAACGTGCTATGATAGCGGTTTATTGAGTGAAGCCCCGGTGATGTATTCATTGGATTTGAGATTCAAGATGTGAAAAATGTTTAACATTGGAAAAGGATTTAACCTTGATGGTTTTTGGGTGCAGACTAATGATGGTCTCTTTTGATGCATTGGATGCAATATAAAACTGGAAACAAAAAGAAGAAAAAAAACATCCTTTAACTTACATTGGTATGTTTACATACCTACACAATAAATCTTAGTTTCAGTAAAAAGATGAAAGGTAGGTATTTGAATCCCCTTTGTCAATATATAAATTTCATAACTAGCTCATTTTTTGTTTTTCTTAACATTAGCATTTTAATTTTTTGGAAAATGATAAGGTGTATGCCCTTCTGAGTGTGTAAATGATCGAATAAATATAAAAAAAAAGGTAAACATGTACATAAGGAATAACACTAGTGCAAAACTATTGCCCCACCCAATTGTTTTTTTAATCTAAGTGAGAAGACTTCGAGATTAGTATGCCAAGTGGTTGTGGAGCTCTTGAAGGTCTTTATGTAGTTATGATAGATTAAATTTTTTACAGCATGTAGAAGTTGGTGTCTAGTAGTGGAGCATATAATTTTTTTACGAAATGGTTGAGAAATGAAAATTTTATGGAAGAAACATTAAGTGTGTGTTTTCTAACTTAAGGAGTTACATCACAAGAAAAGAAGAAAAAAATACAAAAAATATTTTTTTCTTTAATTACATAATTGTAATCCATAGAAAGAGGTCTATGTATGCCGACAATTTCATCATCCATGATTTTGTGTAACATACTATATGTAACATCCCTCTAGGGGACCTAGCTAAAAACCCTTATGCACATGCATATAATAACAACTAGATTGGAAAATTTAAGTTCAGAACACCATTTCTTTTAAAAGCAAATACAAAATAGGTCACATATATATGTACTTTAGAAAATATGAAACATATAAAATTACATCCTTTAAATTCAACCATTTATATTTTGATGAGTAATTAATAACACTTTCAATAACTGCAAAATACATGTTCATCGCTAGTTGGTGAAGGTTGAGGACAAAGTTGAAGGTTGATGTTGCCGTCAAAATCCATCGTATTCCAGGTCTTCAAGATTGTCAATCTCTAAATATCCACCGGTTTCCTCCCTACCCTACCCAATGGGTACTCTTCTTCCCCAGGGACCCTCGAGTTGCGATGGGGATGACGATACTTTACTAGCAATTGAATTACAACACTAGACTAATGCTGGGAGGGTCCCAACCTCTCTCGTGTCATAATGAACCACACTCTACTCCACGGGCCAATAGAGGAGACACAACCCAAGTTGTTCTCCAAACCACAAAAGGTAAAAGTAAGAAAGTGAGGGCTTCATGCTCTCTTTGCCCTTTTTATAACCTTTGTGCATCCATGCACTCACATGCATATCTTGAGTTAATTATTTATTTTATCTTTTTATTCACACACCTAGTTTTTAGTTAACTTAGAATTCCTAATTCTTTTCTTTCACTTAATATTTGTTTTCTTTAAGTTTCCTAAATTTGCTCAATTTTAAAAAGATTTACTTATCATAACCTTAGTTAACTGCATGCAGCTACTCCAGTTTCTTTTAATATTATATTAATAGGCTTGATAACCAATTAGTTTACTAAATATTTTTTACTTCTCTTGCTAAATTTTTTAGGGCCCTCGCATGAAGTTGAGGGACCCTTTAGGTGCAATCGAGCATTCGCAAAACGCGCTAGAATTTTGTAAATTAGAAACGCGCGTGTGTTACTTAGAATTAGGCATGGGCGGTCTCCAACCCTGCCATGTCAATTGACATGTAGGATAAGATTCCAAAATGCACGTGTGTTATAGTGATACATAGCCTGCATGCGTTATGTATCACTATAATGCGTGCATGTTTCGGGTTAATATAACAAAAAATAAATAAATAGTTCGTGGACTGCGACAGTGTTTTACCCACCGTTTTCTCAAAACCCGAACACTCTAATGATTTTGACTTTCCAAAATGCATTGGAGAAGCTCAACAAGGGAGATTTCATCTTGCAAGGGGGATTTGAAAGGTAAGCATCCAAATCCTTGCCTCATTTCATCATTAAAATATAAATTTTTATGTTACCCTAAACTAAAAATATTTGTAAATGAAATACCAAAACTAAAAATTATAAAAAAAATTATTTAACATATGTTAATTCCTCCCTACTATCAATCCCTTAATGAATTTTACATCCACCATGTTAGACACAATGCCGCACTGAGAGGGGGGGTGAATCAGTGAGCCTATATTTTAAATCAAATTTTAATTTGATTTCCATAAACACCTCATAAATTATAAATATATACATGTATATATTTATTGAGACTTTCTTTTTCCCACCTAAATGTGGTATTCATACCCACATCATCACCATTTTCTTTTGCTTCCAGCATGCCCTCACTAGCTTGTAAATGTTAAAATTTAATATGCTAAGATAGAAAATAGCAGCATTACATTCCATTTCACAATAATAGCATATACAGGATCACTGAAGAAACAACAAGCATAGCATAAACACAAGAGACACAGATTTATCCTGGGAAACCCTCATGGGGTAGAAAACCCAGTAAAGCTTCCTCAATATAGATGACCAGCAATATACAAAGATGCAAAGCAAAGATATGATCTCCTCCTCCATCATAGCAGACCTCTCCTCCACAAGTGCACCTCTCTCTCAAGTGAGTGTGTGTGTCAAATGAGGAACACACCTCCTCTATTTATACACTACTCTAGCATATCTTTTACACAAGTACACGTAGGCTCGTATTTAACCAATGGGTTAAATACCCCACTACAACTGACTGGGCCGACCCCTCTAGGGTGGTCTAATAACCCTTTGACCCACATAACACATACAGGGCTGACCCCCACTAGGGAATTCTAATAACCCGAGTTACCACATTCTGATGGAGGAATAAACATCTTTGGATATACAATAAGATCTTCATGGAGGAATGAAACATCTCCGGAATAATAAAGTACAAATATAATATTCTTTGAAGTTACAATATCTCAACACTCCCCCTTAACGAAAAGGATATTATAACAGCATCTGCATGAGCAAGGAGTCATCAACATCATACATGATACATCTATAAATCATTCGAAGCTTTCTCAACATCATGAGTAACTCAACCAGTTACTAGAACATCTTCAATACTGGAACATCAACATTTTTAGTACTGAGTATTTATCTTCTGCAGCACTCGAACAGCTACAATAACATCAACATCTATATCCTCACGATTGTCAGCATCATCATCATACGATCATTAGCATCGGGATCATCTCGATCTACAGCATCTGGATCATCTCGATCTACAGCATCTGGATCATCACGATCTACAGCATCTGGATCATCATGATCTATAGCACCTGGATCATCTTGATCTATATCATCATCATCATCTCAATCTACATGATCAACATCATCGTCATCTAGATCAACTCAATCAGCATCATTGACATCTAGATCAACACGATCAGCAGCATCATCATCTAGATCAATACGATCAGTAGCATCGTCATCTAGATCAATACGATCAGCAGCATCATTATCACAGGATCAGTAGCATCATCATCACACGATCAATCCAGTTCTCTTTAGGACCTATGTCCAAGGATGATGCAATCCAGTCATGTACCTTTTGAACCGAAGTCCAGGGACGATCCAGTCCTATCATGTACCTTTTGAACCGAAGTCCAGGGACGATCCCATCCTAACATGTACCTTTTGAACCCAAGTTCAGGGACGATCCAGTCCTAACATGTACCTTTTGAACTGAAGTCCAGGGATGATCCAATCCTATCAATTCTCGGAGATCTCATGTCTACGACTCAGTTCACAGGACCAAAGTCCAAGGATGATCCAATCCTTACCGTACATTTAGGACCGCGTCCAAGGATGACTTAATCCTCCACCGTACATTTAGGACCACGTCCAAGGATGACTTAATCCTCCACCGTACATTTAGGACGACGTCCAAGGATGACTTAATCCTCCACAGTACATTTAGGACCACGTCCAAGGATGACTTAATCCTCCACCGTACATTTAGGACCACGTCCAAGGATGACTTAATCCTCCACCGTACATTTAGGACCACGTCTAAGGATGACTTAATCCTGAACCGTACATTTAGGACCACGTCCAAGGATGACTTAATCCTCAACCGTACATTTAGGACCACGTCCAAGGATGACTTAATCCTCCACCATACATTTAGGACCACGTCCAAGGATGACTTAATCCTCCACCGTACATTTTGGATTTTGTTCTTGAAGACATACGTCTACGGCTCTCTTTAGGACTGAAGTCCAGGGATGATCCAATCCCCTCAAGTCCACCAAGGACTTCATTCTCGAAGACATACGTCTATGGCTCTCTTTAGGACTGAAGTCTAGGGATGATCCAATCCCCTCACCTATTCATTCAGTATTTTGTTCTCGAAGACATATGTCTACGGCTCTCTTTAGGACTAAAGTCCAGGGATGATCCAATCCCCTCAAGTCCACCAAGGACTTCATTCTCAAAGACATACGTCTACGGCTCTCTTTAGGATGATGCAATCCTATATGTCCACCAAGGACTTCATTTTCGGAGACATCATGTCTACAGCTTCTTTTAGAATATGTGTTCAAGGATGATGCAATCCTCTTGTCACCTTAGACCCTGTCTAAGGACCATCCACCAACCTCTCTATCGGCATCACTAATATAGGTATCCTCATCATTGACCTCACTGTCGATGCAGGCAATCTCAACATGAGTTATCACATCACTCCCCCTTTCGAGGAGGGTCCTTCTGAACTATATTAAGTTTGTCTCAGAGAACTTTACTTGAGGCAGAGGTTTTGTTAGTACATCGGATCGGTATAGGTTTGCTTAGTACATTGTTACAAATTCAAACTTTTGGTTCCTTTCTGCACCATATCTTGGAACACTAGATTCTTTGCCATCTTGATACAACTCTGCTTGTCACATAGGATCATAGTTGTGTCTATCTCTAAGTCAAACAATCTTGAAGCGATACTGCTTCATAACTTAGCAGAGCAATCAGCCATATATTATGCTTGTGTTCACGAGATCATGGCTGATCCTAGACAATAACATCCTCTCGATGTGCTCTTCCTGTCTGATACACTTCCTTCCCAATCAATATCTGTGTAGCCATCTTAAGTCATGATCTCCAAGATAACATAGATCAAAGTCTTATTGTATCCTTTTGGTACCGCATCACATGATTTGCAGCTTATCAAGTGAACACATCTAGTTTCCACTAGATACTGACTCAAGGTGTTCACAACAAAGCATATATCTGACCTAGTATTCTTTAGACACATGAATGACTCAATATTTTGTCTGTATAGAGTTCTATCCACTAACTCTGATGAGTCATCTGATAACAACTTCAAGAGTGGCCATTCCAACACATCAAGTCCTTTTAATATTTCTCAACATACTTTCCCTGGTTGAGAAAGATTCCTTCTGAGCCTTGTCATACTTCCAATCTGAGATTTTTCATTTTCATTTCTTCAGCCATCTTCTTCTTTCTTTTCATGATCTGTTTCTCATTCCTTGTCAGAAAGAGATCATCGTCATACAATAATGGTATGATAGGTTCATCATCCACAACCTTAAGGTAAAGGTTAGGAACAACTTTACTTTTGGTAAAGCCCAAGCTTATCAAGAAACTGTCAATTCTCCCTTTGTGACTGAACATCATTCACACTCTGCATTGAATGATCTTCTGCATATCTATCTGTGTCATCTCTCATTAGATGGGTCTACTAATATGAGCCTCAATATCATTTGAACTCTGTGGTGAGTTCCTTCTTGCATCCATATCGTCTGTGTATAGAAACAATATTCAACCTTGTAGCAAAGGTTGAGATCCTCATCACCCATGGTGATCATTAAGCTCATCAATTGATTATCGATCCTGGGTACCCATACAGAACTTGATTCACACTTCTTCTTTAATTACACCATTAAGAGAATGGTCTTATCTAGCCACTTGGAGCAAACATCTTATTATGATTCTCTTCCTCTTTATAAGAGAATTTTCTAGCCACAAGCCTTCTATAGCGTGTTTGATTTGTAAATCCTTTTGTTTGAACATCCATTGCTTGTTCAGTGTTCATCATTCATCATGATCTTTCCTACAAATCAAAATTAAGTACATTATTAGTAATACTTCATAATCATCAAATCATATTGACATGATAACCTATTATGCATACAGATATCATTTACATAGTTATGTAACTATTTTGACCAATACTTTGGCACAACACTTTCCCATATCCTATATGCATACAGTGGCTATCTAGATGCCTTCCATCTCTACCAAAACATACTATTGAGAGTGTGCACAACTCTCAGCATGTCAGCAAAGAGGTTTCATTCTAGACAAGCAACAATGGAATGTTTGTCCAACTTACCAATCATATGCATATTAGTAGTATACTGTTCAATGCTCTATGAATGTTTACACTTAGCATGATATATTCTAGGAATACAAATATGCATACAAGCAATATCATTTACTATTTCAAATAACAACTCAAATACTTATCTTTTATGTTTGTGTGGTTGCCTCCCGCTTGATCTTCTATATGTCTTTTGAACTTCTATTCATTCTGCACCACTGTGCATGCTCAAGTGTGCACTAGTGTCATCCTCATGATCTCATACACAAACATACATTCATTAGTATATTCTCAAAACATTCTAATTCTAAATAATCTTGAATATGTATAGTCATGATTATAGATAATATTCAAGGTTTCAGGGAAGTCTTCTTTTACTCATGCATATTCTTGTTTGATCTAGTTAGTTAAATAATCAACCAAGATAAGAGACATAATATGCATAAACCCTTGATTACTAACTTTATGAATAAGCATAACCAATCATACCAAGTATACTTATATAAGGGATCCTAACATGACATAGGAAAACATACCTGGATTAGTATACCTACTTAGTTATGTACAAAACAATCTCTTCAATGATTTAGAGATCCTGAGCTAGAACCTGCATGTCTCATAGGTTAAACATAATATAACAAAGTCATACATATCTCGTAAGTAGAACAAAGATTATGGATGAGTCTTTGTCTTCATGATGTCATGGTCATGGAACTTGATTTGTTTGTTGTGATGTACTTGTATCTTGTTAGCAGACAACATCAACCTCACACAACACCATAACGCATTAGTACAATCATATAGCCCTAATCAATGAATGTCTTCGATCATTCACATGCATTCATACTGTTACTAGGGTGATAAGACAATTCTAACATTAATCAATATTGTACTAATAAATAATATGAAGACAAACACATCATGAACTTAATCAAGAATCAGATTTCA
This sequence comes from Larix kaempferi, assembly GCA_027924585.1. Classification (NCBI taxonomy): domain Eukaryota; kingdom Viridiplantae; phylum Streptophyta; class Pinopsida; order Pinales; family Pinaceae; genus Larix; species Larix kaempferi. Next base: position 41,875,560 of record BSBM01000493.1, read on the forward strand.
AGACATACATGAACCTCCTTAAGTCATACCTGTTGAGACTTCTTGTAGTCTTCTTATGTAAGGCCTTAGCCTCAACTCCCCCTGAAACTTGATCTGGATCTTGATTAGGGTTTGCTAGAGAAACCCTAAAAATTCAATCTTTGACTTTCACACTTCCGAATGAATGGAAGGATGTGTCTTGCTGAGCTAATCAAACTAGCATACTTCAATTTTGAAATCTCCAAAATTTGACCCCTCAAAACTGCCTTTGAAACTTATGGATCTTCTCGACAGGATCTCGAACTAGGGTTTGATGAATCCCACCCTTCTGCTCAATCAAAAGGTTTGATCCAAGACTCTAAACTCTTATTTTTCTGAGGAGCTTCCAGCCGTGGTTACAGACTTCAAAAATTCCAACTTTTGCTGAAGCCCTAATTTTCCATCTTTCCGATCAAAATCCCGAGCTAGGGTTTTAATCAAGCCTGGTCTTCTACCCAACCAAAAAATTCGATCTTGGTCTCTAAATTTTTATTTTCCTGAGTAGCATTCAGCCGTGGATTCCGATTCCAAAAATTCTAACTTTCTTCGAAACCCTAAATTCCGGAAGCCATGAATAAAGGTGCTCCAAAAAAAATTCTGTTTTGACAAAAATATGTACCTGATTGTTTCTGCTATAACTCCGAAATTTTTGCTCCACAGGGTCTAAAAACGTTTTTTGCAGTAGCCTGACCTGTCATCTTTCCATCCTGACAGGTCTAGCCTCAATTGAATTTTCTGAGAGAGAGTTATTCCAAATGTCGCAACATGACCTGTTTTTGGATAAAACAGGAGAGAGAACTTGTACGGCATGCCACGTGTCACTGTTTGAACTTTGGCCTCTAAAAATGTTTCCTGCGATATCTCACCCTGTTATATTTCCATCCTGACAGGTCTGAACTCAATTGGACTCTCTGAGAGAGAGTTATTCCAAGTGTCGCAACGTGACCTGTTTATGGGATAAAACAGGAAAGCGAACTTGTACGGCGTGCCACATGTCACTGGTTCATAGTTGGCCTCTAAAAATGTTTCTTGAGATAGTAAAATCTGTGTACTACATATCACCTTTTACGAAATTTCATTTGGAGCTTCCTATCCCAAGTTATGACCTTTTTTCATAGGTCACCTGATTTTGACTGAGATCTGGAAGAGGCAGAAACCCTAACTTGTACTGATCATAACTTACAAAGTACAATGAATAGGAAGGTTCCCTTTGGAAACAAGATACCTGGAGATGTTATCTACGACGTGTAAAGGTTTCAGATCCTGAACTTTTGCCAAAATGGATTTATAGCGAAAGTTCCACAATGACTGGTTTTTTCTATGTAAAACCCTAACCTTCAAATTGTCGTAAGTGAAGCAAGTGTCGTAAGTGCCATACCTTTCCTTCCTTCAGGTTAGCTCTGATACCATGTTAAAATTCAATATGATAAGACAGAAAATAGCAGCATTACATTCCATTTCACAATAATAGCATATACAGGATCATTGAAGAAACAACAAGCATAGCATAAACACAAGAGACACAGATTTATCCTGGGAAACCCTCATGGGGTAGAAAACCCAGTAAAGCTTCCTCAATATATATGACCAACAATATACAAATATGTAAACCAAAGAAATGATCTCCTCCTCCACCATAGCATACCTCTCCTCCACAAGTGCGCCTCTCTTAAGTGAGTGAGTGTATCAAATGAGGAACACACCTCCTCTATTTATACACTACTCTGACTTTTCTTTTACACAAGACATGTAGGCTTGTATTTAATCAATGGGTTAAATACCCCACTACAACTTACTGGGACAACCCCTATAGGGTGGTCTAATAACCCTTTGACCCACATAACACATATAGGGCCGACCCCCCACTAGGGAAGTCTAATAACCCAAGTTACCACATTCTGACGGAGGAATAAACATCTCTGAATATACAATAAGATCTTCACGGAGGAATGAATCATCTCCAGAATAATAAAGTACAAATATAATATTCTTTGAAGTTACAATATCTCAACAGTAACTCATGACCGTAAGGGCCATATTTATGCCTTTGAACATGTCTGCAGCTATACCTTCTTCAATTTCCCACATGGGGGTCTTTGGCATGCCTCAAGGATGCCCACAGCTTCTACAAACATGCCCACATATGCATCTTCAATATGGCCCCATGTCCATCAACTTCATTTCTGGATTCCTGCAGATGCCATAAGGGATGCCCCCATCTCCTTGCCAAGTGTCAACTTTAAGCTTCTTTGTTCACTTCATGCTTATTTCTTCATGTCACTTGTTATCTCCAAGTCATCCTTATCTAGGGTATTAGGACCAACTCCAAATGACCACAGTATGGGTCATTTGGCTCATTAGGTGTGCCAATGCCCATCACCTTGCCTTTTGTCTTGTATTTTCCAAGTCCTTGTCAAGTCACCTTGTTTGCTTGTCATCATGCCATTTACTCCTTTGCCATTAATGTTGTCATCAACGACAATCCTATTCACAAGATATTTCTATCAGCTGCAACTAACTAGGATGCACCAACACCCCAACAACCATAGATTTACAAATCATATTTCAAACTCTTCTTAAGTCAACAAATTACATACATCATCAACCAGAAGCCCTTGTTTGTTTCCAAAGCACTTCATCATTCTAATCAAGCACTCATTATTCAATATAAGTTCATTTTGTCCATCACCAAATATCACGAATCAGATCACATCTTCATTATGGCATCATTATTCATGTCATATCAATCTACTGTCATATCTCCATTCATACACTGTACACTATCCATATCCACATCACGACATTCTCCCCATATTATTAGTCATCTCTTCATCATTCCACCAGCATGTCTTCATTCTATCCATCAATAGGCTTCCTCAGTTTAACCCATAATAAAAGATAGCAAGAGAGATTGTTTTATTGTTGCACTTGCTGCTGCTCCTTCACCAAAAACTATCCTCATATTCCTGACCCTCGAGATCAGAGCTCTCCTCTATCTCCGAATTCTCCCCCAAATTCTCCACACTCACCACACAAAAAACACAACCATCTTGTTCTTCATTTATAGTTCTCCTTTCCATGTACTTAGGAGGCCGACTTGTCTTTTTTCTTTTATTAATTCAAATAAGTCAAATGATATTTTTATTTCCATGTTATCCTTAACCAATAAAAATACATATCTTTGCCACATCATCATGGTCTTTATGCCGACATGGTATCCATCCTTATGCCCACGAGGACCCATAATGTATGCCTGCAATGGTCATATGGAATGATATTTATGTTTGTAATGTATGCCTCAGATGATATTTATGCTTGCAATGTATTCATTCTTGCACAAAGTTTGTACATTTTTCATTTTTGAGAGATGTCATTATAGCACATGTATATGTTTCTAATTATTATTATTTTTTTATTGTAGTGATGACCATGGATGCACACTCAGACATCCAAAGAGAAATCCATAGGCTCACAGAAATTTGAGCCTCAATTACTATTGTTGAAGATAGGCATCTTATGCTTGCTTCCAATTTGGATGCAATGATAGAGACCTTTAGTAGGTCTAATGGTGCACTGCAAGATATTGCCACATTTAGAGAAAGAAATATGCAACAATATGAGGATGGACTTAGCTACAAAGAAGTCAAGAAGTTGAAAATATCAAAACAACATATATTTTACCTCTTTACAGATCCACGGACGGGTGAAATCCCAAATGCAAACAAAAGGCACATTTCTATCGAGTGGTGTACATATCAAGCATTCATAGATAACTGGATCAACAGATGGTACATGGTGCTTGATGTAACACCACACAAAAGCAGGGAAATGCCTCTATATTTTCTGAGAAAGATAGACATAATTTGTGATGGGGAAGCATGTTAAATATTTTGATATCTTGGAGTACCAGGGAATTTGGATGGGGATTCCTCAGCAACGTCCCAATGCGAGGCACATATATCCCAATCTCCCAATAGCTCCACATTGTAGGAAGCTACCCAGACCAAATGTGCCTCCTTCACATCAGTTGGTGCCATAGACATAGGAGTCATTCCTACTATTGGCACAGGTGGTTGTTTGCCATAGCACGTACCTTCAAGGTACATACCAGGAAGGGCCACCAAAAACACCATCTATGGGTGGAGTAGAGCCACCACCTGTCGATGGGGTAGATCCACCACCTCCAGGTGGGGTAGAGCCACCACCTTCCAGTGGTCCAGGAGAATCTAGTAGTGGCACTAGACCTTCACCTCATGAGAACAACCGATAGCTCCACCCATGCACAGTATGTGGCCATCCTTTCTCTCATCCTATCCAAACAGATGACACCTTTACTATGTATTCTACACAAACAAGTAGTTAACAATTTAGTGTCATTTATAAATTATTTTTTCTTACTATACACATATATAGATTGCCAATATTTGTAATGATTTTAAAACTTGTAGCTGCTACAAGAAGGGCACGAGGTTGAAGACCTTTGCACCAATAATGCAGAGCATAGTCCACGGGCTCATGCACCAGCACCACCTGATATAGATGATGTTGTCATACTTTCAGTGACAACAACTCACAATGAGGTAACTACTTCAACATGAAATTATTTTAATACATTTGTAGATCCAGTTAACAATTTAGTGTCATTTGTAAATTATTTTTTCTTACTATACACATATATAGAATGCCGATGTTTTTAATGATTTTAAAACTTGTAGTTGCTACCAAAAGGGCATGAGGGGCAAGAGGATCATGCACTTGTACTAATCGATGTAGATGATTTTTTCATACTTTCAGTGACAACATCACACTGAGGTAACTATTTCAACATGACATTATTTTAATACATGAGTAAATTGAGTTAACAATTTAGTGTCATTTGTAAATTATTTTTCCTTACTATACACATATATAGATTGCTAATATTTTTAATGATTTTAAAACTTGTAGTTGCTACCAAAAGGGCATGAGGGGCAAGAGGCTCATGTGACAACACTGCCCGATGTAGATGATGTTGTCATACTTTCAACGACAACATCTCATACCGAGGTAACTATTTCAACATGACATTATTTTAATACATGAGTAAATCCTGTTAACAATTTAGTGTCATTTGTAAATTATTTTTTCTTACTATACACATATATAGATTGCTAATATTTTTAATGATTTTAAAACTTGTAGTTGCTACCAGAAGGGCATGAAAGGAAAAAGGCTCATGCAGCAGAACCTTCTGAGTTACAGGATGTTGTCATACCTTCAGCGACAACATCTCATGCTGAGGTAGCTATTTCAACATGACATTATTTTAATACATGTTAGTTTGTTATCACATGTTACTTAATTAATGCTACATGATCTAATATTTACAATTTTCTAAATTGTAGGTTGTAGATCCCCATTAGAGGGAAATGATTTCATCTAGTGAGCTCCCCCCTGGTGGGAATACAACCGATAGCATGCCCATGGAGACAGATTGGATGGTAGACCATTTCTTAGAATTGATTGAATTATAGTACATCGGTATGTATTTCATCATTGTCAGTTTGTTAATACATGCTATTTCATTGACCAATGCATTTCTAACTACGTCAATATTGGTGATTGTAGCCACCAATCTCTATACTTCATAGACTGTCAGCAGTTGGATCTGCTCGTAGTCCAGATGTACAAAAGGCACAAGTGTATAAGAGAGGATCCACTCCTAGAAAGGGTGTGGATGTCCTCTATAACAAACACATGATAGATCCATCTACCCCTCACCTAACAAGGGTCATTGATGCCAGAGTTAGTGCCACATCTGCAATAGGCACAAGTCATGTAGAGGTAACTATTTCAACAATCACAATGCATAGTATTTAACCATGTTACTATATTGTTTATTCAACAATCCATTTGGCGACTGTAGCCATTAGTGACAGAAGTGCCCAGCCACTCTGCTCAATCCATGGTTCTGACCACGTCTCCTCTTGTGGTGAGATGTTCATTAATAACCAAGTTGTTTTATTCAATTTACCCAAACATGTTGATCAATGTTGAATTGTTGAATTAATTGAGACATGATATTTTATTTGCAGAGCACAACTATAGAGAGGCCCTCCATGAGCACACTACTCACATCTATACCCCATGAGGATTTTGTGAGTGTTTGTCATCAATAATTTGGCTATAAGTTAATTTTTGAAGTTTGTTAATGGTAGGGTATTAGTGCAATTATTTGATAAAAATAATGATTTTTGTTTGTAGACTCCTGAGCTGCAGAGCAATCCCAGGGAGATGGTCGATAGAGCAAAGTCAGGGAAAAACATGCGAAAGATTGATTTTTGATGTTGCATAGTCTTGTATATATGTATTTTGACATGTACATGTACATTGACAGGCCATTTGAGGGCTGGCTACTTTTCCATATTTTGTATTACAAACATTCGACTATCAATGCATGATACAATATATTCCATATTGTCTCTCGAGTTTCCACTTGTGCTTGTGATGATTTATCTCTAAACCACAAATTGACAAATTATGCTATTGAAATTTATATAATTACATTTTAAGCAATATTTATTCTCTTACATTTATTGCATTGATCAAGTAACATCTCACCATTGTGTTATGAAAACATTATCTTAATGGAAAAAAACTAATAATATCTTTCAATAGTTCAATGAACTTAGCACATGCATGCTAATTTGATATCTAATTTAAAATTGTGTTTGTTGTCAATTCCAAGGGTTCATGCCCTTTGATCAGGACTATGGTTGCAAGTAAAACATGTTGCAAGGAAAAAATAAAAGTTAACAAAATAAGTCAAAATATGTTTGAATAACCTTTGTCATAATAGTAACATGCTAAGCATATCATCAATGTAATCCTATGACATTTTCATAAACTAAAAGGAATTCTAATAGATGCTACACATTTCATCAATGTTATTGTATTTCATCAAACGCTACGTACACAAGCATCTATGTAGTTCGGTTGAAGTGTGCCTACTCTAGCATGCTAAAAACAATGGCAAAGTATCAAGTACAATGGAAAGGAATGCATGACCTAAAGTGTAATAAAATTCATTGGGCCTTCATGTACATATGGTCAAATATATGTAACAAATATACCCTAGTTTGTAAGACCCTAGTTTGTTCCAATACGCTAACCAATAGCTGGTCATGAATTCACTCTCATAAAATCGTTGAAGATATAAACCCTATCCTTACTAAACCCTATTATGTAAGACCTTGGTTTGTGCTTTACCTCTTTCATATGTCCATTTTCCACTTGTCATGATGCAAAAGTAATCATACAAAATCCATGGAAAATGAAAAACCTAACTAGATTAATGATATTCCTTGAAAATGTTGTTTTGATGAAGGAAAATAAGATGTTCATGGTCCTATGTTTGTAAAAAGCATGGATTATCCTCATATGAAAATGTATTTAAAATTGAATGTTCTTGACTAATACAAACGATGATGTAATGGTTGTTCATTTTCATTTGGAAAGTATTCCTCCATATAATTATGGCAAATTTTCATGGTTACTTTGATCTAACAAAGCTAGAAAGGATCAGAGGGATATCATCAATGACACATTGCCTCCATTTTTATTTGGAACTTTGAATTCTTAAAAATGACATTAATTACACAAAATCCAAATATAGTGGAACACTAAGGAGTTGTTAAATGATGTGGCACACTAAAGACATAGAAATCTACCAAGGGTGCAGTGTAGTAGGTTTCATTGCCACTCTTTTAATGTCTAGTTCTAGAATCAAAATAAAAAAAATTCAAAGTTGACCCCCATGTGCAAAAATTGCAGACTCCCTTACTGAGCAAAACTCTAGTTTCCAAAATGGATCACCTACAAGATGACACCTAGGCCATTGGACCGATGGAGAGGGGCACCCCCCGAACTATCCCAATGTACTGAATCCAACGGACTCAAAAGTTTGTCGATCCAAGCCACGGGCGTGATTCTATGGCTCGTTACGTCGTGCATCCAAAATGCCTTCAGTGACACTTGTTGGATACCTACCGGGGGCATAGAATTCCAACCGTGCAACAAAAACATGTTCCAGGGAGTCCTATAAGTGTTTCTAGGAAGGTTCTAGCTGGAAACTGTAATATCCTGAATTTTGGACTAACTATTTTTGTTGTTATATTGGGCCACGGCCCCAGCACATATGTTTTATTTTGAGTATTGGGCATGATCCCTAGCACCCATGATTTATTCTTTTATATATTGACATACTGGGCATGGACCCTGACTGACTTCTTTATTGAGTGTATACTAGGCGAGGATGCCCTAATGTTGTGGTTATGTTCTTTAGCATATGATGTGGGTACAAGCTATAATATACTGAGATGATGTTTTGTTACTTATTGTGCAGAGCTATGTTTTTATATGATTGACTTATGGGTGTGTTGAGCGTGGACTCAGAAAAACACATATAACCTAGGTACTGGGCATAAGCCCTGATGTACCTAGAAGAATGTTTATGTACTAGGAGTAATCCCTGAGGTACATTGAGTGTTGGGCATAATCCCTGGAGCACTCCAAGCTCGATAAATGAATACCAGATCCGAGGTCCCTTAAATATTCTAGATGTGCCTCACAACCACATTCTAGCACTAGTGTTGAGCAGGAGGCTCTAGAATTGAACTAGCATAACACCCATGTGAGAGTGTTGAGTTAGAAGCTTTGAAGAGAACTTGGGGTTACTAAGTCTCAAAGTATTGAGTCAAGACGACTCTGAATAGCACTTCTACTTTTCATCACATTTATTCGAACTGGTTAAATAAATGTTTTTCTATCTATCATCAAGTACTGCGGGAACTACCATGTTAAATGAGGGAATCCGACATGCAAGAGAGAGACTAGAGGTGCCTATCCAAGCTTACCAAAAGACCATCCAAAGAATTGGACCTTATCCTTAATCTTTAAAAGAAGTGTCATGTGACGATACATATTTAAATCAAAGATAATTACCATAACTTAAAGTATGGACCGACTAAGAATAGTCTTATATGAACAAAGTGCATAAAGGTCTCAAAGGCTAAATATTATTATTCAGAGCTTTAATAATGATGCTATTATTTATTTATTTATAAAATACATCTATTGCATATAGTTTATACATAGTGGGCTGCCACATTATTTAAATATTATTAATGATGTATTAATATTTAGATTGAAATATAATCATTATTATTATCATTAATTTTATGAAAAGGTTAAGTTAAAATCACTTATAGTAAAAACAAATGAAGAGTCCTACTTCAACAAGGATTAGATATTTAGTAGTAATATCTTTTATGAATATTAATTATTTAATTTAAAGAAACTAAATAATTATTCAAACAGTCATAATTCAAGACTCCCCTACATAAAGAAGGCAGATCCCAAGATTGGGCATCTTTCTTTTTCATTATCATTCTCTTACGGTAATCAGAGAGAATTCTCTACTCCAAGAATTGAAGCAGTCCCATACAATTTTCCATATCTGAAACAGCAGTGAACCTAGGGCCTCTATCTCTTATTGCATGTTGGAACCAGCTTGAGGGGATCCAGTTAGAACCAAGAATGGTCTAAGGGTAATGATTTGGAGGAACATGGTAGCCCCAAAGTTATCCAGCTAAGGAATCATTCTAACAGGTCAGCTAAGCTCAGAAGATTCTACACTATTTATTGTTTGAGTGTGCAGACTTCTACAAAAGAGGAACAAGTTGCCAGGCAACCAGGTATCAATTATTCAACTTCCATTTCAAGTTATAATAGAAGTTAGGTATGCAGCATAAATCTAATATTACAACATTGTTTTGTTTTTATCCCAAACTGCTTAGAATATTAATTACTTATAAGAACCAAACCCTATAACTAGAACTGCATTAAACTCAGAAATTCAATTTAGGAACCAGCAGAATGTCTAGCAGGTCTAGCTAAGCTAGCCTGTGCTAGACATACAAGCTTATCAAAAAGCTAGAATCCATCCTTATTAAATTATATGACTGAATGTTCTTATCAGCATTAATATATATCTAAATGCTGAAATCGTATGATATGTTTTAGATCAATGTACAGCTAGGGTGATATTTCTGTTACACATTCATGTTCTTGCAATTATCTCTAAACCCTCTCTTAGGTTTTTAAACCCCAAATTTTCTCAAACTTGACTAAATTTCATTCTAAACTACTAACCCTTACGTGGGAAAATGAAATCATTGCAATAGTAGACTAATCTTTTTAGAATTAGGATCGCCATCAACTTCTTACATTTCTTTTCTTTTAAATCATCAAATAGAAATAGCAAAGGTAATGAGCCAGACATCGAAACTCTTAGCAGCATCACACATCAAGTTTCACAGACTCAAAACAATCGTAACTACTTGATATCCATTCAAACCAAACTACATTGCATTTCCCATTATCAAATGACCATATTGTTATATTTTCTTTCCATGACAACTACCTTTATTTATCCTTTCAAACGATTCTTTTCGTAGACAGTAAACTTGAAAGCGTAGGTAGAGTCAAATGTTCCAGTATTTATACTTCCAAGCAACCATATTATAACCAGCAAAAACAATCACGTAGGACAGGACAACCCATTTGTTTCATTGAGTCTAGTTTAAACCCAGACTTATTTTACACTTACGACTTGCAGTTAAACCCTGGTGAGTATCATTCCTTTAACCAACAAGTCAACCCACTATCTACCACAACAAAAATGCGACAAGCACACAAGGGTTACGATTTCATAATTTATGACTTAGACATTGCACCAAACATCAAAAGTTTATAATCTTTTATCCCGAAACCCTGACAGGCTCTTCTCCTAATTCAAAAATCGAATCCTACAGCAAAACGATAGACACCCACCCATACATTTTAAACCGATAGTCATAGGTCGGGATATCAAGTGTCGGGAGCAACTCAATTGCTCAAGCTACTGTTACTAAACTAGCAGAAGTAACACCGGCATCAATGAATACAGAAATTCCATTTAAAAAATACAAATCAACTACCTATAGGATAGAAGCGACGACAACACATACAGAAGATTAAACAAACATTACTTCTCATATTCCATAGTAAATGCAAAGACTAGACAAAATGCGAGTCATACATAGGAATTGCAGAGGCCCAACCTCGCTACATATTATGATTACATAGTCAGTGTTCATTTAGAAAATGCCAAACCCAAGTTTAATATTGTGGGCATCGTAGCCCAACTACAAAAGATTAAAACTCTTCATAGAGCCATACGGCCAAACTTACACTAAACCAGAAAACCCTCCAGGGTCGTATTGTATCCCAATACAAATAGATACTATTAATAATAGGTCCATCCAACGGCGACCTCCTAGGAGCTCCAAATATGTTGCAGTGAACCCAAACTAGGCTTCACAAAGTCCCTCATAACAACTACAAGCAGTACCACTCTGAGGTGAGAGGAAGGGATAAGGGATGGTAAATCCTAAACTTACCCTTTGCATTTCCAACAAAGTTGAGAGTACTGGCCACCAGCTAGTATGCGACGCAAGGAGGAATGCCATCAGACACCTGCCAAGCCATCAAATGACACGAAGATTAAAACCTTGATATTTTAACAAGTACTGGTTATAATAGAAGAAACATAATATGGAGAAGATAACCATCACCTGGGTAATGTCGATATCTTTCTTCACCCCTACGTCAAAATGGTGCCATGATCATGACCATAGCTCAGGTCAGGGCACGAAAACCTTCCGGGCGCAACGAGGGTCTGTCCAAAACCAAGTAAAATGAAGAACAAATGTTTGCTAGGGTAACAACCCTGTATTGAAACCCCCCTTGCCAGCTAGTCGCCACATTCAAGTCACCATCGTATGTGTGGTAGTCAATGCTCCACTTAACATTGTTTATTAAGTTTAATTTTTACCCAAAGCGCTATAGTATGAAGTTGTGTAGATGTCACGACTGGGTAGAAACAAGTATCTCTTTATCCCAAGGTTCTTCTTAAAAATTTTAACTTAGGAACACTTCAATACATGGTGATAGGATTATTCATAGAAGGAACCCCTTGTAAAGGTACCTGCATGCACACACAGAGAAGTCCATTAGAAATTTGCTCAGTAAGACAGGAATTCCAAGACTTACATTTACCTCTCGGTAGCACTTCCGGGGTATGTTTCTTCATGGAACACTAGGTTCCCCTCATAGGCCTCAACTTCCATCAGCAAAGGCCATCATGCCTGAGGAGACAGTTAGACATTACAAACTCCAACATACACAAGGAAACTCAAAAGCAAGGGCAGGACCTTAGGTACATTCTTTAAACATGTCTTAATATTAATCATAAACATCAAACTAACTGATGGCACAACTTCCGCAGAATTGGAGTAATGAACAACATCTACGCTCAATTACTTTTTTTGTTTAGATGAGACAACTTGACAGTGCTGAATTTAATTTATAGATCCCCGTCTTAAAATAACTTTTATTGTAGTAATAGAAAATTTTTAAATTTTTCCTATTTTTAGGGACATTAGAGGAACGCTAGCCATAAGTGCCCGGTGGATGCTTTTGCAAATTTGACCTCCATGTGCAAAAATTGCACACACCCTTAGTGAGCAAAACCCTAGTTTCCAAAATTGACCTACAAGATGACACCCGGGGCATTGGACCGACGGCGAGGGGAACCCCTAGTACTATCCCGATGTCTTGAATCCAACTGAGTTGAGGGTTTTTTTATCCGAGCCACAATCATCATTCTATGGCTCATTCCATCTCACATCCCAAATACCTTCAAGTACACCTGCTCGATACCTACCGGGGGTATAGAATTCCAACCGTGCAACCAAACCGGTTTCCGGGGAGTCCTGCAAGTGTGTCTAGGAAGGTTCCAGCTGCGAACGCTAGCCATAAGTGACCGATGGATGATTTTGCAAATTTGACCCCCATGTGCAAAAATTGCACACTCCTTTACTGAGCAAAACCCTAGTTTCCAAAATGGACCTACAAGATGACACCTGGGCCATGAGACCAGACAAGAGGGGAACCCTTAGCACTATCTCGATGTCTTGAATCCATGGAGTTGACGATTTGTTTATCTGATCCATGGTCGTCATTTTATGGCTCGTTCCATCTCGCATTCAGAAGGCCTTCACGGACACCTGCTAGATACCTACCGGATGCATAGAATTACAACCATGCAACAAAAACAGGTTCCGAGGAGTCCTTCGAGTGTGTCTACGAATTTTCCAGCTAGGAACGCTAGCCATAAGTTCCCGGTGGATGATTTTGTAAATTTGACCCCAACATGCAAAAATTGCACACTCCCATACTCAGCCAAACCCTAGTTTCCAAAATGGACCTACAAGATGACAGCTGGGCCATGGGACTAGTGGATAGGAGATCCCCTAGCACTATCCCGATGTCCTGAATCCAACGGATTTGATGGTTTGTTAATCCGAGTCACAATCGTCATTCTATGGCCCATTCTATCTCACATCCAAAAGGCCTTGAGGGACACCTATTGGATACCTACCGGGGGCATAGAATTCCAAGTGTGAAACAAAACCAGGTTCTGGGTAGTCCTCCAAGTGTGTCTAGGAAGGTTCCAGCTAGGACTACTAGCCATAAGTTCCCGGTGGATGATTTTGCAAATTTGACCCATGTGTGCAAATATTGCACACTCCCTTAGTGACCAAAAAACTAGTTTCCAAAATAGACCTACAAGATGACACTTGGGCCATGGGACTGGTGGAGAGGGTCACCCCTAGCACTATCCTGATATCATGAATCTAACAGAGTCAACGGTTTTTCGATCCGAGCCACTGTCGTCATTTTATGGCTCATTCTGTCCCGCATCCAAAAGGCCTTCACGAGTCAATTGAGTGCCCATGGTGTCCCTAAAGGCCTTTTGGATGCGAGATGGAACGATCCATAGAATGATGACCATGGCTCAAATCGAAAAACTGTCAAATCCATTGGATTCAGGACATTGGGATAGCACTATGGGTTCTCCTCTCCACCAATCCCTTGGCCTAGTTGTCATCTTGTAGGTCCATTTTTGAAACTAGGGTTTTGCTGAGTAAGGGAGTGTGCAATTTTTGTACAAGGGGGTCAACTTTGTAAAATCATCCACCGGGAACCTATGGCTAGCGTTCCCAGTTGGAACCTTCCTAGACACACTTGTAGGACTCCCTAGAATCCATTTTTGTTGCTTGGTTGGAATTCTATGCCTCCGATAGGTATTTAGCAGGTGTCCCTGAAGGCCTTTTGGATGCGAGACAAAACAAACCATAGAATGACGACCATGGCTCAGATCGACAAAATTTTGACTCCATTGGATTCAAGACATCGGGATAGTGCTAGGGGTGCCCCTCTCCACTGGTACCATGGCCTAGGTGTCATCTTGTAGGTTCATTTTGGAAACTAAGGCTTTGCTCACTAAGGGAGTGTGAACGTTTTGCACACGCGGGTCAAATTTGAAAATCATCCACCAGGCACTTATGGCTAGCATTCCCAACTGGAACCTTCCTAGACACACTTGGAGGACTCCCCGGAACCCGTTTTTGTTGCACGATTGGAGTTCTATGCCCTCGGTAGGTATTCAACAGGTGTGCCTGAAGGCCTTTTGGATGAGAGACGGAAAGAGCCACAGAATGACGACCATGTCTCGGATCGACAAACCGTCAACTCCATTGGATTCAGGACATCGTGATAGTGCTAGGGGTGCCCCTCTATGCCGGTCCCATGGCCCAGGTGTCATCTTGTAGGTCCATTTTGGAAACTAGGGTTTTGCTTAGTAAAGGAGTGTGCAATTTTTTCACACGGGGTCAAATTTGCAAAATCATCCACTGAGCACTTATGGCTATCATTTCTGTTCTAAAGATATGCCAACACTCTTCTTAAAGCAACATAATCTTACTAAAAGTTAGTAGATCTAGGTATTAATTCAATGCACAATTTTCATTTCATTATGGAATAGATGTATTACAACTAATGATGTGTCCTTTCAATGCACAATTTTCATTTCATGCCTCCAATTTCATTTAGGTCAAGTGTCAAAAGGAGAGATGTAAAATTTATCCTTGGGAATAATAACTAAACCAAGCAACAAAATTGAATGTTGTAAATTTTGGAAAGTGTGTTTGGGATAGACCAACATGAGCGTATTGTCCATAAAGTCTCATGCAAACTTTTTATGAATTTGACTTTTTAGGTTTTGTGCACTATATATAAGTATTGAGGAATAAACATGGTTGGGGGGATAATGGATTTAATTCCAAACTTAACATTCTGGAGCTCAAGTCTTGGGCGTCTAGGTTTCTAGGTTTCTGGGTGATGAAATTAGGTATCTACAATTCTATTTGTGTGGATGATGGATGAGAATCTTATGGTGAAAAATGGGATGGTGATGGTGACAACATGGGTAGGAAGAGCACGGTGGTGATGTTGATGGTGGCATGGTGATCGAGACAATGACCACAGGAATAGTGATAATGAGCATGAAGATGGTGATGGTGCTAGTGAGCATGAAAATGGGCATGTGGATGTAGATATTATGGTTTACTTAGATGGGAGAAAAAAAAAAGAAAAAAAATCATGATGATGAGGATGAGGATGAGGGTGACGATGATGAGGATGATGATCATGATGATCATGATGATCATGAAGATGATGATGAAGATGATGATGATGATGATGATGAATATGATGATGATGGTGGTGGTGGTGATGATCATGATGATCATGATGATGATGGCGATGATGAAGATGATGATGAGGGTGAGGATGATGAGGATGGGGATGAGGATGAGGGTGATGATGATGATGATGATGATGATGAATATGTTGTTGTTGATGATGATGATGATGATGATGATGATGATGGTGGTGGTGGTGGTGATGAAGATGATGATCATGATGAAGATGATGATGATGGCAATGATGAAGATGATGATGATTACGATGATGAAGATGTTGATTAGGAAGAGGGATATGACAATGATTATCATGATGGTGATGATTACAAAACTTGTGCAATTTATCAAGTTGTACCAAGTCTATGCAATTTATGAATCTATCAATCTATCAATATATGCCTGCAATAGTCAAAATATTAATGTCAATACTCAATGAGACCATGAAACAGAATCATAGCATACATGTACACCACATACCTATAAAATAGTACACAATAAAACATGCAAACCACATACTAGATTACCTACCTATGGTTAGTCGACTAGACCATCAGGATCACCTTGAATACCAATGGTTTCCTTTAACCTTTCGTGCTCGGAATAATGCAAAAAGTATCATGCCTTTGATGAGTTCTTCCTTGGCATTGTTTGCAGCTGGAGGTTTGTTCCAAGAACTAAGTTCGTATATTGATATACAATCTCACCTGGTCTATAATCTTCATATGTATACCCTTTTCTATTTGCAGTGTGGGAAACCTGGTTCAAATATTCTCCATTTATAACCATCGACCCAATCGAAAAATCATTTGCCTCAAAGTCCCGTAATGGGACATTTAGGGTTTGCTTCCCCTCCAAGCAACGTGCCAGCCAATAGTCAGTGCACCATGCATTGCATCTCGGGGAAACCACTGCGTATATTTTCCCTGGAGAAGATATACTTCCAACATTTCAATCAACTAATTAGACACAGCTAGTTGTCAAAAATATAAAAAATATACACAACTAATTAGACACAGCTAGTTGTCAAAAATATAAAAATATTAATCAAACCTAGTTGTATGAGATCTGATATGCGGTCATAGTCTGGTGAAATACTTGATTGGTCCTCCTCCAACTAGGATAATTCTGTAGCTATCAGTCAACCAATGGGGAGTGATACACGGTCCTAGCTATCAACCCAATCCATGGATTCACATTTGTCCCATTCACCACTACTGCATGGAGAACAAAAACATGACAATTTCCTTGTGCACATTTCAAGTATAGCATTGTCCGACATTCAAATTGAATGAAATGCATGAGTTCCTTGGATGGTCTTGCACTCATATAAAAGTGATCGATCTACATCCACCACCTCCCAAAAATATATAGCATGTACATGTGCTTTCCTGGTTGAGTGATATTCCTGCCTTCTTGCTCCCTCCCCCATGACTGAAGAACACCATTCAACAATGGTTTTTGCATCTCGGATGATAAATCCATTTGTGAAATTGATTTCTTTCCTATGTTATGCAGTCTTTATGCACACACCTGCTCCATCATGTTCAACTTTTTCATGTCAAATCTCAAAATAGTTCGAAATATGTGGCACCTTGTGCCTTTTGTGGAGCATAGACAACCATTGGAAGACACAGGCATTTTTGAATTTCCTTGCACAACCGTCAGACCAAATCCAATGTTGTTCCATCTGTATACTGTTATCCTTCAAGTGATTGTAGAACATTTGAAAGCTGTGTTGTATAAAATCCATGTCCTAACACCTATCATCACTTATGTAGAAGTGATACTCCTTCAATATAACCTTGTTGTCTTCAGTACTATCTTCCCCATGTTTATAGGTGATATGGACCATTAGGATGACCTGGTCTGAGTGATAATATTGACTCTGAATCTCATTTTGCGGTTGAAGAGTGTAGTTTTCCGCAAAATTGACCACTGACAGGATAGTCGCAGTAGGAAATGTATCCCTGCACGTTCTAAACTACTCATCTTGCTAATGAGCCACATGCACATGCTTTACATACTTTTGTGTCTTTTCATGCAATTCCTCCATGAAGTCTCAAACCCGTACTTGGTAGAACAACAATAAAGACATATATCAATAGGTTGTTACATATGAAATTGCAATCTGAAGAAAAAATAGTATCCAGTAGATCATTACCAACCTGAGAAGTGACCAATTGTATTTTTTTTCTTTTGTTCCCTCCATCAATATCATACGTGACATATTTGAATGACTGCAAGATCACCTCCTTCCTCCCAAGTTCATGCTAGTCGGTCACATGTATGCATTTTTCCAATATTGTGAATCCACCACATGATGGGCATGTCCCATCTATGCAAGTGTCTTGATAAAATGTGCAATCGTTTGGCCTGCTACACAAAATGCTATGATTAAAGTTTCTAGAAGGCATTGGTCGTAATGTAGCTGAGCATTCCTACATAAGAGTGTTATGCAATACACAAAAAATATATGTATATGTGTCATAATAGTAACCATACTCAATGTGGTATCGACAACAACATGTGTTACGAATTGTGTTTATTTTAACATACCATGGTTTGCATTTTTCAAAGGATCTTTGGCCCAAGTCAAGTTCGTTATGTTCATTCCTAAATCTCTCATATAATTATGTTTGTGTCATATCAATAAAATGTTTAATGTGTGGTTCGTGATCCTTTGAACCCATTCTCAATTTTAATACATCTTTTTGGTTGGAAAAAGGTCTAGTGTTTTCATGCCAAAAGGCTTGCACTAATCCCTTTACCACATCATTGATCTTCATATCAAAGCATGGCAACCTGCCAATGAAGGCCCAAACATATATTTGACCGGTTTCAAGTTGTTCTCTTCTAACACAATACCTACGAAGTGTCTTCACATTCAAATTAATAATTTTGGATGTAGGTTTAAGAAAACAAAGTGCGCTATTGTTTTTTTTCACGAGTGATTGAGAAAACACACGATGAACCGCATTGCAATCCTTTGAGCGATATTTCTTTCCAATTGTACTAAATGTATCTACTAAACTTTTAACAATATGATAACTTGGTTCTAACTTTTTGGTCATCTTTGTCTTTAACGTTCTTCTAACAACAACCATAGACCGATATTTTAACAATGATAAAAATAATTTGCACTTGTCCCCATCACATTTAGAATCAAAAAATTTATCAAGTATTTGCTGAGTTTGAGCAGCAATAGAATGTTTAGACAACGTACCTTTAAGTGAACTAATGGGAGTTTCATCAACCTGTATATGTTTCGGAGTTCTTTGGCGTTTCGTTGCTAATGGAGGTAAGGGTGTTGGAACTGGAGCATGTACAACATCACCAGGATGATACGACATTTCAATAGGAGCCTCTTGTCTTTCATTCTATTGGATGGTATCCATAACATTGCTTCTTCCATTGTCAATCCTCCACTCAATGCTTCTCTAACTTCGTCGCTTGTATAACCACTACCCAACAATTCATTCAATACCATTTTCTGAGGTTGACTTGATGTGGGAATTGAAATGTTGGGTGCTTGTTCATCAAATGTTATTGAAATTGAGAGCCCCTCTAGTGAATTTTTTCATTTTTCTTGAGGTGGATGGGTAGGAATGACTGTGGCATCATCTACGGTTGGAATTGGATGAGTTTCCATGGAATGCCTTCGATTCCACATGTCCAATATTTTCTTTTCTCTAACTTCTTACATGGTTTCTTGAGGATTCTCTTTCCTTGCCGATTTCCTTTTTCGATTGCATGAATTCCCCATGACCACAATGAGCAATACTAAGAAAATAGATTCTAGAGGTTTGCTCAGCTATTCAAATATCCAAATTCTTTCTCAATTTTGAATATATAGGTTTTTCAAGCTTGCTCAATTGTCAATATAGATACTTCCTCAATTGTGAATATACATTCATCCATCTTGCTCAAATGTGAAATTAAAGTTTCTACCTCACTTGTGAATATAGAAAATTCTCCATTTGTGAATATAGATTCTTCAAGCTTGCTCAATAGTGAATGTAGATTCTTTTTCAATTGTGTTCATATAGAATCATCAAGCTTGGTTGACATTGTGAATGTAGAATCCCCTTGAAGCTTGAAATTGTGAATGTAGAATCCTCTTGAAGCTTGCTAATTGTGAATGTGGAATCCTCAATTCTAAATGCTAATTGTAGAATCCTCTTCAAGCTTGTTGATTGTGAACATAGAGTGTCTTGAGCTTCCTCAATTTCTTTGAATGTTCATTGTGAAGTATTTTGTTGTATGTGAGATGGGAAGACAAAACGTAAGATTTTGGGTATAAAGCATTCAACTGAATTTTTGCACAGACAAAATGCGCTAGCTTTATGTACTCACATAACGTGCTAGCATTACGGACAAGCAAAACACACGCGCGTTTCTGGAATGATAAAAAAAATCCTAGACATTTAATATGTTTGGTGCACAACTAAAAAATGCGTACTTGCACAAAACGAGAGAGTGCTTCTTCATGCAAAAATGCGCTAGCATTATTTTAATCATCGCAACCTTATTCAATTGTTTATTTAATAGTTTCTATGGGTTAGGAGGTTAAATAGGGATTTGGTGTTAGGATCTTAGGGATTATAGATGGGGGTTGGTTAGTTAGGGGTAAGGGGCTATGAGGGGGGTTAGCGAGGGGGAGAGAGAGAGAGATTGAGAGAGGGGGTCAGTAATTGTTGAGGGAGGTAGGAAGGAGAGAGAGAGAGAGAGAGAGGAGAGGGTGTTAGTTGTAGGGAGTGAGAAAGAGAGATGGGAGGTGTGGTTAGAGGTAGGTGGAGGTGTAGGGAAGAGAGAGAGAGACTAAGAGAGCCCGGGTTAGTAAGAGCTAGGGAGAGTAGGGGAGAGAGATAGAGAGGAGGGGGTTTTGCGCTAGGGGGAGTAGTAGAGAGATAGAAAGAGTAGGAGGGTTAGGGATGGGGGAGAGGTTAGGGTGAGGGAGAGGGAGTTTACAGAGAGAGAGAGAGAGAGAGAGAGAGAGAGGCGTAAAACCAGGGAAGAGAGAGTGATGCCGATGAAGATGATGATGACGATGATGATGATGATGGAGATGGTGATGATGATGATGATGAAGATGATGAAGATGATGATGATGATGATGACAAAGATGATGATGATGATGATGATGATCATCATCATCATGGCGATGAAGATGATGGTGATGATGAAGACGATGAAGATGATGGTGATGATGACCACAACGATGATGATGATGATGATGATGATGATGAGTAAGATGGAGATGATGATGATGATGATTATTGATGATTAATGATTGATAAAAATCATCATCATAATCATCACCATCATAATCATCACCATCATCCTCACCACCATCGTCATCATCATCCTCTTCTTTATCACCACCATCATCATCATGTAGTGGTAGGGGAAGGGGGATTAGGAGAGAGAGAGAGAGAGAGAGAGGTGTAGAAGTAAGGAAGACAAAGTGAGAGAGGGGGGGTTAGTTAGGGGTAAGGGGCTACAAGAGGGGTTAGTGAGGGAGAGAGAGAGAGAGAGAGAGAGAGAGGAGAGGGTGTTAGTTGTAGGGAGTGACAAAGAGAGATGGGAGGTGTGGTTAGAGGTAGGTGCTGGTGTAGGGAAGAGAGAGAAACTAAGAGAGCCCAGGTTAGTAAGGTCTAGGGAGAGGAAGGGGTTTTGGGATAGGGGAAGTAGCAGAGACATAGAAAGAGTAGGATGGTAAGGGATGGGGGAGAGGTTAGGGAGAGGGAGAGGGGGTTTGCACACACACACACACACATAGAGAGGTGTAAAACTATGGAAGAGAGAGTGATGTCGATGATGATGAAGACGATGATGATGATGAAGATGATGATGGTGATGATGATGATGATGAATATCATGATGAAGATGATGATGATGATGAATATGGTGATAATGATGACTATGAAGATGATGATGATGATGATGATGATGATGATGAAGATAATGATTGTTAGCACCCAAAATGAACCTCAATGTTTTGGGAGAAGGACACTTCGGGGTAACCACAAAACTAGTTTAGACTATATTTCTGATCTAATACAATCAGAGAGGGATCTCTCACTATTTACAAAGTAATCTATCTCAAAAGATTCAATCAATAACATTCAGAAGATCAGATTTCTGATAGGACAATTTGTCTTTTAAAGTTTTGGTAAGACAATCATGAAGGAGACCTTAGGCAATGGAGTCAATAATCAGGTATGTGTTAGGTTGCTAGAGGTAGGGGCTTGAAGGGATAATGGACAGAGGCAAGGTAGACACCAATTCTTCAGTGTTGAGATATTTGTAGGTTGATTAGAGGACAAAGGAGACAACCCATCAAGCATAGCACCTAGCTTGGGTGAGTTCTGCAAGACTTTAGAAGAAACCGGTTTGTGGAAGCTTGGAATTAAAGAAACAGAGCATGAGAACATTAATTATGATTCAATCAACACCTATCGAAACATGAAAAGAATACAATATGGGAAAGAGAAACAGGAAACAAATGCACATAGAAGATCACTTACTGAAGAAAATGATGGCACAATAATATCACCATGGAAGACCTCTCTGTTAAATCTCAATATGCTAAGACAGAAAATAGTAGCATTACATTCCATTTCACAATAATATCATATACAGGATCACTAAAGAAACAACAAGCACAGCATAAACACAAGAGACAGAGATTTATCCTGGGAAACCCTCATGGGGTAGAAAACCCGGCAAAGCTTCCTCAATATAGATGACCAGCAATATACAAAGATGAAACCCTGAGACATGATCTCCTCCTCCACAATAGCAGACCTCTCCTCCACAAGTGCGCTTTCCTCAAGTGAGTGAATGTGTGTATAATGAGGAACACACCTCCTCTATTTATACACTTCTCTGATATGTATTTTACACAAGTACATGTAGGCTCGTATTTAACCATTATGTTAAATACCCCATTATAACTGACTGGGCCGACCCCTCTAGGGTGGTCTAATAACCCTTTGACCCACATAACACATTTAGGGCCGATCCCCACTAGGGAAGTCTAATAACCCGAGTTACCACACTCCGACGGAGGAATAAAAATCTCCGGATATACAATAAGATCTTCACAGAGGAATGAATCATCTCCGAAATAATAAAGTACAAATATAATATTCTTTGAAGTTACAATATCTCAACACTCCCCCTTAACGAGAAGGATATTATAACAGCATCTGCCCGAGCAAGGAGTCATCAACATCATACATGATACATCTATAAATCATTGGAAGCTTTCTCAACATCATTAGTAACTC
This sequence comes from Larix kaempferi, assembly GCA_027924585.1. Lineage (NCBI taxonomy): Eukaryota > Viridiplantae > Streptophyta > Pinopsida > Pinales > Pinaceae > Larix > Larix kaempferi. The sequence goes on from BSBM01000493.1 coordinate 41,898,556, forward strand.
AAGCAGTTACTGGAACATCTTCAATACTGGAACATCGACATCTTCAGTATTGAGTCTTTATCTTCTGTAGCACTTGAACAGCTACAACAATATCATCATCTGGATCCTCACGATACACGATCATCAGCATCATCATCTCACGATCATCAGCATCGTCATCACACGATCATCAGCATCGTCATCACACGATCATCAGCATCGTCATCACACGATCAACAGTACAAGTATTCATGCCAATACAAGTAACCACATCATCAATACAAGTATCCATACCGATACAAGTAACCACATCATCAATACAAGTATCCATACCGATACAAGTAACCACATCATCAATACAAGTATCCTACCGATACAAGTAACAAAATCATCAATACAAGTATCCTACCGATACAAGTAACCACATCATCAATACAAGTATCCTACCGATACAAGTAACCACATCATCAATACAAGTATCCTACCGATACAAGTAACCACATCATCAATACAAGTATCCTACCGATACAAGTAACCACATCATCAATACAAGTATCCTACCGATACAAGTAACCACATCATCAATACAATCACTTTCTCGGAGACCATTCGTCTACGGATCAATTCAGGGACCGAAGTCCGGGGATGATACAATCCCCATCACGTACATTTTGAACTAGCAGTTCCAGGATGATGCAATCCCCATCACGTACATTTTGAACTAGCAGTTCCGGGATTATGCAATCCCCATCACGTACATTTTGAACTAGCAGTTCCAGGATGATGCAATCCCCATCATGTACATTTTGAACTAGCAGTTCCGGGATGATGCAATCCCCATCACGTACATTTTGAACTAGCAGTTCCAGGATGATGCAATCCCCATCACTTTATTCTCGGAGACCTCACGTCTACGGCTCTCTTTAGGACTGAAAGTCCAGGGATGATCCAATCCCCTCAACTATCCACCAAGGACTTCATTCTCGGAGACCTCACGTCTACGGCTCTCTTTAGGACTGAAAGTCCAGGGATGATCCAATCCCCTCAATTGTCCACCAAGGACTTCATTCTCGGAGACCTCACGTCTACGGCTCTCTTTAGGACTGAAAGTCCAGGGATGATCCAATCCCCTCAATTGTCCACCAAGGACTTCATTCTCGGATACCTCACGTCTACGGCTCTCTTTAGGACTGAAAGTCCAGGGATGATCCAATCCCCTCAATTGTCCACCAAGGACTTCATTCTCGGAGACCTCACGTCTACGGCTCTCTTTAGGACTGAAAGTCCAGGGATGATCCAATCCCCTCAATTGTCCACCAAGGACTTCATTCTCGGAGACCTCACGTCTACGGCTCTCTTTAGGACTGAAAGTCCAGGGATGATCCAATCCCCTCAATTGTCCACCAAGGACTTCATTCTCGGAGACCTCACGTCTACGGCTCTCTTTAGAACAAGTGTTCAAGGATGATACAATCCCTACATGTATTCTCATTAATACATTTCATCATCAAAAGCATGTATTCTCATCAATACATCTATCATCAAAAGCATGTATAAGTAAAACTAAGTATTCTAAGTATAAGAGTCCTAAATCTAAATATTTCTAAGTAACTGGGTGTAGAGAATAGGTTACCTCATCATCGACCTTGTTGTTCGATGAGACAATCTCATCAGTAGTGACCATACTACTCCCCCTTTCGAGGAGGGTCCTTTTGAACTACACCAAGCTTGTCTCGGAAGTATTCAAATTTCACTCGAGACAGAGGTTTGGTTGGTAACTTCTTCACTTGACGTAGAGGTTTGGTTAGTACAACGGTAACCTATTACAAATTCAAACTTTAGAGTTCCTTTCTGCATCATATCTTTTTAGTTCCCTATGTTCTTTGACTTATCATGGAACACTAGATTCTATGTCATCTTGATACAACTCTAATTATCACATAGGATCTCAGTTGGTTCTATCTCTAAGTCAAACAATCCTAAACCCAAACTTCTTCACAACTAGCAGAGCAAGCGGCCATATATTCTGCTTGTGCTGAGAGCCACACTAGACTGCTTCCAGCTAAACCACGAGATCATGGCTAATCCCAGACAATAACATCCTCTCGATGTGTTCTTCCTGTCTGAAATAGGAACTCCTTCACTTATGCAGGTGACCAATCCATCTTCTTCTAGGATTAATCCTATCCACTTGATTTGCAAGAACTGGACCTAGAGATGGATATGGGTTTGTAAGAGAAACCCCAAAAATTCAAACTTTGAATTTCAAACTTCCGAAAGGATAGAAATATGCGCCTTGATGAGCTGATCAAACTGATATATTTAGAATTTGAAAAACTGCAAAGTTTCACTCCTCAATTTTGCCTTTGAAACTTTCGGATTCCCTGGACGTGACCCTGAACTGGGGTTTGATGAATCCCACTCTTCTGCCCAATCAAAATGTTTGATCCAAATCTCTAAGCTTCTATTTTTCTGAGGAGCTTCCAGCCATGGTCACAGATTTCAAAAATTCCCATTTTTACAGAAGCCCTAATTTTCCACTTTTCTGATCAAAGTCCCGAACTAGGGTCTAATCAAACCCGACCTTCTGCCCAACCAAAAATTCTGATCTTGGTCTCTAAATTTCTATTTTGATGAGTAGCATCCAGCCGTGGTCTCCTATTACAAAAATTCCAACTTTCTCCAAAGCCCTAAATTCCGGAAGCCATGAATGAAGGTACCAAAAAATAATTCTGTTTTGACAGAAATATGTACCTGATTGTTTCTAGTGTAACTCCAAAATTTTTGATCCACAGGGTCTGAAAAGGTTTCCTGAGATAGTCTGACCTGTTATCTTTCTATCCTGACAGGTCTGACCTCAATTGGATTCTCTGAGAGAGAGTTATGCCAAATGTCGCAACGTGACCTGTTTTGGGATAAAACAGGAGAGTGAACTTGTACGGCGTGCCACATGTCACTGTTTTAACTTCGGCCTCTAAAAACTTTTTCTGAGATATCTCGGCCTGTTGCCTTTCCATCCTGATAGGTCTGACCTCAATTGGATTCTCTTAGAGAGATTTATGCCAAATGTCGCAACGTGACCTGTTTTGGGATAAAACAGGAGAGCGAACTTGTACGGCATGCCACGTGTCACTGTTTTAACTTCGGCCTCTGAAAACGTTTTCTGCGATAGTACCGACTGTGCACTACCTGTCACTTTTTACGAAATTTCATTTGGAGCTTCCTAGCCCAAGATATGACCTTTTTCCCAAGGTCACCTGATTTTGACTCAGATCTGGAAGAGGCAGAAACCCTATATTGTACAGATCATAAATCACAAAGTACAACGAATTAGAGGTTGTCCTTTGGACACAAGGTACTTGGAGATTTAATATTCGTCCTGTAACAATTTCAGATCCGAAAAATTCTCCAAAACGGATTTATAGCGAAAGTGCTACGATGACTGGTTTTTGCTATATAAAACCCTAGCCTTCAAATTGTCGTAAGTAAAGCAAGTGTCGTTAGTGCCATACCTTGTCTTCCTTCAGGTTAGCTCTGATACCATGTTAAAATTCAATATTCTAAGACAGAAAATAGTAGCATTGCATTCCATTTCACAATAATAGCATATACAGGATCACTGAAGAAACAACAAGCACAGCATAAACACAAGAGACAGAGATTTATCCTGGGAAACCCTCATGGGGTAGAAAACCTAGCAAAGCTTCCTCAATATAGATGACCAGCAATATACAAAGATGAAACCCTGAGACATGATCTCCTCCTCCACAATAGCAGACCTCTCCTCCACAAGTGCGCTTTCCTCAAGTGAGTGAATGTGTGTATAATGAGGAACACACCTCCTCTATTTATACACTTCTCTGATATGTATTTTACACAAGTACATGTAGGCTCATATTTAACCATTATGTTAAATACCCCATTATAACTGACTAGGCCGACCCCTCTAGGGTGGTCTAATAACCCTTTGACCCACATAACACATTTAGGGCCGATCCCCACTAGGGAAGTCTAATAACCCGAGTTACCACACTCCGACGGAGGAATAAACATCTCCGGATATACAATAAGATCTTCACGGAGGAATGAATCATCTCCGGAATAATAAAGTACAAATATAATATTCTTTGAAGTTACAATATCTCAACACTCTCAGCATTCCATCTCTACAACTTTATTCATCTAGAGAAAATGAAAATCATCTACAATGAAGAGCCTCTGCTCTTGAAAATCCCAAAAATGAAAAATGAACCCTTAGCTCTGCCTGTTACAAATTAATATATAGGAGAGGTTGTCCTCAACTTTCAAATTTGAATTGTTCTACCCTAGCATCTAGAAACATAAATTGTTACATGCATGAGGACATCTAGCTAACAGACTCCCTACTTTCATGGAGTTTGTTACAACCGAGCTCTTCATTTCCGGATGTGGACTGCTGAAAACGGGGCTTTGAAGCCCTAGCTGCATATCTCAAATGGTGACAGTTGTGTGAATTCCGAGAGAGAATTTTTTAACTGGGCATGTGCTTGACCAAACCCATGTCTCCATTTCCTCCGATTCTCCTCCATCTCATCAGAATCTACTTTGGAAGTTGATGACTTAGATAGTAAATTGAAATTATGGAAAAATGCCCTGTAAAGATCTCTTCGATTCTCCCAAACCGTGATAGCTGTGTAAAAATGGAGAGAGGTTATTGTATATTGGCTTGTTGACTCAAACCCAATAGACAGGGGTTCCCATCACTGTCGACACCAACCCACTGCGATCTCCCTTAGCACTGGCCCAGACAAGTTTTAGCCTACCCAGCAACACCTGCAAAGTAGATGAGGTCTCACCCGAGGTGATCAAGGGAGAGTGGACGGAACCATGTTTCCACCGAATGAAGGAGGATGATTACGGAAACAATTACTCAACTTATCGCAGCATCCAAAACATATCTATGCATTCAAGATTAACATAATTTGTCTTCATAGCATTATTTAATAGAGTCATTCATCGCAACAAAAACAAATATAACATTTAAAAGGTTATCTGCAGCAAGAAATCTTCACAATAGGAATTAACACAAAAGGTACATAGGGAATTTCACCAAACAGTTCTGTCATGTCATATTACTTCAGAAAAACCCTGATACAACATCTCTGGAAAACCAGATCTCAGCAATATCTCTTGATCTCAAAACATATGCAAAACAACACATCTCCAAGATGTCTTGCGACCTACAACTTTCTATCTATATATAATATTTTTCCTTTACAATGCTTGTCCACTTACTAGCAACTTCCTAACCAACTCCTGGACAAATGACCCAAAATCTAACTGACATGGTCCAAATGACCCAAAAACCCACCTATTATGGTACAATTAGCTCAAAATTACATCTCATATGGTCCAATGAACCAAAAACCTACATTCTGCGGTACAAACGACTCCAAAAAAAACATAAAATAATGCATCATTCTTCCCTCCTCGACCTCTTCTGACGTGTCACAACATCGGTGATGCTACGATTCTTCCTTACCAAAACTCCTACCAACAGGCCCCCAACATAATCTTGTGGCTCACCCTCGAGCCACGTCAACTGGACATGGTGTATTCTGTGGTCTTGACGCTACTAAAGTGCTACAACTATTCTTGCTATTAGGATCACGTGGTATTGTCCGACTCCTTTTTCTACACTGATCATCTACTCACTGTCATGTATTTCTTGCCCAAAAGTGGACTTTTCCTGGCTTACTGTCATGGACCTTGCAAAATCATCCTCCAGTCTTGAGAGACCGATTGTAGACGGAGATGAATGTTTCGAGCAATGCCAGGGTGTAAAACAGGCCAATGGTTCTGGCACATCTATTTCGCACTAGTAAGCACATGTTACAGGGACCCAGGGGCTATGAACCCCCCTTTGTGTGGTCACAGGGACCATGAGACTTCGAACTATCACCAACTGCCTAGACCTCTCGAACGAGACTTCATGCTTGTAACCCATGAGTGTCTGAGGTGCATCATGCTTTGAACGCTCATGTACACTCGTTGTTCGGGCCCTCAACGCACCTGGTGTGCTACCACATGAAATGAAATGGATAATTTCCACAACCTCCTTGGAATTCGTAACTTAGTTAGATGCCTGACCCTCTCGTAACATAACCCCTCTTAATTGGAACAACCTCTGTGCTCTTACTATCCTCGAGTTCCTATATTTAGATATCCCATTCAGCCGTTCATATGCCTCGGCAAGCCTTTGTACCACCTTCTCATGCTCCAGGGTAATCATAATATTCTGCTGCTCCGTGTGAGTATTAGCTGGACTTCTGAGGTGGGCAGAACAATCATACTTCTGCCTATTTCCCTACGTGCAAAAATGTACGAAGCATCATGCATCGGCCCCTTTGGCCATGCTGCCATGGTGGATGCCTCGTGCCAACCATGCAAACCATCACTCTAGGTGTCGTTGGCCATGCTGCCTCAGTGTATTCCTTATTCCAAACATGCGTTCTTCTGGCACAATCTGAATTGACTAACGATCATATCTTGTTGAAAGGAAAAAGTCCCATCTGCATGATGATTTCTGATGTGACCCAGCTGCAATGCTACTACTTGTCACAGACCGCTCCTAGCTTACGACAGAAGCCTCCGTGCTTCTGCATTCCATTCTTGTTGGTGCACCACCTTGTCACCGATCAATCTACACTTTTTTTTTTCCCGATGTGACTTTCATCTCAGGACTTAAAAGAATTGCAGCAACAAGTTACCAAGGCTGATGAGCGACAGAAGAAGCGTGCTGCGCAGTTGGAGGAGTTTCAGGATGTCGGGGGATAGTTCATGACCAAGGCGGGTGAAGTGCTTCAGGCAGTACAGAAGGGTCATCAACATGTGACAGAAAATCTCACTGCGCATCCATCTGCAGAGGATGTGGTCGACAGCCAAGTGGTGGCTATGGAAGTCAAGGAAATGGTGATGACAATAGTGCAGCAGTATGAAGACTTCAAAGTGTAGACCACAGAATAGACCATGTCCAGTTGACGTGGCTCGAGGGCGAGCCACAAGATTATGTTGGGGGCCTGTTGGTAGGTGGTTTAGTAAGGAAGAATCACAGCATCGCCGATGCTGCGACATGTCAGATGAGGTCGCAGAAGGAAGAAGGCTGCATTATTTTATGTATTTTTTGGATTTGTTTGTACCGCAGAATGCGGGGTTTTGGGTCATTGGACCATATGAGAAGTAATTTTGAGCTAATTGTACTGCAGAATGTGGTTTTTTTTGGGTGATTGGACCATATGAGATGTAATTTTGAGCTAATTGTACCGCAGTAGGTGGGTTTTTGGGTCATTTGGACTGTGTTAGTTAGATTTTGGGTCATTTGTCTAGGAGTCGGTTAGGAAGCTGTTAGTAAGTGGACAAGCATTGTAAAGGTGGAAGCCTATATATAGACATAAAGTTGTAGGTCATAGGACATCTTGGAGATGCATTGTTTTGCATATGTTCTGAGATCAAGAGATATTGCTAAGATCTAGTTTTGCAGAGATGTTGTATCAGGGTTTTTTTGAAGTAATATGACATGACATAACTGTTTGGTGAAATTCCTTGTGTACCTTTCGTGTTAATTCCTGTTGTGATGATTTCTTGCTACAGATAACTTTTTAAATGTTATATTTGTTTTTGTTGCAATGAATGACTCTGTTAAACAATGCTATGAATACAAATGATGTTAATATTGAACGCATAGATCTGTTTTGGATGCTGCGATAAGTTGAGTAATTGTTGCCGCAATCATCCTCCTTCATTTGGCGGAAACATGGTTCTGTCCACTCTCCCTTGATCGCCTCGGCTGAGACCTCATATGCTCTGCAGGTGTTGTTGGGCAGGCTAAAACCTATCTGGGCCGGTTCTCAGGGAGATCGCAGTGGGTTGTTGTCGACAGTGATGGGAACCCCTGTCGACTATATGCAAAACAATGCATCTCCAAGATGTCATACGACCCACAAATTTCTGTCTATATATAGGCTTCCACCTTTACAATGCTTGTTTACTTACTAACAACTTCCTAACTCACTCCTGGACAAATGACCCAAAGTCTAACTAACACAGTCCAAATGACCCAAAAATGCACCTACTGCAGTACAATTAGCTCAAAATTACATCTCATATGGTCCAACGACCCAAAAACCCACATTTTGCGGTACATACAACTCCAAAAAATACATAAAATAATGCAGCCTTCTTCCTTCTGTGACCTCTTCTGACATGCTGTAGCATTGGCGATGCTATAATTCTTCCTTACCAAACCGCTTGCCAACATGGCCCGTGCTGAAGAAAACCCTCTCTCAGTTTCTCAAAATTCATCTTGGTTTGGCGGAGACAGCTGCTTGAAAATGATTACTAAAATAGTCATTTCCATTAAAATCAAATATGCTCTTAAAAAAAAACTTCGTCAGACTTTGGAAGTTTATTTTCTTATTAACTTGACTTTGAATGTTGATATGGCAGGTGTATAAATTCGACATGTAAAGCTCTTGGTGGTGGGCTTGAGCTTAGCCCAAAAATGGTGCTAACAATGATGATCATGATCATGATGACGATGAAGATGATGGTGATGATGAAGATGATGAAGATGATGGTGATGACGACCACAATGATGATGATGAATGATGTTGAGGAGGAGGAGGAGGAGGAAGATGGAGATGACAATGATGATGATGAAGATGGTGATGATGATGATGATGAATATGATAATGAATATGACGACGAGGATGATGAAGATGAAGATGATGGTCATGAATATGATGATGATGATGATGGTGATGATAAAGAAGATGATGATCATCATCATCACCATGGTGTAGTTGTAGGGGAAGGGGGATTAGGAGAGAGAGAGAGAGAGAGATAGAGAGAGAGAGGTATAGAAGCAAGGAATAGAGAGTGAGAGAGGGGGGGTTAGTTACGTGTAAGGGGCTATGGGGGGGGTTAGAGAGGGGGAGAGAGAGAGCGAGATTGAGAGGGGGTTAGTAATGGTTGGGGGGGGAGGAGGGAGAGAGAGAGAGGAGAGTGTGTTAGTTGTAGGGAGTGAGAAAGAGATATGGGAGGTGTGGTTAGAGGTAGGTGGAGGTATAGGGAAGAGAGAGATACTGAGAGAGCTTGGGTTAGTAAGGGAAAGGGAGAGGAAGGGAGAGAGATAGAGAGGAGGGGATTTTGGGATAGGGGGAGTAGTAGAGAGATATACAGAGTGGGATGGTTACAGATGGAGGAGAGGTTAGGGAGAGGGAGAGTGGATTCATCATCATCATCATCATCCCCATCTTCCTCCTCCTCCTTATCATCATCATCATCATCATCATCATCGTTATGGTCGTCATCTTCATCATCACCATCATCTTCATTGTCATCATGATCATCATCATGATCATCATCATGATCATCATCATCATCATCATAATCATCATCATCATCATCATATTCAGCATCATCATCATCACCATCTTCATCATCATCATCTTCATCATGGTATTCATCATCATCATCGTCATCACCATAATTTTCTTCATCACCATCATCTTCATCTTCATCATGTTCATCATCATCATATTTCCCTCACCCCCTTTATCTCCATCTAACACTTCAAAACATTATTTTGTGAAGATAATAACGCACATGCATTATGTATATACAAAACGCCAGCGCATTTTGTATATAAAAAACGCGTGCACGTTTCTTATAACATTGAGCGGGAAAACAAAAAAAATTGAATTTATATATAATGAGCACGCGTTCTTTGAATTTAAACATAATGCACGTGCATTCCTAAGCACCTAATCACCCACTCCTCCTGCACTTGTGTGTCATCCATAGTCCTATGTGGTTGGTTCGGACTTACAAAACCTGTGCTATGGAATTTACTAAACCATAGCTAATTAGACATTTCCACCATTTTTCTCAATATGCCCGCTTTTCACTGCTCTCTACAGCATGACATACATGACCATTATTGACGAAATTTTAGGCATAGATATAATTTTTTATGTAGATTCCAAATATGTAATTTAAAAAAAGAAATATTGAGATTTTCTATTTATTTCCTCATTTTCTTATGGCATCACTCCTTAAGTCAAAAAACATAATGTTAGTGTATATTCTGTAATATTTTCATTTCAAAACCATTTTTAAAAACAATTGTATGCTGCATTAGTAGACACCGAACTCTACACGCTACAAAAAATCCAAGTCGAAATAACTGCATTAATACCTTCAAAGGCCGCACCCACATTTGGCATACCGTTCTCAAGGTTTGATCACTTACATAATTAAAAAAAATTACAAATTTAACATTTAATTTTGGAAAAAGAGCGCTGCACTAGTGCTATGGTTTTTATACATGTCTACCAATTTTTGTAGCTCGAAACGGTCATTTAGACATTGGAAGGCTACACCCACAAAAACATATACCTTATCATTGGCCAAAAAAATAAAAAGTGACTGTTAGAAAAAATCAAATTTGACATAGTTATGTAAATTTTCAATACTTAAAACTTATATATTCGGAAACATGACTCAATTTCCTACGTTTCATCTTTTTTACTCGACAAAAGAAATCTTGTGTAAGTATCTCAAAAAAACCAAGTAAGTTGAGGGATGCCGGATTTTTTAGTTTTCTATTGCATCTAACATGCCAAAAGTGACCCTCATTAGCTTGCACATGCTCTTTATTAATCCCCCCATTTAGAATTAACATTGATTACTGCCGCATTTTTTTCATGACCAGGAATATCAAGGCTCCATGCTTTTTGCATGCTCTTCAAATAATTCCTACAGGTTGGGATATCATATGACGATTGAGAGCATGTTAACTCAATCTGTCTACCTTGGGTAGAGCCCGATGGTTCTTGGATATTAAGGGAAAGTCCTTAATGCACACCCCCCAATGTGTTTCCTCATGAGTGCATTGACATGCATCCTACCCTCATGACAACATGCATCTGATGAGATAGAGTACTCTGACTCTATACAGGACCCATTGCACTGACAACTTGCTAGAATTAGACTATATCCATTGTTTCATCCCTATCTCCTGATGTGGACCAATTGGCAATCGCAATCTAACATATGCACGTCAAAATACCATGTTCATCAAATATTAAATAAGGTTTAAATATAACATAGCACAAAAAACCATATTTACATCACATGTCAATGCTACCGACTCCTTAATTGCAGTCTCTGTGCATCAACCCATTCTTGCATTGCATATCCCTTTCTTTCTTGTCACACTCGACAACTCATCAAAGTACATGATAGGGATAAAATAAGCATTGTTTATTCATCATCGACAACATTTTTTGTATTGCACATACATTCAATCATGATATGATCATAAGAATTATTAAATCACGACAAAACCATAATATAATCTTATTCACAAGATTTCAAATATAATATGAAAATCAAATCATCATCACCCCTCGATGGTTCCTCACTCATCCAGAGTCCATGCACATCATAGATTATGTGCATCAAATCTTATGTAGAATATTTCACCATGTGCGTAATGACCAGGTCAACATCACCTGTAATATTGACGCCTCTTCATGTCACATGTACTTTCCTTTCATGTCACACTCGACAACACATCAGAGTACATGATAAATAGTAGTAAGAATTCATAAAAAAATATTCACAATTTACATTACTTTTCATAATTCTTATTCAATCAATTTATGTCAAATAATAATAACATCATATGCACATATCCTTCATAATTGTAATCCTAAGAGAATTTAAACAAGTAGTTCCTATTGATATTGACATCCCTTCATAACCACATTCACTTATCATTGATAATATTTTAGACAATATTTTCATTAATTATTTTTTATAATCCAAATATTTGTTCCACACATGTTTGGGTCATCAGAAATTAGATTCCCTCAAAGAATAATGGTATCCCATAGTCTAGGGCTGAAAGAAAACAAACATAATCGGGTCATTCCCAATTGAATGTTCTTGAAGAATAATTCATGGTCATAGTGTTGATGTATATGTAACTTCGGAATGTATTTCACCTATGTATTTCATCTATGTATATTGTACTCCGATAGAGATGTGTTATTCCTCTATAAGGAAGTGTCATCATTTGTATTGACAAGTGTCTCAAGTGTTGTAACTTGCCGATGGGTTATTAGACCACCATGTGTGGGGTCGGCCCTGATTAAGTTAACCATGGGTTATTAGGCTAAGCTAGACAAGTCGACCCCATTAGTTTATTGGGCAGGACATGACAAGTATAAATAGAGTTCAGGATATCTCTATTTGGATATCTCATTAATCACTTCTACATCACTTGGAAAGTGGCGCACATGTGAGGAAGAGGATCATCTGCTAGGAGAAGACTATCTCTTGTACTTGGGTTGTACTTTGGTTGTATTATTGCTCTATCTATCTCTAAGGAAGTTGTGGGGTTTTTCACCTTAGGGTTTTCCCCACATAAACTCTATGTGTCTATTGTCTCTTATGTTTGCCTCTTGTTGTGATTGACATGATTGACATGCTTGATATGATTGATATGCTTTACATGTTATTCTCTTAGTAAAGATCCTAGAGTATATTGAATTAATGCTAAAAATTAACATGGTATCAGAGCTTCCCTGAGAAGAAGACATTGTGCAGTGGTAGAAACTAGGGTTTCTTGTTTCTTGGGTTTATCTCCAAAGATTTTGGAAAGGCAGTAAGGTAGATTGACTCTACTCATCAAGGAGAATCTTTCTGTCCAATCAGAATTCAATTCTGAGCACTTTCAGTTTTGGCCCTCAAATTTAGGGTTTCCACAAAAATAGGAATTTCTGAATTCTGAGGACATAGATGGAAGCTCCTTGGAAAAATCGAAGTTTAGAGCTTTGGATCGAGATTTTTGGATGGGTGAAGCTCCGGGAAACGCAAACCCTAATTCAGGGTCCTCCTGAGTGAATCCAAGAAGACTAAAAGGCATTTATGAAGGGTGAAACTTTACAGATATCAAATTATGAATATACCAGGTTGATCAGATCATTAAGGTGCATCTTTCTATTCTTTCATAAAGTTGAAATTCACATTTTGAATTTTTAGGGTTTCTTTGACAAACCCTAATCCGGGCCAAATCTAGTTTTTAGCAAATCAAGGGGTAAGACATAAATATTTTCTATTTCCATTTGAAGTAATTTTTAAAAGATGTCTCACCACACCAAGTTTGAGGATAAGCTTGAAGGGGATGATAACTTCCGAGCATGGAAGTATAGGATTGGGTTAATCCTGGAAGAGAATGAATTTGATACTTACATAAGGGAAGAGGTCCCTGTCCCAGAGGAAGAAGAAGCTAAGGCATTACATAAGAAGAACTTGGTCAAGGCAAAGAGGATCATTGTTGATTCTATCAAGGACCATCTCATCCCACATGTGTCATCCATAAAGACACCCAAGGCAATGTTTGACTCTTTGACAAAGCTATTTGAAGGGAAGAACATAAATCGGAAGATGACTCTACAGAACCAATTGAAAGGGGTAAAGCTTCAGAATGGAGAAACCATTCAATCCTATTTCTCCAAGGTCTCTCAGATCAAGGAACAACTTGAAGCTATGGATGAAATGGTGGAGAATGGTGAAATTGTCATGACCACACTGAATGGCCTACATAGGTCATGGGATTCCTTTATTCAAGGTATTTGTGCTAGAAGGAAGTTGATCTCCTTCAGTAGACTGTGGGAGGAATGTTCACAAGAAGAAGCAAGGCTTGTGGTCCGAGAAGAAAAGATGGGGAATGAAGATCAAGCTCTCACAGCTCACACCAAAAGAAGCAAGGCTAATAAGGAGCACTCTCATTACAAGAAATCCTCTCACACCAACCAAAAGAATAGGAAAGATATGAGATGCTTCACATGTAATGAGAAGGGACACTTTGTTGCAAATTGTTCCAAGAACAGAAAGGACAACAACAACTTCAACAAGAAGAAGAAGGGTAGCAAGAGAAGGTACCATGCTCATGATGCTGAGGATGATGAACCTCCGAAGAAGAAGGCTAGGGCAGAAAGTGATGATTCATCAAGTGAAGATGAATATGTTCTAATATCTGCTCTCACAGGTACTATCTCTCATGGATGTAATGATTGGCTTATTGATAGTGGGGCTTCCAAACACGTGACTATGTTTAAAGAATCTTTTGTAAATCTATCTGAACATGAGTCACCCCATAAAGTGAAACTTGGGGATAACTATCAATATCCTATCAAAGGAAGTGGTGAAGCCTCCTACAACCTAGACTCTAGGAAGTCTTTGAAGATGAAAGATGTTCTATATGTACCTGGGCTCAAGAAGAATCTACTCTCCATATCTACATTGGATGCCAAAGGCATGAGGGTTGCATTTGTAGATGGCCAAGTCTTAATGTGGCCAAAAGGTAAAACTATTGATGATGCAGTAGTGATGATGATGCAGTAGTGATTGAAGAGTAAGAGGGAGGGTTGTATAAATTAAAGGGACAACCTAAACATGCCATGGTACATGAATCCATGGAGCCAAGTGAACTTTGGCATAGAAGGCTTGCACATGTGTTAACACCTAAAAAGTGCTCACTAGCTCATTTCCTTATTCACATGACCCATTTGTCCACTTTTCCACCATTTGAGCCTCTGAAGCCAACAAAAGGTCACCAAAAGACCTTAGTACACCCCTTTTCCCACTCAAAAAGATTATTTTTCCTAAAAAAGCATAAAAAACCCTAAAAAAGGGTCCAAAATTCCCAAAAATATTAAAAAGGGAATAAAAATATTAATTTTATTCAAAAAAGGAAAAAGGAGGAAAAAGTACCCAAACCATGTTGGTCAATACCATTGGTTTCCACAAAACCACAATGGTATTCCCCACCACCAAAACCTATAAAAAGGTGGTAGGGGCTCCTCATTTCACATCCATCCATATTCCTATCCTCATGCTGCCAAAATCCCCCTTGAGTTTTTGGCCATTGTAGCAACCTTGGAGAAAGGACCCATTGGAGTTTGGAGCTGCTCACCCTTGGAGCTTCTCAACTATCTTCATCAATCGGAGGTATTTTTATTGCAAGCACTTGCTTGCCCCCATTTTCAATACAAAAATTATTTCTCATATTTCTTGTTCTTGTTTTTTAATTCAAAAAATGCACATGCTAGTTTAGTTTTAGTTTAGATTTAGTTTATTGTTTTTGCTTAATATTGAAACTGCTGCTACTAGTTAGCAGGTGCCCATAGCACTAAGCTTGGTTGCAAAACCAAGCCACAAGTTTTTGGCGACTCCACTGCTTTCGAATCTTTAGATCTCACTTTTGTTTTAGATCTTAGTTTTTGATAGTATTAGTTAGTTTAATTCATAGATCTGCCACCCTAGACAGCAGATCCATTGCTGTTCTAGATCTTGGCCCATTTTTTTTGCCATTAACAGCCCAAAATTCTCAATTTTTGGGTTCGTTTTTCGGCATCGGCATATGGCTTTCGCCTCGCGGCTTTTTGCCCAACAGTCGCGCAGCTCATCACGACTGAGAGGCCCTTTTCCATGCGGTTCACCGCGGCTTCGTGGCCAATTAGCGCACTACACATCGCGGCTTCGCGGACATTTTCCGTGCTGCACATCGCAACTGTGTGACGATATCCCGCGCGGTCCATCACAGCTTCGAGGCCGAAACCCGCGCTGCCCATCACGCCAGTGCGGCAGAAACCCACGTGGTCCATCGCGGCTGTTCTGTCAAAACCCGCTATGCCAATTTTTTCCATTCGGCCGATCAGTTTACAAAATTAATTTTTTACTGTATTTTCTGCCTACATAGCACATTTTATAGTACTAAAATTCCAGCATTATTTACAGCCATAGGAAAATTTTACTATTTAGAATGCACATTTGAAAAAGTCTTTTTAAAATTTTTTACAAATTGAAAGAAGGATTTATTTGCATTTTATCTAGATTAAAATTTTTGTTGTTTACTTCTTTGATATTTTGCCCATAGCAATTTTTTGAAAAAGAAATCAATTTATTTCAAAGAAGTCATATTATTTTCTTTCCTATTTCAAAAGATCCTTTGTTTTTTGAATAGTCTTTGCAAAGCATTTAATTTCCATTTATTGAAGAAGTCATATCATTTGCTTTTCTATTTCAAAAGATCATTTGTTTTTTGAATACTTAGCATTTACTTTTTCAATTTCAGTTTAAAATATCACACGTGCACCCACTCAAACACATAATTTAAACTGAGCCTTAAAACTTACCCTAATTTCAACCCACTTTTAACCCCACTTGGGGAACATTAAAAGAACTTTGTAGCTAGGTAGTATTGAGGGGATATGTGTTCCAATAACACCCCTTAGTTATTACATTTGAGACATAGTTGTTGTCCATTAGGGAACCAAAATCTCCTAGTATTTATTGGCACGGTCATAACCAGTTTATCGGAAGGCCTCTCCCCTAGGAGGGTTGAAGTCGCGATGATGGTTCTAGAATTCTGAGTGGAATACCGAAATCCATTCAGTAACCGAAGGCTACCATTCGCAGTTCTCGGGATATCCCTGTATGGGGGTATTGCGGTAAAAGGACCAAATGACAGATTTACCTTTTCTGGACGTGTCATGAACGAAGTATCCTAGTAGCCATTCTTTAGGATTGATTACCTAGTGTCCCTCCCGGTAGGGGGATATCTAGCCGTTGACTCAACACTCAATATTGTCTGAATTGGATTTCATCACCTTGCAGAGAATATCGTTTGTTGGTTCACAATACTTTTAGTTAGGTGTTTGCATGATACAATCCACCTTTGGTCTAGTAGCACCTCTTTTTTCTAGAAGTTGTTTGCATGTTGGTACTTTGACCATTTTTTGCATCCCTCCACTTATTATAGCACATCTGCTATAATAAGTGCCTTTTTGAGGCTGACTTTTTGGCCTGAGAGCCTTCATTTTCACTCCCCTTCTTGCACCCTTGGTTGCATTAGGGTTTTGAGTTTTTTATACATTACCATTTTACACATAAGATTTTTACACAAAAAACTTATTTCTCACCATTGAGAATTTTAGACGCTCTCGTCGTCTTCAGGGTGAACTCCCAGAGTTCAGACTACTTGGCTCTCCACATCACCGATGCCGAGCCTTATCCCTTGACTCGACACATCGTCAGTCGAACAGACAGTCATCCGATTCTGACGCGCCTCACTTCACATTGGATTTTGAGGCAGAATCCGAAAACCCTACCGAGTTATTACCAACCAACCTCATGGCTGGGACACAATTTGACCCACTTTTTACCAACACCATAGGTGGGACATCCACAGACCCTTCTACTGCGGTGCCATCCATGGCAACAACCACCCCCTTGGGTATGCCTAATATGGGGGACACTCCATTTTTAGGGATGCCCAACACAGGACCACCTCCTATTACGGGTATGCCGAACATAGGGGTCACACCCCCTCTCATTTCCACAACCCATATCCCAGGAATCCCTACTACTATTCTTAACCCTAGTGTAACCCATGTTGCACTTGGAAAAGCTGGCCCTTACCAAACCACAGTTATTGGAGGACACATACCTTCGATACCTAGCATACCTTTAGGTGCTACTGGACCCCCACATCATACCACTATGACTGGTCATGTCCCAGTCACTATGCCACATTCATCTGCTAGCTTACCATACATGGCAAGTCTGAACTTACCAGAATTAGCCAGGTTAACCAATGATTCGATCAGACATGACCCTGTGTGGCCTCACATGCCCACCAAAATCCCCTCCGACATCCCTAAGTTTGAGGGCAAGGCAAGTGAGGACCCCCATAACCATATCATTTCCTTCCATTTATGGTGTTCCTCCAACTCCATAGTGGACGACTCTGTCTGCCTCCGTCTGTTACAGCTCACTTTCACTGGCTCTGCAACTAAGTGGTATATCGAGTAGCCCCATGGGACCCATGCCACCTTTACCTCCCTTGCCTCGACCTTCCTGGAGTTCTTACAGTTACCTGTCTGCTATGATGCAGGAGTTGAGATCCTACTGTCTTGTAGACAGAACACGACCACCCACATCATTGACCACATTCATGAGTGGCATCGACGCCGAAGCCTCTTCAAAATCAAGTTAGACGACCGTATCTTCTTAGATTGGTTTCTAAAATCCCTCCTCCCTCTCATTGCCAAGGATGTGGCATCCGAACGACCCCAGTCTGAAGAAGAGGCCATCCTCAAAGCCCAACAGTTTGACCTCATTTATGCCCATTTGGGTTATCTGTATACCATTATACCAGATGCTCCTCAGGGCGAGTCATCCCAACATGATGCGCCGGGGGAATCCCATGCCACTGATGGCATCATTGGTCGTATGGCCTCACATCCCCAACCCTTTTCCATTGCACATCCTAGCCATGGTCCTGACCTTTCGCGGGCTACATCTCAATCTGGAGCAACCAGTTCATATGCTCCCATGGCACATCACCACCATACCCACGGACCTTCATGTCCACCTCAGTGCTTCAGACATGCACCACCTGCATACACCCCCCCCAGCTACACCTCAACCAATGTATTACTCGTAGCAAGCTGTGACAGCTAGCCCAACACCTCCAATAGCTCAGGGTTACAAACAACCCCAACAGGTAACTGGACCACCTCCAGCCCCACTGACTTATTATCCACCACAGCCTCCTCCCGCACCTACGGTGAACCAAAATCCTCCCACTGCTCAAGGGCAAGTGTACACACAGCACAACTAGCCCCAACACCAATACAACTAGCGCAACCAAGGTGCGCAACAGAACCGTGGAAGAGGACGTAACCGCGGTAATAACCAACAACATCAGCAAGGTCCTCCACCTCCCAATTCTCCGCAAAATAACCATGTTGCTCCTCCCAACCGTAATCTGGATCGTAATCCCAAGCAGACTAAAAATAATAACCTCATAACAAACCACCCTTGTTCTATCTGCGGGGTATATGGTCATTGCACACATTATTTCCCACATTTGGAGCGAGCTCGACAACTCTAGACCGATGATGCCCATCGTCAAGGGCAAGCGGCTCCTCAGCTGCCACCCAACCCTCCACCACCTCAACATCAACCTTTGGTGCTGCAAAACCCCTTTCCAAACCAAGGTGTAGTGAACACTCAGTCGTTAGATCCCCCTCAGGGCAACGTGCCACCACAACAGATCACTTATGCAGCCCCTGATCAACCCATGTTCGATTCAGGTACTCACCACTTGTTGATGATGTCAACCGCCGATGCCAACCTCCAAACCCGTCAGAACCAATATGGATCCACCTCTGAAGCCCCTCCCACCGACAAGAACACTAACGTTCACCCCCACAGATCAGATGTTACATATACCCCCGGCTCCACTCGATGGCGCTTCTAAAGTGCCTCGTTTCCCACTTCGTCGCATCAACAATAATCGCAATGCTCGTGCTGCATTGAACTAAAACATTGTAGATGACTTAGCCCAGTCTCCTGCAGCCATGTCTGCTTTAGAAGTCTTGAAAAAATGTCCTTCACAGTGCAAGAATTTACTCTCTGCCATTGGCGCCATTGACCCAAATGATTCACAACTAATGGCATTCGATTTGGACCAATCCGAACCACGCCTGCCTTCCACTTTAGCTTTCCAAGTTTTTGTTTCCGTTCAGAATCTTGTCATCCATCGGTGCATTATCGATGAAGGGGCCTCTACATGCGTTATGTCCACATTCGTTTGGCAGAAGTTGGGATCTCCTACTCTCCAATAGTCCACCACTGCGTTGCGAGCCTACGACGGCCGTTCGGCTTAACCCCAAGGTCTTTTAGCCAATGTCCCCGTCCAGCTGGCGGGTAAAACCGTGCTCATTGACATTGAGGTTATCAATGCACAACTTGATTATAACCTCTTACTTGGTCGCAACTACATGTATGCCATGCGGGCAGTTGCCTCATCCGTTTTCCGTACTATGATGTTCCCCCATGAGGGACGCGTGGTCAAGGTCGACCAACTCACCTATTATGATCCCAAGGCCCCCGCTGCACCCAAAAATGTTCTCCCTATGGTTGAACAACCTATTTGTGGTGCAAATACCTCGTTTGTGTCTTCAGTGGGACCCAGACTTTACTCCGACACGCTGATGACTTCTACATTCCAATCCATTCCACCACCGTCACCGGAGACACACGTCACTAACCTCTGTACTCTTTCCCACAATACACAAACAGCCAGCAATCAGACACCCTTGTTCCCTAAACCACCATTGGTCCCTAGTCACATCGGTGTTACACCCATCCACACCATCCCCTTTCTATTCCCTCCCTCGGGCATAGTAAGCGCCCCTGTTTTGGCTACCCTTAGTCTCCCCGGGTTAACCCTGGGATTACCCGTGTGGTATATTTCGCCTCCCATTCCCCCGCCGACACCAAATGTCATCCTGCAACCGGTGCAACCCATTGTTACTTCTACTCAACCACCTCCTGGTATCACTACTCCTTCGTCATCTACTAATAGCCCCTCCTCTCATCAGGCCCACTAGGGGCAAAGGCCCACAACCATACACTACGGTACCCCCACCCAAGGCAGTTAAACCTACCCCCATATTCCGTGCTCCTCCAAAATGCTCGTTGTGTGATGAGTTAGGCCATCCAACCCATCAGTGTCCACAGTTACCTGCATTACAAGAACACATGCAAATGCTTGACGACGACCCCAACATCCCGGTTGTCAAAATTGACCCAAACCCCATGCCTCGGGACAAATCACTGCGCACCAACGACCCATGTGCGATATGCGGTATTTACGGCCACTACTCACATCACTGTCCTAACATCCCAGATTATAGAGCAGCTCTCTACGAGATGAACAATTTGGACCTTGAGACGGCACCCCCTACTATCGAGGAGATCTACCCTCCCGCATCATCCTCATCCGGAGAGATTAACACCATTTATATGATCTCTTCGACTACCCAAACCTCGTCAACTGACTTGACCACTCACAGCTTCCGCAATAATGAAGAGATTCTCGAGACCCCTATTGCTCCTGATGCCTCTCAGGAAAATACCATGGCCAATATTCCTCCCGTCATCCACATCGACATCTCTGACCCATCTGGTGACCTTCATACCATTACGTTAGGAGCCTCCCACAGTGAGCATGAAATGGGGGAATACAAAAAAATGTTCCAAGAATTCACAGATGTCTTTACTTAGTCAGATACCGAAATGCCTGGCCTTGACCCCGCCATTTATAC
Organism: Larix kaempferi; assembly: GCA_027924585.1. Classification (NCBI taxonomy): domain Eukaryota; kingdom Viridiplantae; phylum Streptophyta; class Pinopsida; order Pinales; family Pinaceae; genus Larix; species Larix kaempferi. Next base: position 41,919,765 of record BSBM01000493.1, read on the forward strand.
AATCTCCACCGGATACCCTTCTGTCCGGTCGGCCCCTTCAATTGATCCCATTCGCACATATGATCCACTCTGCTATGTCGGTTTCGCTGATGGTGCAAGCCGTTGGTCCCCCAATCTGGCCTCCGCAGCTTGGGTAATATATTCCCCTTCACATGAGTTGATCCACATCGACGGAGTGTGTTTAGGTGCTGCCACCAACAACCAAGCTGAATACGACGTCGTGACCGGTCTCTTGGCCTCAGCTCTCCAATTGAGCATACGTCACCTTAACATTTTCCTGGACTCACAACTCCTTGTTTCCCAGCTCAACAATGATGACCAGGTACACGATCCCTGTCTATTCAAAAAAAAATTGCGCACTAAACAAATGGTTAGACAGTTTGAATCAATTTCATTTAAACACATTCCAAGGAACCTCAATAGTATAGCGGACCATATGGCCAACAACATTCTAGTCTGGCACACTAATCACATCATACCAAAACAAAATATGCATCCACGTGCATAACATGTGCTTCCATGGGCATATACCAAAAAACAAAATGTGCATCCACGTGCATACCATGTGCCTCCACGGGCATATACCAAAAAACAAAATGTGCATCCACGTGCATACCATGTGCATCCACGGGCATACAGAAAATCAAACATGCCTCCACGGGCGAACATAAAGACAACAAGTGCATCCATGTGCATACGCAACTATAAACCAACATCATATATATATATATATATATATATATATATATACATCATCGTATAGTCAAAACATGTCATAGGTGCCCTCAGCTGTACAAAAAGAGCTTCTCCTATGCTCATCAGCATTTGGGGGCAAATACATATCATCTACACATCACGATCCTCTGGCGCCTCCACCACTGGCCCCGTTGGATCATCCCGTAGACGGATCCTCCTCTTAGCCGGCCCTTCCGGGTCATCCCGAACACCATCCCTGTGCTCGGCCACAAAAACCGCTGTCCTCAACAAGATCGACTGCCACTCACGCGGCGCACCGAAGCAACGCTCCACGATGTCCCAGTCCAAGTCTCTCCAGCCATCATCGGGGAGTCCAGCTAGAATCATGTCAAATGTTTGTCTGACACCCTCTATGGCATCATCTCGAGGGCCAACCCCTCGTCCCGAGCCGCAAATCCTCCACCACGTGGAGGCAGTACCGCTGCAAGAGGTTGAGCAACCACCATCGCTCACCCCTGAAGAGCCACGTAGTCAGCCGGTGGTACAGGACCAACATCTGCACAATGCAAGTAAACCATCATATACATATCTAACTATAATCATAAACAAATCACATGATATAGTATAAAACAAACCACAAAACATACCGTCTAAACCCCAGGCCTGTCCCTAGGCTCGAGGCATCTCTGGGTCGCCTCGATAGTCCATGCCAGCATATGGGTAATCCTCAATCACCAGGGGCATCTATTCCCACTACTCATATACCTCCTCCGTAAAAAACCCGTGGACACCACCACTTCCACGAGGCATCATATGCCCCCACCGCACCATGCGCGGCTCGCTCACCAGACCATCACGAATGGGCACCCGTGGTCGCAAGGTCGGCACCCGCTCAAAGAAAAAACAACATAGAAAAGAGGCATAACATAACTCTCCTCCCTCTCGACTGGCGTTGTCCAGATCTCTCCGGAAACCAGCCAGAAACATATGACCCCATGCATAATGGGTCCCCCAAAGTACAGAGTCCACCATCATCGTTTGTCCCCCTGACAAACGATGTGGTGCCGCAGCACCCAATACACGCAGAACACAAGCCCCAACAGCCCGCATATCCCACTCCCGTAGTGATCGCAGACTCAAAGCGCTGTTCTGCAAAATGGCCCCATCAACACAAAAGGTCTGCAGCAAATCCTCCATATCAACACCTGGCGGGAACCTCGGCAGAAGATCTCCCACCTCCCCTAAACGAGGCAACCCAGTGAGAAAATATACGTCTGTGAGGGTGATCTCCAACCTCTGTCCCCCAATAATAAAAGCACCCTCCGCAGGCACCCACCAACTCACCAACTTGTTCAGGAGCCGTCTCACTGAACGCATTGGTGGGATCTGAGAGAACTTCAAGATTCCACTCACCGCTAGAGTCTGCTGGACCCCCGGATCAGTCTGAATCCTCTGCATCAGATCATCATCTATCTCCCGCTCTTGCCAGGAAGCCAACGGTCTCCTCAACATCCTGCCAAAAAATAGAAGAAATTTTTAGCCCCAGCAAATTTTTTTTTTCAAAAAATACCATCACGGCTTTTTCATCAAAAGCCACGATGATCATCGCGGCCTCCACACAAGAACCCGCAATGAACATCGCGGGTATTGGCCAGATAGTCGCGATGAACATCGCGACTATCTCCCATGAACTCGCGATGAACATCGCAGGTTCCAACCTCATAGTCGCGATGAACATCGCGACTGTCAGCCTAAAACCCACGAGGTTCATCGCGGGAAGAGACCCGAAACGCGCGATATTCCATGTTGGAAGGCCAACATGGAATTTCGCAGCCTTCGGGGGCCCGCCACTAACCAAAAATGACATAATTGAAAAGGCTAAGGCGAATAGAGTTACTTGAAACTCGCGGAATCGAAAACCAACAGTGAAATCTCCCGGAAATCAAGAAAGAGCTCTGACTGCTCTGCCAAACTCACACGTAACAATGACACGACATATGGGCCCCACGCCCTATTTATAGAGATTCCACCATTTTTCCAACAACCATTCCGGTGTCATACGACGTCCATTTCTCAAACCGTTAGTACCATTGGAATCAGAACAGCGAGAACTTTATGAAAGTTCTTTCCTTTTCCTGTTTTCACGAGGTCCATTTTTTGACCATTTTTTCGCGCCCTCGTTGCCTCGGTTTGCATGCCACATCGGTCGTCGTCTGTTTTTGACGAACCTTATATCACCGGATTCAGTTTTCCGTGCTCATGATGATGCTTGAGATCATTTCTCGCTCTCACACCTAGATTTTTTGGGCATTTTTTCCATGCCCCCTTGTCGCCTCGGTTTACGTGCCACATCGGCTGTCTTCCATTTTTGATGAACCTTATATCGCCGGATTCAGTTTTTCACGCTCGTGATGATGCTTGAGATCATTTCTCGCTCTCACGCCCATATTTTTTGGGCATATTTTTCCATGCCCCCTCATCACCTCGATTTGCGTGCCACATCGGTCGTCGTCCGTTTTTAGCGATTCTTATATCGCCGGATTCAGTTTTTCGCGCTCGTTATGATGCTTGAGATCATTTCTCACTCTCACGCCCATATTTTTTGGGCATTTTTTCCATGCCCCTTCGTCGCCTTAGTTTGCAAGCCACATCGGTCGTCATCTGTTTTTAGCAAGTCTTATATCGCCGGATTCAGTTTTCCGCGCTCGTGATGATGCTTGAGATCATTTCTCGCTCTCACGCCCAGCTTTTTTGGGCATTTTTCCCATGCCCCCTCGTCACCTCGGTTTGCATGCCACAACGGCCGTCGTCCATTTCTAGTGAGTCTTATATCGCCGGATTCAGTTTTCCGCACTCGTGATGATGCTTGAGATCATTTCTCGCTCTCACGCCTAGATTTTTTGGGCATTTTTTCCCATGCCCCCTCGTCACCTCGGTTTGTGTGCCACATCGACCGTCGTCCATTTTTCGACGAACCTTATATCGTCGGATCCAGTTTTCCACACTCGTGATGATGCTTGAGATCATTTCTCGCTCTCACCTCCATATTTTTTGGGCATTTTTCCCATGACCCCTCGTCGCCTCGGTTTGCATGCCACATTGGTCGTTGCCCCTTTTTGACAATCTTTAGGTCACCGGATTCATTTTTCCACACTCATGATGATGCTTGAGACCTTTTCTCGCTCTCATCAATCCCTTTTTGTTCGGTATAATTTTACCCCTCTCTTCGGGCCGAGCAATCCCTTTTACGAAAAAGGCACTTAGGGAGTTTCTGTTAAGCTCTTTTCTGACTCCTAAAACAATGAAAAGATCATCGAGCAACCTTGCTTCCTTTCATGATCGCTAAACGTATCTGAAAGGGCGTCTACCTGGTATAAGTTTACCCCTTTTCTGGACCTTGTAGACTAATTACAAAAAAGGTATACTCTAGTCACATCGGCTAGAAGAGTTCTCCATTTTGCATCATTTTATGCTTTTTCGGGCTTTGGAGACTAACTTACGAAAAAGAACACCAATGGAGTCCACTTATCATTTTCAGACTCCTTAAAAATGAAAGCACTAATGAGCACGAACAGTCCCGGGCTCACAAAATCCACAGGATAGTACCATTTCAGAGCACACTTTTATCCCTTCTTGAAGCTCATTAAAACTACGAAGAAGGACCCAATGGTGCTTCTCGGTGCCACAACAGATCACGTCTACTCATATAGAAGCTTCCCCATTTTGGTCTCCTTTGTTCAGAGTATTCTGCAGTACGTCACCCTGAGAACCCCTCCACAACACCCATCAGCTTGACCCCCCCCAAGAGTCAATAAATACCCTTCAGTCCCTAAAAAGCAATGATACCCATACCTACAAGTCAGTTCCCTACGCTGCCAGGTCAACCATGTCATCATGCTCTGAACAAAGGAAGTTTGAGTCTACCCACTATATGACCCTAGTTACTTCCCATCCCCACAAGTATGTCAGTCCTACCATCAGTACTACCACACTTGAGTTCTACACCTCACGCTCCTATCAAGGAAACATCATTGCCTTGTTAGTTGCTGGTCTCCCTCTGTCGACGACAACCAAATTTATTCCAGAGGATAGACCTAGAGGTCCCTGTGTCTTGGACTCATCACCATTTATGATGAGTGCCTACAAATCATTTTCGAGAAGAGTCCTCAGTGCTTCTCCAAATGGTTGTTTCTCACATGCTCGACTTCAACACCTTGATCGCATCGTTGAGACTCGCACAGGGCATCGGTCCGTTCAGTTATTAGTTGAAGACCCCGGATACCATCTGACTCTTCCACATTTGAGAGTCTACCTATGGATACAACCAGTTATACTTTTCCTATAGATATCCAGGTTGCACATGGCGACAGTATTTAGATGTACCCCAGTTTTATACTCCCTCGAATCTACAGTTACATATACTTCCCAGAGATGGCTCACATTCATTACGTCCCTATAGATGTTGGACACCTTCAGTTTCAGCAGTTCATCAACCCTTCTGAGACCTTCGTCAGAACGGTTGTTGCTCTATTCCAGTGTATCAGTTATTCAGATCATCCACGTTATGATCATGAGTACATCCCAAAATGATGTCCCCTCTGGACCATTATGATGCACCAGCAGATTTTTTATGTATTTTCTCAGGTCCCCCTTCTTGGGACTAAATGTTTATATATGTCTTGATACGAGCATGGGTATGCCCGCCTCGTCCATTATCAGGATTATTCCTCATTCATTGAGATCCATGTAATATTGTTTATTTTTTGCAGCTTCCAAGGGCCGCGGATCTAGTCTCCAATCGGTCTCTTATCCTCCCCAAAACCCCAGAAAAAAGACAAAAGAACTATGATGTCTATCGGCCATACGATGAGCTCCTGCCCTCACACATCAGGGGGCAATCTGTTAACACCTAAAAAGTGCTCACTAGCTCATTTCCTTATTCACATGACCCATTTGTCCACTTTTCCACCATCTGAGCCTCTGAAGCCAACAAAAGGTCACCAAAAGACCTTAGTACACCCCTTTTCCTACTCAAAAAGATTATTTTTCCTAAAAAAGCATAAAAAAACCCTCAAAAAGGGTCCAAAATTCCCAAAAATATTAAAAAGGGAATAAAAATATTAATTTTATTCAAAAAAGGAAAAAGGAGGGAAAAGTACCTAAACCATGTTGGTCAATACCATTGGTTTCCACAAAACCACAATGGTATTCCCCACCACCAAAACCTATAAAAAGGTGGTAGGGGCTCCTCATTTCACATCCATCCATATTCCTATGCTCATGCTGCCAAAATCTCCCTTGAGTTTTTGGCCATTGTAGCAACCTTGGAGAAAGGACCCATTGGAGTTTGGAGTTGCTCACCCTTGGAGCTTCTCAACTATCGTCATAAATCGGAGGTATTTTTATTGCAAGCACTTGCTTGCCCCCATTTTCAATACAAAATTTATTTCTCATATTTATTGTTCTTGTTTTTTAATTCAAAAAATGCACATGCTAGTTTAGTTTTAGTTTAGATTTAGTTTATTGTTTTTGCTTAGTATTGAAACTGCTGCTACTAGTTAGCAGGTGCCATAGCACTAATCTTGGTTGCAAAACCAAGCCAACAACATGTGAACTATAGGGCACTACCAATTGCAAGTAACACATTACAAGGTCTTCCTGAAATCAAGACCAAGCATGAAGGTGTTTGCAAAGGCTGTGCAAAACGAAAGAACATAAAGAAGGCATTTCCAAGCAGTGAAAGCAAATAAAAAAGAATCTTGGAAACTATCCACTCCGATGTATGAGGTCCAATGTCTTCCAGTTATCTGAGTAGGTATGTTTACTATGTCTCTTTCATTGATGACTTCTCCAGGAAGACTTGGGTTTATTTCTTGAAGAACAATGATGAAGTGTTTGGTAAGTTCAAGGAATTCAAAGCCTTGATGGAAAATCAAACTGATAAGAAAATAAAGACATTCAGATCTGACAATGGCAGAGAATTCACTTCAGGTGATTTCAAGAAGCTAGGCAATGATTCAGGGATTAAGAGGGAGTTGACTACTCCCTACAATCCACAACAGAATGGACTTGCAGAAAGGAAGAATAGAACAATCATGGAAGCAGCATGAGCAATGCTGCATGACCAGGATCTTCCTATGCATCTATGGGAAGAAGCAGCTAGGACATTTGTATATGTGCAAAATAGAACACATCACAAGATATTGGACAACAAGACACCAGAAGAGGTCTTCTCTGGTAAGAAGCCTGAAGTCAACCATCTCAGAATATTTGGTTGTCCAGTATACACTCATGTTCCAAAGGAAAAGAGGACAAAGCTAGATCCTTCAGGATAGAAGGGCATCTTTGCGGGGTACAGTGAAAGCTCGAAGGCTTACAGCATATACTTTCCAGGGTTCAAGAAGATTGATGTCAGTAGGGATGTAACATTTGATGAAAAATCAGCCTTCATCAAATCAAGAAAGACACCTATTAAAGATCATGAAGAACCAAAGGAAAATAGATTTCAAGACATCAACATGACTGAATCAATTCCAGAAGCAGATCGTGAAGTTGAAGATCCACAAATACCTGTTGATCCACCCCGTGAGAATAACTCTCACAAGAGGAAAACTACATGGGCTAGAGAGCTCATCCAAGATGCAAAAAGATATGGCATTCTAGAAGAAGAACACAGAGAAAAGAAGAGAACTAGATCACATACCATCTATGTTGCTTTACTCTATAATATTATGAACAAAGAACCTTCCAGTTATGAAGAGGCAATGGAAAAGAAAGAATGGAAGGATTCCATGGTCGAGGAATACCAGTCGATCATGAAGAATGTTGTTTGGGATGTAGTCCCAAGACCTAAAGGGAAGTCTGTTGTGACTTCCAAATGGATCTACAAGATCAAGCATGCTGCAAATGGAAGCATAGAGAAATATAAAGCAAGATTTGTAGCTCGTGGCTTCTCCCAGAAAGAAGGGATTGACTATGAAGAGACTTTTGCTCCTGTGGCCAGATACACTTCCATTAGATCAGTACTTTCTCTAGCTATAGTGATGAAATGGAAGATACACCAAATGGATGTCAAGACAACTTTCTTTAATGGTGTAGTCGAGGAGGAAGTGTATGTGGAGCAGCCACTTGGTTTTGAGACACATGACAGGGAGTCATATGTGTGTAGACTGAAGAAAGCCTTGTATGGCTTGAAGCAAGCTTATAGGACTTGGTATGGTAGAATAGACATCTTTCTATCTAGTTTGGGCTTTACTAAGAGTAACGTAGATTCCAAACTTTACTACAAGGTTGAGGAAGGCAATCCTGTGATACTACTCTTGTATTCCAATGACATGTTTGTAACAGGAGAGGATGGATTGATTGCAAATACCAAGAGGAAGCTTGCTGCCGAGTTCAAGATGAAGGAATTGGGTATGATGCACTACTTTATAGGCATGGAGGTGTGGTAGAGTGTAGATGGGATCTTCCTTTGACAAGGGAAGTATGCGTTAGAGATCCTAAAGAGGTTCTAGATGATGGACTGCAAGGCCATGGCCACACCTATGGCATCGAACATGAAGCTTCTGTGTGATGCTTCATCTGATCTGGTTGATGTCACTGTGTATTGTCAGATGATTGGGTCCTTGATGTACTTGACAAACACTAGACCAGATATTTGCTTTGCGATGAACACATTGAGCTAGTTCCTGACGGATCCCAGAGGTGTTCACTTGGTTGCTGTAAAGCATATTCTGAGGTACCTGAAGGGTACAATTGATTATGGGCTCAAGTATGATGCGAATCAAAAGTTTAACCTACAGGGTTATGTTGATTGAGATTGGGTAGGCAGTGCTGCAGATAGGAAGAGCACATCTGGGTGCTGCTTCAGTATGGGATCATGTGTGATCTCTTGGTTTAGCAAAAAGCAGCTCTGCATAGCACTAAGTACAGCTAGGAAGAGAGTGTTGTAGCTTGTTCGGCTAGTTGTGAGGCAGTATGGCTATGGAAGCTACTGTCTGAGCTATTTGATCTCCCACTGGAGGCTACTGGTATCTTTTGTGACAACGAGAGTTGTGTGAAGCTGTCTGGGAACCCAGTGTTCCACGACAGGTCGAAACACATTGAGATCAAATATCACTATATCAGGGATATGGTGCAAAGAGGAGCAGTGAAGCTCCTGTATATTACGACGGATGAGTAGGTTGCATATGTGTTGATGAAACCACTAGCTAGAGTGAATTTTGAGTACTTTAGAGAGAGGCTTGGTGTTCTTCAGATGGACGACACTTTGAGGAAGAAGTGATGGAAACATTTGCTGGAGCCATTCCAAGCATGGTGAGATGAGGATCCTTCACATGGCTGTGGATGTAAGCACTGGATGATGAGCATCAGGATGATGCTCCAACTACTGCTCTATATATGCATCATGTTGTTGAAATATTGTAACTTCAAAGAATATTATATTTGTATATTATTTATTCCGGAGATGTTCCATACCTCCGATGTGATTATACTATAAATCCGGAGATGTTTATTCCTCCGACTTGGGTGTGGTAACTAGGGTTATTAGACCCACCATGTGGGGGTCGGCCCAGTCAGTTATAATGGGGTATTTAACCTAATGGTTAAATACGAGCCTACATGTACTTGTGTAAAATACATATCAGAGTAGTGTATAAATAGAGGAGGTGTGTTCCTCATTTGATACACTCACACACTTGAGGATAGCGCACTTGTGGAGGAGAGGTCTGCTATTATGGAGGAGGAGATCATGTCTCAGGGTTTCATCTTTGTATATTGCTGGTCATCTATATTGAGGAAGCTTTGCTGGGTTTTCTACCCCATGAGGGTTTCCCAGGATAAATCTCTGTCTCTTGTGTTTATGCTGTGCTTGTTGTTTCTTCAGTGATCCTGTATATGCTATTATTGTGAAATGGAATGTAATGCTGCTATTTTCTATCTTAGCATATTAAATTTTAACATGGTATCAGAGCTAACCTGAAGGAAGACAAGGTATGGCACTAAAGACACTTGCTTTACTTACGACAATTTGAAGGTTAGGGTTTTACATAGCAAACACCAGTCATCGTAGAACTTTCGCTATAAATCCGTTTTGGCGAATTTTTCGGATCTGAAATTGTTACAGGACGAAGCTAACATCTCCAGGTACCTTGTGTCCAAAGGAAAACCTCTAATTCGTTGTACTTTGTGATTTATGATCTGTACAATATAGGGTTTCTGCCTCTTCCAGATCTGAGTCAAAGTCAGGTGACCTTGGGAAAAAGGTCATAACTTGGGCTAGGAAGCTCCAAATGAAATTTCGTGAAAAGGGACAGGTAGTACACAGACTGTACTATCTCAGAAAACGTTTTCAGAGGCCGAAGTTGAACCAGTGACACGTGGCATGCCGTACAAGTTCGCTCTCCTGTATTATCCCATAAACAGGTCACGTTGCGACACTTGGCATAACTATCTCTCAGAGAATCCAATTGAGGTCAGACCTGTCAGGATGGAAATATAACAGGCCGAGCTATCTCAGAAAACGTTTTCAGAGGTCGAAGGTCAAACAGTGACACGTGGCACGCCGTACAAGTTCGCTCTCCTGTATTTTCCCAAAATAGGTCACGTTGCGACATTTGGCATAACTCTCTCTCAGAACATCCAATTGAGGTCAGACCTGTCAGGATGGAAAGATAACAGGTCAGGCTATCTCACAAAACTTTTTCAGACCCTGTGGATCAAAAATTTCGGAGTTACACCAAAAACAATCAGGTACATATTTCTGTCAAAACAGAATTATTTTTTGGTACCTTCATTCATGGCTTCCGGAATTTAGGGCTTTGAAGAAAGTTGGAATTTTTGTAATCGGAGACCACGGCTGGATGCTACTCATCAAAATAGAAATTTAGAGACCAAGATCATATTTTTTGGTTGGGCAGAAGGCCGGGCTTGATCAAACCCTAGTTCGGGACTTTGATCAGAAAAGTGGAAAATTAGGGCTTCTGTAAAAATGGGAATTTTTGAAATCTGTGACCATGGCTGGAAGCTCCTCAGAAAAATAGAAGCTTAGAGCTTTGGATCAAACATTTTGATTGGGAAGAAGAGTGGGATTCATCAAACCCCAGTTCAGGGTCACGTCCAGTGAATCTGGAAGTTTCAAAGGCAAAATTGAGGAGTGAAACTTTGCAGTTTTCAAATTCTGAATATATCAATTTGATCAGCTCATCAAGGCGCATATTTCTATCATTTCGGAAGTTTGAAATTCAAAGTTTGAATCTTTGGGGTTTCTCTGACAAACCCATATCCAGCTCCAGGTCCAGTTCTTGCAAATCAAGTGGATAGGGTTAATCCTAGAAGAAGGTGGATTGGTCACCTGCATAAGTGAAGGAGTTCCTGTTTTCAGAGGGAGATGAGGCTAAGGCTTTACATAAGGAGATTACAAGCGATCTCGACAGGTATGACTCATCGAGGTATGTTTTGAAATTTGTTCATGATTAAGTTTATGGTATGTTTGTCTTCATGTTATTACGGTTAGTACAATCTTGATTTTAGATTTGTTGTATCACCTTAACAAAATTATGAATGCATGATAGAAGATATTCATTGGTTAGGGTGTTGACACTTATGATTGTACTAATGCATTATGATGTTGTGTGAGGTTGATGTTGTCTGCTAACAAGATACAGGTACATCACAAAAGACAAATCAGGCTCCATGACCATGAAAACATGAAGACAAAGATTCATCCATAATCTTTGTTCTACTTACGAGGTATGTATGACTTTGTTATATTATGCTTAACCTATGAGACATGCAGGTTCTAGCTCAGGATCTCTAATTCAATGAAGAGATTGTTTAGGTATGTTGTACATAACCAAGTAGGTATACTAATCCAGGTATGTTTCCCATGAATCTTACCTTGTGTTAGGATCCCTTATATAAGTATACTTGGAATGATTGGTTATGCTTATTCATAAAGTTAGTAATCAAGGGATTATGCATATTATATCTTTTATCTTGATTGATGATATGCATAAGTAAAAGAAGACTTCCCTGAAATCTTGAATACTAATGTTTATTAACTATAATCATGACTATACATTTTCAAGATTATTTAGTACCATAATGTTTTGATAGCATTTAGAATATACTAATGAGTGTATGTTTGTGTATGAGATCATGAGGACGACACTTGAACATGCACAGTGGTACAGAATGAATAGAAGTTCAAAAGACATACAGAAGATCAAGCGGGAGGCAACCACACAAACATAAAAGATAAGTATTTGAGTTGTTATTTGAAATAGTAAATTATATTGCCTATAATAGGTTGTATGCATATTTGTATTCCTATAATATATCATGCTGAGTGTAAATATTCATAGAACATTGAACAGTATACTACTAATATGCATATGATTGGTAAGTTGGACAAACATTCCATTGTTGCTTGTCTAGAATGAAACCTCTTTGCTGACATGCTGAGAGTTGTGCACACTCTCGATAGTATGTTCTGGTAGAGATGGAAGGCATCTAGATAGCCATTGTATGCATACAGGATATGGGAAAGTGTTGTGCCAAAGTATTGGTCAAATTAGTTGCATAACTATGTAAATGATATCTGTATGCATAATAGGTTATCATGTCAATATGATTTGATGATTATGAAGTATTACTAATCATGTACTTAATTTTGATTTGTAGGAAAGGTCATGAAGAATGATGGACACCGTACAAGTGGTGGATGTTCAAACAAGAAGATTTACAAATCAAACAAAATATAGAAGGCTCATGGCTAGAAGATTCTCTTAGAAAGGGGAAGAGAATCATGACAAGATGTTTGCTCCAAGTATGGTGTAATTAAAGAAGAAGTGTGAATCAAGTTCTGTATAGGTACCTAGGATCGATAATAAATTGATAAGCTTAATGATCACCATGGGTGATGTGGATCTCAACCTTTGCTACAAGGTTGAATATGATTTCTATACACATATGACATGGATGCAAGAAGGAACTCACCACAGAGTTCGAATGATATTGAGGCTCATATCAGTAGACCCATCTAACGAGAGATGGCACAGATAGATATGCAGAAGATCATTCAATGCAGAAATGAAAATGAAAGATCTCAAATTGATGCTTTACTTCCTAGGTCTGGAAGTATGGCAAGGCTCAGAAGGAATATTTCTCAACCAGGGAAAGTATGATGAGAAATATGACTTGATGTGTTGGAATGGCCACTCTTATGGATTCCAACTTGAAGCTGTTAGGGGATAACTCATCAGAGTTAGTGGATATAACTCTGTACAGTCAATTTATTGGGTCATTGATGTATCTAACATATACTAGATTAGATATATGCTTTGTTGTGAACACCTTGAGTCAGTATCTAGTGGAAACTAGATGTGTTCACCTGATAGTTGCAAAGCATGTGATGAGGCACATAAAGGACACGATAGAATTTGATCTATGCTATCTTGAAGATCATGACTTCAGATGATTCTGATTGGGAAGGAAGTGTATCAAACAGGAAGAACACATCGAGAGGATGTTATTGTCTGGGATTAGCCATGATCTCGTGGTTTAACTGGAAGCAGTCTAGTGTGGCTCTCAGCACAAGCAGAATATATGGCTGCTTGCTCTGCTAGTTGTGAAGAAGTTTGGCTTCAGGATTGCTTGACTTAGAGATAGAACCAACTGTGATCCTATGTGACAAATAGAGTTGTATCAAGATGACATAGAATCCAGTGTTCCATGATAAGTCAAAGATCATAGGGATCTAACAAGATATGACACAGAAAGGAACTATAAAGTTTGAATTTGTAACAGGTTGCTAATGTACTAACCAACCTCTGTCTCGAGTGAAATTTGAATACTTCCGAGACAAGCTTGGTGTAGCTCAAAAGGACCCTCCTCGAAAGGGGGAGTAGTATAGTCACTGATGATGAGATTGTCTCATCGAACAACAAGGTCGATGATGAGGTAACCTGTTCTCTACACCTAGATACTTAGAAATATTTAGATTTAGGACTCTTATACTTAGAATACTTAGTTTTACTTATACATGCTTTTGATGTTAAGAATACATGCTTTTGATGATAGATGTATTGATGAGAATACATGTGGGGATTGTATCATCCTTGAACACATGTCCTAAAGAGAGTCGTAGACGTGAGGTCTCCGAGAATGAAGTCCTTAGTGGACAGTTGAGGGGATTGGATCATCCCTGAACTTTCAGTCCTAAAGAGAGCCGTAGACGTGAGGTCTCCGAGAATGAAGTCCTTAGTGGACAGTTGAGGGGATTGGATCATCCCTCGACTTTCAGTCCTAAAGAGAGCCGTAGACGTGAGGTCTCCGAGAATGAAGTCCTTAGTGGACAGTTGAGGGGATTGGATCATCCCTGGACTTTCAGTCCTAAAGAGAGCCGTAGACGTGAGGTCTCCGAGAATGAAGTCCTTAGTGGACAGTTGAGGGGATTGGATCATCCCTGGACTTTCAGTCCTAAAGAGAGCCGTAGACGTGAGTTCTCTGAGAATGAAGTCCTTAGTGGACAGTTGAGGGGATTGGATCATCCCTGGACTTTCAGTCCTAAAGAGAGCCGTAGACGTGAGGTCTCCGAGAATGAAGTCCTTAGTGGACAGTTGAGGGGATTGGATCATCCCTGGACTTTCAGTCCTAAAGAGAGCCGTAGACGTGAGGTCTCCGAGAATGAAGTCCTTAGTGGACAGTTGAGGGGATTGGATCATCCCTGGACTTTCAGTCCTAAAGAGAGCCGTAGACGTGAGGTCTCCGAGAAGTGGGGATTGTATCATCCCCGGACTTAGGTCCCTGAATTGATCCGTAGACGTGAGGTCTCCGAGAAGTGGGGATTGTATCATCCCCGGACTGCGGTCCCTGAATTGATCCGTAGACGTATGGTCTCCGAGAAGTGGGGATTGTATCATCCCCGGACTTAGGTCCCTGAATTGATCCGTAGACGTATGGTCTCCGAGAAGTGGGGATTGTATCATCCCCGGACTTAGGTCCCTGAATTGATCCGTAGACGTGAGGTCTCCGAGAAGTGGGGATTGTATCATCCCCGGACTGCGGTCCCTGAATTGATCCGTAGACGTGAGCTCTCCGAGAAGTGGGGATTGTATCATCCCCGGACTGCGGTCCCTGAATTGATCCGTAGACGTGAGGTCTCCGAGAAGTGGGGATTGTATCATCCCCGGACTTAGGTCCCTGAATTGATCCGTAGACGTGAGGTCTCCGAGAAGTGGGGATTGTATCATCCCCGGACTGCGGTCCCTGAATTGATCCGTAGATGTATGGTCTCCGAGAAGTGGGGATTGTATCATCCCCGGACTTCGGTCCCTGAATTGATCCGTAGACGTATGGTCTCCGAGAAAGTGATTTTTTGATGTGGTTACTTGTATCGGTAGGATACTTGTATTGATGATGTGGTTACTTGTATCGGTAGGATACTTGTATTGATGATGTGGTTACTTGTATCGGTAGGATACTTGTATTGATGATGTGGTTACTTGTATCGGTAGGATACTTGTATTGATGATGTGGTTACTTGTATCGGTAGGATACTTGTATTGATGATGTGGTTACTTGTATCGGTAGGATACTTGTATTGATGATATGGCTACTTGTATCAGTGTGGATACTTGTATTGATGATATGTACACTTGTATTGGCATGAATACGTGTACTAATGATGTGGATACTTGTATTGTTATGGATACCTGTATCGATGACGATGCTGATGATCGTGTGATGACGATGCTGATGATCGTGAGATGACGATGCTGATGATCGTGTGATGATGATGCTGATGATCGTGTGATGACGATGCTGATGATCGTGTGATGACAATGCTGATGATCGTGTGATGACGATGATGATGATCGTGAGATGACGATGCTGATGATCGTGTGATGACGATGCTGATGATCGTGAGATGACGATGCTGATGATCGTGTGATGACGATGCTGATGATCGTGTGATGACGATGCTGATGATCGTGAGATGACGATACTGATGATCGTGAGGATCCAGATGTTGATGTTGTTGTAGCTGTTCGAGTGCTGCAGAAGATAAAGACTCAGTACTGAAGATGTTGATGTTCCAGTATTGAAGATGTTCCAGTAATTGCTTGAGTTACTGATGATGTTGAGAAAGCTTCCAATTATTTATAGATGTTGATGACTCCTTGCTCGTGCAGATACTGTTATAATATCCTTCTCGTTAAGGGGGAGTGTTGAAATATTGTAACTTCAAAGAATATTATATTTGTATATTATTTATTCCGGAGATGTTCCATACCTCCGATGTGATTATACTATAAATCCGGAGATGTTTATTCCTCCGAGTTGGGTGTGGTAACTAGGGTTATTAGACCCACCATGTGGGGGTCGGCCCAGTCAGTTATAATGGGGTATTTAACCTAATGGTTAAATACGAGCCTACATGTACTTGTGTAAAATACATATCAGAGTAGTGTATAAATAGAGGAGGTGTGTTCCTCATTTGATACACTCACACACTTGAGGATAGCGCACTTGTGGAGGAGAGGTCTGCTATTGTGGAGGAGGAGATCATGTCTCAGGGTTTCATCTTTGTATATTGCTGGTCATCTATATTGAGGAAGCTTTGCTGGGTTTTCTACCCCATGAGGGTTTCCCAGGATAAATCTCTGTCTCTTGTGTTTATGCTGTGCTTGTTGTTTCTTCAGTGATCCTGTATATGCTATTATTGTGAAATGGAATGTAATGCTGCTATTTTCTATCTTAGCATATTAAATTTTAACACATGTTGGATGCTTGGTATGATCGGTTGGATCATGTATTTATATATGCATCATGTTGGATGCTTGTTATGATCAGTTGGATCATGTATTTGTATATGCATCATGTTGGATGCTTGTTATGATCAGCTGGATCATGTATATGTATATGCATCATGTTGGATGCTTGGACCATGTATCTGTATATGTATCAGGTGGATACGTTGTATGATCAGGTATATCATGTATGTTGATATATATTAGTTGGATACATTGTATGATCAGATGGATCATGTATCTGTGTGTGTATCAGGTGGATACATTGTATGATCAGGTGGATCATGTATGATGATATGTATCAGGTAGATACTTGGTATGCATCATGTGGATGCATTGTATGATCAGGATGAACATGGATGACAAGCTTCAGGATGTTTCTCCAGATGACATGCATTAGGACGATGCAGTGATGATGATTAGGATGATCATGTGTACATCAGGATGATTGTAACATCTCACAAATTTCATAAAAATTTAAATTTTTTAAAACAACATTAATTAGGATAATAATAATTGCGGAAATAAATATTGCTGATTGTAACATCATTAACTAACAGCTGTTGGTACTATTCACAATAAAATTCTGTTATAAACAATGCAACAAAGACGACTTAAACACATTCATATCAACTATGATTATGATAATTAAATGAACTAATGAATTAGAATTATGATGCGACACTTTTCTTCTGCAATGATAAGCATCACTAATGTAATGAATGAAATGACAGGTTAGAAAATGTGATATGATACTTTTTCTTTTGAGGTGATACTGATAGTTTTTTTTTTGCTGACCAAGGGTGTCCTATGAGGGACCCCGAAGCATACTTAGCTGCAACACTAAAACATTGAACCTGTTCTATGTGTAGACGACATGTAAGAAGTTTTCATGATTGCAATAAATTCCAGTTTGTATACAGTTCAAAATCATTGTCGTAATTAAAATAGAATGTGTAGAGACTATTGCAACTATAAGAATATATAGGTATGAATTTTCATGCATATCCTTCTGCTTTCCAAGGTTCGTCTTGTAGCTGAGTAAAAATCAAAACAAATTAACTGTGGAAAAGCTTCGAGTTAGCAGTATCATCAATGTAGTCGTTAATGTACTATTTGGTTCTGTTGTCATCATTATATTAGTTGGTTCTATTGTTGTCATTGTCATAATGATAGTTGTCTTGTTTCCTCCAATCAAGGTAGTACCAAAATGATGCAACTTGAAATAATTTTTTGTATTTCTTATCACCTATCTACCACTATACTATTTAAATTCTTCTTCTTTTATGAAACAATGTAATTCTTTCCATACTATATAAATATAGCATAACATTTTGAAAAAGCAACAATAAATATATATATAAAAATATAAGCAAAATCTAAATAAAACAAACCATAATTATATTATGGCACATCCAAAAACTTTGACTATATAATATCAATCTATTGATAAAACATAACCTATCCGATGTATCGTGAATATATATTGTAAGACTATATAAAAATCAATAATATAAAATAACAAAACTTATGTTCTAATGAACAAATTGCACACATTACAAATATTAAGATTAAAGTATTGCATATGGTGAATATCACCTCGGTGAATATGACAACTGAAATGGAAATAAATTCAATGGTTGACAGGTTGCTGGTTCATTAAATTGGTGCATACCTCGAGCTTGTCCTGGAGATCAAGACTCAATCCTACATTAATAACCTGGTACATTACACAGCTGACTTGGATTGCCCAAACGTTCCACGTAATACAAGGTTATTGTAATATCCTCAGGGCTCGTCACTGTTTTGAGGTTAAAATGCCTTCGAACTGATCGTTGCTTGCTCCTTCGTGTGCCACAGTGGAAATGTCTATTGGTATTGGGGAGTGGGCATTTAATGAAGACGTTGATTGTCCCAATACCAAATCGCTGGCAACATTGTGATCATCGATGGTGATGATTTTGGGACCGTTAGATTGTAACCCTACCTTTGATGTTGATTTGGTTTATGAATTTGGTAACTGGGGGTTATTGTCTCCATTGTTTTCGGTCTGTGGACGACAGACTGCCCAATTTTTAGCCTAGACTTTGAATGTGGTTCGACCTCGAGACCTTTGGATTTGAGAGGGTTATAGTTCTCTTCCTTCTGAAATGGAGTCGTTTGAATGCCTGTGTATCTAGTTTTTAAATGTTAACAACTGGTAGTTTTGGAAGTCATTGTTATAGTTTGAGTCCACGGTTTTCCTTGATGTAAAATGGTCCGAGGGTTTCTCATCTCGTCTTCAGTGTGGCATCATCCTGTAGTTGGTTAAAGTGGGAAGCTTTGGGTACTTTACAGCAATGTAAGTTTCTGTAATGAAATTAGTATTTATTTTGCTGTGTTCTTTGATTTTCAATTTAAATGTAAAGATATCTAATTTAGAGCTTATTGTTTGTCAGTTGTAGGGTTCTGAAGAACGTTTGAGTAAGGTTTTGGCAAGGTAACAGCGTGCTTCCTCACCAGTAAGCTTAGGGTCTTCCAAAAACCCTCATAGAACTCTCCAACTGTGATTGAGGTTGTTTCAAGAGATGCGTAACAGGCCTTGCCATGACTTGTCGTTGTTATGTCTTTGTTGATAGTTGAAGAAACTTCCGAAGCACATTTGCTATTTAGTGATATGAGTTTCATTCGTTTGAAAGTTCTTGGTTTCTATACTTTAAATTTTGATAATGTTGACCAGAGCTGTGACTCATTGATGTTTTGAGAAATTTTGGGTTCTTTCAAACTGTTAGAAAAATGGGATAAATGTTGTATAAATTTGTTTGCAAACATGTTGTAAAATCTCGTTCTGAGAACCACGACTTCGTTGGTTAAGTTATGAAGTAAAACCATAGGCTCGTTCTCTGTGTAAAAAAATATTTCCTCGCGGCACTAAAACAAATGCATGCTATTTAATTTTGTATAATCGTCTATGTCTATCGACTTGTTGCTGTAGATTGATGTCGTGAAATTCCTCTTATTCTAGGGTTGTGAATTTTTGTTTTTAAAAAAGATAGCTCTATAAAAGTGCTATTTGTTCTGTGTAGAAATCTTCTAAGTTAATCAATGTAATGCTGTAGGTTTCGTTTCTTTGCTTAGGTTATGTGAAACTTAGTCTCAGATGATAGCTCTGTCAAGAAAATTTGAAAATAGTTTTCTTTTTGTTGAAGATGAAAGAACAGGACTAAACAAGATTTAAGATATCGATTAGGGTTCAATTCAATGGCTATGTAGAATGTAATGTTTTTCTATTGTAAAAATCGTCTAAGTTAGCAAATATATTGCTGTAGATTAGAACCATTTAATACAGTAAATTTTACTACTGGAAAATATAGGGCAGAATAGTAAAACAAAATTCGATCACTATTCTATCTATTCGAATCAATGGCATTTTCCTATCATCTAATCTATTTTTAATTTGCATATCTCTACTAGACTACGATGCTTCAAAACATCATGTGGAAAAATAGAGGTATTGGTTTATCAATTCAACTTCAACATTAAACTTAAACATTCAGACTTGAAACAATTCTAGAATTAGATTCTTTTTCAAAAAACAGAAAAACAGAAAATAGTAGTTAAACAGAACAAAATTATTTACTGAGAACAAGCAGAAAATCTGTAGAACCTCAGAAATTCTGCAGGGAAACAAACATCCCAAGAAGACTGTTCCACCCAACCAACCTCTGAAAACAGTCCAGTACTATGTTAGGACCCCCGAGCCTATTCATTGAACCACCAGGAGAAAGAAACTCAGGAATTAGGACTTCTTCTTGCTGTAGCAATTAACTTCTGAATCTTCAATGGGTAGCAGTCCAAAGACTTCCCCAACAACTCTATTTCTTCTCAGCAATATGCAAACTTAAGATTTCAGTCACCACTAACCTCCCTATTTGAATCTCTCTTGAAATCACCTGATTCACAAGAGGAAAATATTCTGCAAAAAATATTGATTAAGGGATACTTGCCCAATTCGAATTTTCGTTTATAGGCTACCTAAGCCTTTTTCAGATGTTACTAGGTCATTAAATGAGTTTCCTGCTCACTCCGTGCACCTAGGGGATAATGCCCTATTTTTAGGGGTATTTGTCCCATAACCAACAGTTAGTGGTGTGATACAACTACTGCCATGTGTCCCATACCTTCCAACAGCTTCCATTCCTCCTAGTGGGTCAATGAACACTCATTCAACAGTCCTCTTGGGTTGTTGTCTCCCACTTAAATTATTTCAATAATAATATTCAGTAATTACATTCATCCATGATCAAAACTATTCATAATTACAAAACTTTGTAATTAAATTTAACATAAATTATTTTGCAATTAAAATAATAATTCTCAGAAATTTGGGTAGGTGACATACACTCCCCCTTATGTCTCAACATCGTCCTCGATGTTGGCTAATCACTTCTTGAGTGTTCCTAAAACAGAGTTGGGTATGCTTCCCGCATACTACTCTCCAACTCCCAGGTTGCCTCTTCTGGGCTAAGGTGCTACCATTGCACCTTCACTTGCCCAATGCTGCGATTCTGGAGAATAGTTTCCCTCCTTTCGAGGATACAATCCGATTCCACCGAAAAATCTTCGTCTTGTCCCACCTGTACATCATTCCAATTTACAACATGAGTAGTATCGTGCACATATTTCTTTAAAAATGATATATGAAAAACATTATGTATTTTCAGGTTAGGTGGAAAATCCAGTTGGTATGCCACTGCTCCAACCTTAGATAATATTTCAAAAGGACCATAATACTTGGGTGCCAACTTGGCATAGCTTCCCAATTTCAGTGAACTCTTTTCGGTCTTACCTTGAGGAACACATGTTCACCAACCTGGAACTCTTTATGAGTTCTTTTTGAATCTGTTTGACTTTTATGCCTATCTTGGGAAGCTTTTAAATGTCCTTGCACCTGTTTCACATCTAGTTCTAACTCCTGCAATAATTCAGGTCCTAAAACAACTCTATTTACGTGATCATTCCACGAAACAGGTGTATTACATTTCCTACCATAAAGAATTTCAAAAAGACTAAATCTGGCTTATGCATGATAGTGATTATTATAACCAAATTATGCTAAGTGCAAGTAATCTTCCCACTTACCAAGCTGATCCTTAACATACATTCTTAATAAGTCTTCTAAAACTTGATTTACCCTTTCTGTCTGTCCATCCGTCTGTGGATGAAATGCTGTATTGAAATTTAGAGTTGTATTCAATCCCTTAAACAGTGACCTCCAGAAGTTTCCTGTAAACTTCGAGTCACGATCTGAAATTATTACTTTTGGTATTCCATGTAGTCTAAAAATTTGTTTCATAAAGATCTCTGCGATATCTAGAGCTTTATGAGTAGTCTTTACGGGTATGAAGTGTGTTGCCTTGCTGAGTTTTTCCACTACCACCGTGATTGAATTATGTTGTTTCTAATTTTTAGGTAATCCAGTAATAAAATCTATGCTGATCACTTCCCATTTCTAGCTTGGTATTGATAATGGTTGCAACAATCCAGCAGGATGTTGGTGTTCAACCTTCACCTTTTGACAGTCCAAGCATTTTGCGATGTATTCTGCTACTTCATCCTTCATTCTGGGCCAATAGTATTCCTTTCTCAGCATAGTAATGGTCTTTTGATAACCTGGATGACCAGAATAGTGACTTTTATGCATCTCATTTAATATCAGAAATTTTATTTCTGGTATATCTGGTACATACAATTTGTTTTTAAACAGTAATAAACCGTTTTCCATCATTGTGTAATCTGCCATACAATTTTCAGAATTGTTGTTTGCTATCTTTTCCTTTATTTTTCTATATTCTTCATTTGTTTCACCTTTTTCCATAATCTGATTGTCCAATTCAGTTGAATAAGTACTAATTGCTTAAATGAAATTTAGTTTTGCCTTGCGACTCAAGGCATCTGAAACCTTGTTCTCCTTCCCTTTAATATGCTGAATTTTGAAATCATACTCACTTAAGAACGTCAACCCTCTAGCTTGTCTAACGTTCAGGTTTGTCTAATCCAATAAGTATTTCAGACCCATGTTATCTGTTAATAATGTAAACTTTCTGCCAATAAGGTGATGATGCCACATTTTCAAGGCATGAATAAATGCTAATAACTCTAAATCATAGGTAGAGTAATTCTTTTCATGTCCTTTTAGCTTTCTAGATTCATATGCCACCGCATGTCCTTCTTGTGTCAAGACTCCACCGATTCCATCATTGCACGCGTCTGTACAAACTACAAAATCCTTGTTGGGGTCAGCTATCCCCAAGATAGGTGTTTTCGTCAATAGTTCTTTTAATTTCTTAAAGCTGTCAGCACACTTCTGATCCTAGACAAATTTCTTCCCTTTCTTCTGCAAGGAAGTTATGGGGTTGGAAATTTTTGAAAAAAATTCTATAAACTTTCTGTAATACCCCGTAGTGCCCATAAATGATCTTACATCCAACACATCCTTAGGAATCGGCCAGTCATTAATGGCCCTTATCTTGTCAGGGTCAACCGAGATTCCTTCTGCTGAAATTATGTGTCCTAGATACTGAATTTTGTCTTTGTGGAAGTCACACTTACTAAATTTGGCGTATAGTTGGTGATCTCTTAATACTTGTAAGATAATCCTTAAATGTTCATCATGCTCTTCTTTGCTTTTTGAGTATACTAAAATATAGTCTACAAACACAACAACAAATTTGTCTAAGTATTTATGCAAAATATTATTCATCAGACACATAAATACAGCCGGGGCATTAGTCAAGCCAAATGGCATGAATACAAACTCATAATGTCCATACCGAGTTCGGAAAGCTGTCTTGAAAATATCTTTGTCCTTAACCCTTACTTGATGATACCTTGATCTTAGATCAATCTTTGAAAATACTATTGCTCCACGTAGCTGATCAAATAGATCATCTATGCGGGGCAATGGGTACCTATTCTTGATTGTCATCTTATTGAGCTGGCGATAGTCTATGCACAGGCTCAAGGTTCCGTCTTTCTTCTTAACAAAGATCACAGATGCTCCCCAAGGAGACACACTTGGTCTAATATACTTCTTGTCAATAAGCTCCTTCAACTGTGATTTTAATTCGTTTAACTCTAGTATGTTCATTCTGTACGGAGCTTTAGAGTTTGGTACTGCTCCTGGTATCAACTCTATGGTAAAATCTAAATCTCTTTTGGGTGGTAATCCTGGAATCTCCTCAGGAAATACATCTTTAAAATCCTTTAGGACAAGTATGTCCTCTGATTTCAGTTTGTCCTCTTTATCCATAAACTCATCATTTACCATGTTTACTGCAAACATTTGGCATCCCTTCCTAACTACCCTCTTAACTTGCATGGTTGAAATCTATCTAAGGGTTACCTTCCTTGGAATGCCTTTTATTTCTATAGTTTTCCCTTCGTCATTTAAGCATGTAAAAATTTTTCCATAACAGTCCAGGATGACATGGTGGGCTTCTAACCAGTCCATCCCAACTATAATATCATAAGAACATAAAGGTAGAATATTCAACTTGATTTGTGTTTGTAAATGATTCATGGACAACACACAATTTTCTATAAAATTTGATACCTTCTTCTTTGTTCCAGTTGCTAGTCTAACTAGCCATGATTTACTAAACGTTTCAGTTTTTAGTTTAAGACTTTCCACTATATCTGGTGATATATAACTTAAACTAGCACCTGGGTCAATTAAAACAATAACAGGATGGTCATGTATCTTACTTCAATCTCTACCATGGATATTCAATGATCTGCTTGCCTGTTGTCAAGTGATGCATTAATTCTTGGCATCCCCCTTGCTATGTCTCCAACAGTAGGTTTAGTCTGTATAGAGTTGATGTTGTTTGTCTTCCGCTTCCTTAAGGGACATTCTGATGTGTAATGGGGGACTTGACATTCAAAACATTTAATATGTGTCTTTGGCTCACTGGTCTTGGCAGTATTAGGTGCATTTCTGGGTGCTGTAGAATTCTGCTGTGAATTATTTCTGGAATTGTTCCCTTGATAATTCTGGTTCTGAGAATTTTTCCTTTGAAATCCAAAATTCCCACTGAATCTGAAATTTTTCTTTTTCTGTTCAAAATTGTTGGGCTTATGATTTTTCCAGTTTGACATTCCTTCTCTTTTCTGATTGGTATCATAATAGAAAACTGCCTTTCTCATAGCTTCCTCCAATGTTTTAGGACTGTCATACTCAATTCTGTCTTTAATGCTGAAAGGTAAATAGCTTAAGTACCTTTGAATTTTTGGTTTCTTTTCTATGAGGTATGGTACATATCTCAGTAAGTTCAGAAACTTACTATTCATTTCTTTTATATTCATACCTCCCAACTTCAAATCGTAGAACTCTTTAGATTTTTCTTCGTAGTACTGCTCAGATAGATACTTCTTTTTCGAATATCGTTTGAAAGCACTCCAGCTTACATCTTTATCTTTGATGCCCTTTACCCTTTTGATGTCTTGCCACCAGATATCCGCTTTTCCGGTCAAGTTATATATAGCCATCTTTGCCTTTAAGAACTCTGAATAGTTGTAGATATGGAAGTATTTCTTCATCCCTGACAGCCAAGCTTCAACTGTCTCACCTTTCTCAATTTCTCCATTGAAAGTTGGAGGTCTTACCTTCTTGAATTATCTAGAAATATGCTTATATTCCTTATGATTTTTCCTTCTTGGTTTCGAGTCTTCTTCACTGCTGTCACTGGTATAGTTACGCTTCCTTTTCTGTACTTCAATAGCAGCTCTTGATGAGGTTGAGCTATCTTTTACTTCGCTGATTTGTATGTTCTGATTTTTTATCAATGTGAGGCATGTCCTCAACTTTGGAAATATCTTCATTGTTTCTCTCTTGTTCCTCTGTTTCGCTGTGTTCATACAACACTTGATTTATTTGTTCTTGTGCTTGCAGAATCCTTTCATTATCTTGTTTCACAGATTTGATCTCTGCCTTTAATTCTTGAAAGGAATGTAACAGTTCCATCGAACTACTATTTATTTCCCTATGACCTTCCTCTACATAGTGTTGTCCCGAACTATGACTGTTTGGATGAAATCTGTCACTTAAATGTTCAGCTGAGTTCTCCATACCTGTAACTGAGATAATTTCTAAATAACATAATAATTAAATTTTTAAGTTAGTACAATTTTCAGTTGTATGAAAATTTTATGCTGCATGTTTTGGACCTCATTTAGGCCTAGAGTTCGAATTTGTGCTCTGATACCACATGTAACATCTCGCAAATTTCATAAAAGTTTAAAATTTTTAAAACAACATTAATTAGGATAATAATAATTGTGGAAATAAATATTGCTGATTGTAACATCATTAACTAACAACTGTTTGTACTATTCACAATAAAATTATGTTATAAACAACGCGACAGAGACAACTTAAACACATTCATATCAACTATGATTATGATAATTAAATGAACTAATGAATCAGAATTATGATGCAACACTTTTCTTCTGCAATGATAAGCATGACTAATGTAATGAATGAAATGATAGGTTAGAAAATGTGATATGATACTTTTTCTTTTGAGGTGATACTGATAATTTTGCTTTTTGCTGACCAAGGGTGCCCTATGAGGGACCCCGAAGCTTACTTAGCTGCAACGCTAAAACATTGAAACTGTTCTATGTGCAAACGATAGGTAAGAAGTTTTCATGATTGCAATAAATTCCAGTTTGTATACAGTTCAAAATCATTGTCGTAATTAAGATAGAATGTGTAGAAACTATTGCAACTATAAGAATATACAGGTATGAATTCGCATGCTTATCCTTCTTCTTTCCAAGGTTTGTCTTGTAGCTGAGTAAAAATCGAAACAAATTAACTGTGGAAAAGCTTCGACTTAGTAGTATCACCAATGTAGTCGTTAATGTATTAGTTGGTTCAGTCGTCGTCATTATATTAGCTGGTTCTATTGTCGTAATTGTCATAATGATAGTTGTCTTGTTGTCGCCAATCAAGGTAGTACCAAAATGGTGCAACTTCAAATAATTTTTGGTATTTATTATCACCTATCTACCACTATACTATTTAAATTCTTTTTCTTTTATGAAACGATGTAATTCTTTCCATACTATATAAATATAGCATAACATTTGGAAAAAGCAACAATAAATATATATAGAAAAATATAAACAAAATCTAAATAAAACAAACCATAATTATATTATTGCGCATCCAAAAACTTTGACTATATAATATCAATCTATTGATAAAACATTACCTATCCGATATATCGTGAATATATATTGTAAGAGTATCTAAAGATCAATAATATAAAATAACAAAAATTATGTTCTAATGAATGAATTGCACACATTACAAATATTAAGATTAAAGTATTGCATATGGTGAATATCACCTCGGTGAATATGCCAACTGACATGCAAATAAATTCGATGGTTGACAGGTTGCTGGTTCATTAAATTGGCGCATACCTAGAGCTTGTCCTGGAGATCAAGACTCGATCCTACATTAATAACCTGGTACATTACACAGCTGACTTGGATTTCCCAAACGTTCCACGTAATACAAGGTTATTGTAATATCCTCGGGGCTTGTCACTGTTCTAAGGTTAAAATGCCTTCAAATTGATCATTGCTTGCTCCTTCGTGTGCCACAGTGGAAATGTCTACTGGTATTGGGGAGTGGGAATTTAATGCAGACATCGATTTTCCCAATACTAAATCACTGGGAACATTGTGATCGTCGATGGTGATGAGTTTTGGACCGTTAGATTGTAACCCTACCTTTGATGTTGATTTGGTTTATGAATTTGGTAACTGGGGGTTATTGTCTCCATTGTTTTCGGTTTGTGGCTGACAGAATGCCCAATTTTTAGCCTAGACTTTGAATGGGGTTTGACCTCAAGACCTATGGATTTGAGAGGGTTACAGTTCTCCTCCTTCTACAATGGACTCACTTGAAAGCATGTGTATCTAGTTATTAAATGTTAACAACTGGTAGTTTTGGAAGTCGTCGTTATAGTTTGAGTCCACGGTTTGCCTTGATGTAAAATGGTCTGAGGGTTTCTCATCTCGTCTTTAGTGTGGCATCATCCTGTAGCTGGTTAAAGTGGGAATCTTTGGGTACTTTACAACAATGTAAGTTTCTGTAACGAAATTAGTATTTCTTTTGTTGCGTTCTTCAATTTTCTGTTTAAATGTAAAGATATCTCATTTCGAGCTTATTGTTTGTCAATTGTAGGGTTCTGAAGAATGTTTGAGTAAGGTTTTGGAAAGGTAACAGCGTGCTTCCTCACCGGTAAGCTTTGGGTCTTCCAAAAACCCTCATAGCACTCTCCGACTGTGATTGAGGTTGTTTCAAGAGATGAGTAACAGGTCTTTCCATGACTTGTTGTTGTTCTATCGTTGTTGATAGTTGAAGAAACTTCCAAAGCACATTTTCTATTTAGTGATATGACTTTCATTCGTTTGAATGTTCTTGGTTTCTATAGTTTAAATTTTGAGAATGCCGACTGGAGCTGTGACTCATCGATGTTTTGAGAAAAATTGTGTTCTTTCAGACTGTTAGAAAAATAGGATAAACCCTGTATAAATTTGTTTGCAAACATGTTGTAAAATTTCATTCTAAGAACCACAACTTCGTTGGTTAAGTTATGAAGTAAAGTCATAGGCTCGTTCTCTGTGTAAAAAAATATTTCCTCTCGGCACTAAAAGAAATTCATGCTATTTAATTTTGTATAATCGTCTATGTCAATTGACTTGTTGCTGTAGATTGATATTGTGAAATTCGTCTTATTCTAGGGTTGTGAATTTTTGTTTTTAAAAAAGATAGCTCTATAAAAGTGATATTTGTTCTGTGTAGAAATATTCTAAGTTAATCGATGTAATGCTGTAGGTTTCATTTATATCCTTAGGTTATGTGAAACTTAGTCTCAGATGATAGCTCTGTCAAGAAAATTCAAAAATAGTTTTCTTTTTGTTGAAGATGAAAGAATAGGACTAAGCAGGATTTAAGATCTCGATTAGAATTCGATTCAATGGCTGTGTAGAATGTAATGTTTTTCTGTTGTAAAAATCATCTAAGTTAGCAAATATATTGTTGTAGATTAGAACCATTTAATACAATAAATTTTACTACTGGAAAATATATGGCAGAATAGTAAAACAAAATTCGATCATTCTTCTATCTATTCGAATCAATGACATTTTCTTATCCTCTAATCTATTTTTAATTTGCATATCTCTACTAGAGTACGATGCTTCAAAACAACATGTGGAAAAATAGAGGTATTGATTTATCAATTCAACTTCAACATCAAACTTAAACATTCAGACTTGAAACAATTCTAGAATTAGATTCTTTTTTGAAAACAGAAAAACAGAAAATACTAGTTAAACAAAACATAATTATTTACTGAGAATAAGTAGAAAATCTGTAAAACCTGAGAAATTCTGCAGGGAAACAAACATCCCAAGAAGACTGTTCCACCCAACGAACTGCTGAAAACATTCAAGTACTATCTTAGGACCCCCGAGCCTATTCACTGAACCACTAGGAGAAAGAAACTCAGGAATTAGGACTTCTTCTTGCTGTAGCAATTAACTTCTGAATCTTCAATGGGTAGCAGTCCAAAGACTTCCCCAACAACTCTGTTTCTTCTCAGCAATATGCAGACTTAATATTTCAATCACCACTAACCTCCCTATTCGAATCTCTCTTGAAATCACTTGATTCACAAGAGGAAAATATTATGCAGAAAATATTGATTAAGGGCTGCCTGCCCAATTCAAATTTGCCTTTATAGGCTGCCTAGGCCTTTTGAGATGTTACTGGGTCATTAAATGAGCTACGTGCTCACTCCCTCCACCCGGGGGATAATGACCTACTTTTAGGGGTATTTGTCCCATAACCAACATTTAGTGGTGTGATGCAACTACTGCCATGTGTCCCATACCTTCCAACAGCTTCCATTCCTTCTAGTGGGTCACTGAACACTCATTCAACAGTCCTCTTGGGTGTTTGTCTCCTAATTAATTTATTTGAATAATAATATGCAGTAATTACATTCATCCATGATCAAAACTGATCATAATTACAAAACTTTGTAATTAATTTTAACATAAAGTATTTTGCAAATAAAATAATAATTCTCAGAAATTTGGGTAGGTGACAATGATATATGGTGAGTATCAGGTTGATACTTTGTGGCCATGGAACAGGTTGTGTAGATAAGCATATAATCCAGCCCTGGGATGTTTGCAGATAGTCTTTTGATATTTTTCCGATGGCATGTAATGTGGCCCTGGGATATCTGGAAAATGCTCTTTCGAGGTTTTTCTTTGGGAGGACATATATTCCAGCCATGCGGGATTTGCAGATAGTCTTTCGAGGTCTTGCCTATGGCATGTAAACTGGTCCTGGGATATCTGGCAAATTCTCTTTCGAGGTTTTGTCCTATGGCATATAATCCAGCCCTGGGAGATATGATAGGTTGAGTTGTGTGCTCGTAATCAGTCCCGGGATGCTCTTTCAAGGTTTTTCCATGACCACATGTAATATGCCCTAGAGATCTGAACATGATGAAAAAAGCCTCAAATGCTCTTTAGAGATCTTGCTAGTCAAGGAAATCTTTAAAGGTTTTGTGGTAGGGTTCACATGTAATAAGTCTTGGAGATCTAGACAGGATGAAAAAGGCCTCAGATGCTCTTTAGAGATCTTGCTTGTCAAGACACTCATTTAAGGTTTGGTGATGGTCACATATAATATAGCCCTGGGATATCCGACATGAAGATTCGTGTGCTCATAATAGCCTGGATGCTCTTGCGAGGCTTTGTGATGCACATAATAAGTCCTGAGAATTCCACAGTATGGCCAGTGATGATGAAGACCTACATGCGGTGGGCCTATGTCTAGTATGAAAAAGGACTGGCTCTGTAGAACTTTCTATGATGAGTAGATTCAGAGATTGATTGAGATAGAAGCAACAGTGATGACGACGATGATTTGAGGACGATGATTCGTTGATGATGATCCAGAGAAGAAGACTTGTGCTAGCAGATTTGTGTCGAGAAATACCTTCCTAGTTAAGAGGGATCGTTGATGTATATGTAACTTCGGAATGTATTTCACCTATGTCTTTCATCTATGTATATTGTACTCCTTTAGAGATGTGTTATTCCTCTATAAGGAAGTGTCATCATTTGTATTGACAAGTGTCGCAAGTGTCGTAACTTGCCAATGGGTTATTAGACCACCATGTGTGGGGTCGACCCTGATTACATTAACCATGGGTCATTAGGCTAAGATAGACAAGTTGACCCCATTAGTTTATTGGGCAGGATAGGACAAGTATAAATAGAGATCAAGAGATCTCTATTTGGATATCTCATTACTCACTTCTACATCACTCGGAAAGTGGCACACATGTGAGGAGGAGGATCATCTGCTAGGAGAAGACTATCTCTTGTACTTGGGTTGTACATTGGTTGTATTATTGCTCTATCTATCTCTGAGGAAGTTGTGGGGTTTTTCACCTTAGGGTTTTCCCCACGGAAACTCCGTGTATCTATTGTCTCTTATGTTTGCCTCTTGTTGTGATTGACATGATTGACATGCTTGATATGATTGATATGTTGTACATGTTATTCTCTCAGTAAAGATCCTAGAGTATATTGAATTAATGCTAAAAAATTAACACATAGATAATAGTCATGATAAAAACAAGGTGTTACACTATAAAGGGCCATGAAACACAAACATATTGTAAGAGGTGAGAAAATGTTAAAATGGCCATGGTTAAGAGAATTCCCTACCATATGCTTTTTTACTCAGAGGTTAAATTCAAAGTAGACATCTACGTTTAGAGGTGGCAAGGATTGGTTAAGGTGTTAATTAACACTCACACGTTATTTAAGAATTCAAATTTGTCACTCTCACTTACATGTCATTTGTTACAAAATGCGTGCATGATACTAGAAGGAAAAATCATGTGCGTGATATTAGTACACTCTTTTTCCATAGATAGACTCAAAATAATCTTAATCCTTTCACTATGTGTATAGATTGATTCTTCTAAATACATAGGTTTTTTGTTACTTAACATTCTAGGCTTGAAATTCTCAATTCCTCATTAGAAAATGCTACCTCCTTTGCTCATCCTCCAATGGCCCCTCTTTATCACCAATTTTTTCATGTTTTCCTTCACCCATTATATATCTAAGAGAATGAAGAACCATTGCATGTTCCTTTTGTATATAGGGCCCTTTCTATTATATGAAACGACTATTTAGGACCTTTGTCAATTTTACCAAGTGGTGGCCTTTAATACGTTGTTGAAATGGATGTTAAATTTTGAGCATTAATTCACAATACTCTAGGATCTTTACTGAGAGAATAACATGTACAGTATATCAATGCATATCAATCATAAAAAGCATGTCAATCATCACAAGAATCAAAATCATGAGAGACAAGAGACACAGAGTTTCCGTGGGGAAAACCCTAAGGTGAAAAACCCCACAACTTCCTCAGAGATACAGAGAGCAATGGATCAACCAAAATACACTTGAGATAGTCTCCTAGTAGCAGACGCTCCTCCTCCTCACTAGTGCGCCACTTTCTGAGTGAGAGAAGTGTGACTTTCCAAATGATGAAAATAGAGATCTCCCGATCTCTATTTATACTAACCTGTTTGCCCAGTTACACTATGGGGCCGACTTGTCTATCTAGATACATCCACAATAATATATACATTTCAGGGCCGACCCCACACATGGTGGTCTAATAACCCATCGTCAAGTACACACACTTGCGACACTTGTCAATCCACATGACGACACTTCCTTATAGAGGAATAACACATCTCTAATAAGGGTACAATAAATATATATGAAATACATAGATGAAATACATTCCAAAGTTACATATACATCAACACTCCCTCTTAACTAGGAAGGTATTTCTCGACACAGTTCTACTAGACAAGTCTTCTTCTCGGGATCATCGTCATCGATGCATCATCATCATCATCATCACTGCTGCTGCTATCTCAACCAATCTCTGACTCTACTCGTCATAGGAAGTTCTACAGAGCCAATCCTTTTTCATACTCGATGTAGGCCCACCACCTGCAGGTCTTCATCATCATTAGCCATACTGTGGAATACTTAGGACTTATTATGTGGGTCACAAAACCTGGCTTCAGCATCCTAGGCTATTACGAGCACACAGCTCTACCTGTCGGATCTCCCAGGAGCACATTACAAGTGACCCATCACAAAACCTGTCTGAAGCATCCCAGGATGTTATGAGCACACAGCTCTACCTGTCGGATCTCCCAGGAGCACATTACATGTGATCTCACCACAAAACCTGGATGAAGCATCCCAGGCTGTTACGAGCACACAACTCTACCTGTCGGATCTCCCAGGAGCACATTACATGTGGTCCACCACAAAACTTGGCTAAAGCATCTAAGACCTTTTTCATCTTGTCCAGATGTCCTAGGAGCAAATTACATGTGGTCATGGAAAAACCTGGCTGAAGTATCTGAGGCCTTTTTCATCTTGTCCAGATCTCCCAGGAGTAAATTACATGCCATAGGACAAAACCTCGCAAGAGCATCTCAGGATGTTATGGGTACATAACTCTGACCTGAAGATCTCCCACGGCACAAATTACATGTCCTCCTAGAGCAATGTCTCAAAAGAGCATCCCAGGCTGTTATGGGTATGCAACTCCGATGTATAGGATCTCCTAGACATGCTCATCTACACAACCTGATCCACGGCCACAAAGTATCATATGATACTCACTATACATCATCCTGATCATCATCACTACAACATCCTACTGCATGTCATCTGGAGAAGCTTGTCATCCACGATCACCCTGATCATACAATGCATCCATCTGATGCACACCAAGTATATACCTGATACATATCATGATACATAGTGTATCCACCTGATACATAGATACATGATCCACACAATGTATCCATCAACATACATGATCTACCTAATCATACCTGATACATATCAATATACATGATCTACCTAATCATACAATGTATCCCCCTGATACATATACAGATACATGGTCCAAGCATCCAACATGATGCATATACAAAATATATACAAATGATCCAATCGATCATATCCAGCATCCAACATGATGCGTACATACATATAAATGATCCAACTGATCATATCTAGCATCCAACATGATGCGTACATACATATAAATATAAATGATCCAACTGATCATACAAAGCAGAAACTAGAACATCATCTTGCTCATCATCCAACGCTTACATCCACAACCATGTGAAGGATCCTCCTTCCAACATGCTTGGAATGGCTTCAGCAAATGTGTCCATCACTTCTTCCTCAAAGTGTCCTCGATCTGAAGAACACCGAGCCTCTCCCTAAAGTACTCAAACTTCACCCTGGCTAGTGGCTTCGTCAGCACATCTGCAATCTGCTCGTCCGTCACAACATACACGAGCTTCACAACTCCTCTCTACACCATATCCCCGATATAGTGATATTTGATCTCTATGTGTTTCGACTTGTCATGAAACACTGGGTTCTCAGATAGCTTCACACAATTCTGGTTATCGTAGAAGATACCAATAGCATCCAATGGGAGATCAAATAACCCAGACAGTAGCTTCCATATCCATACTACCTCACAACTACCTGAATAGGCTACAACATACTCTGCCTCAGTTGTACTCAGTGCCACACAGGATTGCTTCCTTCTAAACCAAGAGATCACACCTGATCCCATACTGAAGCAGCATCCAGATGTGCTCTTCCTATCTGCAGCACTGCCAGCCCAATATGAATCAACATAACCCCGTAGGTTAAACTTTTGATTCACTTCATACTTGAGCCCAAAATCCACTGTACCCTTCAGGTACCTTAGAACATGCTTTACAACAACTAGGTGAACACTCCTCGGATCTGTCAGGAACTGGCTCAATGTGTTCACAGCAAAGCAAATATCTGGTCTCGTGTTTGTCAGGTACATCAAGGACCCAATCATCTAACGATACATAGAGACATCAACCGGATCAGATGAAGCATCACATAGAAGCTTCAGATTCGATGCCATAGGTGTGGCCATTGCCTTGCAATCCATCATCCCGAATCTCTTCAGGATATCTACTGTGTACTTCCCTTGACCAAGGAATATCCCACCTGCACTCTTCCACACCTCCATACCTAGGAAATAATGCATCATTCCCAAATCTTTCATATCGAACTCAGTAGCAAACTTCCTCTTAGTATCTACAATCAATCTGTCATCTCCTGTTACAAATAAGTCATTCACATACAGGAGTAGAATCACAAGTTTCCCTTCTTCAACCTTGTAGTAAAGGTTGGAATCTGCTTTACTCTTGGTAAATCCCAAGCTAGATAGGAAACTATCCATCCTACGATACCAAGTTCTGGGAGCTTGTTTCAAGCCATACAAGGCTTTCTTCAATCTGCACAGATATGACTCCCTGTCATGTATTTCGAAACCGAGTGGCTACTCCACATATACTTCTTCTTCAACTACACCATTCAAGAAGGTAGTCTTGACATCCATATGGTGTATTTTCCATTTCATTGCTGCAGCCAGGGCAAGTATTGTTCTGATGGAAGTATACCTGGATATAGGTGCAAAGGTTTCTTCATAATCTATTCCCTCTTTCTGAGAGAAGCCACAAGCTACAAATCTTGCTTTCTATTTCTCCACACTGCCATCTGTAGCATGCTTGATTTTGTAGATCCATTTGGAAGTCACAACAGACTTCTCTTTAGGTCTTGGGACAACATCCCAAACATCATTCTTCATTATCGATTGGTATTCCTCAACCATGGCATCCTTCCATTCTTTTTTTCCACTGCTTCTTCATAACTAGAAGGTTCTTTGCTCATAATATCACAGAGTAAAGCAACATAGCTTGTATGTGATCTGGTTCTCTTCTTTGCTCTGTGTTCTTCTTTTGGAATGCCAAATCTTTCTGCATCTTGAATGAGCTCTCTAGCCCATGCAGGTTTCCTCTTGTGAGAGTTATCCTCACGGGGTGTATCTACAGGTTCTTGTGGATCTTCAAACTCACAAACAACTTCTGGAATTGCATCAGTCATGGTAGTGTCTTGAAATCTAGTTTCCTTAGGTTCTTCATAAACATCAATAGGTGCCTTCCTTGATTTGATGAATGCTGAGTTTTCATCAAATGTCACATCCCTACTGACATCAATCCTCTTGAACCCTGGAATGTATATTTTGTAAGGCTTCGAGCTTTCACTGTAACCCACAAAGATACCCTTCTTTCCTGAAGGATCTACTTTGGTCCTCTTTTCCTTTGGGACATGAGTGAATACTGGACAACCAAATATTCTAAGATGGCTGACTTCAGGTTTCTTACCAGAAAAGACCTCTTCTGGTGTCTTGTTGTTCAATATCTTGTTCAAGACCACTTCCTTTGATTGGGTATTGATAATCATCCCCAAGTTTCACCTTATGGGGTGATTCATGTTCAGATAGGTTCACAAAAGATTCCTTAAACCCAATCATGTGTTTGGAAGCCCCACTGTCAATTAACCAATCATTACAACCATGGGAGATGGTACTTGTTAGAGCAGAGATCATAACATACTCTTCTTCACTTGATGAGTCATCATTACTATCATCACTTTTTTCCCTAGCCTTCTTCTTGGGTGGTTCATCATCCTCGGCAGCATGAGCATGAAACCTTCCTTTCCTACCCTTCTTCTTGTTGTTGAAGTTGTTGTTGTCCTTCTCGTTCTCGGGACAATCTATGGCAATATGTCCTTTCTCATTACAGGTGAAGCATATTATTCTTTCTTTGAAGTGATGTGAATATTTCTTGGAGTGAGATGGCTCTCTCTTGGACTTCCCTTTCTTGGTGTGAGCTGTGAGAGTTTGATCTTCATTCCCCATCTTTTCTTCTCGTGCCACAAGCCTTGCTTCTTCTTGTGAGCATTCTTCCCATAGTCTACTAAAGGAAATCAACTTCTTTCTTGCACAGATTCCTTGAATGAAGGAGTCCCATGACCTAGGTAATCCATTTAGAGTGGTCATGATAGCTTCACCATTCTCCACCATTTCATCCACTGCTTCTAGTTGTTCCTTGATCTGGGAGACGCTTTAAAAATAAGATCGAATGGTTTCTCCATTCTGAAACTTTACTCCTTTCAATTGGTTCCACAGGGTCATCTTCCAATTTATGTTCTTCCCTTCAAATAGCTTGGTCAAAGAGTCAAACATCTCTTTGGGTGTATTTAGAGAAGACACATGGGGTGTGAGATGGTCTTTGATAGAATCAGCAATGATTCTCTTTGCCTTGACTAAGTTCTTCTTATGCAATACTTTAGCCTTTTCATCCTCTGGGATAGGGATGTCTTCTTTTATATATGAGTCCAACTCATTTTCTTCCAGGATTAACCCAATCCTATACTTCCAAGCTCGGAAGTTATCAGCCCCTTCAAGCTTATCCTCAAGCTTGGTATGGTGAGACATCTTAAATAGTACTTCAAATGGAAATAGAAAAGATTTAGGTCTTACCACTTGAAATGCTGAAAACTGGATCTGGTCCTGGATTAGGGTTTGTCGAAAAAACCCTAAAAATTGAAAATGTGAATTTCAACTTTCTGAAAGGATAGAAAGATGCGCCTTGATGAGCTGATCATCCTGGTGTATTCAGAATTTTAGATCAGCAAAGCTTTACCCTTTAGATTTTCCCTTTTGTCCTCTCGGGTTCACTAGGGAGAGCCCTGAATTAGGGTTTGATTTTCCTGGAGATCTACCAAGCCAAAAATCTCTATCCAAAGCTCTAAACTTTGATTTTTGCAAGGCGCTTCCAGCTATGTCTTTCGATTTCAGAAATTCCTATTTTTGTGGAAACCCTACGTTTTAGGGCCAAATCTGAAAATGCTCAGAATTGAATTCTGATTAGACAGATAGATTCCCCGTGATGAGTAGAGTCAATCTACTATACTGATTTTCCAAACACTGTGGAGAGAAACCCAATAAACAAGAAACTCAAGTTCTCGTCACTGCAAAATGTCTTCTTCTCAGGTTAGCTCTGATACCATGTTAAATTTTGAGCATTAATTCACAATACTCTAGAAGCTTTACTGAGAGAATAACATGTATAGTATATTAATGCATATCAATCATAACAAGCATGTTGAATGATGAAAATAGAGATCTCCCGATTGCTATTTATACTAACCTGTTTGCCGAGTTACACTATGGGGCCGACTTGTCTATCTAGATACATCCACAATAATATATATATTTCAGGGTCGACCACACACATGGTGGTCTAATAACCCATTGGCAAGTACACACACTTGCGACACTTGTCAATCCACATGACGACACTTCCTTATAGAGGAATAACACATCTTTAATAAGGGTACAATAAATATATATGAAATACCTAGATGAAATACATTCCAAAGTTACATATACATCAACAATGGAGATGTTGCTAGTGATATGTGTATGACTTTTTTTGTCTCCATGTTGGCATGGATGGAACAAAAAATATTCCCTTTCCCTATGTGTGTCACTTCTTTATGTGCAAGAGATTTCCTTTTAGGGTTTTCTTTATTTGGCTGCATGGTAGCCCTTGATTGCATGTTGTAGTGTTGTTGTTCTAGGTTCTCCCTTGTCGTGGAGTGCAAGGTGAAAAGGCCCTACCTCACTTTGTATGTTGCATCTCGTGATCACCACATAGCCCTAAGCATTATTCCTTAATGCGCCTTCTCCTTTATTACAACATGTAGAGTGCGAATCACTTCACAAATTTTGGTTTTCTCTACATCCACATGCCTTGCCCCACTTACCACTAGTTTTTATTTGATACTTTATGTAGAGTACATGGCATGGAACTAAGAACACATTCTACCTTTCCCACACCTTTACATCTCAAAATATTTGCATACCCCTTCACCCAGAATTTCCATTGCTCCATCATGACTTTAAATTTGCAATAGTCATTTCTATTTATTCTCAATAGCAAGGGATACACAATTAGGATGCAGTTCTATAAATGTTGTAGAATGGAGAAAATTATTTTATAGAAGGGTTTTTGTAACACGAGAGTTTTGGTTGACAGAACTTGAAAAATTGGAAATAATTGTCTTGTATAGTGTCGAAGGCCCTCCCCTTCCAGATGCATATTTTATAAATTATCATCGAGGTCCTCTTTATGACTGTTGTGAATGTGGTAAGTAATCTGTTGCAACATTCTAATAACTTATTTTGTAGAAGGAAGCAGGGTGCTTTACATTCTAGGGGAGGAGTGCTATCTATATTCAACTATATAATATAGTTTCATTTTAACTTGTGATTGCTTTTTATAACTAATATATGGTCGTATATGTTGTTTGATAAATAATAATTTTTTTTTAAAATAATCATAATTAACATATTTTGATGTAGATATGCACAACATAAAAGTAATTCCCGATGAATTTTATGGAACATAGGAATTACAACTACAAGGGGTGCAAATTCCTTAGTGCTTATTTTTATTCATAAGAAACATGATCATGCTTGATGCCTTCCAATTGACTTGAAGACATGTATTTCAATGCTTTTGATATTTAAAATTTAGACCGTCTAAACTTAGACTTAATTTACTCATATGGCATGTGACTACATGCAACTATCTAGGACTTAACTGAATTCTTGCATCGTGTGAGTAATAACAATTCTCTAACTCTCCCCATTAATTACGACCTATAAACACATGATAAAATTAATACTAAATAATAATACCTCCAAGGTATTTCTAATGTCCCTTGTTAGGAATTTTATTAAAATGACAATTTTTCACTTTTTTACCTAGTTTGACCTTTGACTAGTTTTGATCTCTAGGTCCCACATTTGCCCCAAATGATCCCAAATATTCTGCTATGGTATATGAATGAAATTATAACATAAATATGTGTTTCAGGAATTCCTTTGGACCTTTAAAATACTTCTTCAAATCCTCTTTCAATTCTGGTCAATGTAGGTAACTTTACTAGTGATTTCCCTTTGACTAGTATTGGTCTCTAGGTCCCAAATTGACTCCAAATGCCTTCAAATATTCAAGGAAGGTGTATGAATGATATTAGGACTTGAATATTATTTTTAGGGATGAAATATGACCACCAAAATACCTCTTCAAACTCTCTTAAGATTCTGTACCAAGTATGCAATTTTACTAGTAATTGGGGGTTCAAATCCCCCTGGGGTAAGTACTGAAAATGGCTTCCCAAATGCCTCCAAAACCACTCAAATTTTTTAACATAGGTAGGTAATGTATTAAGTATGTTATTAAGGTCTCATGTGCACCATTAATTGATTATTATATCTGTTCCAACCCTCTCCCATTCAACTGCAAAAATCACCAATTCGACCCTTGGAGAAATGGCACAATTTCTTCTCCCAATGCAATTAAACTGAGTAAAAATACTTCAAATGCTCAAGTACAGTACATGAAACTTGTAAAATACATCCATGGTAGTCTATTAATCACAAATTCATTAGAGAATCATCCAATCATTCGAAATCATCATCAATACATTGGCTCACAACAAGGTAGTGGGGAAATGGAATTGTTCTTCCATTAAAAATGAGATTTATACATTTCTACTTGGAATTTCGACCTGAAAATTTCTGGAGATGAATAACAGAGTATTTAATTCATATTAAAAAATAAATGGGGCATTATAAGCTCCCCCAAAGAGTACAATAGCTCACCAAAAACGCCCTCCCTCAAGGATCAAGAATATGCCATCAAAACTGGAAATGGTTGAGAGAATGTGCTGCAATAGAAGAAACCATGAGCTTCCCTGTAGCTTACACCTGAAAATAAAGACTCCATTAAAGCTCCAAATGAAAGATCTAAATGGCCTTTCCAATTACCAACTTGGATGGGAATCTTTCACCCTTGAAATTGGCTAAGGCAAGAAACTAGTCATCCACTCGCTCTCCCTCTACACAAATGCAATTGAAAATTCTACAAATGATCAAAAGCTGGTTTCATTATTTGTTATTGACATTTATAAATTTCTAATGTCCTCCATGGGTTGAATTCCTTCCAAGAGACTCATGCCAACTCAAGTTAGGAAGAGATTCCAAAGAAAGCCACTTGTATAACAATTCCTAGTCTCCCACTTCCACCAAATTACATGTGGAAGCATCTTAGCTTCCCTATCACCCTTGAGATCCCTCTTGGAGTCTATTTTTAGCCCTGACATGTCATATTTGTCATATGTCAGCCTTCGGGTTTGATTTGTGTCATAGGTGTCATAGCATATTCATCATTGTTGTCATAGAGCTAGGGAATCTAGCCCAAGTGTCTCACTAGCTCCAAATTGCCTATTCCTCTTCCATGGGAGTTACTCTTCCTCTATATTTCGATCTTGGATGAGTCATGAAATGAATAATACCTTTTGGACTCCTCCAAATATGTTACCGATCACCTTGAATTCGAATTGGTGAGAGAATGATGCCAAGTGTAGTGGGGAAATCTAGCCATATGTGGGTCCCACTTCCTCCATGTGTCTTCATGATCAAATGCCACTTTGATTTTCACTTGTATATATTTATTTAGATCCTTTATTAAATATTTATGCCATTCTAATGTTCAAACATCATTTATTATCCCCATTATTCCAAATCCAAAAGCTTCCACCCCAAACCTAAGAAACTAGCAATTTTCCTCCTTGGCAATTATTTGACCTTTAACATCAATTTTACAAACTCTAATGAATATGGCCAATGTGATTAAGCCATTGTGACCCATTGCCAAATTTGGGACATGACAGTATTTCAAAAACAAAAAGTGACTACCTATTGGTCTATGTCTTAGCTAGGATTACAAAGCATCTTCATCTTCACCTTCTTTGTTGCTATGTGTTGATGCATCTTCTTTATGTATTTTATGCTCCAATCTTTGGAGCTTTCAATGTTTTTTTTTCTTCTTCTTGCTCCAGACTTTAAACTCTGGATATCTCTTCTTCTTGTTACTACTTGGTTTTCACCGTTCCTTCTATTTTGCATCTAGGTCGATGTGAAAAATTGCATTGTTCTTTTTCAATTCCATAACTTTTGTTGTAAAAATAGTGATCTACAAAATATTTAATGTTACCTTTTATACCTGCAAAATATTTGTTGCATATTTCTTCCTCCAACTCTTTAACCGGGTGCATTACCTCTTCTACTTCTTCTACAGATTCTTATAGTACAAATATACTATCCTACAATCCTGCATAGTCAAAAAAATTGTCAAGATTACAAAAAATATCATAATTGGAACCATGTTGGTTCTTTTCATTTTGCTCATCTTTACTTAAGTATGGTTGAACCTTTGCTTTAGAATGTAGGCTTCCATTTTCAACTTCTTCGGGATTTACAAGCCAATCCTCAATAAATGCCAAATCTTCCTCAAAATTTGTTTCTTTCACTTCAAGTTGTTCATCTTTCTCATCTACTGCTACTATTAAGTCATATTTATGTGCATCTTATTTATTTCCTTCCACTGCAATCAAGACATCATCCACTTAGCCTTCATTGTCAACTAGGGTTACCCTTCCAAAGAACAACTCATCAATGAACCTCTTCTCTGTTATCAATTGTAAGTATTCATCATAAGATAAGTGATTATCATCAAATTCAACTTCAAGTGGTTTACCATATGTTTCAATGAGGCCATTTACTCTATAATCTTCATCAACAATATTTTTTGCTAGATCTACTCTATCATCATATACTACTACATTGGCAGTTTTATCTTCATCTTTATGACTTCCATCTACTTGTGTTCATGCATAGTGGAACTCACCAACAACTAAATTCTCTTGCTCTATGTTAGGAACCTATGTCAACCCTTCTCTTTACTATGTTAGTATATTGTTATTGGACGCATATGCTTTGTAAGTCGTCCCGTAGTATTTGTTGATCCGTAGTTTATATTAGCCCATAGTATTGACCCATAGTATTGGACGCATATGCTTTGTAAGTCATCCCGTATTATTATATGTCCCATGGTTTTGAATCATAGTATTGGGCATAGACTTAGTATATAAGTGTGTGTTGAGGTCATTGAAGGCACCGTGAAGTTAATTGTATTGAGCTTGCTCAAAGGAGGTTGCCCCCTCAAAGTGGCTCGTGATCAATACAAAAGTGATTCTGAGTTCTATTATTTTTGATATCTTGTGTATTTGTATTAATT
Source organism: Larix kaempferi (assembly GCA_027924585.1). Taxonomy (NCBI): domain Eukaryota; kingdom Viridiplantae; phylum Streptophyta; class Pinopsida; order Pinales; family Pinaceae; genus Larix; species Larix kaempferi. The sequence continues at coordinate 41,962,537 of BSBM01000493.1, forward strand.
AATTATTGCAGGTTCATCACATCTGGTATCAGAGCACTTTCTTGGGCTCGTTGGGTGGAGTTTCTGCCAAATTTTTTTTCGCATCTGTTGCAGCTTCAGATTTGAGAATAATCCCTATCCGCTTAACTGTGGGAAGTACTTGGGCATAAGCCCTAAAACTCATTGTGAGGAGTACCACAGGAACCCCAAAGTAGTTGGCCCATTGAGAGGACCTGCCAGCGAAAAGGGCAATGAACCCTACCTGATTGACTAGTTCCCATCCGTGAGGTAAACCAAGAGCTGTCATTTATGGAAAAGCAGTTATCAATTTTACCTGAACCATGGAGTGAGGGGTACTGCCCCAATACGCAAGCCGTCAGACAACATTGGTGGCCGAGTGAAACACCTGAACTATTAGGAAGCCGTACATACCTGGGGTCCATATCTATTTTCAGCTGAACTATTGTCGATCACTTCCGCTCCAGATCCATCCCTTTCAGATCTATTCTGAAAGTCGTTCCAGATCCAGTCGCTGTTTTAGATCCAGCCATTTTTTATCCCTTCCGCACTGTTGCAGATCCATCTGTTGCGGATCCTGATCACTTCCGCTCCAGATCCAGCCGTTTCAGATCTATTCTGAAAGTCATTCCATATCCAGTCACCGTTTCAAATCCAGCCATTTTCAATCCCTTCCACACTGTTGCAGATCCATCTGTTGTGGATCTCTTCCGTGCCGTTGTTGCTGATCCATATAAAATTCAGTTTTTTCTCCATATCTCCCTTGTTTTCACTCTATTTCCCTTGAAATTTTTAGGGAACTCCTATCATCCCATTTTGCATCTTTCATTCCTGAGGACCCTATCCCCATTTCCCCTTCCTAAAGCCCGAAATCCCACATTTGTCTATTTTTAGGGTTTTGCCATAACTTCCTCAGATTTCACCCAATCACCTTCAAATTTTACCACAGAGTTCCTTTCTGCATTTTGCTTCTTTGTCCCTCTCTGCCAAATTTTCTCATTCTATCACCCCGCTTCTGAAATCCCCCTTTTTGCTGCCTTGTCCTTTCGACAGTGTCCAAAATCTAGTCAAACCCCAATTACCCATTAGATTGTTTCCCCAATCCAAATTTCCCTTTACTAAATCAGCTTCTGTTTGTGTTTTTCTACCCATTCCACCCAACAAAAAAAAAAAAAATGGTTATGGTTGTCACCCGTGCAGGAGCACACACCATGGAGGAAGCACTTGCAGCCATCCAGACCAAACTCCAAGATCTGGATGAAAAATTTCTCAGCCTCCATCTTCAGCATTCCGCCATGAACAATACCAGACAACCAAACTCTTTTACAGCCATCAAGTTCTCTTCTTCCAGCAATTTTCATGGGCCGAAGCTTGATTTTCCTTGCTTCAATGGTACTGATTCGACTGGATGGATATATCGAGCGAAACAATATTTCAGTCTGCATAATACTTCTGATGCCCAGAAAGTTCCACTTGCATCCTTTCATTTGGAACAGGAAGCCCTTCAATGGTACTGTTGGTACATCAAAGCTCATCCCGATCCAAATTGGATAGATTTTTGCCACGATTTGGTCCTAGTGCTGTTGATGATTTCACAGGAGTACTCACTAAACTTCACCAAATTAGCACAGTGAGAGAGTAACAGACAAAATTTGAGAAATTGGCCAATCACACAAAAGGATTATCTGATGAATTCTACAGGAGTTGTTTTATCAGTGGTCTCAAGGATGAAATCCTCTCAGAGGTCAAAATGTTTTGTCCCAACACAATGATGGAAGTCCTAGGGTTGTCTAATCTAGCCGAGGACAAGATCGTAGCTCAACAACGCTCCAAACCCACCTTTGTTCCCTTCAGAAATATGGGTTCCCAACGACCTCCCATCATGCCTTCTCCTCAACCAACTCCTATCAAGCATTTGTTTGAAATAGAAATTTAGGCACGCCGAGAAAAAGGGCTTTGCTATAATTGTGATGAGAAATTCACTTGGGGACATAGATGTGTTCAACAAAAGCTCTATCTCTTGGATGTGGATTCTCCACCTGCTTTAGAACTTGGTGAAGAAGCTACAGATATAGTAGATGATCAGGTCGACATTCAACACTCACCTGTTGACACCCCATCTCAGGACGACCCACCCGAGATCTCTCTCCATGCTATAACCGACGTCACCACCCCACAAACAATGCGGGTTAGGGGATACTTCAAGAAGCTCCCTCTTACCATACTCATTGATTCTGGTAGCACTCATAACTTCATTGACCCTAAGATTGCCAAACAGGATGATTGTTTTGTCCATCCTTGCTCCAACTTTGAATTCATGGTTGCCAATGGGGGCACCTTACCTTGCAAGGGGAAGTGTCACAATGTGCATATCTCTATGGAAGATTATAACCTATGCTCTGACATGTTTTCCTTGTCCTTAGGCGGATGTGATGTGGTTTTGGGCGTTCAATGGTTACGCACACTTGACCCCATCTTATGGGATTTTGCTGAACTTTGGATGCAGTTTAAAGTCAATGGGGTGCAACACAAATTTATGGGATTACAACCACGGTCTCTCTGCATCATCAGTTCACATCGCTTGGAAAACATCCTTAAGAAGAATTCACATGGTGTCATCGCTCAGCTCAATTCCATTTAGATGCACCCATCAATAGTCTCCACTACTTCCTTACATAGATATGCAGGTATCTTTGCTAAACCAATGCACTTGCTGCCTTCAAGAGACCTTTTCGGTAAGAATTTAGCCACATCTACCTCTCAGTACGAAATGATGGCTATTTTGCATGCAGTACAAAAGTGCCAGCCATACCTATTAGGGAATTATTTCTGCATCAAGACTGATCTCCGGAGTCTGGAAAATTTTCTGTACCAATGGGTCTCCTCCCCAACACACCTGAAATGGGTTATCCAACTCATGGGTTATCCCTATGTGATCACTTACAAGAAGGGTAAGGACAATATGGTGGAAGATGCTCCTTCTCACACAATTGATGACCCAGTTTCTCTTACAACTCTTTCTCTGCTTGTTCCAAATTGGTTGCAATATGTTCAATAGGGCTATCTCTTCTATGAATTCCATGCTTCTTCATCAACAGGGCACTCTGGGTTCTGCAAAATGTATGACCGGGAACAATGTAACTTCTTTTGGCAGGGACTAAAAATGACAATTCAACAGATGGTGGCTGACGATGATACTTTCAAAGTTAACAAGGATGAAACGACACTCCTTTCGGGATTGCTCAAACCCTTTCCCATCCCTACACAGCTTTGGCCAACTATTTCTATGGATTTTCTAGCAACGCTCTGGTGGTACAATACCACATCTCAAAGGACACCATATGAAGCAGTCTATGGAAAACCACCACCAGTTCTTCTTCCATACACCCTTAGCAGCTCCCCAGTTCAGGAAATTGACTCAGTTCTTTGAAACCACGATCAGATTCTTCTCATTCTGTAGGACAATCTTCACATGGCCAGAATTCGCCTAAAACAACAAGCCGATCAGCACCGTTCTGAGCGCATTTTCCACATAGCTGACAGGGTTCTTCTTCATCTACAGTCTTCCAAGCAATCCTCCTTGACACTCCAAAGGCGTCAGTGGCCTGAAATGCAACTTGAGGATGCTACCGGGGAACCACTCCTTCAGATTCTGCAACAATTTCTCCAACCAAAGCTTTGAGGCAAAGCTTTTTCTAAGGGAGAGGGGATGTTAGGAACCTATGTCAACCCTTCGCTTTACTATGTTAGTATATTCTTGTTGGATGCATATGCTTTGTAAGTCGTCTCATAGTATTATATGTCCCATGGTTTTGAATCATAGTATTGGGCATAGACTTAGTATATAAGTGTGTGTTGAGGTCATTGAAGGCACCGTGAAGTTAATTGTATTGAGCTTGCTCAAAGGAGGTTGCCCCCTCGAAGTGGCCCGTGATCAATACAAAAGTGATTCTGAGTTCTATTATTTCTGATATCTTGTGTGTTTGCATTAATTAATTATTGCAGGTTCATCACACTCTACTTCACTCATAGATGTCAAATTTGCTGCTATAGATTCATGTTCAATTTCTTGATCTTCTTCATGCCCTGCTTCAATCAAAGATGTTGAATATGTTGCTATAGATTCATGTTCAATTTCATGAACTTCCTCATGCTCTGCTTTACTCATAAATTCCAAATCTACTGCTACAAATAAATGTTCAATTTCCAAAACTTCCTCATCCCCTTCTTTACTTACAACTGCCAAATTTGTTTCTATAGATTCATGTTCAATTTGTTGAACTTCCTCATGCTTTGTTTCACTGATAGATACATGCTTTAGTGTGGAAAATTTATGCAAGATGTTGCTCCCCCTTTCACCAAACTATAAAGGTTTGATGAGATATTCAAATGCATTACCTTCGACTTAAACGTCTCCAAGCTATGATGTCTCTTCTCTTCTGATGTTTCTCCTGATGTCTCTGAGTCGTCTTTTCTTTTAATCCATGACTATTCCTCTTGGATGACTTCAGACTTCAACATCCTTCTCTTTAGTCCTTCATCTTTTTTCCTTAATACCCGCTAAAAAAATATAGGCTTGTTTAGAACCCTCTTAATGCAAGATCCCGAGGATCTATCCTATTTTTCTTCAACTCGGGATATGACCCTTAACTTCTATACAAAGTTTTTCTTGTTTTAAATCATTTTTAAAAAATAACATTTACAATAAAGTGTGTATGCATCCACTAGCCCCTTTATGAAGCTAAAATCTTTTTATAAAAGCAAAGTTTTATATAACTTTTAAAAAATACTTGGTTTTTATAATCTTGGCCAACTTTGAAATTTGATGTCCTACCTTGCACGTCACGAAATTGTTATATGACGTTTTAATTTTAACATTGTCTTTCATTTAATTTTACCCGTCATAATAATAGCTTTTGTTTTTTGTTGAAATAACATTTATAATAACTATATGAAACATTGAATTCCCATATTTTGTCTTATATAATACAAAAATAAAAAGTTTACACAAATATACTTCAACATATCTTTATATAACTTTTCATTTTAACACAAGACTTTTGCAACTCAACAATGCTTTAAAGAAAACGTTTACAAAAATATAGTTCAATATATGATAATCTAACTTTATATCTTAACAAAAGACTTAGGAAACTTCATTTTTATTATTGAAACAAGACCTCCTCTTAAATATACTGTAATGAATTTGTCTTTATGCATTAAACAACATTTCACATGTTTAATAGTTAAATTAGGAACTTTATCACACATTATATTCATATATTTGTTGTATAATAATATTATGTTGTAGGGAGCAAGATTCAAGATCAATTATAATCCAATAGGGTGGGTGTACAAATACGATTGAAATACAACTAAGAAAATACAATTTTTTTTAATAAACTTCTTCGATAAATTTACCTTTTTCTCCAATATGAAATTGCGCAACTACTTTTAATGGAGGATTGTTATGGAATCTCCACTTGTTAAATGTTCTTCTATAAATTTACCTTTTTTTCCAATATGAAATTATGCAATTACTTTTAATGGGGGATTATTATGTAATCTCCACTTGTTAAATGTTGCACAACAAAATTCATTCAAAGATTTCAAAATAATTGAGCCGAAGATGCTTCTACATCCCATTATGTGGGATATGTTGTCACGTTACATTATGTAACATAACATTCCCAACCACTAGGGAGGAGATGTTGTCCCCTTACATACTCTATTACGTAATGTTGTACAACATAGTTATAATTGAGCCAAAATAAATCTTAATTAAAACTTGAATAATATATTTTAAACAATAGGATAAAAGTAATAAGTAAAACAAGGTAAACAAATTAAGAAGTAAAACATTGTAAAAAATAAAAAAGTAAAACAATGTAGAAAAATAAAAAAATTAAGACAATGTTAAATAAGATGAGTTTGAAACATGTGTTTTTAATTACCCAAAATAATTTTTAGAAGAAAATTAAAAAGTAAAACAATGTTAAATAGTTAAATGTATATATACATTAATAGAGTTAAAAAGTAAAATAATGTAAAATAGTTTATATAGATCATTAAAATTAAATAGATCAAAATAGGTCATGATCATTAAAGGTATGAGTATCAATTTAATGTATAATTATTAAGATGATATAGTATCATTATTAATATTGAGAGTATAATTAAGAGTCAATATTAGGAATTCTAAGGAGGCTATGGAAATGATCCATTTCATTTCATGTGGTAGCACACGAGGCACGCTGAGGACCTGAACGAAGAGTGTGCATGAGCGCCTGGAGCAAGCCGCATCGCAGACACTTGGGGGTTACAAGCATGAAGTCCCTTCCGAGATGCGCAGGCAGGTGGTGATAGTTTGAAGCCTCGTGGTCACTGTGACCACAAAAAGGATGGGGGTGGTATCCCCCTGGTCCCTGTAGCATGTGCTTATAGGTGCGAAACATATGTGCTAGAAATGTTGGCCTGTTTCTCGGCATTATTCATAAAATTATTCTCTATTTGCAATCGATCTCTCGAGAATGGAGGATGAGTTTGAAACATACATGACAGCAAGCCGGAAAATGACCACTTTCAGGTGAGAAGTACATGACAGCGAGTCGATGATCAGTGTAGCAGAGGGAGTAAGACAACATCGCACGATCCAGACAGCAAGAACAGTTGCAGAAACATAGTTCAACCATAGCAGAGTCCAAGTACACCATGTCCTGCTGACGTGGCTCGAGGGCGAGCCACAATATTGTGTTGTGGACCTATTGGCAAGCGGTTTGGTAAGGTGGCATAGCAGCATCGCGGATATTGCAACAAGTCAGAAGATATCACGGAAGGCAGAGAGCTGGGCGCAAAGGAGATTATTTTATGTATTTTTGAGTCGATTGTACCGCAATATGCGGTTTTTGGGTCAAATGTACCATAGTATGATAGTTTTTGGGTCATTTGGACCATGTCAATTAGATTTTGGGTCAGTTGCTCAAACCGTTAGTTAGGAATTTGTTAGTAAGTGGAAAACTAATGTAAAGGCGGAAGCCTATTTATAGTCATAGAGTCATATGTGTTTGATAATGCCCGGAGAGAGAGTAGAACCGAGTGAATGGAGATCTAATATTAGTATGCCTCTGAGTTATATACGAGATATGTGTTTTGCGGATATATTGTATCTGGGTTTTGCTGAGCTAATATGACATGACAGAGCTGTTTTACGAAATCCTTGTGTATCTTCTTTTCACTTATGGTAATGCATGTTGCGATATATGAATGATGCTATGTTTGCTTGCTGCAATTAATGCTTTACTATTATACTTGGTACGATGAATGTTTCTGGTGAATGATGCAATAAATACAATGATATCGAAGTTAAATGCATAGATCTATTTCTAAATGTTGCAACAAGTTTAGGTGATTGTTTCCACAAACATCCTCCTTCATTCCGCGGAAACATGGTTTCGCTGACTCTCCCTTGAGCATCTTAGGTGAGACCTCATTTGCTAATGCAGGTTGCTAGATGGGGTAAAAGCTGTCTGGGCCGATGCTCAGAGAGATTGCGGTGGGTTGGTGTCGACAGTGATTGGAACCCCTGTTGACTGGGTTTGAGTCAACATAACTACCTATTATTTGACATGCCAAAGAGATGGAAGGTCATATAATATCAAATATATGCAATAGCTCCTTGTAACTACCTCTTATATGCAATAGCTCTTTGTAACTACCTCTTATATGCAATAACTCCTTGTAACTACCCTCTTGTAACTCAAATAGGACCACCAAAAGGTATGATAGCAAGCAACCTTCCTAACTAAGGCCAGGAAGGTGGTACGAAGTGGGTATAAAAACTCATAACAAATTGGACAAAGGGGGTGTACCTCAAATGTGGACAAACTACCGTAGTACCCACAAGACCAAAAACATAAAAGGTTGTACAAATCAAAAGATATACCAAGATGAGTAAAAGACCCAAAAGGTAAAAGGAAAGGTACAAATCAAAAGATATCTCAAGATCAGTAAAAGACCCAAAAGGTTAGAGGCAAGGTACCACAAAAAAATGAAAGGACCAAAATTAATGGACAAGCTACCACAAGACCAATAAAAAACAGGGTGTAAGGACCAAAAGTAAATCAACCATTGTGGGGAAGGTACAAATAAGGTCAAATATATAATGCAATAGCTCCTTGTAACTACATCTTGTAACTCAAATAGGACCACCAAAAGGGATGACAACAAGCAACCTTCCTAACTAAGGTTTGGAGGGTGGTACAAAGTGGGTATAAAGACTCATAACAACTTGGACAAAGGGTGTGTACCTCAAATGTGAAAAAACTACTGTAGTACTCGCAAGACCAAAAACATAAAAGGTGGTACAAATCAAAATATATACCAAGATGAGTAAAAGACCCAAAAGGTAAAAGGCAAGGTACCACACAAATATAATCGACAAAATGGAAGGACCATAAGACAATCAACCAAGGTGGGGTACAACCAATCATCTCTCTCTCAAATGTACCATTGTTCCATATAACCTGAAATACCATCATCATAGTAAATAGAAAAGTCTACATGGATAATGTGATCACCTGGTCCTCTAGACTACTCCTAAGGTCAAGCGTTAGTGGATCCATCAAGGGCTGTTCAGTCCCTTGAGAAGACCATCTAACTCAACCATCTCGAAGACCTAGGAGAAGACGACATCACACATCATTAGATAATTGGTAACTGACCGTGTAAGAACTCCAAAACCGTAAAGCAACCAAGCGTGAAGAAGGGGAGATAGGAAAAGACAAGGCTCGCAGGACAAAAAAGAAAGCTCAAAAAACTGTACTAGGACCGGTGTCACAGTAAGCGAGCTGAAACAAAAGTGGCTAGAATGCCAACAAGCAGCACTAAAAAGAGAAAGACCCTCTAAAACTGTCATGTCCCCCCCCTAGTGACCTTGGTCACAACTTGGATCTTCCTATCCCTAGGGGTCTAAGTGCATTAATTAATTAATTATTTAATTCATAGGGATATTTTGAGGCAAGTACACCTTAGGGAATAATTAATTGTGGAGTTATTTAATTAATTATGAAGCTAGAAATAAATTGTGAGAAGTATTTTAGTATTTTTATTTATTAAATGCTAATAAATATTGCCAAGTTGGATAATAAGGCTATGAGGTTGAAATTGTGATCAACTGGATGACTTTGCCAAGTGGAGAATAATCCAGAATGGAAAGAAAGTCAGAATGGAATTAGAAACTGGCAAAAGCAGGAAAGTGGAAAAGAAATGGAAATAATCAGGAAAAGCTGGAAAAAGTTGGCAAAGGCAGAAAAATAGAAAGTAAGTGGAATGGAAAGGAGTAGGAAAAGCTCAGCAGAGATTTAGCAACATCTAGAAAGGAATCTTGGGCGCACTTGCCAATCCAGAAAAGCAGCTAGGGCACACTTGCCATTTCAGATTGATGGGAGATGAGGAAAGAAAGTGAGAAAGCAAAAAAACTTGCCAAAATCAGAAGGGATGCACCCTACCTCACCCACATGTGTGGTCTAGTTTTCCAAGCAAGCCATCTCATCTATTTAAGCATGATTCTCACTTCAAGAAAGAACTTTTGTCATTTAGAATTTTGGTTTGAGAGCTCTGAGCCTCTCAAGTTGAGTGATGTGCCTCAACTGTTTCTCTTGGGTGATGTGCCCCAAGGTCTTTTAGTTTCTAGAGAGTGTTATGCATGTCTATATAATGTACTAGAGACCTTTATCAGCCATTTTCATCCATCATTGAAGATTTGAAGTCAGAAGAAGAGCAGATCCGACAGACAGTGAAACTACAACTAGTTTTAGTGAAGATTATCCTGTTGGAGGAGTTGGAGCCAGTGAATGCACCCAAGACTTGGTGGAGAGTTCTTTCAGCTATTATTGTAGTCATTAGAAGAGCCACATATCAGAAATCAGTAGCATAACTGAACTATCCTTCTCTTCTCTCTCATTCTCTCAACTCCAGCTAGATTTGGAGGTGATTCCTCTGCTTGAAGAAGAAGACAAGTGAAGGACTCTATATTCTCTCTCAAAGAGTCATTTCTCAGCTCATACTCTGTTCCATATCTGCATATGATCACCATTTACTTTCATATCTGATATGTAATCATCTCATATCTCACACAGTCCATCTTGGGCTCTATGTGAGGCTTTCCTAGTCATTGAGATACTATTTTGCTGGAGGATCATTAAATGGACACAAGCTTGGTCCAATGAGGTATATTTCAACCTTCTGCTTTCATATACATTATATCAGAACCAATTGATACCTAAGAACTGATTATTACATTTCATGAAGATCATTTAATAACCCGGAATGGAAGACTAGCTAGTTGTGCACTGTTTTATGACTAGTTTTACAGAAATAACTGCCAAATCTATTCTAAGAGTCAGTTTTGCTTTCTGCAAGTTGTAGAGGGTCAATGATACAGTATGATATCCATAACAGTCAGTAATTTTAGAATCTGGAAGCATTTAGCCTTTGTTTGTAAAGTCTAGAAAATTCCTAGCTTAGTAATCCCAGAGTGGCTTAAGTCTCCCAAATCACTCCTGCATTTTCCAAATCTTTTTGTATGCTTCCCAGTGAATCCATTGAACTTATTTGACTGTCATAACTCATCCTTGGACCCTCAGTGACCCACCCAGTCTAGTAAGCATATGCTGGTGCGCCCAGGAAGCTTTGCGGTAGGCTTCAGCGGTAGCTGATGTCCAAAACATAAATGGCCCCAGTGCTTTTTGTGTAGGACTCTCCCACTGATCTGATTTGCGGCTGTTGCACACATCCCATATAAATTCCAGAATTAAAATTTTATCCCATCATCTTCATTGTTGCCTCAGCTGGCCATCACTTACCACCTGCACGATTTGTTAAAAAATTGTCAAAATTTGTACTTGTGAAATTTATTAAAAAATATGAACTTGAGTTAATATCTGGGTCAAATATTTCCTAGGATATTACAAAAACGGTGAAATAGTAAGCAAACTTCCTAACTAGGAGATGGAGACCTCGACAAATCGTATCCTTCGCAAGACGATGAAATCCACGTTGAACAATACGAAATGAGAGACCAATAATGGAAGGATATCCCTCTATGAAAAGGGATCCTGGGTAAAAGAGCCCTAGAAGAAAAGTCCCTAAGATACCTCGTTCATGACACATCGGAAAAGGTTTTTGGCACTGTTGTGTTATCACCCTTGTATCACCATCACGGTAGAGTACAAGGAATACAATGGATCGATATGCCTTAGGTGCTAAGTGGAGTGCGGTATTCCACAAAGTCCATCTGGAATCAATCCTCACGGCTTAACCCCCGAAAAAATGGGAGGCCCCTCCACAAACTGGTCGATGACCGTGTCAATAAATACTAGAGGATTTTAGTACACTAGAGGACAACAACTATATCTTAGATGAAAATGATAAGGGGGAATTATTTGGATGTTTATCCCCGGTGTCATACCTAACTACCAAATTCTTTTTATCCTCAAGCAAGGTTAAAGTGTGTTGAGTTAGCGAGTTAAATTTTAATGGTTGTATTACTCAATCGGGTGATGGAAGTGAAACTCGTGGTGTGATGGCTGACTCAAACCATGAAAATGCATATGAATAAAATCCTTTCCTTTCAATGAATGCTAGCTATGGTAAGGAAAGAGTTCTTTCAAACTATAACTACTCTTTCAAATTAAATGAATGCAGCAAGTGTTCAAGTTCATTCATGGGACCCCAAGGAGAGCTTCTGATATACTCAAGATATGCAAATGAATTCATCACATAAAACAAAGTGATAATAAATATAAGGAACTGTATATATCCATGTTCATAATTTTTTAGGCAAGGTACCACATTCTTCAATCATTCATCACAAAAACACAGTGATAGTAGAAACAATAAACTGCATATAAATGTTCATGAGCTTAATAAAAAATAGTAACCACAACTGGGGAAGCTATACCACAACTTTTTTTTTATGTCTATACATACAAGATAATCCTAATCATGAGCAATACATCCTTTACATTTACATCATGAGCAATACTAATCATTTCCCCTCTCCTCAATTTCAAATATCAAATATTTAAATTGGCAAAAACTTACCTTATACAGAACTCCCATCAATCAGCTTATGGTCATGTTCATTTTCCTCAATTCCTCTAAATTTTATTGCAGACAGAGTACTATCAACTAAGCTCAGTTCCTCTTGTGTGATATCCCACACTTGGAAGAAAATCTATACTCTATGTACCCACCCCCTCCTACCGAGGTTTGTTGCCAAGCTGAAACTCACGACTGTTGGAAACACTCCTTGGATGAAAGGCATGGGTACATAGTGTTAAATCACTTCTGATTTTGGGATAAAAACAATAGAGGTCCAAGTTGAACAAAGAAAATATATTTATAAATACAAATATATTTATTTTTATCATGATACAATAGGGGAATATCATGATGCTAATGGTGTTATACGATCTATATCACATGGTTCTACTTCATAATGGGATGGGGCCAATTAATCTTACTGTCAAAACTCATATGGTGGCAAGGATTGATACATATTTTACATATGGAAACAATACAGAGGATTGATAGCAAGGTAAACAAATTCTGCTAGTAGGAGGGATGGTGATAGTCTAGAATCTTTCTCATTGGATCTTTCTCATTCCTCACATTCTACATTGCCCAAACTTTTCTAATTGTCTGAAAATTGGAGCTTTCAATTTTATCCAAACCATGTAAGGAGAACTTGACCTAATTGTAATTTTTACAATCTACATGGAAGGATATGTCAATTTATAGACAGGGCAATTTAATTTATAGATAGGGAAATTTTTAGTCATAGGATAGTTATCAACCTAATCCTTCGCATATCAGGTCAATCTAATTTATAGACAGGGCAATGATTTGGTTGACATCCATACAGGGAAATTTCTAAACCTCTACAGTTAAAGGCATCGCAATACCGTATTACTAAGTATCCCAAGGCATTTTTATTTGGAAATTGGTTTACAAATTATAAATATGCAGGTTTGATATACTTAGCCAAATGTTTGGACCCATCTTTCATCACATTCGCTGGGTAAATTAAATGCTAATTTGCTAGTTTATGATTCCAACTTGGATCATTGTCATATTGTTCCTAAGTTAGTGTTTGAGAAATATCTTAAGCCTATCTTGGTTACATGATCACTATTATTACCATCACACTTGGAATTTGTCTCACTGTTGTTCATACTCTCTTACATAGAGCAGACCTCTGTTTGTGGTTTACTCCTTCATTGGAACCATATTGAGATCACTTTAATACTCATTTTGTGGACTAAAGAATCACTATTGTCACTGTTCTGATTGAGTATCAGTCTTTTCATTAGCTTCTAATTCCAAGAATAAGTTACAACCAAATTGCATCTCTCTTCTATTTAGTGGTTGCAAATATAATTGTTGGAACTTGGAATGACTTATTATGTTTGAAGGACTCAAAGGTAGCATTGACACAATATCCTAACGCTATTAGTAAACATATTGACCTCCTTACTGTTGATACAATTCTGATCTTTGCATATCAAATTGGGTCTTGTAACAAGTATTGAGGCACCCAATCAAATTGCATCCCTTGTGGACATATTCATTGAGTAAGTAATAGTGGAATTGGATTGGAACTTAGCGTATTTGTACCCATTGTTGATTGGTTGTTCTAAACCTATGACTGAGGCTTGATTTTATAGATCCTAATCTATGCAAAGAATATAATTCACTAATGAGAGCTGCCAAGATATTTTGAGATAAATCTTAGTTTGATTTACAGTGATTTTATTGCCCTTTGTTACCATTTGGTTACTGCTGTAATTGGTCTTCATTTGCTTCATTCTTGGCAATACTTGTGGAGCATATTGCTTGATTACTACTTTGGCAACTAAGACATCTTGATTAAATAACGCTATAAAAAATTCATGCTACGTGACAGCCTCCTAATCTACTCTTTTGCATGCCCTTGATCTCACATTTGGTACTATTTGGTGCCTCTAACAAATTCATATTGATTGCAAATTATCCTTTGGTTGAGATATGACTTAAATGCTTTGGGAGATCGAAGGCTTGTCTCCTAAGAGGCCTAATTTGGTAGTGACAGGTTGGGAAGGAAGTTCATAGTTGTGGGGATTCACTTTTCTTCTAGAATGCAAGCATTTTCAAGCAACCAAACTCCCCAACAAATCAAATACCAGGTCAATATGTGGCCTCTAAGATCATGACAAGAAAATAACTCATGTATGCATTCAACCATAGTGCTTTTGACCCATAAATTCCTCAAGTTAAAATGAAGTTTGATATCTCTCCATACATGTTGTCAATAAGAGTAAGAACGGAATAAGTGATGTTTGGGTATATATCCCAGGCATATGTGAATATGTGAACGAAAATGTTGAGTAGTTTTGATCTACTAAAGTCATTCAATTGTAATACAGCTTCCATATACTTGCCAGCAAAATGGTGTGCCAAAGAACAAGAACAAATCATTGAAGGAAATGACACTTTGAAGTCTAAATTGCATAATTGCATGTTGCAGTATAAATTGAACACTTCACTACAATTTTTTTTTTGGAACTACGTGAAAAAAGTCATCTCTTGACAAATTCAATACAGAACTAACAAGGTAGCAAGCTGCAAGACAAACTTGTTCAAATGGACACCTTAAATACCTCAAAGGCTTGTTTTTTATTGTTTTCTTGGATGACATTCTTGTTTATTAAAGGAATGAACAAGAGCATAATGAACATCTAAGAATGGTGTTGCAATTCCTTAAAGAACAACAACTGCATGCAAATCAGAGCAAGTGTGATTTCTATCAGCATAAGGTACAGTATTTGGGTCATGTGATCTTAGAAGAAGGAATTGTAGTGGATCCAAAAAAGATTGAAGCCATAATGGATTGGCCTACTCCAAAGAATGTTGCAAATTTTAGATATTTTATGGGTCTTGCGGGCTATTACAGAAGGTTCATTGAAGGGTTCTCCAAAATAGATCATCCAATTACATCATTGGAGATGAAGAATATCGATTTTGTATGGTAAAAATATGTGAGAAAATCTTTTAGTAGCTTAAGGAATTGATTACCATTTATCCTGTTATGAAGATTGCAGATCCAAAGAAATATTTTGTAGTGTGCACAAATTCTTGCATTGAAGGGATCAGTGAAGTGCTCATGCAAGAAGGATTTGTAATTCTCTATGAGTCCAGGAAGTTAAAGGAGCATGAAAGGAACTATGAGAAACATGATTTAGAGCTAGCAACCATAGTTCATGCTCTCAAGATATGGAGACACTATTTGTTGGGAAGAATATTTGAGCTCAGAATAGACCACATGAGCTTGAAATATTTGTTTGACCAGCCAAATCTGAATGCTAGGAAAACTAGATGGATGGAGTTTCTTTGTAAATTTGGTTTTGAAATTAAGCATGTCAAAGGTAAGGAGAATAAGGTTGCAGATGCTCTTAGAAGAAAATTCCATGTTGCAGCAGTAAGTATGTGTAAATCATATTTGAAGGAAAGAGTTCTTGAAGCTCAAACTAGTGATGGAGCTTACCTTCAATTCAAAGAAAAATTGCAGCAAGAAATTTGATCCGAATTTTAGGGGGCATATGGTCTAAATTCGGATGTATAAGCTATAAAAGTACTAAATAGAGAGGCCACCCTCTCTCATCCATGGTATTTAGTAGCACATAGTTTTGGCCCATGGTATAGCCTCAAAACACATTGTAATAATGCTATATAAAGGCCTAGCAAGCCTTCTCATGAGATCAAGTTACTCATTTGGTTTCTCTCATATTTTCTATTGTTCATTGTGAGATTATTTAGATCTGAGTGAGTTATTGGTAATTAGTTTTAGAGGTGGGGCTTCTCTTTGAGCCTCACCTCCCATTCACTTCATGTGTTTTTGTTCATGCTTATTCTTATGCAACATTAGGTTTTCATGTGAATTTTATGACAGATTTGCATGTTTAATCTCCTCCTCTCTCGGCATTCAAGCCTTCCGGTTCTCAGCTCCCAAGATCCGGATCAGTGGTATCAGAGTGGGTACGCTCTCCATTGGGACAATATTTTGAAGGATTATGCGGGTTCAGCGGAGGTTCCACAACCTTTACAACAACCCATGCTTCTCTACAAACCCTTGGCATCTCTATACTCAACACTCTCACATTCAGCAAACTTTGAACAGGTTCCATGGACTGCACAAGAGGTTTCAGAGGCTCTACCATAGCTCATCGAAAAGGTATTTCTGTCAGCTCAAATGGGTATTTCACAGAATTTCATTTTGTTTCCCGGTTTGTGAGATATGCTTGTTTGAAGTAGCATATGTTTGAGCATAATGCGGCCGGACGTACAACAACTTTAAACAAGTTCTACTAACTCCATAGAATATCTCAAAGGCTCTACCATAACTGATTGGAAAGCTCTTTCCGTCTGCTAAAATGGGTATTTTACGGAATTTCATTTTGTTTCCTGGTTTGTGAGATATGCTTGTTTGAAGTAACACATGTTTGTACACAATGCGGCCGGATGCACATACACTTTAAACAATTACTACAGACTCCATATAATGTTTCAGAGGCTCTACCATAGCTCATTGGAAAGCTCTTTCTGTCAGCTAAAATGGGTATTTCACGGTTTTTTATTTAGCTTATTGGTTTGAGAGATATCATCGATTGAAGCAACAAATGTCTGCAAAATAGTGTGCGCGCGTCTCTTGAGCTTCAACGAACATTTTCTCAATCTCTGGGCCACCCCAGAGCAAGTATGTTATATGGATGGAAAGGTCTCTTCGAGATCTCAAATGGGTCTTCAATGGAATTAAATTTCAGTAAATGCATCAGAAGCTATGAATGGATTTGCAGCAAGACATCAACTGCACCAAAGATTATGAATTTTTGATTTTTTAAAAATTTTAATGTAATCATGGTTATGGGTCAACCACACAAAACCCATGGTTATGGGTCAACTACACAAAACCCATAGTTATGGGTCAACTACACAAAACCCATAGTTATGTATTGTAATCATGGTTGTGGTTCAACCACACAAAACCCACGGTTATGGGTTAACCACACAAAACCCTTCTCTTCAGTGGAAACAAGCTTGTCATTGCCACCATGGTTATGGGTCAACCACATAAAACCCGCGGTTATGGGTCAACCACACAAAACCCATGGTTTTGAGTCAACCACACAAAACTCTTCTCTTCATTGGAATCAAGCTTGTCATTGCCATCATGGTTATGGGTCACCCTTGCAAAACCCACGGTTATGGGTCAACCTCACAAAACCCACGGTTATGGGTCAACCACACAAAACCCTTCTCTTCATTGGTAGCTAGCACATTGTAATCATGGGTCTCTTTTTAGCATGAAATGATGGGGACCATCATTTTCTAAGGGGGGAGGAATGATCCGAATTTTAGGGGGCATATGGTCTAAATTCGAATGTATAAGCTATAAAAGTACTAAATAGAGAGGCCACCCTCTCTCATCCATGGTATTTAGTAGCACATAGTTTTGGCCCATGGTATAGCCTCAAAACACATTGTAATAATGCTATATAAAGGCCTAGCAAGCCTTCTCATGAGATCAAGTTACTCATTTGGTTTCTCTCATATTTTCTATTGTTCATTGTGAGATTATTTAGATCTGAGTGAGTTATTGGTAATTAGTTTTAGAGGTGGGGCTTCTCTTTGAGCCTCACCTCCCATTCACTTCATGTTTTTTTGTTCATGCTTATTCTTATGCATCATTAGGTTTTCATGTGAATTTTATGACAGATTTGCATGTTTAATCTCCTCCTCTCTCGGCATTCAAGCCTTCCGGTTCTCAGCTCCCAAGATCCGGATCAAAAATGTAGTTGAAACATCTACATGGTATCAATTTGATGAAGATGATGTTTTCATTTATCATACCATACTGTATATTCCGAATTGTGCATATTTGAAGAGGCTAGTGATGGATGAGATACATCAAATTCCATATTCTGGACACCCAGGATATCATAAGACTATAACAGCAGCAAGAAAGCAGTACTTTTTGCATGGGATGAACAAGGACATAGCAGATTACATTGCTGGGTGTCAAAAATGCCAACAAGCCAATGCACAACATCAAAATCCAGCAGGATTGTTAGAGCCTTTGCCCATTCCAGAATGAAAGTGGGAAGTAATTTCTATGGATTTTATAATAGGTCTACGAATGACAGTGAGGAAGCATGATTCAATCACGGTAGTGGTGGACAAGCTATCAAAGGTATCTCACTTTATTCCAGTCAAGTACACTCATAAGACCAATGAAATAGAAAATATCTTCATGAAGGAGATATTCATATTGCATGGATTTCCCAAGGCAATAATTTCAAATCATGATACAAAGTTCACATCAATTTTTTGGAAGGGATTGTTCCAGAAATTATGGACTCAACTAAAGTTTAGTACAACATATCATCCTCAAACAAATGGTCAGATTGAGAGAGTGAATCAAATTCTTGAAGACATGTTGACGATGTATGTGATGGAAAAACCATCCAAGTGGAAAGACTATCTACACTTTTTAGAATTTGCATACAACAATGGACATCAAGCATAATTGGGAATGAGTCCTTTTGAGGTATTGTATGGAAAGGGATGCGAAACTCCAATGAGTTGGGAAATACCAGTGAATAGGGTAGTGCTTGAACTAGAGATGATCCAAGAGATGGAGCAAGAGATGTTAAAATTAGGAAGAATTGGAAGGCAACATAGGAAATGCATATGATTTATGCCAATTTGAATAGAGTACATAAGGAGTTTCAGATTGGAGACGATGTTTAATTAAGAGTGAAGGAAAGGAAAATTTCCCTGAAGTTGGGGAGTTTTGCTAAGTTGGAAACAAGATATTGTGGGCAATTTGAAGTCCTTGATAGGATAGGGCCAGTTGCAAATACAATTTTATTTCCTACTGACATGAGAGCTCATAATGTTTTCCATGTCTCTTTACTTCAAAATATGTACATGACCCTAATCACATAATTGATTGGCATGCGATATAGGTGGAACTCGAGGGAGAGTTCCAAGTGGAGCCTATGAGAATCCTCGACAAGAAGGTCACCTCAGTCTGGAATAGAGCCATTGGACAGGTGAAGGTGCAATGGAAGCACCTTAATCCTGAAGAGGCTACATGGGAGCTAGAGGATGCCATGAGAGAGGCATTCCCATTTTTGTTCATTTTTAGAGCATCGAGGACAATGTTATTCTAATGGGGAGGGAATTGTAACATCCCCATTTTGGCTTCAATGAAAATATTGTATAAATGAAATGTGTGTTAGCCCTAGTGTGGAGCTAAAGGGAAAGGCCCCACTAGAGGATGCTCAGGTTTTTATTGAAAAGGAAAGTATTTGACAGTCCGATTATCCATGTGCTGTTAAGCCATTAAGTAATTGTAAATGATGTAAATATTAAATATTGGAATAAAAATACCAAGAAAAATTGCTAAGGAGGAAATCAATGAGAAGAGTCCATGTGTATCCTCTAGGGAGAGGTGAGGGGTTTGTGGGACTGGAACCCATGCTTCCACATGTCAATTTGTGAACCCATTTGACTCCCCATGCTAACATAAATTCTATTGTAAGAAGGTGGTTGAGAAAACATTCCCATGAAGTTGATGGAGTATCAAGAGGCATTGCAATCTATATGGAAGGGTATGGCTCTATCCTGTTTATTTCCTGGGAATTCAATCAACCTAATCTCTATCCCATTCTTGACGAACAACCTCAGTTCTCACGCATTGCAAAGCCCATCCGTGAAGAAGAAAGGAGAACTTGCGATTTTGTGTAAGTGCGAATTTGCATAGCTGAATGCTATAGAAACCCTACGTATGAAGCAAATCGATGGGGACATACTTAGATCATACCACGGGGATGATTTACAGAGCATGAGAAGCTTAGGAAACCTATTAGAACACCTGGATCTGATAGTAGAAGAATTGAGCTACGAGACAGAGTTTCGGTTGCATCCCTGAGAAGATTGTAGTTGGAATATAAGAGAAGAAGGAAAGAAAGGGGTTGGATATGCTTAATAAGCCCAGTGAAGGCTAAAGTTTCATAAAAGAAGCAGCTGGACCTTTCTATGCCCACCCTAAAGAGAACTGGAGGGAAGGGGCCCTGAGGGACTGTTCAATAGAGAAAGAGGCCTTCCTTATCTTGGGTGAGGTAGGTATTGTAGGTGCCATGCTTTTTGAGTAGTTTGAGATGCTTGCATATCTATGGATGATCTCATTGGCTTAGCATCATCCTCCCGGTTCCCTTACATGCTTGATAAACCCAACTGTATGTTGGATTAGTATTAGGGTGGATCCTTGACTATGAGAGAGTCTATCTATCTCTCCTTAGAGGATACACAACCCAACTCGGGGGTGGTCTCTCAGCTGAAAGAGTATAGGATAGACAGAGACTTATGGCTAGGTGGAACATTGTTGTCACTTAGCGAGTTTCTTTGATAGCTTCATTTCCAAGATAAGTGCTTTCTGTGGTGTAAAATGATGCTAGTTTCCTTATGTTATGTTGTACTTGCTATGTTCAATTTATTGACTGAATGATTACATTAAATTGATTAACAGGGAGCTATGTAAAGCCTAAGTATGAGGTTGAGTTCATGTTTGAATGCTTCATTAATTGCATGAGTTTAATGTAATGCTAACTTTGCAAGTTGTAGATGCATTGACTATTTTTAGTTCCATAATATTGGTTTAGTTATGCATTGCATTCACCTATATGAGGGACTACTTCACTTCATCTGGAATTGGGAAAAGGAAGTAGAAACCCCCCTGTTGTGTGTCAAGATCCATCCTTGGGTCAAGTGAAGGGTAATGATGCATGGAAGGAGTTTAGGAAAGCATTTATTTGGATAAAGTTGCAAGTTAGAGCACTCATATGTGATAGTGGATCACACAAGTGTATATATCTCTCCAATAGCTTTCCAACAGTACCAAACTTTCCCAATTTGGCCAAAGGATGAAGGAGATATCAGCCTCAAAAGTTGTTGATGTAGGGGTATGTGGTCCCGACCTTCCACATATGCAATGTGGAGTGTGTATTACAGAGGTCAGGGACCAATCATTAGAGTTGTGTTACTAGAATTCCTTCTTTATACATCCATAAAGTGAATTGTGGATTACGAAAGTCGAAAGGGAAAATTCCATGGAAATGGCACGTGGGATTTTCGACTTTCCGCATCTGCAAAGCAGATTGCGGATTGCGGATGTCAGAAGTTCAATTGCCATGGGGTTGGCGCATTGGATCTCTGACTTTTCGCATCTGCAAGGGGATTGCACATTGCAGATTGTGGACTCTGGAAGGTATTTTCTCTCGGGATTACGAATTGAGTTTCCGATTTCCAAATTCTGCAATGCAGGTTGCAGATTGCGGAAGTAAGGTCATATTTTGTAGTTAGATCCCTTATTGGATAGGATTAGGGTTGATCCTTAAATAATTTTGATTCATCTCATAGTTTGCAAAAGTGAAAATTGAAAAAACATAAATATTTGTTTAAAGAACCTTAAGGCCCTTTAATTTTTGAATCTCATACACTTGCTTACCTAAAACATGAAACCAAACCTTAGTTATGACATATGAAAATATCACTTGAACACATCTTCATTAAAAAAAA
Organism: Larix kaempferi; assembly: GCA_027924585.1. Classification (NCBI taxonomy): domain Eukaryota; kingdom Viridiplantae; phylum Streptophyta; class Pinopsida; order Pinales; family Pinaceae; genus Larix; species Larix kaempferi. The sequence continues at coordinate 41,984,212 of BSBM01000493.1, forward strand.
AAATTGAACATCACACTTTGAGATATTTTGAAAACAATTTCCTTCCAAAATTGAAAACAAACTTTAATTAGTCAAATTTTATTTTGGATCTATAATATTTTTATTATTCCCGTGCACACTTAGAGAAAGTCATAGATTTAGGTCTCAATTTTCTTGTGATAAGTTGTGTTTGAGCTACCATATCCTCTTTGCTTACACTTTAAGGTGGCCCTTCAAATGAGAAAGTAGATCTCAAGTGTAATAGTGTAGATTTCAATTTTCACATACAGTTCTCGAGCTATCGTATCCACTTTGCTTGCACTTTCGGGTGGCCCTACAAACGAGAAAGTAGATCTCAAGTGTAAGAATTAAATTTATAAGCAGTCAAAAGAGCTATGTGTATCCTCTTTTTTTGCACTTTTGGGTGACCTTGCAAATGAGAAACATAGATCCCCCATGTAATAGAATTAGATTCATTTTCACTAAGATATTTGTTTGGTTTACATTGATTTTTGAAAATCAGATATTATCCATATTTCATAAGAACTATTCCTAAATATCAGAAATCTACCAAAATTTTTTGCATGTTTGACAGAGACACATGAACCTCTAACTTTTCATTATTTTAGATCATTCATCGAATTGAAAGGTAGAGTAGTGAGCATATTGCATTGCTTGCTCCACATTTTCTAGTCAACACACCACGAGTTTGACATCCAATCCTGAAACTAAGAAAACTACCCTTAAAATTAGTGCTTAATATAAAAATAACCAATATTTGATTTTTCATATCACCAACAAGGTTAGGTTAGTTCCCTCAATTAGGTTTGGAGAGTTAACACTCCCAGGCTACAAAATTTTTGAAACTAGCATTGATTGTTGAGAGTTTAAATCCATTAGTAACATGAAACGCTTGTCGGGAACGCGCATCTAACACACGTATCAAGAAAAAGGTCAATCTGGATAAGTAAGGGTGGTTTCCCCCCTCTTGCTTGTTTTGTGGGACATGAGCGCATCACGGAATTCTATTTAAAGTGACAAGTCCTCGGGGTGACATCACTTTTCTATAATACCTAGTCATGAGAGTTGTCCTAGAAATACAACTATTCCGCTCGAACGTTGATTGTGAAGTGGTAATCTTAGTTGTTGATCCTAGGATATTACAGAGGCTATTGTGAGTGGGGACACTTGCAGTACTTGAGATAGAATTTCAATCTTTTATTCCTTGGGAGGGTGATTGGTTGAGAACCAACACTTGCACCCCTGGTGATTAAAGTTTATTGTAATTGTCTCTAATACCTTTGCTATTAGTAATTGTTTGACGCTTGATATCCCTCAGAATCTACCAGTTTTGGAAGGCCCTCTAATCCATATTTTCACTGAACCTCAATTCTTTGGAAAAGTAGAATTTTTGCTTGGATCCATAGGACTTTTTACTAGGTGAACACTTTTTCTTTTTGTTGAGTCTAGACTACCTTAGGATTGTTTGATTCTATTTTTGATTAAGAATATCATTTTAAACATATCCTGTTGGGCATGGCCCAAATGGCACATTTTTGGCAAAGCGCATTGGGAATGCAAAGTCTAAGCAAAGCGCAGTGGAAACGCGAAGTCCAAGCATACCACAGTTATGCCGATGCGTAGTGACGATGGAACTACTATTTTTGGCAATAAAGTACAACGTGAGACAAGGTTGAACATCGACCTATTTTGGGTAAGCCACTTAGCAGAATCATGTGTTAAGTGCGATTCCCTAGAAGCAAGGTCCTATGGTTGCATTGATCACATTGTATCGCATCAAATTGTACGAGTTTGTGAAGTGTGCAGTCCCATAAGTGCATTGTAACCTACAGTATATGCGAAGTTGGGAGAACTTCGCTTGCACCAGTTCCACATCACATGATTACAAAAACATGCTTCTGTAATCCCCCATAACTTCACCTTGAGTGAGACCTTAGTCTGTTCGCATATTGTTTCTGAAAGGGCCAGTGAACAAGGGTTTTGTTGGACCACAACCATGTAGAACTTGGGTCTGTAAGAGAAATTTAAAGAACAGGGTAGATAGCCAACAAATGGTTCCATTGCTGCGCTTGAACTGGTGATGTATTCTGAATATTGGAATCCCGAGAGGAAAAAAATACAAAATTGGGTGGACAATACAAAAAGAGAGTTTGCAAGAAAGGAGAATAGACATCCACATTTCTCTGTTGTAGAATGGTTGCAAAAATACCTATGGTCTGACATTTATGAAATTTTCTTCGCATTCTTCAACAATGACCTATATTAGTGGTTATCAAGACTAGCAAAACAAAAGAATTGTTATCAGGGTGGAGAACCTACAGAGGAGATTGCTACATCAAGTATAAGTCTTTTCAGGTAGGAGATCTTCTTCTCCTCTATGAAAATAAATTCATTAAGTTTATTGAAAATTTAAGATGCATTGGCTAGGGACATATGTTGTCAAGTATGTTACTAATGGTGGTACAATTCAGTTAGCCGCATTAGCAAGAGAAAACCTACTAGGTATTATTAATGAAAGTAGACTCAAACCCTACAGGGACAGTCCTACTACGCTCGACCCTCATTAATCAGAACTGAAGAAAATTATAAGTGTCAAGTGCAGTTGAAATTGGACACTAAGAATATAACAGTAATAGCCTGCACACAAATTTGGTGAAATGCGATGTGTTTAAAGGAAGCAAAGTTGTACTGCGACGCATGACAAGGAAGCTGAAATGCAGAGTACCAGAACACTCACGCTGTGAAGTTCAGAACAAGAAAGGAATAATGTGTGGTTGACCTCGAGATTCAGCTATGCCATCTACCAGAAAGGGTCTTCACTACAGAGATAGATGTGTGAAGAAAGGGAAATGCACAGTGAACTATGCATATCACATAACCGCTAGTGCAGTCCAAAGGAAAAGATAACCATTACAGTTGTCATTCAGTAAGTTAGCTGTTTTTTAGTATGTCGGTCGATTGAACCGTTATCCACTATGCCAGAACCGACAAATCCCAACATTTACAAAAATATTGTCTATTCAATCCTAAACAATGATGGAAAGGACCGAGATCTCAATGATATCTGGGAAACCGAACATGGCATTTAATGCCTAACTTAGCTGTCACATAGGCTGGCGGCACCGATAGAGTTCAGCAATTAAGGAAACTTTGTTCTATCATAGATAATAAATAATGGAAAAGACCGAGATCTCAGCAGAGATCCGACCAAAGGACACATCATTGAATGACCAAGTAACTATTCATCGATGCATTTCAGGACAAGCAGTGTCTATAAATAGACATCAACTAAGCACTTATGGGTTTTTACCATGACTTTCTATCTTTCTTGTGTATAAATCCCAAGTTTTAGTAGTAAGCATGCCGAGCACTCTGCATGTGAACGATCGAATAGTTCACAATCGACGAGGTTCTAAGAGTATTCAAACATACAGGTCTTGGGGAATTAGGGATGATGCCTGCAAAGAACTGTGTACCATAGAAAGGTGCATCATCCCAAATCTCCCCAAGGCATACAACTGAAATGAAGAACAAATACAAGCAACCAGCCAAATAACAGGAGAGGCTAAAGGCATCGAATGTTCCGAAGCCACAACCACCAGGATCAGTCGATTCATCTTGTGCACAAGCATATTGCACCGCGACGAGATGATGGAGGATTGGTTGCCGGAATGGAAGGTGGACGCCCCAGAGGATGTCAAGTCCACCTCTGAGGAAACCAGAGATGCATACGTGGAGAAGGACAAGGGCACAGAAAGTGCGGAGGGAAAAGAGACTCAATAGGACAAGGCTGAAGGACTAGCGGGAGACAAAAGGAAAGCAACCGAAATTCAAAAATCAACGAAAGCGCACTGTAAGAAGCACAAAGCCAATAAACCAAAACTACATCCAATGCTGCATGAAGATGACTGTGAGAGTATCAAAACAAAGGTACATGAGCATTGGGAAGAAACACTTTCTTTGAAGGAGGCTAAACATGAAGAGGCAAAAGTAATCCTTATTCATAACCTCGAAGTAATAAAAACCATGGTTGCAAAGATCGAACAAGCCTAGCAGGACTTGGTTCAATATTAAGACTCCGAGGGGAAGGTCAGGTGGGTCAAGCAGATGGAAGAGGAAGTCACCTACTTTGAACTTGCAACCTCGACTAGTATAGATTGAGCCCACGAACCTTCTTTTTCCAAAAGAGCAGTTGGCCGAGGAAGTGAGGAAGTTGGAACACCTCGACCTTAATGTTGGGATGTTTCCAATTGAGGACTTGCAAAATCTACACATGAAGGTTGTGGAGGAAATTCAATACAGAGGCCTCTCTTTCCACAATCAGAATTTCCAGCTACAAAAGAGCTACGACGAGCTAAAACTTGAATCAACCTGAAGCAACAGGGAATTGTCCAATGTTCAGGAGAGGATCCACAGGATGAAGGAAATAGTATCGGCAATCTGCGCCAAAATTGTCGAGTGCGAAGAAGAGCCAGATGTAGAGGACACTATAATTAATATTGGGGCTAGATTAGAAACTCTTACGGCTGAGATGATGGACATGGAAATTTCCTATAAAGAAAAATTGCAGACTTAGAATCTTAGCAACCTAGCACCCCTAAAGATGACCATGCAGCTCGAAGCAAAGAAGTTCAGGCCACAATAGAAAGCATCTCTGTTGAAGTGCAAGATGTGACGATATGCTAGAGGAAGCTACTACAGTTTTGGCTGCCTTATAGAAAGATGCAGACCTTCAGAAGTTGCAAAACGATCTGCAGCAAAGGCAACAGGAGATCGACACCATGAATGTAGAAATGAAGAATTTTCTAGAAAGGAAAAGGATACAAAAGTTCGTAGAGGAAAAATAGCTCGAGAAATAATTGAAAGCGTTAAGGGGGGGGAGAGGCTATTGCTTATGTGAACTTGCAACACATAGAGGAAGAAGCGCTCGAACTAATGGCGCACATTGATGGAAAGTTAGTAGAACTTCAGTCCATAGAGGGCACAGTGAAAGAACAAACCAAAGAACAAGTCTCGCAGGCGATGTTGGAGACCATTAAAGAGTTTGACCATGAGGCGAAGGAAACAGTTGCAAGCCTTAGTGCTACTTTGCAAGAATTCATTGTGAAGTTGAGTACCAATAGAGGTATGCAGTCGAAGTCACCTAACGCAAGTGGATCAGGGACAATCTACTAGTAAGTGTTAGGGGCCTTTTGGGCATGGAACCCTGATTTCATTAAATTTGGACTTATTCCTAGTTTAAATTGGATTTTTAATAAGTTTAAGAGACATTTCCATAAGGTTTGATAGTATAAGCTGGATGTTAGCTCAAATGGGTATTATTTTATAGTGACAATCCTCATAGAAATTTGGCTTAACCATATTTAAAATCCAATTTGGACTAGGAATAAGTCCAAATTTAATGAAATTGGGGTTATGGCCCAAATGGCACATCTTCGACAAAGCGCAGTGGAAATGCGAAGTCTGAGCAAAGTAAATTGGAAACACGAAGTCCAAGCATAGAGCAGTTATGTTGATGCATAGTGTCGACATAGAAACTAATTTTGGAAATAAATTACAAAGTGAGGCAAGGTAGAACAACGACCTAATTTGGGTAATCCACTCAGCAAAATCTCGTGAGTAGGGTAAGGAGCGGCGCAGAAGTGGAGGAAAGCGACTTGTATCCTTAGTATAGACTAAGGATCAAGGCAGCATGGGTGACAAAAAAATGTGAGAAGAAGAGTGGTGGATCGACGACGACAGAAGGGGAAGAGTGGCAGAAAGGGACCTATCAGTTGGATGTCAGATTCGTTCTTCCATAGCTGCTGCCATTAGAAGAAGCGTCAAAGCCATAGGTGGTGTAGAAAGGAAGCCAAAGTACATTGAATTAGATGTCGATGGTGACAGGCCCGGGGTAGTGGGTTAACTGCACCATCCGCGGGGGGGATTTTTGTGTACGATAGGAATCTTTGCCCACATTCATTGTAAAGACGTGACCATTGGGAACGATCTATAAATAGGAAAATTTTGTAAGGGAAGGGTTGATTTTTTTTTAATCTTTGAGAGGAATTATTGATCAGATAGAAGATATAACATTGATTGAAGAGAGGAAAAAAGGATCTGTAGTTGTGTGTGCAGAGACCTATTGTAGAGAGAAGAGTCTGTAGCTGAGTGCATAGGCTAAAACTGTTGAACCCTTCCCATTAATATATACAACAGTTCTTGTGGAAATAGCTCCCATCCTGGGGGTGAACCATGTAAATACTTGTGTTATGTGATGAATGTGTGATTGTGTATGCTTATGTTATATTTACGTTCATACTTTCTTTTATGAGTATTCACACTTTCATATATATGTTCATGTGTTAATGAATTAGAATAATATGCTAAGTCTTGAATACATGACTGAATGAGCAAGTGATTCTTAGTTTTTCAAATGCATGAGTCATTTTGGTAACCACTAAGTCAACGAAATATGTGTTAAGTGCGATTCCCTGGAAGCACAGTCCTAAGTTTCCGCTGATCGCATTGCATTGCATTAAATTGTATGAGTTTATGAAGTGCACAGTCCCATAAGTGCATTGTAACCTCTAGTATATGCGAATTTGGGAGAACTTCACTTGCACCAGTTCCATAACCACGCATTACTTGATTACAGAAACTTGCTTCTGTAATCCCCCATAACATCCCCTCGGGTGAGACCTTAGTTTGTTCGCAGACTATTGCCAAAAGGGCCGATGAGAAGGCTTTTGTTGGACCACAACTGCAAAGAACCTGGGTCTGTAAGAGAAAGTTAAGGAATGGGGTTGATAGCCAATATATCATTTTATCAAATTCATAGAAGTGGCCACTCTCCCGATCCACCAGTCATGGCGATAGCGAGGTGAGTCACCAAAAATGAAAGGTCTTGCTACATTACAGAGAAAGATACAAAAACAACATCCTAGTGACTTAGAAACATAACTAATTTTAAACTCAATTAATATTACTTGAGAATAATAACATCAAACAAACCCCTGAGAATTCATCATCACATCATGAACTGAATACAGACATAGTTGATGATATTACTCTATTTGAAATTGAGACATTAAAAAATCACACAAATGCTCATGTAATTCCACGTTTGATGAGTATTTTCAAAACCAGTTGTATTTACTATCCGTGAGTCACTAGGTAATATCAACCCTCTTTTTGAAACCTTGATTAACATGCAAAATCCAACAAGTGTCCCTATGGCTTCATCGGGAGCACAATGGAATATATCATCGCAACCTCAATAGTTGCTCAAGGTAGAAATACTTCCAATTTGTACTCTACATCGATCCCAACAATTAGGATACATGTTTATTAGCACAATTTCAACTAGCACTTCAGTGCCAGTTGGTACAGTTTCGGGTTCGAATCCCGGAAGTAAATGCACTTTGTATACAAGAATCCCTATTGAGGGGTGTGCCTTATCAAACATTGGATTTCCATATGGTTTGGCTAATCAAAGTCAAAACAAACAAGGAGTAAACCAAAAATCCTCTTGGTATGCCTAAAACTTGTCCAAATTCTACTTTTGGGGGAAACCCTTCACCATGGAATGGTAATATTCCTGGCAGAAGCAATGAACCATGGAACATTCATGCCAATTGGGGGTTATTCTCCACATATTAGTGGAAATTCCCTAAGGGGTTATCCTCTGACTTATCATAGAACAATGCCTAGGGGAAATCCACCTATCAACCCCATTCCTCAATGGAGTGGGGATGTTTCAAGGAGTATCCAATATTCTTTGGGCCCACCTCCAAAAGGAGGAAATCAACCTTGGAATGCTTATAAAAACCAAGGAAACAATCAATGGTATGGTGATATTCCGGAAAGTAACCAATCTTTTTGGGGACTACCTCCGCAAGGGGGGAATCCATCCATTCATCCTGTTCCACCATGGAATGGACAACATTCAGGAAGTAACCAATCTTTTTGGATGCCACCTCCGCAAGGAGGAAATCAACCTTGGAATTATTTTCAATCCCAAGTTCAATCACCATGGTGTGGTTGGGATATAAGAAGTATCCGATCTTCTCGGGCCCCACCTCAGTAAGGAGGAAATCCACCCATTGGTCATGTTCTAGGAAGTACCCAATCATCTTCTGGTCATTCTCCGAAAAGGGGAAACCCACCTTTGAATTCTTATCACACCCAAGGACCATATCAATGGAGTGGTCAGGTTCTAGAAATTAACCAATCTTTTTGGGGCCTAACCCAGAAAGGGGGCAATCCAACCATTAACCCCATTCCACAATGGAGTGGTTGGGTTCTAGGAAGTAACCAATATTTCTAAAACCAACCTGCAAAACCTACATTTGATCCATCTAGGCCACCACATGGACCTCATGCCAATGGTATGATGGATTTCGTCGAGGAACTTGAGCATATTACCCAACCTTTGGGACACGTTTCTATTCATACTTCTCAACCATAGCTAGCCATGGAATGCATCAAAGCGCTAATCCTTCCAACACTTCTTACATATTCATATTCTCATCGATAGACCCAATAGGAAAGAAGAATAAGTATAAGGGTGAGCTAAGTGCTAGTCCTTCCCAGAATTCTGAAATACTTATAGTCCAATCCAAAGACCTTAGGAAAAATAAGAAGAAATACAAGAGTAAGCAAAATGCTATCTTTGGGAAAAAAGATGCAGCACCGAACATGATTCAATATGGTGGGAAACAACAACCCACTATTTTGACATTGGTACCCCCTCAAGGGGGAAACCATCCAACCCCCCGACAACCGGGAAATGATCCCAACGCCAATGTCTTCATGTGTGATCATGAGGTGAACATTCAAACAAGACTTGATTCTTATGATGTCTCTCCTATTAGATCCGATCAATCGGTATCTCAACCAAGTGGTTCTCTCTCCATTGAGAAACCATCCATAGATTTAGTACCACACGCCCCCAAAGGTGTTCTACGTAGAACAATGCATAATCCTAACATGCGAGCTACTCAGAACGGTAATGTTCTTGAGGACCTAGCTCAAGTACATTGTGCCATGTCGTCCTTGGAGGTATCTCAATGAAGGTTTAGGGTATGAAACTTTTACAGGTCGAAGGTAACATCCCCATGTACCTTGTGTCCAAAGCATAGCATCTGATTCATTATACTTTGTGAGATATGATCCGTACAAAATAGCATTTCTGCCTCTTCCAAATCTCAGTCATAAACAGGTGACCTAGGAAAAAATGTCACAAATTAGGCTAGGAAGCTCGAAATGAAATTCTATAAAAAGGGATAGTAAGAGCACAGACTTTAGTTTCTCAGGTAATTAGAGGCCAAAGTTGAACGAGTGACACATGGCATGCCGTACAAGTTCTCTATCATGTTTTATCCCATAAACAGGTCACGTTGCAACACTTGCCATAACTCTCTCTCAGAGAATGCAATTGAGGTTAGACCTATGGGGTTGGAAAGATGACAGGCTAGGATACCACAGGCCGAAGTTTTAGACCTTCTAGATTCATAATTTCATAGATGTACCAGAAACAATAAGGCACACACTTTTGTCAAAACATAATTGGATTCTGAACACCTTCATTCTTGGCTTGTCATTGCTGCGGGAATTTAGGGCTTTGGAGAAAGTTGGAATTTTTTTAATAGGAGACCATAGCTGAATGCTCCTCATCAAAATAGAAATTTAGAGACCAAGATCAAATTTTTTGGTTGGGCAGAAGGTCGGGCTTGATCAAACCCTAGTTCGAGATTTTGATCGGAAAGGTAGAAAATTACGGCTTTTGCAAAAGTTGGAATTTTTTAAATCTGTGACCAAGACTGGAAGCTCCTCATAAAAATCAAATTTTAGAACACAAGATAGAACCTTTTGGATGGGCAAAAGACCAGGCTTTATCAAAACCTAGTTTGGGATCCTGTCTAGAAGATCCAGAAGTTTGAAAGGCAATTTTGAGGGGTCAAATTTTGCAGTTTTAAAAATTGAAGTATACCAGCTTGATCAACTCAAGAAGACACATGTTTCCATCCATTTAGAAGTTTGAAATTCAAAATTTGAATTTTTAGGGTGTCTCTGACAAACCCTAATCCAGCTCCAGATCTAGTCTCAGCAAATCAAATTGGATTGGTTTGATCCTAGAAGAGAATGAATTGGACACCTGCATAAGTGAAGAAGTTCCAGTTCCAGAGGGAGATAAGGATAAGGCCTTACATAAGAAGAATACAAGCAATCTCGACAGGTATGACTTGAAGAGATACAGGTATGTTTGTGAAATTTGTTCATGATTAAGTTTATGATATGTTTGTATTCATATTGTTAGTACAATCTTGATTAATCTTAGACTTGTCTTATCACCTTAGCAAAAGTATGAATGCTTGTAGACATTCATTGATTAGGGTTATGACACTTATGATTGCACTAATGCACCATGATGTTGTATGAGGTTGATGTTGTCTGCTAACATGAAAGGTACATCAAGAAAGACAGATCAAATTCTAGTTCATGAACATATGACCATGGTGACATGAAGACAAAGACTCATACATAGTCATGAATCACATAGAAGCTCTACTTATGAGGTATGTATAATTTTTGTTCTACAATGATTAACTTATGAGTTATGTAGGTTACTAAGCACAAGTCATTGAAGAGAACAAGAAGACATTGTTTGGGTGTGTTAGACATAACTAGCTAACATGATATTCTAGGTATGTTTTTCCTATATCAAGTTAGAATACTACCTTGCATTAGGATATTATACTTTTGTATGAATGATAATGAAAGTTAGAAGTTTAAGTAATCAAGGGTTTATGCATATTATGTTTCTTACTTTGATTGATGATATGACTAACCAGAAGAGTCCTATGGTCAAATAAGATTATGCATGAATAAAAGAAGTCTTCCCTGAAACCTTGAATACTAATGCTTGTGATAAATTACATGTGTGTGAAATAATCATTGTTGTGGGGAAAATGCACTTATAGTTCAGGGGAGAAACTACCAACTTATGGTGATAAAGATAGACTTACAAGCATTCTACAAGTACAACAAGTAAATGAAGAGATTACGGTTTAGAGATGTAGGCACCTTATTCAGAAGGTTGATCCTAGCTTTGCCTCCCTCGCTCTTCAATGCTTATCCAGTGTTGCAATGCCCAAACCTGCAAAAAAACTTGATACCTTTCTCAAATACATTTGACTACACATATAAAACTGATATTCATAGTAGAAGAAGAAATCAGATTATAAACAAACTATAATCGAATCTGAGGCACATTAATAGGTCATATTTGGAAAGAGAAGAACGTCTGATCTTTATTGATGAATGAAAGCAAGTACATAAAGTTATACCTTCCTTCAAGCTTGGCACTTCAGAAAACCTAGATTCAAGGTCTCCTGCTTCTGTTCTCCAAGGATTCCAACCTCTAATCAACTGTGCTAGGGTTTACCAGAAACTAAGCACAAGAGAGGGGGATGAGGGTCTCCATTCCTCTAGCATAACTTTGTAATTGGGCTTAGTCCCCTCACATGGCCCTTCTACTCTCCTTATATAGTCAGTGAAGGATAGGAAAAGAAGTTATAACCGAGTAGGAGGTTCCCCAACTAACTTAACTTCCCAAAATTTCAAGATTTTGACCAAAACAGGGGTGTACGCTACTCTACAATAGACAAAGTAGCGTACATATGGAGTTGAGCACTACTATTTCAACAGTGGATTCTCACTCAGTAGGGTACACACGCTACTATCATGCTTGTGTACCAGTGCTCATATTAAAAAATGGCCAAAAATAGGCTTTTCTGCTCATTTTCAGGAGATGGTTTGGTGTGGAAAAATGTTCCTAAGGGTCATATACATCAAATGGGTCAAGAATGAGGTAATTTCAACCATTTTTAGTGTCCCAAATGACTCGTCCATCCACAAATATCCTGTTGTGTGACTGAACTTGATCTCAAGAAGTGTCGTCATGCGACCAAGGGAAGCAAGTGTCATCACGGATGGAGAGGTGTCATTTCAAGCTATAACAGATGCCCCCTAATGTATGAGGTCAGAGGGAGTGCAGGAAACGATGGTCGAAATACATTATAAATAACAAAGAGTTGAATCATGGAGGAACAGAGAAACCAAGAATCATAGGCTCAAATGAAGTACCTGAAAGCAAAGGCAATGTCAGACAAAATTATCCTTGGGGTAACTGTCTATGTTCAAATAATGGAACATGACCTCCAAGAGGATACAATAATGATCCAAATATCGATGCATATATCATGGCCACTAAAATACAAGCATGGATCCATGAGGAACATAAGTGTAAACATAGCCACATAAATACAAGGTGGATCTATGTAAACTGGAGAACATAGCCATAGAGAACAAGCTGGATTTATGTCTCATCAAGAGCCAAAAAGAGTGTAGCTCAGTCTTGCGCAACTTGGGCGATAACATAAATGAGGTGATGCTATCGAGGATCCCAAGGTCTTCATCCAAAAACAACCCAAGGTACAAACCTATCCATGCAAATAAATGAGTTGTTGTCGAACATGGGAGGTATCGTTTGATTACCGGTCATTGATGAATACCGTTAACAAACGCGAGGGTGTCCACCAATAATGAAAATGGAACCCAAGGTACCTAGTACATTCAAGCAAGTGTGAATATATGGTCTTGCTGTCGAACACTTGAAGAATCCATCGGATAGGAGACATTGATGTATTCTCATCTATCCAATAGCGAGGGAAACTACCACTAATTACTGCAATCCCCAAGGTACTAACTGAAACTCTATACTTCATTCCCAGAGCACAATGAGTTGAAGTCGATGGGAAGAAGTCCATTGGAAGGGAGGCCTTAATGCATCCTCCATCATCCAACACGAGGGACACTCAATAGGTATGAGCTGATTTGGAGTAGGACTGAACACATGATGAAACATACTAACACTAAGAAATGGCTAACACATGAGTTCGAGGCAACTGCAGAATGGCCAACACAAATTATATCCTTGAACATTGAGCACAACACAAGAGTGACTTAGGCAGCTTTTAACACAAAGAGACCATGATACAAATCTGCAATGTAGGAGACATTAACAGATTCTCCAAATGATTGGAGGACTAACAAAACGAAGGAGTAGGAACTCTGAGATCAAGTTTACCCTAAGGCCAACACTAGAACCCAACTTGTTTGATGGACTCAAAACAGGTGCTTCGTTCAAGGAGATAGTTGACTTGCTGCCATCATATTGAAAGATATTTTAACATTCTCCCCTTCCCTTTCCTTTTTCATTTTTTAACAAGCTTGACAACGAACTAAAGCATGCTGGATGGTATTTTCATATTTAAGGAGTCTAAAAAACATAGAAGAAAACTCCATACACCTATCTGTGGATTTTATATTGAGCCCGGATTGGTCTGTGCTCGACGGTGTTTTCTTGCTTATAGAGTTGAAAAACTTAAACAGTCATCTATACACCTATCCGTGGATTTTATATCGAGCCCAGATTGGTATGTGCTCGGCGATGTTTTCTTGTTTATAGAGTTGAAAAGCTTAAAGAGTCCTCTATCAACCATCTCGTGGATTTCACATCGAGCCCGAGTAGGTGAATGCTCTCTTGGTGTTTTCACATTTCGAGAGTCTGAAAACCCTAAAGACGACTCCAAAGGTCCTTTTTCGTAAACTTAGTCTCCTTCCCCGAAAAAGTGTAAAATAATGGAAGAACTCTTCTAGCGCATACAAAAGTATACCTAGAGTATACCTTTTCTGTAAATTATCCACCAAGGCTTGGAAAAGGGGTAATTCTATACCTAAGTGGATGTTGGTTCAGTTATTTTAACGAGCCCGAAAAGACAACTATGCTTGGCAAACTTTTCCTATTTAAGGAGTCTGAAAAGGGATTAAAAGAACTCCATAGGGATATTTTTCGTAAAGGTTTAACGAGTCCGGAAAAGTAAACTCATGACCTCCTTACTGTTTTTAATGAGCTCAAAGGAGATAGGAAAATGCTCATAACTTCCTTACTGTTTTTAATGAGCTCGAAGTGAAAATGAAAGAAATGCTCATAGCCTCCTTACTATTTTTAACGAGCTTGAAGGAAAGGTGGAAGAAATGCTCGTAACCTACTTACTATTTTTAACGAGCTCGAAGTGAAGGTAGAAGAATGCTCGTAATGGGAGGAGACGAGTGTTAGGCACATGCGAAACTAGCTCCAAGCGCATGGAACAAAGCTATGCTTAATGCAAGGAACATGAGCAAGATAAGTACACTTACGGTGTGTCTCCTCCAGGTAAAAGGTGTCAAATTGTGAGGTAAAAATGATACAAGGCTTAGCGGAAATGAGATCAGAGATGGAGGCTTATACAACGGGCTCAAAGCGTGGAAGCTAGCATCAGGATCATTAGCACAAGTGAGATCATAACAGATGCACATACAACTTGAACATAAATATGGGAGCCTTATCAGGGATGCCCAGAAATAGATGAGGAAGAAATATATGAGGCTTCTTCTCAAATTCATGGTAAATCTAAAAAGGCTCTCGAGCCTATGAGAAAAACTCAGCATGGGTACCAAAATGGCATAAGGGTGCTGACTAGGGTGACCCACGTTAGGTAGGCTCTGCTGTTGGACTGGTGAACGATGCATAAAGAGATGGCTAACACACCAATATTCAATAGGTTCGACCCTATGGCGAATTCGGATGGCAAAAGGTTCAAATGCAACATAACAATAGGGAAGCGTAAACCTATATGCAAGGTTCCAAATATACCTTACATGGTTGCACAAGGTGTTGAAAAGGACCAGTAAGCAAGTATACATCTAGCTAAGAATCTTGTCTCCAAGAAACATTAGTACCAGGATCATATCTAAAACATATGTAAAGAAAGATCCGATACAAGTCACTGTGGTAGAAATACTCTCAACTTCACTATCATCAACAGTAGGCATAAACAAGGCATAGTTTTCAATTGAAGACTCTATGGTACCCAAGCCCGAAGACTTACAATCAACAAGATCAACTTCAGGATGAAGATCAAATTTGAAGGACATGATGGAATCTGCAGAAACAAATTCATCATCACGGGAGTTGAAAATTCTAGAAGCAGAATCAAACTCAGCAAGAACACCGATTTACGGATCTATAGGAGAGTCCAAAGACTCAATAGTAGGAAGATCAGACTTTAAGGTCAAACCGGGGCTAGACATAACTGTGACTGGATCAACATACAAATGAATGGCAGACTATACTATGGACTCTAGGAAAACTTCATCGGAAGGAAGTATATCATCCTAGATAGAACACATATCTAAACATTCAGATGGAGGTGTCACTTGGTCAAAAGCTGGGACCAAGTCCTGAGAAGGTAAGCATGAACTCAAAGACTTCTTCTCAGTAGCAGTTGAACTCAAGGAACAATATGCCACATAAGTCCCATGTGACATAGTAGTGCCTAATGACGAGGGATCTGACTAGTCTACAGTTGGGTAATAAGGAGGATCAATGAATGCAAGATGGTCGATAGTGACGATGCTTTCGTTATGAGGGAAATGCATCACACGAAAGAGCGTAGACACCACAGCATGCATAGCATAAATGTAATCATGCCCGAGGATCATATCAAAATCCACAGGGTCCTTTAAAACCATAAAATCAACTAAAACTGTTTTTCCACCCAAAGTAATAGGTGCCTGATGGAGGAATCCGATCGGTTCACTAGGTCTTATATCAAAGGTCAACGGCCAATTAGTAGATGGAATAACATTAGGGAAACGCAAATCTCTCCAATAATAAGTGGATAAGATACTAACAGAAGCAACTTCATCAATAATGCATTCATCAACCATATGGTTCCCGATATCAACCTTTATCTAGAAAGGTGTCGAAGAAGGAAGACGAGGCTCTGCTAGACTATTCCAATCAAAGGAAACAATCCTAGGGCTTGGTAGGGGTTCACATGGCACAGATGAAGTGCCCCCTTTTTTAGGAATATCCAAACTGGTAATGCAGAAGACTTCAGCAGTAGGTGCATCAATCTCTGAAGGACTGATGGGATCGATCGAAGACTACATCGATTCGATCACTTCACTCTCCGAAGGAAGAGTGGGGTTGACCAAAGATTGAATTGGTTCAACCACTTTATCAACCAAAGGTTGATCTGACTGTAGGGAATCTATAGACAACTCAGGAACAGAGGTTCCTTCAGACATGGACCACACTCTTCGTGCCTCTGGAATGGTAGGGCATCGGTGAGTAAGGTGATCTCCCTCGCAAAACTTACAAGGGAACTTAAGCTTCTGTTTGTTTGGTTTGTCAACAATGTCAACTCCCTCAGCATGACTTGAAGTGGCTGATCTAGTGTCTCTAGTATGATTCACAAGAATTGGTGACTTGTCATTAATATGACTAGCAGTGATCAATGACGTGTCCTCAACATGACTGACAGTGGTTGAAGACAAACTTTCAGTATGATTTTCAGTGACTAAAAATTTTCTTCTAGCATGACCTCCAGAGGCTAGGTAGGTGCCCCCTGCATGACTTGCAGAGGCAGGGTGCTTGCCCCCAGCATGAGTTGCAGAGGCTGGGTTGTTGGCCCCTTGTTTTGGCATCTTCTTCCTATTCTTCCTCCGTCTATTCCTTTTAGAATATTGGCTACTAGTATTGCTACTTTCGCCACATGAGGTAGAAGGAGGAGGAGAATATGTTACTGGAAAAGGAGTGTGATGCACCTGCAACAATTAATTAATATGAATATGTGAAATAGCAGAAATGACAGAACTCAGAATCACTTTTATATTGATCACAGGCCACTTTGAGGGGACAACCTCCTATGAGCAAGCTCAATACAAATAACTTCACGGTGCCTTCATAGGTCTCAACACACACTTATATACTAAGTCTAGGCGCCAATACTATGGGTCAAAACCATGGGCCACTACAAACTATGGATCAACAATACTAAGGGTGACTTACAAAGCATATGCACCAACAACAATAACACAAACTATTGATCAACAAATACTACGGGACGACTTACAAAGCATATGCGTCCAACAACAACATACTAACAAAGTAAAGACATGGGTTCCTAACATCCCCTCCCCTTTAAAAAAAAGCTTTGTCCTCAAAGCTTTAGATGTGGAAATTGTTGTTGAATCTGAAGGAGTGGTTCCCATGTAGCATCCTCTGGTTGCATGCTGTGCCACTGAATTAAGACCTCTGTGATAGAGCGAGAGCGAAGCTGACGCGTGCGCCGATTGAGGATGGCCTCTGGCTCCAAAAGGATGGATCCTTCATTATCTAGTTCGGGTAAAATCGTTTGTCCACTGATGTTGGTGCCAAGAACATTCTTCAGACAAGAGACATGAAAGACTGGATGAATGCGAGAAGAAGGAGGAAGTTCCAATTTATAAGCAACAGACCCAATCTTCTGAAGAATTTGATATGGCCCATAGAACTTTGGAGCGAGCTTATGACACCCTTTGAGTTGCAAGGAGGATTGTTTGTACGGCTGGAGATGAAGAAAAACCATATCATCGACTTGAAAAGTGCGCTCAAAACGGTGTCGATCAGCTTGTTGCTTCATGCGTTTTCTTGCCATGTGAAGATTGTCCCACAAAATGCGAAGAATCTGATCGCAGTTTCGAAGGACCGTGTCAACTTCCTGAACTGGTGAACTGGTGGGGGTGTATGGAAGAAGAGGTGGAGGTGCTTGACCATAGACTGCTTCTAATGGGGTAATTTTAGAGGCAGTGTGGTAAGAGGTATTGTACCACCATTTAGCGAGAGGGAGCCACTTTTCCCACTGATGTTGTTGTTCCGAGGTGAAGCAACGAAGATAAGTTTCCAAGCATTTATTGATAATTTCAGTCTGACCATCTATTTCTGGGTGATACCCTGAACTCATCTTCAGTTTGGTGCCAGTGTGGCGAAATAGTTCTGTCCAAAAATGACTAGTGAAAGTCGCATCACGATCCGAGACAATGGAAGAAGGGATGCCATGAAGATGAAAGATCTGGTCCAGGAAAATTTGAGTGATGGAGGAGGCTGTATAGGGATGGCTGAGAGCACAAAAATGACTATATTTGGAGAGGCAATCAACCACAACGAGAATCACTGTCTTCCCGCCAGATTTAGGGAGCCCTTCAATGAAATCCATAGAAATATCTGTCCAAATCTGTGTAGGTATGGGCAAGGGTTCACGAAATCCTGGAAGGAGTGTTCTTTCACCCTTATTGCACTGGCAGGTATCACATTCAGCCACCATCTATTGAATTGTCTGTTTCATGCCCTGCCAAAAGAAGTTACGCCGTGCTCATTCATACGTTTTGAGGAACCCAGAGTGCCCTGACGATGGAGAAGCATGGAGTTCATAGAAGATAGCCTATTTAAGATCTGTGCTCTGGGGAAGCACCAGACGACCCTTGTATCGCAGAGAAGCACCATCCCAAGAGTAATGTGGTACAGCAGAAGGGTTGTTGGTCAAGTGTTGGATGATTTGAGATAAGGAAGAGTCATTGACATAACCCTGTTGAACATATTGCAACCAATTTGGGACAAGCATAGAAATAGATGAAAGAGAACCTTGGGCATCAAATGTACGAGAAAGAGCATCTACCACAATATTGTCTTTACTCTTCTTGTAAGTGATCTCATAGTCATAACCCATGAGTTTGCCAACCCATTTCTGTTGTGTCGGGGAGGAGACACGCTAGTCCAAGAAATATTTCAGACTCTAGTGATCAGTCTTGATGCATAAATGATTCCCTAATAGGTATGAGCGCCACTTCTGTACTGCATGCAAAATAGCCATCATTTCCTTCTCATAGGTAGAGGCAGCTAAATTCTTTCCTGAAAGGGCTTTGTTGGTGAACGCAATGGGGTGTTCATCTTGAAGGAGAACATCACTAAGTCCATTGCCACAAGCATCACTCTCAATAGTGAATGGCTTGGAAAAATCGGGCATAGCTAGCATAGGTGTAGTACACATAGCTTGTTTTAGTTTGTCAAATGCACACTGAGCAGCAGGTGTCCATGTAAAAGCATCCTTTTTCAATAGAGTAGTTAATGGAGCTGCAATCTTCCCATAATCCTTAACAAACTTGCGGTAGTAGCCAGTCAACCCCAAAAAACCATGAAGGCTCTTGAGTGTCTGAGGATGCGGCCAATTGTTCATGGCATCGATTTTGGTAGGATCCACGCAAACCCCTTGTGTTGAGATAATGTGCCCGAGATACTCAACTTCCTTCTGTCCAAAAACACATTTAGACTGCTTGGCATGGAGATGATGGTCAGAGAAAAGTTGCATGACAAGATCTAGATGCTAGAGATGTTCATCCCATGTTTTACTGTAGATGAGGATATCATCAAAGAATACCAGAATGAATTTCCACCAGTAGGGTCGAAATATTTTATTCATTAAGGCATGGAACGTGGAAGGAAAATTAGTGAGGCCAAAGGGCATGACCAAAAACTCATAATGGCTATCATGTGTGTGGAAAGCTGTTTTAGGGATATCATCCTCATGAACCCGAATTTGATGATACCCACAACGAAGATCCAACTTGGAGAAAAAGTGAGCCCCATGAAGCTCATCAAGAAGCTCATCAACAACAGGAATTGGAAACTTATCCTTGATGGTGAGGTGATTAAGTGCTCGGAAGTCAATGCAGAGGCGCCATGACCCATCTTTTCTGCGGACAAGAATAACTGGAGAAGAAAAAGAACTAGTGCTTGTGCGAATAATACCTTGCTTCAATAAGTCCCGAACGAGCATTTCAATCTCCGTTTTTTGGTGAAATGAGTAGCGATAGGGCCTGATGTTGGGAGGAACGCTACCAAGAAGGTGCTGAATACGATGGTCTTCTGGCCTGGAAGGTGGCAATCCCACTGGTTCAGCAAAGACACCTGTATATCGATCCAAAATTTGTTGTAGATCCAAAGGAGTAGTGGAGACCGTTGATGGTTGCATCTGAATGGAATGGATCTGAGCGATGACACGATGTGAATTCTTCTTGAGGATTTTTTCCATGTGATGTGAACTGATGACACTGAGAGAACCTGGTTGTAATCCTGTCAATGTGTGTTTTTGTCCATTGAAGGAAAACTGCATCCAAAGTTCAGCAAAATCCCATAAGATAGGGCCAAGTGTGCGTAGCCATTGAGCGCCCAAAACCACATCACATCCGCCTAAGGGCAAGGCAAACATGTCAGAGCACAAGGTATAATCTCCCATAGAGATACGCACATTTCGACACTTCCATTTGCAAGGTAAGGTGCCCCCATTGGCAACCATGACTTCAAAGTTGGAGCAAGGATGGATAAAACAATAAGCTTGTTTGGCGATCTGAGGGTCAATGAAATTATGAGTGCTACCAGAATCAATGAGTATTGTAAGAGGAAGCTTCTTGAAGTAACCCCTGACCCGCATTGTTTGGGGGGTGGTGATTCTACGTAAAGCATGGAGAGATATCTCTGGATGGTCATCCTGAGACGGAGGGTCAATAGGCGGTTCCTGAATGTTGACTGGAGCATCTAGTGTTTCTGGATCTTCGTCACCAATTTCAGAGCCAGGCAGAGACTCCACATCCAAGAGATAGAGCTTTTGCTGAACACATCTATGTTCCCGAGTGAATTTCTCATCACAATTATAGCAAAGCCCCTTTTCTCTGCGTGCTTGCATCTCTGTTTCAGACAAACGCTTGATAGGAGTCGGTCGAGGAGCCTGCGGTATAGGTGGTCGTTGAGAACCCATATTTCGGAAGGGAACAAAAGTGGGCTTGGAGCGTTGTTGGGCTGCAATCTTGTCTTCTGCCAACTTAGCCAACCCTAGGGCTTCCATCATTGTGGTGGGACAAAACATTTTGACCTCAGAGCAGATGGCATCCTTTAGACCACTGATAAAACAATTCCGGTAAAAGTCATCAGACAATCCTTCGGTGTGGTTGGCTAGGTTCTCAAATTCAGTTTGATACTCTCTCATAGTGCCAATTTGGCGAAGTTTAGTGAGGGATCATGTGAAGTCATCAAAAGTACTAGGGCCAAATCATTGCAAAAGAAGCTGGCAAAAGTCTGACTGTTTGGGCTCTGGATGAGCCTTGATGTAACAACGGTACCATTGAAGAGCTTCCTGTTCTGAATGAAAGGATGCCAGCGAAACTTTGTTGTTTTCAAAAGTATTATGCAGACTGAAATACTGTTCTGCACGATAGATCCATCTAGTTCGATCAATACCATTGAAGTGAGGAAAATCAAGCTTCGGATCACAGAAATTGCTGGAAGAAGAGAACCCATTGTCTGATGAAGACTCGCACTGCCGTTTGTTGTTCATAGCTGAATGTTCAAGATGGAGGCCAAAAAAATTTTCATTGAGATCCTGGAGTTTGGCTTGGATGGCTGCAAGTGCTTCTTCCATGGTTTTTGCTCCTGCACGGGTGACAACCATAATCAGGAGTTTTTTTTCCAGACTGGAGCAGCTACGGCTCGGAAGGGATCTAGAACAGCGTCGAATGGATTGAAAATGGATGGATCTGGAATGGCTTGCAAAATGGATCTGAAACGACGCAGTAGTGATCGACAATAGTTCAGCTGAAAGCAGATATGGACCCCAGATATGTGCAGCTTCCTAATAGTTCAGGGGTTTCACTCGGCCACCAATGCTGTCTGATGGCTTGCGTATTGGGGTAGTACCCCTCACTCCACGGCTCAGGTAAAACTGATAACCGCTTTGCCACAAACGATAGCTCTTGGTTTACCTCACGGGTGGGAACTAGTCAATTAGGTAGGGGTCATCGCCCTTTTCGCTGGCAGGTCCTCTCAATGGGCCAACTACTTCGAGGTTCCTGTGCTACTCCTCACAATGAGTTTTAGGGCTTATGTCCAAGTACTTCTAACAGTTAAGCGGATAGGGATTATTCCCAAATCCGAACCTGCAACAGCTGCGAAAATAAAAATTGGCATAAATTTCACCCAGCGAGCCCAAGAAAGTGCTCTGATACCAGATGTGATGCGCCTGCAACAATTAATTAATACGAATATGCGAAATAGTAGAAATGACAGAACTCATAATCACTTTTATATTGATCACAGGCCACTTCAAGGGGGCAACCTCCTATGAGCAATCTCAATACAAATAACTTCACGGTGCCTTCATAAGTCTCAACACACACTTATATACTAAGTCTAGACACCAATACTATTGGTCAAAACCATGGGCCACTATAAACTATGGATCAACAATACTATGGGCGACTTACAAAGCATATGCGCTAATAAAAATAACACAAACTATTGATCAACAAATACTACTGGACGACTTACGAAGCATATGCGTCCAACAACAACATACTAACAAAGTAAAGACATGGGTTCCTAACAAGGAGGCACAGGGTTCTGATGCTCTTGATTTGAGGTGCTCACAAAAGAAGCGTCAGGAGCATGCAAGGAATTCAGAGTGGAAAACAACCAAACTGGTAGCCCTATGGTGAATCCAGGAAGATTCAAAGTAGCCATTAAGGGAGTACCAATGTTTCCAATGAATCGAACAACACAAGGATCCCCCGGAATAGGGGTACCTTGATTGGCACTCGCCGGAATGCTAGACATAGTTTCCTGCTCAAATGAACAAGAAGTTCTCTAAGGAAAACTAAAACAAGTAGCACAAAGAGCACACCACTAAAAAAGGTCCTAGGTAAATCAAACCAGGAAAACAGATGCCTTCCATAGAAGAGTCTGGGATGATGAGGGCCCAGAACAGATCAATGAAGGATGAAGAATAGTTACCCAGGTTCCACAATACAATGACTAAGGGTGCAAGCACTGGAATCACTGAACCGCCCTCCCAAAGACCTGCAAGGGATTTCCTCCCATGTGTGTCCTAGGTACAGCAGATATACCCTCCGTTGTCACCTGTGTATGAACCTATGGTCAGATACTAAGGATACGATAACACCAAAAACTCCTGGGGGAACAGTCGTTGGTCGAATCAGAAGGCGTGGGCAGGGTAACTGAGCCCGAAACTCAAAAGAGTCCCCAAACACGATCCAATCCTAGTATATGCTCGAAACAGAAAGTTGGAGGAGTATTCCCAACAATCTGATCTCACAAGACCTACTGCATAGATCCTGGGCAAGCTTTGAATGAAGTGGGTTTACCTGTGATAGTCGAACTACGATTTTTGCGTAATGTGTGATCTTGGGTGGTTTAAGGTGTTTTAAACTCCTAACCAAGACTAGTTGGTGTAGTGTAACCTAGAAAAGAAAATGTTGCTAGTACATTTTATTAGAGTTCATTTTAAAGGTTACTTGCTTACTCAAAAAGGTAGTGGGTGTGTGAGAGTGGTTATAATAGAGATAGAGTACTGAAAATGAAATATTTACCACCAAACAAATCTTTTCTTTTCAATGCAAGTCTTAAAATTATGATCTAGAATGCATATGCAAATGCAATTTTTAATCTTTCGAATGCAAAATAGGTAAACATAAAGTCTAAACTCAAAACCTAAGAATGCAGCTACTCAAACAAATAGGTATGCAAAAGAAAACTTGTTCTTTTTTATGCAAAGCACTCTAAAATCTTTTAAGCCACTTGCAAGGTACTCTATTCAGAAGATAAATCAAAATTCTTTATGCTTTCAAAGGTAAGAAACAAAACTGAAACTAACCTATTATCAAAGCAAAGCAAAGAAACTTTCAGGTTTTCTTTATTGAAACAGTAAAAGATACCAAATATGACTTTCAAATTCTTATAGATGTAAGCATGCCAACCATTGGGAAAAGAGTACAAAAACTACTTTTAGACCCAAACGAAGAAAATGACCTATGAAGAAGTATGGTATGGTAAAGTCAGGTCTGCACATAAACAATTCAAACAAGGTCTTGAACAACAGCCAAAACACTTGAGCTTTCACTACAAAAGAAAAACTAAAAGCATAAGGGAGGATAAGAAACCAACCTAAAAGAGAAATTTCACTCAAATAGATTCAAACAGGGTCAAGAAGACTCAAGAGGTTTCAAATCCAGTGGAAATGGGACAAGCAGGTACAGTCAGACTCAAATTAGGGTACAAAACACCAAACGGGTCCACAACGCCACAACTTCGGTCAACAAACCCCAAAACATTACAAACAAGCCCAAATTGATCAAAAGAGGTTCAAATCATGAATGTAGGATTAGTACAAGGATTGGAGACCACTTATAGTGGTTTAACTCAGACCTAGGGTCATCAGGGACCCCAAAAAATGTAGCCACAACCCCCAGATTTGGGTCCACAACCCAAAAACTCAAAAATTTCAAATCCAGATTTTGAGCGCTACTGTGTATGAGGCATACCAGCGCCCATAGCAGGATGGGAACTACTGTGCAGAGGAAAAGTAGTGTATGGGCACTACTGTGTTGTACAAATAGTAGCGTACAGGTGGAAAAAGTTGGAAAAATGGGGTTAAAACCCCCACACCTGGGTCCACAAGGGTTTGCAATGGCTGGGAAGGGTCTATAAGAGCCAAGGATGGTCAAACAGAGCCTACTAACTGATCCTAATCAAGAAATGAACAAAGACCATCAAACAAGACTGAAGAAATGACCTTGGATACCCCTAAGCAGTTAGGCTTTCCCCAGCGGAGTCACCACTCTGTTGTGGGGAAAATGCACCTATAGTTCAGGGGAGAAACTACCAACTTATGGTGATAAAGATAGACTTACAAGCATTCTGCAAGTACAACAAGTAAATGAAGAGATTAGGGTTTAGAGATGTAGGCACCTTATTCAGAAGGTTGATCCTAGCTTTGCCTCCCTCGCTCTTCAATGCTTATCCAGTGTTGCAATGCCCAGACCTGCAAAACAACTTGATACCTTTCTCAAATACATTTGACTACACATATAAAACTGATATTCATAGTAGAAGAAGACATCAGATTATAAACAAACTGTAATCGAATCTGAGGAACATTAATAGGTCATATTTGGAAAGAGAAGAACGTCTGATCTTTATTGATGAATGAAAGCAAGTACATAAAGTTATACCTTCCTTCAAGCTTGGCACTTCATGAAACCTAGATTCAAGGTCTCCTACTTCTGTTCTCCAAGGATTCCAGCCTCTAATCAACTGTTATAGGGTTTACCAGAAACTAAGCACAAGAGAGGGGGATGAGGGTCTCCATTCCTCCAGCATAACTTTTTAATTGGGCTTAGTCCCCTCACATGGCCCTTCTACCCTCCTTATATAGTCAGTGAAGGATAGGAAAAGAAGTAATAACCGAGTAGGAGGTTCCCCAACTAACTTAACTTCCCAAAATTTTGAGATTTTGACCAAAACAGGGGTGTACGCTACTCTACAATAGACAAAGTAGTGTACATATGGAGTTGAGCGCTACTGTTTCAATAGTAGAGTCGCGCTCAGTAGGGTACACATGCTACTATCATGCCTGTGTACCAGTGCTCATATTAAAAACTGGTCAAAAACAGGCTTTTTTGCTCATTTTTAGGAGATGGTTTGGTCCGAAAAAATGTTCCTAAGGGTCATATACATCAAATGGGTTAAGAATGAGGTAATTTCAACCATTTTTAGTGTCCCAAATGACTCCTCCATCCACAAATGTCCTGTTCTGTGATTGAACTTGATCTCAATAAGTGTCATCATGCGACCAAGGGAAGCAAGTGTCGTCACAGATGGAGAGGTGTCATTTCAAGCTATAACAATCATGGCCATACATGTTAAGTTTATTTAGGATCATAATGTTTTGATAGTATTGAGATTATACTAATGGATGTATGATCATGTATGAGATCTTGAGGATGACATTAGTGCACACTTAAGCATCCATAGTGGCCCAGGATGAATATAAGTTCAAAGACAGATAATCCAAGAAGAAAAGATCAAGAGGGAGCACTCTCCAGTAGTTCCTGCAAGGAAGCAAAGATTGAGAGGGAGTCCACCCAAAAACTAAACAAAGATAAGTATTTAATTGTCATTTCTTATTACTTAAATGATGTTGTTAATTCATGTACACACTTATGTTCCTAGATTTAGGTTGTGTATTATGCATATTAGAATAACTGCATTAATGAACAATATACTACTAATATGCATGTAATGGGTAAGTGGCCTATGGCACTGTACAACATTCCATTGCTACTTATCTAGAATGACACCTCTTTGCTGACATGTTAGGAGTAGTGGAAACTCTTAACAATGTTCTGGTAGAGATGGAAGGCATCTAGAAAGTTATGGGATATGGATAAATGTTGTATTGAAGCTTTGGCTAATTGCATCACTATATGGCATATGCCTTTATGAATAAGAATGTGTTTTTGTAAAAATTATGAAAAGTTTCTAATCATGTAATTGAGTCTGACTTGTAGGAAAGATCATGTACAATCACCCACAAAAACAACAACATTTGTTTCAGCAATGAAGTTCAAGAAAACTATCTATTGAAAGTATTGAAGAATTTGAAGTTCCCAGGATCCGGGATGAAGTAATGAAAGGATGCCATGATTAAGGAGTACCAGTCGATCATGAAGACTGATGTCTAGGATGTGGTCTCGAGACTAGAAAAGAAGTCTGTTGTGACTTCCAAATGGATCTATAAGATCAAGTATGCTGCAGATGGTAGCATAGATAAATACAAGGCAAGCTTTGTTGCTCATGGCTTCTCCCAGAAAGAGGGATAGATTATGAGGAGACTTTTGCACCTATAGCTAGATACACTTCCATCAGATCAATACTTTCCTTGGCTATAGTGATGAAGTGGAAGATACACCGGATGGATGTCAAGATAGCTTTCTTGAAAGGTGTAGTCGAAGAGGAAGTGTATGTGGAGAAACCACTCGTTTTTGAGACACATGATAGGGAGTAATTTGTGTGCAGATTGAAAAAAGCCTTGTATGGCTTGAAGAAAGCTCCTAGGACTTGGTATGGTAGGATAGACAACTTTCTATCCATTTTGGGATTTACCAAGAGTAAAGCGAATTCCAACCTTTACTACAAGGTTGAGGAAGGCAATCCAGTGATACTACTATTGTATGTGGATGACCTGTTTCTTACAGGTGAGGATGGATTGATTGCCAACACGAAGAGGAAGCTTGCTGCCAAGTTCAAGTTGAAGGACTTGGGTATGATACATTACTTTCTAGGCATGGAGGTGTGGCAGAGTGCAGATGGAATCTTCCTTTGACAAGGGAAGTATGCAGTTGAGATCCTGAAGTGGTTCAGGATGATGGACTGCAAGGCCATGGCCACACTTATGGCATCAAACCTGAAGCTATTGTGTGATGCTTCATCAGAGTTGGTTGATGCCACGATGTATCGTCAGATGATTGGGTCCTTGATGTACTTGACGATCATGAGACCAGATATTTGCTTTGTGGTGAACACATTGAACCAGTTCCTGATGGATCTGAGAAGTGTTCACTTGATTGATGTAAAGCATATTCTGAGGTACATGAAGGGTACAATTGATTATGGGCTCAAGTATGATGTGAATCAAAATTTTAACCCTGAGGGTTATGTTGATTCAGATTGGGCAGGTAGTGCTACACATAGGAAGAGCACTTCGGGGTGCTGCTTCAGTATGGGATTAGGTGTGATCTCTTGGTTTAGCAGGAAGCAGTCCTGCCTAGCACTGCATACAACCAAATCAGAGTATGTCGCAGCTTGTTCGGCTAGTTGTGAGCCAGTATGTGTTGGCAAGCGATTTGGTAGAGTGCTATCGCAGCATCTCCGATGTTGCAACAAGGCAAAAGATGGCGCGAATGGAGAGAAGATGACATGAATGGCGATGAGAGGAAGATTAGTTATGTATTTTGGGTCAATTGTACCACGGAATGCGGGTTTTTCGTCATTTGGACCACATATTATGTAATTTTGAGTTAGTTATACTGTAGAATGTGGGTTTTTGGTGGGTTTTATACCAAGTTAGTTAGATGTTGGGTCACTTGTCCAAATGTCGGTTAGGAAGTTGGTAGTAAGTGGACAAGCATTGTAATGGCGGAAGCCTATATATAGATAAGAGTAGTAGGTATGAAGGGGTATAATCGAAGGTGAAGAGAAGCACATGTTTGGGTTGTTTCTGCGCATCTGTGAGATATTGCCGAGACCTGATCTTTGAGGAGATATTGTATCTAAGGTTTTGCAGTGACAATATGATATGATGAAACTGTTCTGGTGAAATTCTTGGGTTCTTTCTGTGTGTTTATGGTAATGCAATGTCGCACTTCATGAATAATGCTATGTTTCCTTGATGCAATGTTGCTTTACTGTTACTACTACTGTGATAATAAATGTTGCGATTGAATAAATGCATTATGAATACATGTCAAATGTTTGAGAAGCCTGTTTAGTGTTTCAATAGAGTTAGTTCATATAGCCACAACCATCCTCCTTCCTCGGCGAAAGCATGGTTCCGTCGGCTCTTCTTGGATGCCTCGGGTGAGACCTCATCTGCTTTGCAGGTGTTGCTAGGTGAGATAAAACCTTCCTGGGCTGGTGCCTAGCGAGACTGCGGCATGTGTTGATAGTGAAGTGGAACCCTTGTCGATTAGAGTCGTGTTGGTCAACAAATGGTTCTGTTGCCTGGACCGTGTGAATCGTGAAAGGAGGACATGTTGTGGCACCAGAGGAAGCCAAAGATATAGAGTCGGTTTGATCAGAAGTTGCAGGAGTTTGCTGAAGAAGAATTCTGAAACACGCAACTGAGAGTAGATCATTGGGTAAGAAAATATATTCACGATGGTCCACACAAATGGTTTTTCTATGAATTCCCAGTCATCCTATACGAATGGTTGTCAAAGATGACCTTCCAAAAGAGGAATTTCTAGGGTGGTGAGCCGATAGCTTGGACCCCAGAATTGATTCAGAAGCTGCAGGAAGTCTATAATAAGGCATTGAGGGCTATCAAAGTTTGGCTCGATAGCATCTTGGAGGGATATATCACTAAATTTGTGGTTGACACACAGAAATCCTATAGTGAAGCTGAAAGATATTTCTTCGACGGACCAAGGGGAAGGTTTCTGTTGTCACTCCAATTGTCGATTAAGATGCTAATCTATGAAAAGGGTGTATTGAAGATGCATCTTGATCAGTAGAAAGCCTCATGGGTGGAGGCCATGGGTACCACGACTATTGGGGAATGGTAAGGGGTAGATGGGTGTAGATTATGAGGAGACTGTGAGTGAATCCAAGGAAGAAAGTGGTCTTACAAGAGGAGGATCAAGGTTTCGACAGGAGAAGAGGTAGAGGATAGGAGAAGGTCTTGTTGCGATTGAACCACAAAACCATGAAGAAATACCACACGGGATGAAGCGACCTCACAGTCTTGATAGGGATGAGTAGGCTATGCCCATGATAGAGGTGGGACCAAACCCTGGCACCAACATACCCACACCTCTGCTCACTATCTCACAAATAGCAAGAAATACAACTTCGACACCGCCAAGTTCGTCAATTCCATAGAATTTGATTGGTCGTAGCATAGCGAAAGGAGGAAGGAAGCCCAGAATGGCGGACAATGATGCTAAGTTACCGTTGTTCCATGGAAGTGCAACAGACAACCCAAAATAGTATTGGTTTTTGTGTGAAGTAGTCTGGACCATGAAACAGATCACTGATGCTGATGCTAAGAAAGGACAGTTAGCCACAACTCTACGAGGTCGTGCATTAGATTGGTTCATGAAGTTTGTTCTAGTCCCTACAGGAGCCCCAGAGAAGTCACTGGATGAGATTTGGGATGGGTTGATTGTTGAATTTAGACAGCCCAAGTCCGAAGCTCAATACATCAAAGAATTGAAGGAAATTAAGCAGTATCCCAATGAGACGGTATGGGATTTTGACCAGCGATTCAAGACGCTGATGGAAAAGGTCAGTTTTGATATGAGCACCGTCCAACATAAAGAGTGGTTCATTACAGCACTGCTACCCCACATTCGACTTTCGTTGATGCAACAAAAAATCTCGACACCCAGTGAAGCTCTAGAGATTGCAATGCAAATAGAGCCATCACCAATTGGAGATAATGCAGTCAGAATGTCGTAGATATAGACACAACTCACTAACTTGACTATACAGTTGCAAGATTTGAAGAAGAACAAGGAACAGTGCGATAAAGTATGGTGTACCCAATGCCGAGGAGAAGGACATATGAAGGACAATTGCACAGATTTCTGCAATTATTTGGTGTCAGGTGCACCAAACCCATTGAATGGCGGCAGCATGCCATAGTGTCTCATTTTCCAGGTGTATGGGCACAGTCATGACAATTGCCCTTATATGCAGAAAATGGTCACAACCACGAGAAATATTTATTGCACATTTTGCAAGTCGGTGGGTCACGATGACAAAGATTTCCATGCATATGGGTTGCTACAAGAAAGAATGTGTGATGCATTCTACGTCAAGGATGATCAGCGTGTCGTACAATAACCACAACTACAACCGCAGGTAGCTCAGCCACTACCTCAACCGCAGATGCAGTTTGTACCGCAGCAACAACCGCAGTAGTTCATATTGCAATATGCTCCAATGCAAGTGGATCCACAACAGCCACAGTACGTCCAGCAACTACAGTATGCACCGCAAGGGCAAGGCATGCAACAAAATCTTATGCAGCCACAGTACAAACAATAGGGAGGATTTCGAGGAGGATACCGAGGCAGACGCGGTGGAGGATTTGGTCATGGAGGAGGACAAGGTGGTTATGGACCTTTTCAATGCTATCACTATGCGGTGTGGGGGCATTATCAGCGAGACTTTCCACTACTATAGAATAAGTGTATGTTCTATTTTGTTAATGATCATACAATTGAGAATTGTCCACAGTTTATTGCACGGTGGTAGGCTGGGTATGCTCCATAGATATAGAATCAGACCCAGCCACAGCAACTAGTCTAGAACCAAGTACAGCAACCAGTACAGAACCAGCCCCCATGACCGAATTCAAACACAAATCCAAACGTGAACCCACAGGGGAATCTGCAGTAGACTCAAATGCAGGGTGCAAATATTGTGACATTTTCTGCAGAACTGTGACCACAAGATGCTTCAGTGGCTATTGTAACTCGTGGAGGAAAAATGACTGGGGAAGATAGCTCATGACCGATGATTCGGTTGGAAGGCCAAAAGACTGTACCATTTGACATCGATGTTGAATGGGAGGCATTCCTTCAGGTGCATCGCACCTTGGAGAAAGATCGTGGTAAGGCTGTTGTTTGCGATATGCCACATATCTTTTACACTACATCAGAGGGCGGTCCATCGACACAATCGGGAACATTGCAAAGGTTTCTGGAGAGCTGTCTGTTATTGGGCTGGGATTTGGCCACCCTGGTTGAGATAGAGGGATGGTTGCAGCGATTTCTGAAAGGACGGCAGGAGTCGCAGTAAACTCTTTATAGCGATGGAAGACTAGCAAGGAGATGAGAATGAACATTCAGATTGGTGACTATGATGTTGATTTAGTTATTCTTGATCTTGGTTTGGATGTTAACATCTTAACCAAGTAGGCGTGGTAGAAAATGGGGAGTCCCCCATTGAGTTGGTCTCCTGTGCAGCTCCGGTTGGATAACCATGCGAAAGTAACACCCATTGGGCAAGTTCTGCAGCTAACGGTCGATATTGAGGGCATGAAGACTTATGCTAACTTCGATGTCATTGAAGTGGTTGAGGGAGGAATCTCCTATCTTGCTCTATTGGGGATTGGATGGGCTAATGATAGTGGAGCTGTAATCAACTTCAAGAGGCGCATGATGACCTTTGAGAATCACGATTTCAGAGTCATAGCCCCATTGGATCCGGTTGAAGGACACCGATACATTGAGCTTGTAAAAGCTAACGATCCCACTGGATGGGACCATGCATTCAATATTTATGAAGACTATATTCACCATACTACCAACGGTGAGCTGGGATGGCACAGTGAGAGCTCTGCATCTTCCGACTCTGATGATGCATTAGAACATTGGCATAACCGCTTGCACGAAGTGTTGCTTTGAAAATGTGGCTTAGTTATGCAATCTTTATGTCGTATTGTGACAGAAACAGTCACACTGCCAGTCTATGAGGGGTTTCTTCGCTTAACCAACTTTTTGATGGAATTTGAAGAACGAGTCTCAGAACCACAATGATTGCTGGCATTGGAGGAAACACTAAAGGATACTTCAGCACGCTGGTTGGCGACACACAAGAAATCCATTGATGGTTGGTCACAGTCTCAAAGGTTGATAATGGTTCGGTTTGGTGATACTGAGGTTTATCACATTTGAAAGCATGATGGACGGAATAATCCCAGTGATCATGTGATGGAATGCCAATGATAATGGGTAGCGCGACCCAGAGATGAGTGGGTCCATGATTTTATCCATACCTTAGATGAGATGCCACTCTCATAGTATACTACAGCCGAGTTGCAGAGATAAATTACAACATGAGGGGAGTTGACGATCTGTTTCACTCATACATTCACTTTTGCGGATGCCAACCCTGACATTAATAATTCCTTTTAGCTCATTCACGATGTGGTACTTCAGGTTGTTCCGGCGGCCTACCCTGTTGATCTGCACACATACTGTCAGATGCAGTCTTTTATGGAATGCTTCAACATCACCGGTGGGCTAGAGGATGAGGACGATCCCCGGAATGTCAACATTCCTGAGTCTGAAGGAATTCGTGATGTGGTACCACCTGCTGCGCCAAGTAATCCATTCAATCAACCATTGAAGCTTTGTAAGCTCAATATCGGCACAAAGGCCATTCCCAAGTTTGAAAATGTTGGGGACTATTGGGATGATGAGATGATGAGTAAGGTCACTAATTTACTCCATGAGTTTCAAGACTTATTTCCTACGAAGCTTTTCGATATGAAGGGGATCCTGGGTGATTTAGGGGAGATGAGGATTCTTTTAAAACCAGATGCTAAGCTAATCCAATAGCGGCCTTATCGGTTGAATCTGCGACATAAGGAAAAGGTCAAGGCAGAACTTGATCGCATGTTGGATGCTGGTATTATTGAACCAGTGGAAGAGTCCAAATGGATCAGTCCTATGGTGGTGCAAGACAAGAAAACTGGTGAGGTGCGCATTTGTGTTGACTTGCGAAAGTTAAATGATGCCTACTTGCACAACCCTTTTTCGACCCCGTTTACTAACAAAGTACTTGAAGGGGTGGGCGGCCAGGAGATGTACTCATTCACCAATGGGTTCTCTGGCTACCATTAGATTCACATTGCCAAAGAAGATCGCCATAAGAGAACTTTTGTTACTGAATCGGGCTGCTTTCAGTACACTGTAATGCCGTTTGGTTTGAAGAATGCACCTGCAATATTCTCCCGGGTCGTTGTTGCTGCATTTAAACACTTTATTTAGAAGTTTTTTCAAGTATACATGGATGATTGGACAGTTTATGGGTTGATCTGCGATTATCTGGCCAATCTACAGTTAATGCTTGAGCGCTGCCGACAGCACCAGATATCGCTGAACTTGAAGAAATGTATTTTTTGTGCACCATTTAGGATATTGTTGGGTCATATTGTGTGTAAGCAAGGGTTGTTGGTCGATCTGGCTAAGATTGCGCTCATCTTGAGTTTGCAACCATCGACCACTGTTAAGCAGTTACGTGTGACTCTAGGGCATATGGGGTATTATCGCAAGTTCATCAAGGGATATGCAGTGATCATCGCCCCTATGGAGAAATTGCTAAAGAAAGATGCGTTATTTCAATGGACTCTGGAATGTTAAGACAGTTTCGACACACTGAAGATGAAGATGGCTTCAGCACCAATACTGGTATTTTCGGATTGGAGTAAGGAGTTCCATGTACATGTCGATGCCTCATCAAATGCATTGGGAGTAGTATTGGCTCAGCCTGATGAAGGAGATCTTGATCACCCCAGTGCTTTCGCTAGTCGAAAGTTGTCGTTTGCTGAACGCAACTACACCAATATTGAGTGGGAGTGTCTGGAAATGGTCTACGCACTGCAGAATTTCAGGCACTATTTGTTGGGTGGGCACTCTAAAATGTTCACTAACCATTCTGCATTGAAATACCTCGCCAATAAGCTTGTGTTGGGGGGGAATATATGCCGTTGGCTACTTCTTTTTCAGGAGTTCAATTTTGAAGTCATTGTGAAGCCAGGCTGGTTGAATGCCGGTCTGGATCATCTATCGCGGATTGATATAGGGGAGGAACCAACTAATATTGAAGATGGGTTGTCGGATACAAAACTATTTAAGGTTGGCATCGCCGATGACTATTTTGATGTCATCCTCCAGTTTATGACAATGGGTACTGCACCAGACGAGTTCACCACCAGTCAGAAGAAGCAATTGGTAGTTAAGGCTGAAAAATTCCAGCTAATCGCAGGAGAGTTGTATAAAATGGGCACTGATGAGATATTGCATAGATGTATCTTGCCACATGAGTAGGCATCGATACTGGCTGAAGCACATGGAGGAGTTGCAGGAGGACACTATGGTGGTCGGGCGACGGCTAGGAAGGTGTTTCATGTAGGGCTATGGTGGACTACATTGCATAATGATGCAACAGACTATGCCTGGTCCTGCGATGTTTTTCAACGAACTGGAAAACCGTCCAGACGCGATGAGATGTCGTTGATGCCTCAACTCACATTGCAACCGTTCGACAAATGGGCTGTGGATTTTGTAGGACCGATCAATCCACTAGGGAAATGCATGGGTGCATGGTATATCATCATGGCGACAGACTATTTGACATGATGGGCCGAGGTGACACCTGCAGTTGATTGTTCTGCAGCTACAGTGGCGTGATTTTTGTTTCATAACATTATCACTCTGTTAACACCCAAAAAGTGCTCACTAGCTCATTTCCTTATTCACATGACCCATTTGTCCACTTTTTCACCATTTGAGCCTTTAAAGCCATCAAAAGGTCACCAAAAGACCTTAATACACCCCTTTTTCCACTCAAAATGAATATTTTTCCTCAAAAAGGGTCTAAAATTCCCAAAAATATTAAAAAGGGAATAAAAATATTCAAAATATTCAAAAAAAGAAAAAGGAGGGAAAAGGTACCTAAACCATGTTGGTCAATACCATTGGTTTCCTCAAAACCATAATGGTATTCCCCACCACCAAAAACTATAAAAAGGTGGTAGGGGCTCCTCACTTTCGATCCGTCCATCATTCTATCCTCATGCTGTCAAAATCTCTCATGAGCTTTTGACCATTGTAGCTATCTTGGAGAAGAGACCTTTGGAGCTTGGAGCTACTCACCTTGGAAGTTGCTCTACACAAATCCTCACCATTTGAGGTATCTTAATACAATACTCATTCTTTTTATTTCTTCTTCTTGAATCATTTTCAGAAAATTTTATTTGTTAAATGCACATGCTAGTTTAGTTTAGATTCATATTTATAATAATTGTTGTTTTTGCTTTCAATATTTGAATCTGTTATCACTTGTTGATAGGTGCCCATAGCACTCAAGCTTGGTTTCAAAACCAAGCGAACAGTTTTTGGCGACTCCACTGGGGAACGAACCCAGAATCTCTGGTTTCCTAAACTCAAACTTCCTTTGTTCAGAGTATTCTGCAATATCTCACCATGAGAACCCCTCGACAGCACCCAACAGCTTGACCCCCCCCAGAGTCAGTACATACCCTTCAACCCCTAAAAGCTATGATCCCCACACCTAGAAGTCAGTTCCCTACGTTGCCAGGTCAACCATGTCATCATGCTCTGAACAAAGGAAGTTTGAGTCTACCCACGTTATGACCCCTGTTACTTCCCATCCCCACAAGTATGTCAATCCTACCATCAGTACTACCACACTTCAGTTCCACACCTTGTGCTCCTATCAAGGAAACATCATTGCCTTGTTAGTTGTTGGTCTCCCTCTGTCGATGACAACCAAATTTATTCCAGAAGATAGACCTAGAGGTCCCCGTGTCTTGGACTCATCACCATTTATGATGAGTGCCTACGAATCATTTCAAGAAGAGTCCTCAGTGCCTCTCCAAATGGTTGTTTCTCACATGCTCAATGTCAACACCTTGATCGCATCGTTGAGACTCGAACAGGGTATTGGTCTGTTCAGTTATTTATTGAAGACCGCAAATACCGCCTAACTCTTCCACATTCGAGAGTCTACCTATGGAAACAACTAGTTACATTTTTTCTATAGATATCCAGGTTGCGCATGGCAACAGTATTTAGGTTGCGGATTGGAGTAAGGAGTTCCATGTACATGTCGATGCCTCATCAAACGCATTGGGAGTAGTATTGGCTCAGCCTGATGAAGGAGATCTTGATCACCCCAGTGCTTTCGCTAGTCGGAAGTTGTCGTTTGCTGAACGCAACTACACCACCATTGAGTAGGAGTGTCTGGCAATGGTCTATGCACTGTACAATTTTAGGCACTATTTGTTGGGTGGGCACTCTAAAATGTTCACTAACCATTCTGCATTGAAATACCTCGCCAATAAGCTTGTGTTGGGGGGGAATATATGCCGTTGGCTACTTCTTTTTCAGGAGTTCAATTTTGAAGTCATTGTGAAGCCAGGCTGGTTGAATGCCGGTCTGGATCATCTATCGCGGATTGATATAGGGGAGGAACCAACTAATATTGAAGATGGGTTGCCGGATACAAAACTACTTAAGGTTGGCGTCGCCGATGACTATTTTGATGTCATCCTCTAGTTTCTGACAATGGGTACTGCACTAGACGAGTTCACCGCCAGTCAGAAGAAGCAATTGGTAGTTAAGGCTGAAAAATTCCAGCTAATCGAAGGAGAGTTGTATAAAATGGGCACTGATGAGATATTGCATAGATGTATCTTGCCACATGAGTAGGCATCGATACTGGCTGAAGCACATGGAGGAGTCGCAGGAGGACACTATGGTGGTCGGGCGACGGCTAGGAAGGTGTTTCGTGTAGGGCAATGGTGGACTACATTGCATAATGATGCAACAGACTATCCCTGGTCCTGCGATGTTTTTCAACGAACTGGAAAACCGTCCAGACGCGATGAGATGTCGTTGATGCCTCAACTCACATTGCAACCGTTCGACAAATGGCCTGTGGATTTTGTAGGACCGATCAATCCACTAGGGAAACACATGGGTGCATGGTATATCATCATGGCGACAGACTATTTGACATGATGGGCCGAGGTGACACCTGCAGTTGATTGTTCTGCAGCTACAGTGGCGTGATTTTTGTTTCATAACATTATCACTCTGTTAACACCCAAAAAGTGCTCACTAGCTCATTTCCTTATTCACATGACCCATTTGTCCACTTTTTCACCATTTGAGCCTTTAAAGCCATCAAAAGGTCACCAAAAGACCTTAATACACCCCTTTTTTCCACTCAAAATGAATATTTTTCCTCAAAAAGGGTCCAAAATTCCCAAAAATATTAAAAAGGGAATAAAAATATTCAAAATATTCAAAAAAAGAAAAAGGAGGGAAAAGGTACCTAAACCATGTTGGTCAATACCATTGGTTTCCTCAAAACCATAATGGTATTCCCCACCACCAAAAACTATAAAAAGGTGGTAGGGGCTCCTCACTTTCGATCCGTCCATCATTCTATCCTCATGCTGTCAAAATCTCTCATGAGCTTTTGACCATTGTAGCTATCTTGGAGAAGAGACCTTTGGAGCTTGGAGCTACTCACCTTGGAAGTTGCTCTACACAAATCCTCACCATTTGAGGTATCTTAATACAATACTCATTCTTTTTATTTCTTCTTCTTGAATCATTTTCAGAAAATTTTATTTGTTAAATGCACATGCTAGTTTAGT
This sequence comes from Larix kaempferi, assembly GCA_027924585.1. Taxonomy (NCBI): domain Eukaryota; kingdom Viridiplantae; phylum Streptophyta; class Pinopsida; order Pinales; family Pinaceae; genus Larix; species Larix kaempferi. The sequence continues at coordinate 42,021,951 of BSBM01000493.1, forward strand.
TTAGATTCATATTTATAATAATTGTTGTTTTTGCTTTCAATATTTGAAACTGTTATCACTTGTTGATAGGTGCCCATAGCACTCAAGCTTGGTTTCAAAACCAAGCCAACAGTTTTTGGCGACTCCACTGGGGAACGAACCCAGAATCTCTGGTTTCCTAGACTCAAACTTCCTTTGTTCAGAGTATTCTGCAATATCTCACCATGAGAACCCCTCGACAGCACCCAACAGCTTGACCCCCCCCAGAGTCAATACATACCCTTCAGCCCCTAAAAGCTATGATCCCCACACCTACAAGTCAGTTCCCTACGTTGCCAGGTCAACCATGTCATCATGCTTTGAACAAAGGAAGTTTGAGTCTACCCACGTTATGACCCCCGTTACTTCCCATCCCCACAAGTATGTCAATCCTACCATCAGTACTACCACACTTCAGTTCCACACCTTGTGCTCCTATCAAGGAAACATCATTGCCTTGTTAGTTGTTGGTCTCCCTCTGTCGATGACAACCAAATTTATTCCAGAACATAGACCTAGAGGTCCTTGTGTCTTGGACTCATCACCATTTATGATGAGTGCCTACGAATCATTTCGAGAAGAGTCCTCAGTGCCTCTCCAAATGGTTGTTTCTCACATGCTCAATGTCAACACTGTAATATCCCTTTTTCAAATTTTATTAAAATGCCAATTTTTCAACTTTTTCCCCAATTTCGACCTTTGACTAGTTTAACTGTTTTGACCTCCAAATCATCCCAAATGCTCCCAAATCTTCTGTATGAGTGTATTAATGGTATTTAGACTTGAATATCAGGTTCAGGGATGTTTTATGGACCTCCAAATACTGCTGCAAACTTGATTTGTATTCTGATCAATATAGGTAATTTTGACTAGTAATTTGTGCATCAAATCCCCCCCGGGTAACACTGAAAATGGCCTTCCAAATGCCTCCAAACTCCCACAAATTTATGAACAGAGGTATATAATGTGTTAAGTATGTTATTTAGGTCTCATATGCACCATTAATTGATTTTTACTACTGTTATAACTCTCTCACATTCAACAGCAAAAACCCCCAATTCGACCCTTGGGGAAATGGCACTATTTCATCTCCCAATACAACTAAACTGAGTAAAGGCTTCAAATGCTCAAGTACAGTACATGAAACTTGTAGAAGACATCCATGGCATTATATTTATCACAAATATATCAGAGAATCATCCATCCATTCGAAATAATCAACATTATAGTGTCATACATCAATGCATTGGGGAAATGGACATTGTTTGCTCATTAATCAATAGTTTTGCATACAACCAGTGGGTATTTCGACCTGAGACTTTCTGAATATGAATAACAGAGGATATGAAGCTATTACAATCATAAATATATAATGAGAAGCTCTCTCAAGAAGCACAAGTGCTCACCAAAAACGCCCTCCCTCAAGGAGCATGAATATGCCTTCAAAACTGGAAACGGTGGAGAGAAAGTGCTGCACTAAACCAAACCATGAGACTTCCTGTAGCTGATACCTGCAAATAAAAACTCCATTAAAGCACCATGAAAGACCTGAGTGGCCTCTCCAAACACCAACTTGGATGGGAATCTTTCACCCTCGAAATTGGCTAAGGCAAGAAACTAGTCATCCACTAGCTCTCTCTTCACAAATGCAATTTTTCTCAAATCATCAAAAGCCATTCTCATACTTGATTTCTACATTTTATAACCAACATTAGCCTTCAAGGGGTCGAAATCCTCTCAATAGATTCAATAATTTTCCATTTAGGAAATATTCCTCATTTGCCACTTGTCTCCTAGTTCCAACCTTCCATCTTCTCCCAAATTCGAATTTGAGTCTCTTTGGATTCCTCCAACTCCATGAGCACCTTCCTTGAGCCTATTTTTGGGGCTGACATGTCATAATGGTCAGGTGTAAGAAGTCAGGTCTGAATTTTGTCATAAATGTCATAGATGCTTCATTATTGTTGTCATAAAACTAGGGAATCTAGCCCAAGTGTCCACTAGTCTCCAATTTGACTCTTCCTCTCCCATGGAGGTTACTATTCCATCCCATTTCGACCTAAGATGCTCAATGCCATGTGTTATGACTTACCAACTCACCCAAGAGTGTTCACCTTCCCATGAATTCGAATTGGCAAGAGAGAGCTGCCATGTGTCATTGAAAAATCAAGCTAGTGTGGGTCCCACCACCTCCATATGTCTCCAAAACCACTTGCCACCTAGAATTTCTCTTGAATTTATTTATTCATCATATTTATTAAATACTTGAACCCTTCTAATGTCTAAATATCATTTATTAGCTTCCTTATTACCATCCCACATGTTCCCATCCAACCTAGGAAACTAGTAGGATTGATGGGATTGTCTTACTATGCACTTATTTGAATGGGGACATTACAGTCCTCCCCACCCAAGATTGCTTGTCCTCAAGCAATTTCAAATTTGGATGCTGTAAAATCTTCTCCTCTTCCCATGTGGCATCTTCATTTGGTAAGTCCTTCCATTGCACTAAATATTCTTTGATGATTCTACTCCTCAACCTTCTTTCCCGTGTCTTCAAAATCTTTTCCGGAACAAGTGTGAGCTGACCTTCATCATCCAAAGGAGGAAGTATTTCTGAAGTGATGATTTGCTGACCAATAGCTTTCTTAAGACAAGAAACATGAAATACATTGTGGATTTTACTCCCTTCCGGAAGTTCTAGTTCATATGCTACTTCTCCAACCTTCCGCACTACCTTGTATGGCCCATAGTACCTTGGTTTTAATTTTTCTGCTCCATTCTTTTTGAGAGATGTTTGTTTATAGGGCTGCAACCTTAAATATACTAAATCATTGACTTGAAAGGTTCTCTCTTCTCTATGTCTATCAGCATATTGTTTTTGCTGATTTTGAGCAACCTGCAAATTGTCTTTCAAGAGCTTTAAAATTTCTTGGCTCTCTTCCACCCAACCTTTAGCCTTTGGGGCTCTACTATCACCAAATATAATGTCAGCAAATGTAAGTGCATCATAACCATATAATGCTTTGAAAGGAGACATTCCTATTGACATATGATAAGTGGTGTTGTAGCAAAACTCACCCAAGTGTAGCCATTTTGCCCATGCTTTTTGCTGCCCTCCCACATAGTTTCTTAGGTATCCTTCTAACCATTGGTTTACCCTCTCTGTTTTTCCATCAGTTTGTGGATGATAGCTGGTACTTGGAGTCAATTGAGTGCCTACCAATCTAAAAATTTCTTTCCAAAAAGCACCCATGAATCTACTATCCCTATCACTGACAATGCTCTTGGGAAGCCCATGCAATCTGAAGATTTCTTTGAAAAAAATATCAGCCACTTGTGCAGCACTAAAAGATGATGTAACAGCAAAAAAATGAGCAAATTTTGTCAACCTATCAACTACCACATAGATACAATCCTTACCCAAGGATTTAGGCAATCCGGTGATGAAATCCATGGAAATACTGTCCCATTTTTGCTCCGGAATGGGCAATGGTTGTAATAGGCCGGCTGGACATGTAAGTTCTGATTTGTTTTGTTGACATGCTTTACATTCATTCACATACTTCTGAACATCTTCCTTCAACCCCTTCCAAAAAAATCTTTGCCTCAACTGTCTATAAGTTTTGAAGATCCCCGGATGGCCCGCTAGTGGGGAATCATGTGCTTCTTGCAAAATTCGGTACTTGAGCTTGGAGTTATGAACTAAATAAATTCTTCCCTTATAATATATCAGCCCATTCAAAATCCTATAATTATCATCCCCTTTGATTCCATCCAACACATCACAAGCAAATTTGTCTTTGGCATATTCAACTAGTAGCATGTTTTTCCAATCCTTGGCAATATCCATGAGAGAAAAAGAAGGCCTTCTTGACAAAGCATCTGCTACTATATTATTCTTTCCTTTGACATATTCAATATCAAAATCATAAGCTTGAATCTTGCTTACCCACTTTTGTTGCCTTTCATTTAGATCTTTTTGGGTGAGAAAGTGTCTTAGACTATTGTGGTCAGTTTTCACCACAAACTTGCTGCCTACCAAGTATTGTCTGAATTTGGCCAATGCATGCATAATGGCCAGCATTTCTTTATCATAAATGGAGTAAAGTTTTTCATGAGGCTGCAACTTTCTGCTCTCAAAGGCTATGGGGTGTTGGCCTTGCTTTAGGACAGCCCCTATTCCTCCACCTGAAGCATCACATTCCACAACAAAAGGTTTAGTAAAATCAGGAAGTGCAAGTATGGGACAACTACTCATTACCTCTTTCATTTTTTGGAAGGCCTTTTCAGCCTCTTCATCCCACTTGAAAGCATCCTTCTTAGTCAAATCAGTGAGTGGAGAAGTCAACTTGGAGAATCCTTTCACAAATTTTCTGTAGTAGGTGCATATGCCAATAAAGCCTCTCAATTCGGTAATATTTTTTGGTGATGGCCATTCCAAGATAGCCCTGATTTTTTCCATGTGTACCTTCACTCCTTCTTGCCCAATAATGTGCCCAAGATACAGTAGTTCTTTCATTCCAAATTCACATTTTGATAATTTAGCAAATAAGGACTCTTCTTGCAAGATTTTCAACACAATCTCTAACTGCTGCAAATGCTCTTCCCATGTTTTACTGTAAATGAGAATATCATCAAAGAAAACCAAAACAAACCTTCTTAGTTGCTTGCAAAATATCCTATTCATACATGCTTGAAAGGTGGCTGGAGCATTTGTTAACCCAAAAGGCATGACAAGAAATTCAAAGTGGCCAAAATGACATCGAAAAGCGGTCTTTTGCACATCTTCATCTTTCATTCGAATTTGGTGATACCCTGATCTAAGGTCAATTTTTGAGAAGTATTTGGCCCCATGCAGCTCATCCATGAGCTCATCAATCCTAGGAATAGGATACCTATTCTTTATAGTCTTTTTGTTCAAGGCTCTAAAATCTATGCACATTCTCAATGTTCCATCTTTTTTCTTCACTAGCACAACTGAAGAAGCATAAGGGCTAGAGCTTGGTCTAATGAGTCCCAACTCTAGGAGTTCTTGGATAGCTTTTTCAATCTCATCTCTAAACCTTTTAGGATGTCTATAAGGTGGTATCTGAATGGGTGAAGTACCCTCCTCCAAAACAATACTGTGCTCAACCCCCCTATCCGGTGGCCTACCATGTGGAAGGTCTCTAAAAACCTTTTCATATTTTTGCAAGAGTCTCTCTATCTCCTTTGGGTGTTTGACAATATTTATAGTTGGCTTGGGAGATGTAATATGACATTCAGCAGCCCATTCTATATCCCCATGCCTCAATATAGATCTCATGCTATTGCAAGTCACTACTTGATTTGGATAAGTGTGTTGCCCTCTCACAACTCTTTGTACTCCTTTTGAATCTTGGAATTTCATTTCGGGAATTTGATAATTTACTGTATGCTCTCCTATTGAATACAACCATTGCACTCCCAAAACCACATTAGTATCAGCAACATCAACCACATAAAAACTATCAACAAAAGTATAGTTACCTACGGTGACTTGCAGCTTTGGAACCCATGTTTTGCATTGCATTGTGTTGTGACCGGGAATGACAACTGTGAAGCCATCAAATGGTTCAATAGGTATCTTTCTTTTCTCTACCATCTCTGCATCAATGAAGTTATGAGTGGCTCCTCCATCTACCAAAACTGAAGTTCTTTGTCCTTGTACCACACCTTTGCAGCGGATAGTATGATAGCGAGGTACTGCTGAAAGCACTGCCATTCTTGCTTTGTCCGGTGAAGGCTGATTTTCTTCTTGTCTTTCCTCTTCTACTGCTGTCTCATATGCCTCTTCTTGATCTGAAATATGTCCATCTTCATCCATGCCCCCATCATACCCCTCATTATCAGAAAATACTTCTATGTATTGAGCCTTTCCTTTGGTACATTTGTGCCCCGGTGTCCATGGTTGGAAGCATGTGAAGCATAGTTTCTTTTTTCTAAGTTCATCCCTGTTTAGTCCCTCTTTTTTATTCCTCTCAAATGACTCTCTTTGCCAAGGTTTCTTATCATATCCATCCCTTTGCCAAGTTTTCTTTTCAAATTTATAGCTAGGCTTAGGAGGAAATCTCGTTCTAGGAAGCACATTCTGGAGATCCCTAGTCAAGCTCATTGCATCTTTTAATGTAGTTGGCTTGTGGGCTTTGACCAAACCTCTTAAGGGTTCAGCCAAACCTTCAGTGAATAGCAATACTAATCTTCCCATAGATACATCAGCCACCTTGACTGATAATTTTTGAAAGTCCAACATATATTCAGTAGGGGACCCAGTTTGCTTCAATTGAGCTAGTTCTTTGAAAGGCAATTCTGGATCTTTTTGTTCAAATCTTTCTAGTACCCTGTCAACAAATTCTCCATATGTTTTAACCTGATTATGACCCAAGGTTTTCAGCCCATGAAACCACCATTCATTGGCATCTCCTTCCAAATGCAAAATGGCCATTTTTAATGCATCCTCTTCCAACATAGGATTCAGCTGAAAATATACATCCAATTTTTGCACCCAAGTGTTAGCAGAATTTTGAGAAGAACCATCAAAAGTAGGAAGTGACATTTTTCCAATAGCACTATTTAATTCTTTGTTTTGGAATGGACTCCTATTGTCTCCCTTCCTATTAATCTTTTGCATAGCATCAATGTAGTCACTGAGTCGTACACCTCTTTTACACTCTTCATTCAAATCATTCCAATCATTTACTAGTTTCTTGTAATCCAATGCAAGATTGGGCTCTTCTTTGGGTGTGAGAAATTTAGGTGCAGTATGCCTTTGTGTGCTTTGAAATTCATCAGGTCTATTATGAGGTCCTGTACTTGAGAAAATATGCTCATTCCCTTTCATCTTTTCCCCTGAGTGTGAACCGCTATTATCTCCTATTATCCCTTTGCTTTGAAGCTGGCTAATCAACAATTCAAATCCTTGCAACAATTTATCACCTATCCTATCCATGTTTGCTGAAAGTTTAGAGAAACATGGATCTAAGGTTGCAATAAGTTCCTCCTTATGTTTTAATTTGTCATCCTCCTCTCTACCCATGGTTTCAGCAAAAGACTCCTCTTCTTCTACTACCTCTTCTTCAACAAAAACCTCTTCAACTACTGGTTCAAAGGGTGGTGGATTATTCTTTTGACTTCTTGTTAGGACCATCAGGTGCCAAGAACATGCTCTGATACCACTTGTAATATCCCTTTTTCAAATTTTATTAAAATGCCAATTTTTCAACTTTTTCCCCAATTTCGACCTTTGACTAGTTTAACTGTTTTGACCTCCAAATCATCCCAAATGCTCCCAAATCTTCTGTATGAGTGTATTAATGGTATTTAGACTTGAATATCAGGTTCAGGGATGTTTTATGGACCTCCAAATACTGCTGCAAACTTGATTTGTATTCTGATCAATATAGGTAATTTTGACTAGTAATTTGTGCATCAAATCCCCCCCGGGTAACACTGAAAATGGCCTTCCAAATGCCTCCAAACTCCCACAAATTTATGAACAGAGGTATATAATGTGTTAAGTATGTTATTTAGGTCTCATATGCACCATTAATTGATTTTTACTACTGTTATAACTCTCTCACATTCAACAGCAAAAACCCCCAATTCGACCCTTGGGGAAATGGCACTATTTCATCTCCCAATACAACTAAACTGAGTAAAGGCTTCAAATGCTCAAGTACAGTACATGAAACTTGTAGAAGACATCCATGGCATTATATTTATCACAAATATATCAGAGAATCATCCATCCATTCGAAATAATCAACATTATAGTGTCATACATCAATGCATTGGGGAAATGGACATTGTTTGCTCATTAATCAATAGTTTTGCATACAACCAGTGGGTATTTCGACCTGAGACTTTCTGAATATGAATAACAGAGGATATGAAGCTATTACAATCATAAATATATAATGAGAAGCTCTCTCAAGAAGCACAAGTGCTCACCAAAAACGCCCTCCCTCAAGGAGCATGAATATGCCTTCAAAACTGGAAACGGTGGAGAGAAAGTGCTGCACTAAACCAAACCATGAGACTTCCTGTAGCTGATACCTGCAAATAAAAACTCCATTAAAGCACCATGAAAGACCTGAGTGGCCTCTCCAAACACCAACTTGGATGGGAATCTTTCACCCTCGAAATTGGCTAAGGCAAGAAACTAGTCATCCACTAGCTCTCTCTTCACAAATGCAATTTTTCTCAAATCATCAAAAGCCATTCTCATACTTGATTTCTACATTTTATAACCAACATTAGCCTTCAAGGGGTCGAAATCCTCTCAATAGATTCAATAATTTTCCATTTAGGAAATATTCCTCATTTGCCACTTGTCTCCTAGTTCCAACCTTCCATCTTCTCCCAAATTCGAATTTGAGTCTCTTTGGATTCCTCCAACTCCATGAGCACCTTCCTTGAGCCTATTTTTGGGGCTGACATGTCATAATGGTCAGGTGTAAGAAGTCAGGTCTGAATTTTGTCATAAATGTCATAGATGCTTCATTATTGTTGTCATAAAACTAGGGAATCTAGCCCAAGTGTCCACTAGTCTCCAATTTGACTCTTCCTCTCCCATGGAGGTTACTATTCCATCCCATTTCGACCTAAGATGCTCAATGCCATGTGTTATGACTTACCAACTCACCCAAGAGTGTTCACCTTCCCATGAATTCGAATTGGCAAGAGAGAGCTGCCATGTGTCATTGAAAAATCAAGCTAGTGTGGGTCCCACCACCTCCATATGTCTCCAAAACCACTTGCCACCTAGAATTTCTCTTGAATTTATTTATTCATCATATTTATTAAATACTTGAACCCTTCTAATGTCTAAATATCATTTATTAGCTTCCTTATTACCATCCCACATGTTCCCATCCAACCTAGGAAACTAGTAGGATTGATGGGATTGTCTTACTATGCACTTATTTGAATGGGGACATTACAAACACCTTGATCGCATCGTTGAGACTCGAACAGGGTATTGGTCTGTTCAGTTATTTATTGAAGACCCCAAATACCGCCTAACTCTTCCACATTCGAGAGTCTACCTATGGAAACAACTAGTTACATTTTTTCTATAGATATCCAGGTTGCGCATGGCAACAGTATTTAGGTTGCGGATTGGAGTAAGGAGTTCCTTGTACATGTCGATGCCTCATCAAATGCATTGGGAGTAGTATTGGCTCAGCCTGATGAAGGAGATCTTGATCACCCCAGTGCTTTCACTAGTCGGAAGTTGTCGTTTGCTGAACGCAACAACATCACCATTGAGTAGGAGTGTCTGGCAATGGTCTATGCACTGTAGAATTTTAGGCACTATTTGTTGGGTGGGCACTCTAAAATGTTCACTAACCATTCTACATTGAAATACCTCGCCAATAAGCTTGTGTTGGGGGGGAATATATGCCGTTGGCTACTTCTTTTTCAGGAGTTCAATTTTGAAGTCATTGTGAAGCCAGGCTGGTTGAATGCCGTTCTGGATCATCTATCGCGGATTGATATAGGGGAGGAACCAACTAATATTGAAGATGGGTTGCCGGATACAAAACTACTTAAGGTTGGCGTCGCCGATGACTATTTTGATGTCATCCTCTAGTTTCTGACAATGGGTACTGCACTAGACGAGTTCACCGCCAGTCAGAAGAAGCAATTGGTAGTTAAGGCTGAAAAATTCCAGCTAATCGCAGGAGAGTTGTATAAAATGGGCACTGATGAGATATTGCATAGATGTATCTTGCCACATGAGTAGGCATCGATACTGGCTGAAGCACATGGAGGAGTCGCAGGAGGACACTATGGTGGTCGGGCGACGACTAGGAAGGTGTTTCGTGTAGGGCTATGGTGGACTACATCGCATAATGATGCAACAGACTATGCCTGGTCCTGCGATGTTTTTCAACGAACTGGAAAACCGTCTAGACGCGATGAGATGTCGTTGATGCCTCAACTCACATTGCAACCGTTCGACAAATGGGCTGTGGATTTTGTAGGACCGATCAATCCACTAGGGAAACGCATGGGTGCATGGTATATCATCATGCCGACAGACTATTTGACATGATGGGCCGAGGTGACACCTGCAGTTGATTGTTCTGCAGCTACAGTGGCGTGATGTTTGTTTCATAACATTATCACTCTGTTAACACCCAAAAAGTGCTCACTAGCTCATTTCCTTATTCACATGACCCATTTGTCCACTTTTTCACCATTTGAGCCTTTAAAGCCATCAAAAGGTCACCAAAAGACCTTAATACACCCCTTTTTCCACTCAAAATGAATATTTTTCCTCAAAAAGGGTCCAAAATTCCCAAAAATATTAAAAAGGGAATAAAAATATTCAAAATATTCAAAAAAAGAAAAAGGAGGGAAAATGTACCTAAACCATGTTGGTCAATACCATTGGTTTCCTCAAAACCATAATGGTATTCCCCACCACCAAAAACTATAAAAAGGTGGTAGGGGCTCCTCACTTTCGATCCGTCCATCATTCTATCCTCATGCTGTCAAAATCTCTCATGAGCTTTTGACCATTGTAGCTATCTTGGAGAAGAGACCTTTGGAGCTTGGAGCTACTCACCTTGGAAGTTGCTCTACACAAATCCTCACCATTTGAGGTATCTTAATACAATACTCATTCTTTTTATTTCTTCTTCTTGAATCATTTTCAGAAAATTTTATTTGTTAAATGCACATGCTAGTTTAGTTTAGATTCATATTTATAATAATTGTTGTTTTTGCTTTCAATATTTGAAACTGTTATCACTTGTTGATAGGTTCCCATAGCACTCAAGCTTGGTTGCAAAACCAAACCAACCATTTTTGGTGACTCCATTGGGGAACGAACCCAGAATCTCTGGTTTCCCAGACTCAAACTTCCTTTGTTCAGAGTATTCTGCAATATCTCACCCTGAGAACCCCTCGACAGCACCCAACAACTTGACCCCCCCCCAGAGTCAATACATACCCTTCAGCCCCTAAAAGCTATGATCCCCACAGCTACAAGTCAGTTCCCTATGTTGCCAGGTCAACCATGTCATCATGCTCTGAACAAAGTAAGTTTGAGTCTACCCACGTTATGACCCCCGTTACTTACCATCCCCACAAGTATGTCAATCCTACCATCAATACTACCACACTTTAGTTCCACACCTTGTGCTCCTATCAAGGAAACATCATTGCCTTGTTAGTTGCTGGTCTCCCTCTGTCGACGACAACCAAATTTATTCCAGAAGATAGACCTAGAGGTCCCTGTGTCTTGGACTCATCACCATTTATGATGGGTGCCTACAAATCATTTCGAGAAGAGTCCTCAGTGCCTCTCCAAATGGTTGTTTCTCACATGCTCAATGTCAACACCTTGATCGCATCGTTGAGACTCGAACAGGGTATTGGTCTGTTCAGTTATTTATTGAAGACCCCAAATACCACCTAACTCTTCCACATTTGAGAGTCTACCTATGGAAACAACTAGTTACATTTTTTCTATAGATATCCAGGTTGCGCATGGCAACAATATTCAGGTGTACCCCAGTTTTATGCTCCCTCGAGTATACAGTTACATATACTCCTTAGAGATGACTCACAGTCATTGAGTCCCTACAGACGTTGGACACCTTCAGTTTCAGCAGTTCATCAACCCTTCTGAGCCCTTATTCAGAACCGTTGACACTTTATTCCAGTGTATCATTTATTGAGATCAGTCACGTTATGATCATGAGTACATCCCAAAAATAATGTCCCCTCTGGACCATTATGATGTACCAGCAGATTTTTTATGTATTTTGCAGGTCCCCCTTCTTGGGACTAATTGTTATGTATATGTCTTGATACGAGCATGGGTATGCCCGCCTTGTCCATTATCAGAGATTATTCCTCATTCATATTGAGGCCATGTAATATTGTTTATTTTTGCAGCTTCCAAGGGCCATGGATCCAGTCTCCAATCAGTCTCTTCTCTTCCCCAAACCCCAGAAAAAAGACAAAAGAACTATGATGTCTATTGGCCATACAATGATCTCCTACCCTCACACATCAGGGAGCAATCTGTTAACACCCCAAAAGTGCTCACTAGCTCATTTCCTTATTCACATGACCCATTTGTCCACTTTTTCACCATTTGAGCCTCTAAAGCCATCAAAAGGCCACCAAAAGACCTTAATACACCCCTTTTTCCACTCGAAATGAATATTTTTCCTCGAAAAGCATAAAAAAACCCTAAAAAAGGGTCCAAAATTCCCAAAAATATTAAAAAGGGAATAAAAATATTCAAAATATTCAAAAAATGAAAAAGGCGGGAAAAGGTACCTAAACCATGTTGGTCAATACCATTGGTTTCCTCAAAACCATAATGGTATTCCCTACCACCAAAAACTATAAAAAGGTGGTAGGGGCTCCTCACTTTCGATCCATCCATCATCCTATCCTCATGCTGTCAAAATCTCTCATGAGCTTTTGACCATTGTAGCTATCTTGGAGAAGAGACCTTTGGAGCTTGGAGCTACTCACCTTCGAAGTTTCTCTACACAAATCCTCACCATTTGAGGTATCTTAATACAATACTCATTCTTTTTATTTCTTGTTCTTGAATCGTTTTCAGAAAATTTTATTTGTTATCTGCACATGCTAGTTTAGTTTAGATTCAGATTTATAATAATTGTTGTTTTTGCTTTCAATATTTGAAACTGCTATCACTTGTTGATAGGTGCCCATAGCACTCAAGCTTGGTTGCAAAACCAAGCCAACACACTCACTTCAGCTGCCCCAAGATATTGCTGAGTGATCAAGGCAACCACTTTCTTAATCGCACCATCAGCACATTAACGGAGGAGTTGTAGATACAGCATAAGAAGAGTTCACCCTATCATCCACAGGCGAATGGCACGTTGGAGGCTTTTAACAAGGTATTGGAGCATGCGCTGACAAAGGTGTGCAATGTGAACTGCGACGACTGGGATCTCAAAATCCCAGTAGTGTTGTGGGCCTATTGCACCACATGTAAACGACTGACAGGATAGACACCATTTAAGTTGGTGTATGGACAAGAAGTGATTATGCCAATGGAGTATATTGTTTCGAGTCTGCGAATTGCGGCTGTCATGAGCATGGATGATGTCACAGCATTAGATGAACATCTGGCACAATTGGTGAAGTTGGAAGAAGATCGTTTCATCGCTGGGTTCCACCAAGGGGTCGAGAAGGATCGACAGAAGGCATGGCATGATCACCACATCAAAAATCAATAGTTTTAGCAGGGTGACTTGGTGATGTTGTACAACATCAAGTTCATGAAACATCCACGGAAGTTGCAAATGCATTGGCTTGGTCCCTATCGAATCAGTAGTATTACTTCCAGAGGAGTGGTTCAGTTGCAGCAGTTGGATGGGGTGATGCTCCCCAAGTTGGTAAATGGTCATAGGTTGAAGCCCTATTGCGTGGGCTTAGAACACCGTGATTCCTGAGTCACATCGGGAAAAAAAAATGATGTGTTGTCGGATGATTGGTGGCAGGATGTCGCACCACCATGGATGGAATGTGGAAGCAAGGAGACTTCTGCTGCAAGGTTGGAGTTGTTAGAAACACCTAGAAATGTTGCGCCTGGGTCACATCCGAAATCATGACAATGATGGGACTTTTTCCTGCTTTGACGGATATGCTCGTTAATCGAGTCGATCGTGATAGATCACAGCCTGGTTGGGATTAGGGATACACCAAGGCAGTATGGCCGATTGTACTTACCAGGATGGTCTACATGGTTGGCATGAAGTATCCACCCTGTCAGTATGGCCCAAGAAATGCTTCGCATGTTTTTGCATGAAGGGAACCAGGTAAAGGTATGATTGATCCGCCGTTAGGATAATCGGCACATGACGACTTATGATTATCCTGGGGTGCGAGCCAGTGGTGTAACGGCTTGCTAAGGCCAATGGATGACAATTGCGCTGTATAAATAGAGGACCTACGGGGAGAAAGCACACAGAGATTGTTTTAGTTAAGAAGGGTTATGCTACGCAAGGTTTTAGCATTTTGTTATGTTAGGAATTCCAAGGAGGCTATGGATATGATCCATTTAATTTCGTGTGGTAGCACACTAGGTGCATTGAGGGCCCGAGTGACGAGTGTGCATGAGCGCCTGGAGCAGGCTGCGCCCCGGAAACCCTGGGGTTACAAGCATGAAGTTTCATCCGAGATGTCTACGTAGTTGGTGATGGTTTGAAGTCTCGTGATCCCTACGACGACACAAAAGGGGGGGTTGTCGCCCCCGGGTCCCTGTAACTTTTGCTTACCAGTGCGAAACAGATGTGCCAGAGCCGTTGGCCTGGTTCGCACCTCGGCGCTGTTCATAAACTTATCCTCATTCTGCATCCAATTCATCAAGATTGGAGGACGAGTTTGAGATGTACATGATAGCAAGTCGGGGGATGCCCACTTTTTGGTAAGACTTACATAACAGCAAGACGATGATCAGTGTAGCAGAAGGAGCCGGACAACACCGCGCAATCCAGATAGCAAGAACAGTTGAACAGTCGTATGAGGAATTCAAAGTAAAAATGACGGTGTGTACTATGTCCAGCAGTTGACATGGCTCGAGGGCGAGCCACAAAATTGTGTTGGGGGCCTGTTGGTAGGCGGTTTGGTAGAGTGCTATCGCAGCATCTCCGATGCTATGACATGGGGAGAATATGGCATGAATGGCAAGAAGATGACGTGAATGGCAATGAGAGGAAGATTAGTTATGTATTTTGGGTCAATTGTACCATGGAATGCAGGTCTTTGGTCATTTTGACCACATATTATGTAATGTTGAGTCAGTTATACCATAGAATGCGGGTTTTTGGTCGGTTTTATACCAAGTTAGTTAAATGTTGGGTCACTTGTCCAAATGTCGGTTAGGAAGTTGGTAAGAGATGGACAAGCATTGTAATGGTGGAAGCCTATATATAGATAAGAGTCGTAGGTATGGAGGAGTAGAATAGAAGGTGAAGAGAAGCGCATGTTTGGGTTGTTTCTGTGCATCTGTGAGATATTGCCAAGACCTTATCTATGACGAGATATTATATCTAAGGTTTTGCAGTGATAATATGATATGATGAAACTATTATGGTGCAATTCCTGGGTTCTTTCTGTTTGTTTATGGTAATGCAATGTCGCACTTCATGAATAATGCTATGTTTCCTTGATGCAATGTTGCTTTACTGTTACTAGTGCTGTGATAATGAATACTGCAATTGAATAATGCATTATGAATACATGTCAAATGTTTGAGATCCTTGTTTAGTGTTGAAATAGAGTTAGTTCATATAGCCGCAACCCTCCTCCTTCCTCGGCGGAAACATGGTTTCATCTGCTCTTCCTGGATGCCTCGGGTGAGACCTCATCTGCTCTGCAGGTGTTGTTGGGTGGGATAAAACTTGCCCAGGCCGGTGCCCAGAGAGACTGCAGCATGTGTCGATAGTGAAGTGGAACCCTTGTCGATTGGAGTCACGTTGGTCAATAGTATGGCTGAGGAAGCTACTGTCTAATTTATTTGATCTCCCTTTGGATGCTTCCTGTATCTATTGTGACAACTAGAGTGATGTGAAGTTGTCAGAGAACCCAGTTTTCAATGACAGGTTGAAGCACATTGAAATCAAATATCACTATATCAAGGATATGGTGCAGAGAGGAGCAGTGAAGCTCCTGTATGTTGCGACAAATGAGAAGATTGCAGATGTGTTGACCAAACCACTAGCTAGATTGAAGTTTGAGTACTTTAGAGAGAGGCTTGGTGTTCTTCAGATTGAAGACACTTTGAGGAAGAAGTGATAGGACATATTTGTAGGAGCCATTCCAAGCATGGTGATAGGAGGATCGTTCCCATGGCTGTGGATGTAAGCACTGTGTGATGAAAATCAGGATGAGGCTCCAGTTATTGCTTTCGATATGCATCAGTTGTATGCTTTGTATGATCATTTGGATCATGTATTTTTATATGCATCAGTTGGATGCTTTGTATGATCAGTTGGATCATGTATATGTATATGCATCAGGTGGATGCTTTGTATGATCAGTTGGATCATGTATGATGACATGCATCAGGACGATGCAGTGATAATGATCAGGATGATGCAGTGACGATGATCGGGATGATCATGTGTCATGAGTATTAGGACGATGCTTTGGATGACATGCATTAGGACGATGATCAGGATGATCATGTGTGATGGGTATCAGGATGATACTTTGGATCATATGCATCAAGATGATGTTATGATGATGATTAGGATGATCATGTACATCAAGATGATGTATGGTGAGTATCAGGTTGATACTCTATGGCCATGGACAGGTTGTGCAGATGAGCATGTAAGTTGACTTGGGAGATCTTGTCGGCCGTGCTGCGGTACGTAAAAGAACCTAGGATACTCTTTTGAGGCATTGCTTTGGGAGGACATGTAACTAGACTTGGGAGGTCTTTTTGGTCGTGCTGCAGCACATAAAAGATCCTAGGATACTCTTTCGAGGCTTTGTCCTATGGAATATAATAGCACCCCAGGAGATCCGATAGGTTGAGTAGTACGCTCGTAATAAGTCCTGGGATGCTCTTTTGAAGTTTTTCCATGACCACATGTAACTAGACCTGGGATATTTGATAGGTTGAGCAGTATGCTCGTAATCCGTCCTGAGATGCTCTTTCGAGGCTTTGTGGTGACCGCATGTAAGTAGACCTGGGAGATCTTGTCGGTCGTGCTTCAACACATAAAGGATCTTGGGATACTCTTTCGAGGAATTGTGGTGGGAGTCACATGTAAGTTGGCCTGGGAGATCTTGTCGTTCATGCTTCGGCACATAAAAGCTCCTAGGATACTCTTTCGAGGTATAGTGACGCATGTAATAAGTCCTAAGGATTCCATAGTATGGCCAGTGTTGATGAAGACCTGTAGGAGGTGGGCCTACATCCAGCATGAAAAAGGGTTGGCTTTATAGAACTTCCTATAATGAGGAGAATTCAGAGATATCCCAGTGATCAAGATGTCGAGTACAACAGCAGTGATGATGATGATGCTCTGTGATCCAATGTTGATGATCCAGCTCCATAATTGAAGACTTGTGCCTATATGTATTGATGACTTGTGTCAAGAGAATACTTTACTAGTTAAGAGTGAGTGTTGATGTATTTGTAACTTCAGAATATATTCACTTGTATATTGTATTTGTACTTTATTGTATCCCCCACGAAGATGTATTATTCCTTTGATTGGAAGTATCATTAGTTGTACTTACATGTGTCGCAAGTTATATTGTAAGTGTCGTAACTTATACTTGATGGGTTATTAGACCACCTTGATGGGGTTGGCCCTGTATGAGTCATGTGGGTCAAAGGGTTATTAGACCACCCTAGTAGGGGTTGGTCCAGTTAGCATTATGTTAAGTGGTTAAGTTGAGGTCGACCTAGTTAAGTAAAGGTCAAGTAAAAGTTATTGCATAAATAGAGAGTGTGTCTCTCTCATTTTATACATTCTATTATTCACTCACTTCACATTAGTGAGAGAAGAGGAGGGTGCACACAAGTGGAGGAGGGTCATGCTGCTGAAGATATCTATCTCTTGGGTTTGATTATGGTGATCCTTGTATTGATGCTTATTCTATCTATGAGGAAGTTGCGGGGTTTTTCACCTTCTTGGTTTTCCCCGGTGAAATGTTTTGTGTCTCTTGTCTCTTGTCTCTTATGCTTGATATTTTGTACATGTTGTTCTTTTAGTTAAGATCCTAGATCTATTGAATTAAATGATGAAAAAATAACAATCACAACCATGGATTGAGAGAAGGGGCCAGGAACTGCTGCTACTAATGAATACAATCACCAAATACTGAAATAGTTAGAGATGCATGAATAAAAAACATAGTTACAGGATTATAATATGTACAATTATTGAAATAGTTACCTCTATATGATTTGTTGTTATTGCACATGCGGCACAACTACAACATCAATGACCCTTGTTAGGGTAGGCATAGATGGATCTCCTGTACATATGCTATAGAAGAAATACACACCCTTTCCAGGAGTGGAGTATATCTTATAGACTTGTCCCTTCTTCCCATTTGGACTATGCAGAGAGGAAACTATGGACTATTTTCTAAATATAGCAGGTGATGGATACAATCACCAAGTGTTGACGTACTTAGAAATGCATTGATCAATGAAATAACATGTATTAAAAAACTGACAATGTTGAAATACTTATCGATAAATTGTATGATTCAAGAAAACATAGGGCACGTTGTGCCATATACTCATGCCCTATGTACTATGTAGAGCTTATCTCCCTCTATGCGGGATATAAAACCTGCAATTTAGAAAATTGTAAATATTATAACATGTAGCATTAATTAACTAACATGTGATAAAAAAACTAACATGTATTAAAAAATGACATGTTGAAATAGTTACCTCGATGTCAGTTGTTGTCGCCAAATGTATGACAACATCTTGTACATTATAGGGTTCTAATGCATGAACCTATAGACTAGCCTAGGCATCGCCAGTGGAAAAGTCTTGCCCCACATCCTCTTCTTGTAGCAATTGCAAGTTTTAAAAACATTAAAAACATTAAAAATATTAGTAATCTATATATGTGTATAGTAAGGAAAAATAATTTTCAAACAAGGCTAAATTGTAACCATTTACTTACCTGAGTAAAATACACAGTAAATATATCATCTCTCTTGACAGAACAGAAGCAAGGATGGTCACACAATGTGCATGTTTGGGGCTCTAATTTTTGCTCATGATATGTAGGTATAGTCACACTATTAGATGATCCTCGGCCACTTGAAGGTGGTGGCTCTAGCCCACTGGGAGGTGGTGGCCCTGCCCCATCAATATATGGTGGATTTGATGGCCCTTCCTCATACATATCTTGAAGATACGTGCTATGGCGAACAACCACGTAATCCAGCTATAGGAATGAATCTTGTATTTATGGGACCATCATATGTGCAGGAGACACAACTGGCTTGGGTAGCCTCCTGCGAGGTGGAGCTACAAGGCAATTGGGATCTATGTGACTCGCATTGGAACATTCTTGAGGATCCCCATCCCAATGCTCTGGTACTCCAAGATATCAAAATAGTTAACATGCTTCCCCAAAATAAATTCTTTGTACATATTTCTAAGAAAATATAACGACATTTCCCTGTTGTTGTGTTGTGGTACATCAAATACCACGTACCATCGGTCCATCCAATTATCTATGAATGGTTGATATGTACACTACTCAATATAAATATGCCTTTTGTTTACATCTGGGATTTCACCCATCTGTGGATCTCTAAAAAGGGAAAATATGTGTTTTCTTGTTATGTTAAATTTCTTAACTTCCTTGTAGCTAATTCCATTGGCATATTATTTCTTCTTTCTCTCTCTATACGTGGCAATGTCTTGAAGCACACCATTTCACCTACTAAAGGTCTCTATCATTCCATCCAAATTGGATGCAAGAATACAATGTCTATCATCAACAATAACAATTGAGGATCAAATTTCTCTGAGCCTCTTGATTTCTCTTTATATGTATCTGTTCACATCCATGCTCGGCATTGTAATTAAAAAAAAAAAATCATTAGAAACATATACATGCTATAATGACATCTCTTAAAATGAAAAATGTAAAAATAATGTGCAAGAATGATTACATTACAAACATAAATCTCATCTCAAGAACCATGTCTTTATTCATAACACCTGGAGTTTACATGGTGCTTCATAGTTGACCATGGTTTACCATGTTATTAATAAGTTGTAAACCAAAATGGAAGGTGAGGATCAACTACATGTAAATCAATCAATGATCGATGGTGGAGAGCTCCGAATTCAATTAATATTGAAGGATCGAGAAAATGGGGGCCTTAAAAGAACTTTATGTAGACATTTCTAGAGCCGAGGTATTGGAAAATATTTTATTCATTATCCTCTACCTTTGGAAATTTATCATTTGTATCTAATTCATATCATGTTAGTGGCCCTTTCCTTACTCAGAATCTAGTGTTTGATGAGGAACATTTTGTGGTGAATTCCTCTACGTAATTAAGAGGGGGGAATATTTTGAATGTGAGGGTTGATATACACTTGTTCCATGAATTAAATCTCTTATTAGTTGATAGGGATGGAGACCCAAATGCATCACTTGAGTTTCTTGGTGGTGAAGGAGGTCAAAAAAGATGTGGTAGTTCATTTTTGCGACAAATTAAGTGGTGTGTCTGCAAGGAGAAGAACTTAGTCCATTTGGTTTTGGGGGATGATGTAAAATCCATCAAGCATTTGGGTTGGATTCATAAGGACCGGTTGAAAATTTTTAGGGTAAAATAATGTGTGGAAAAAAACATTAGGGTTTGGTTGAGTCAAGTCTAGAAACCAAGCCTAGGTTATAGTTGATAGTTCCTCCTACTAGCAAAAGGGTGGATGTTAGGATAATTAATAATCCAACCTTTTTCCACCTTACCATATTTTTCCATTTTCATAGAATTGGATGATGTTGTTGACCCACTAGTGGTGTTCAGTTGTCATCTAGGAATTATTACACCAATTTTGATGCACATATTAGTTTCTTTGCACATTTGATTTTACTGCTTAACTCTTGCTAGATTTCACTGGAATTCTTCTCCCTTGATAATTATTTCACTATGAGATTTTCCTAGGATCAATGATCTACTGTGTTACATAATTTCACATGGTATCAGAGCTTAGTAGTGCTGTTTTATCTTCATTTTGAGAGTTTTCTAGAGGATTTTGAGAAATTTTCAGTGTAGCAGTAGTAGTTTTCATTCGCTCTAGTAGCTACATATGGAGAATTCGAATGTTCCTTTGACACCAAGAATCCTGACACCCTTCAATTATATAGGTTGGAAGGAAGATATGTAGATTGCTTGTGCAACAAGAGTCTATAAAGGGTCACAATGGGAAAGGAGGTCGAACCTCAGGAAGTTGTTGAGAAAGAAAATTACCTCAACAAGTTAGATGAGGATTTTGGTTTTATTTGTATTCATATCTCTAGATATTTTCTCTTTCATCTTGATGGATTAAAAACGCTAGGGGAGGTTTCGTAGAAGCTTGGAATTCTCTTTGGTAAGCAAGATTAGTTGAGAGGACATGTTTTGGAGAATGAATTAAATTCTCTTCAACCTAGAAATTTTGAAACCTTACAATAGTTCTTTTCAAATTTAAAGTCCTTGGTTATGCAGTGCAAACAATGTGGAATTGAAAAGAAGGATGACCAGCTGGTGTTATCCTTCCTAAGAAAGCTTGGCCCTTAATTTTCAATATTTCTTCCTACCTTCCACTTTGGGATATTGTCAATCACCAATTGGAAATCCTTCATTAGATGAGTTCACATAATCCCCAATCCAAGAACAAGACGAACTAATCCAAATGGGAGCCTTGAAAGGCTCCAAAATTCATGCTCTAATGGATGGAGAGTCCAAAAATGCAAATGCTAAAGGGAAGCATAAGGGAAAGGACAAGAATCAATTCAAATCCAAACTAGAGGAGAATCATAATCCATTAGAAGGAGCCTCCAAAACCATGAAGGATAAGCAAAAGAGGTTTCAGAATACCAAGTGTACCTATTGCAAGAAAGGAAACCACCCAGAGAATTCTTGCATGAAGAAGATAGATCAAATGACCAAATTATTGAACATCACAACAGTTCCCTCCTAGAAGGTGAAGGGATTCTGATTCTGGAAGTGAGACAGATGATCATGAGATATGCCATGTACTGAGGGATGGATTCTCACAATCACAAGCCTTCCTCATAGATTATGGAGCCTCTAACCACATGGTTTCCTCCAGAGGGACTTTTTCCTCTCTAGATCTCACCGATGGTCCCAGTATTCACATAGGAAATGATTCATAGATATCTGTTGAAGGGAAGGCACAATACAACTAGAGCATGGAAAGTTCAAAAGTGTTTTGTATGTTCCTTCTCTGGCAGCAAACTTGTTATCTGTTTATCAGATGACACACATAGGTTTACTGAAGAAAGTTGTATTTGGACCTGACGAAGTTGAGGTTGTAGGGATCTATTCTAGGAAGCTAATAGTGAAAGGTTTTGCAAACCATGACTCAAAGGCATATGAATTCTCTCATTTTTTACCATATTCTCTACCTACTCCATTTGCACGTGATGAAGATCATAATGATGTCTCTTCTGATGATCCAAATTCATATTTTGAAGATGAGGACCAAGTTGAATCATATATTGATGTTGAGTATGAAGTTAAATCATATCCAGATCCAACACATGCTCCCAATCCAAGGAAAAAATGGGATCACAAAGTCCTTGGAGCTACAGGGAACATAGTTGGGGATCCATATGACAATAGAAGAACCATATATTCGTATCAAGATGCAAACGTTGCACTATGTCATACATATCCACTTCTCCCAAAGAGCCGCTACATGATGGTGGGGTCTAATCCACAATCCTTCAAAGAGGCTTGTCATGATCCAAGATGGCAGGCTACCATGGATGAAGAATATGAGTCACTACAAAACAATGAGAGATGGGATCTTATCTCTCTTTCCCTATGGAGAAAGCTATTCTAGTGCAAGTGGATCTACAAAAAAATACTTGCTTCTGATGGATCTACAAAAAAGTACAAAGCTTGGTTTGTTGACAAGGGATACTAAAAATTTCATGGCTTGGGTTACAATGAGACAGCCGCAAATCATATTGATAAATAACCAAAAGCCAGTTTAGCCATCCAAGTAGTACTAAACAAACCACAAACATATTTAATTACTTTAAAAGATGAAGAGAGTAAAACTGTAGGTAGATATAGTAATGATAAAAACCAAAACCAATGTAAATATAAAATAAACTCATAACACGTATTTATTTTAAAGAAAATGACATCTTGCATCTCAAAGATAGTTTAAGTTAGTAAATATAATCTTGCATTCCATGCTTTGTAAATTCAGTTATTACCTAGAAAGCACAGCAATACTTGATAGAGCACAACAATACTTGATAGAGAAAATCTATATACATGAAACTCATATTTTTTCAATTCAAGCAAATTAATCATCACTTACTCTTCAAAACATGGAAGTGAAAAATATAAAAGAAAAATAATATATATGTTTGCACTCCATGCACGAATGAGATGCATCTCACGTTACTAGCAAGTGTGAAAGTTTAATTTATGAAGTTTTCCTCATCAAAGGATATAGTTATATTAAGGATATTTTAAAACCCAAAAACATGAATATTCACATTAGAAATATGTATCTTTTTATAGAGATATCATGTAACATTATATACAACACAATCACAAGCCATTTTGTTATGTACAAAATAGCTTGCAACATCATATATAGCTAACATTAAATTTGAAAAGGTGAATATTGACAATATGTGTAACATCCCCATTTTGACCCTTAGGGTTGATTGGTTTCAATGTAAATATTGTATAAATGCAATGTGTGTTAGCCCTAGTGTGGAGCTCAAGCCCAATTCCCCACTAGAGTATGCTCATGTTTTTATTTAAAATGAAAGTATTTGAGAGTCTGATTATCCATGTGTTGGTAAGCCATGAAGTAATTGAAAATGATGTAAATATTAAATATTGCAATAAAAATACCAAGAAAACTGGCTAAGGAGGAAACCAATGAGAAGGGGCCATGTGTATCCACTAGGGAGAGGTGAGGGGGTTGTGGGATTGGAACCCATGCTGCCACATGTAAATTTGTGAACCCATTTGACTCCCCATGCTGACATTAATTCTATTATAAGGATGTCGTTGAGAAAACCTTCCCAAGAATTTGATGGAGTATGGAGCAGCCCTGCAATGCATATAGAAAGGTATGGATATGTTTTTCTTATTCCTTAATCCAATCAAATTCCTGGGAATTAAATCATTGTAATACCTATCCCATTGTTGACCAACAACCTCAATTATCATGCATTGCAGAACCAAGTCGTGAAGGAGAAAGAAGAAATCGTGATTATGTGTAAGCACACATTTGTAGATCTGAATTCCATAGAAATCCTGCGTAGGAAGCAAATCGATGGGGATATACTTAGATGAGACCCTAGGTATGATTTATAGAGCGTGAGAATCTTAGGAAACCCGTGAGAACACCTGGATCTTATAGCAGAAGAGCCAAGCTACAGGACAAAGTTTTGGCCGTAGCCTTTAGAAGATTGCAGCTAGAATATCAGAGAAGAAGGAAAGACAGGGGTCGGATCTGCTTGATATACCCAATGAAGGCTAAAGTCTCATAAAAGAAACAAATTGACCTTTATATGCCCACCCTGAAGAGTACTAGAGGGAAGTGGCCCTAAGGGACTGTGCAACAGAGAAAGGGTCCTTCCTTGTGTTGGGTGAGGTAGGTATTGTGGGTGCCATGCTTGATTAGTAGTTTGAGATGCTTGGATATCTGTGGATGTGCTCACTAGATTAGAATCATCCTCCTTGTTCCCTTACATGCTTGATAAATCCAATTGTATGTTGGATTAGTAGTAGGGTGGAGCCTTGACTGTGAGAGAGCCTATTTAGCCCTCCTTAGTGGATACACAGCCCAGATCGGGGGTTGTCTCTTAGCTGAAAGAGTATAAGATGGAAAAAGACCTATGGTTGGGTGGAAAGTTTCTCTCCCATAGCCAGTTGCTTGGGCAGCTTCATTTCCAAGATAAGTACTTTCTATGGTGTAAAATGATGTTATTTTCCTTATGTTATGTTATGCTTGCTATGTTCAATTTATTGAATTAATGATTACATGAAATTGATCAATAGGGAGCTATGTATAAACCTAATTATGAGGTTGAGTTCATGTTTGAATGCTTCATCAATTGCATGAGGTTAATGTAATGCTAACCTTGCATGTTGTAGATGCATTGACTAGTTTTAGTTCCATAATATTGGTTTAGTTATGCATTGCATTCACCTTTATGAAGGACTGCTTCACTTCATCTGGAATTGGGGAAAGGAATTATACACCTGCTTGTTGTGTGTCATGATTCCTATTTGGGTCACGTGAAGGGTAATGATGCATGGAAGGAGTTTATGAAAGAATTCAGTTGGATAAATGACCAAGCCAAATCACTTAGATGGGATAGGGGATCACACCAGTGTATAGAGCTTTCCAACCGTACCATAATTTCCCAATTTGTCCCAAGTATGAAGGAGATATCAACCTCAGAAGTTGCTAGTGCACGGGTATGTGGTCTCGACATTCCACATACGCAACGCAGATTGTGGATTGCAGAGGTCAAGGAACGGCCGTTGGATTTGCGTGGCTAGACTTCTTCCTTTCTGCATCTGCAAATCGGATTACAGATTGCAGAATTCGGGAGCGAGAATTTCATTGAGATGGCGTGTTGGATTTCTGACTTTCCGCATCCATAAAGCGTATTGAAGATTGTGGATGTTGGAAGGTCGATTTTGATGGGATTGGCACATTGGATTTTTTACTTTCTGGATCTGTAAGAGGATTGTGGAAGGTAGTTTTTCCCAGGATTACGAATTGAGTTTCCTATTTCTGACTTCCTCAACCTAGGTTGCAAATTGCCGAAGTTGGAGGGGTAAATTTTTCAGGATGGTGATTTGAGTGTCTAGCTTCCAAGTTCCACATCCGGATTGCGGATTGCAGAGGTCGGGCGGGTAATTTTCGATGCCATGAAATTGAATTCCAGCTTCCGACTTCCACATTGTGCATTGCGGAAGTTGGGAGTGCGATTTCTGTGGAATAGAGGTTTGGAAATCCGACTTCCAAATTTCGATTACAGATTGTGGATAAGAGGCCATTGTGGATTGTAGATCAGAGGCCATTGTGGATGCGTGCAAAAATTGAAAGAATTGTTGGAAAAAAAATGTATCAGGGTCTCCCATCACCTCTGAAGGACACCAAGGCGACTGGGATGTGACAAAGTGGTATTAGAGCACACATTGTAGTACTGGGGTTGCTTGGGCCAAATCATGAATGAATTTATAGGAAGAGAAGTGCCTATGGAGCCATTTTGACAAAAAAAATTGTTGTTGTTTTTGTCCAATGAATAATTTCCAAATTTGTATGGATATTTTATGTTGATATGCATTCTTATGATGTCTTATAAATTTCTCTGTAATGCACAGTGATTACAAAAATAGTAGTTGAATCGTACAGCAGAGGAAGCATACATGAAAGCCAGAAAATAGTTACTGTTAAGGATGCCCAAGATCCTTATGAGAAGGAGGATGACGTGCTAGGAGAAAATGTTCAAGAAGCACGTGCTAAAACTGAATCCAATGGAATAAGGGAACAAGTAACTCCTCTGAACTTAGGAGAAACCATGGTGAGATTCAACAAGAGATTGATGAAGGCACATGCATAGAAGCACTAGCTCAATGCCTCCATCTTGTAGAGCATCACATATATGCATCAAAGGATAAATATTGGGTCTAACCCAAGCAATGCAGAAAGAGAAGAAAGAGATGCAGGTAGTCTCTCTAGAGGCCTCTCTAGGAAGAGGAATCGAAGCCCTAGAGTGGATTCTGTGAGCAAAACGATTAGGATGCCCTCTCCACGATCTTATTTTAGCTGGCCATGCAACTCCATATATTCTCAGAGAATCCCGAGGCACACTTCCAGCAGGTATGAAGGAAGAAATAAGTTCAAAGGGATCCCAGAGGGATAATTTAGGAAGGAAAGGACTCCCACCTTTGATGGAGAAAGCAAGACAGGTCAAGACGAAGAGGCATGGATTCTTGCAATGAAAACATATTTGGGGATGCGTGATTATTCAGAAAATGAAAAGGCCAGAGTTTCCATTTACAATCTAAATGCCAGAGCTTCAATTTAGTGGGAACACCTCATGCAAGTGAAGAAGATCAGTGAAAGGAGAATCAGTTGGGAGCGGTTTAAATGGTACTTCAAGGAGAAATACCTACCAACTAGGTATTATGATAACAAGGGGAAAGAGTTCAATGAATTCGGATTGGGGAAGAATTCTATGGATGAGCATGTCCACAAGTTTTTGGAGTTGTTGAGGTATGTAGATTACATCAAGTATGAAAGGGTAAAGATCAAATGTTTCCTTGGTAGTCTACCCCAAAATTTCAGAGATGCGATTGAGTTTTTCAATCCAACAAGTCTTCATGAAGCCATTAGGATGGAAGTACATTTCTATGAGTAGAGAAAAGGTAAAACAGAGGTCCATCCAGCATAAAAAAGAAATCCCAGAGGGAGGTTTGAAAAAATAAAGAGTGGATTCAAACCACCATTCAAAGGTGAGCCAAGAGCTTTTCCACAGGGCCAATAAGAAAGAAGTGGGAAAAAAACAGTTGTGGAAGCAAAAATAGAACCAAGAGGGCCACTTCTATGTTGGGGATGTGGAGGAAACCAAGTGCTTAGAGAATATCCACATCAGAGGGAGAATCCAAAAATCTTGCAAAACTTAGAAGAAGAAACTAGAGTGGAATATATGGCAAGGGAAGAACCTCAAATTTATGCAGTATTGGACGATCATCAAGTAGAGCATCAACCAACCATGGTGGAAGTTGAAGGTAAGATTGCTAAGCAATCTATTTATGTTTTGATTGATCCGGGATCTCCTCATAGTTATGTGTCTCCTAAAGTGGTTGAAGGTTGTTCTCTTAGTAAAGTAAAGCATAGTAAGGATTGGCTTGTTCAATTAGCTAGAAGGATAGAGAGAAAAGCAAGTGAGGTAGTGATAGAGCACCCAATGGAGTTGAATGGACTCCTCTCACATGTAAATTTGAATGTCCCACCATTAGGATCTTATGATTCCCTGATAGGTATGTAACATAGAGCCAAGATAGAATGCTATGAGAAAGTACTTGAATGAATTGATGAAGAGGGAAGGCCAATATTGGTAAGAAAAATTCCCAAGCAAGTTTCAGTAAGGAAGATTTCATCCATCCAGTTGAGAAAGTTATATAAGAAAGGTTGCCAATTATATGCAATCCACATATCAGATTCATCGGAAGATAAGGGACCAAGGATAGAATACTTTCAGTTGTTGAAAGAATTCCAAGATGTGTTTCCAGATGAAGTGCCAGGACTGCCACCAAAGAGAGATATGGATTTTTCTATCAACCTTGTTCCAGGGGCAACACCAATTTCCAAATCTCCTTATAGAATGAGCATACTAGAATTGGTAGAGTTGAAGATGTAGCTACAAGAATTAATGGACAAGGAATATATCAGACCAAGTGTATCTCATTGGGGAGCACCAATGTTATTTTTTAAGAAAACAAATGGGACATTGAGGTTGTGTATTGATTAAAGGAAGCTCAATAAAGTGACAGTCAAGAACAAGTATGCATTGCCAAGAATTGATGACTTGTTTGACCAAATGAAGGAAGTTAGAGTGTTTTCAAAGATTGACTTGAGGTATGGATACTATCAAGTGAGAATAAAGGAATAATACATTTACAAGGAAACGTTTAGGACAAGATATGGACATTATGAATTCACAGTGGTGTCATTTGGTCTTACCAATGCACCTACTACATTCATGTGTCTAATGAATAATGTCTTCAACAAGTATTTGGATAAGTTTTTGATTGTTTTCTTGGATGAGATTCTTGTTTATTAAAGGAATGAAGAAGAGCATAATGAACATCTAAGAATGGTGTTGTAATTCCTTAAAGAACAACTGTATGCAAAGCAGAGCAAGTGTGATTTCTATCAGCATAAGGTACAGTATTTGGGTCATGTGATCTCAAAAGAAGGAATTGTAGTGGATCCAAAAAATATTAAAGCCATAATGCATTGGCCTACTCCAAAGAATGTTGTAGATGTTAGATCTTTTATGGGTCTTGCGGGGTATTACAGAAGGTTCATTGAAGGGTTCTCTAAAATAGATCATCCAATTACATTATTGGAGAGGAAGAATATCAAGTTTGTATGGTAAACAAATGTGAGAAAATATTTTAGTAGCTTACGGAATTGATTACCATTTCTCCTGTTATGAAGATTGCAGATCCAAAGAAATATTTTGTAGTGTGCACAAATTCTTGCATTGAAGGGATCGATGGAGTGCTCATGCAAGAAGGTTTTGTAATTCTCTATGAGTCTAGGAAGTTAAAGGAGCATGAAAGGAACGATGCAAAACATGATTTAGAGCTAGTATCCATAGTTCATGCTCTCGAGATATGGAGACACTATCTGTTTGGAAGAATATTTGAGCTCAGAATAGACCACATGAGCTTGAAATATTTGTTTGACCAGCCAAATATGAATGCTAGGAAAACTAGATGGATGGAGTTTCTTTGTAAATTTGATTTGAAATTAAGCATGTCAAAGGTAAGGAGAATAAGGTTGCAGATGCTCTTAGAAGAAAATTCCATGTTGCAGCAGTAAGTATGTGTAAATCATATTTGAAGGAAAGAGTTCTTGAAGATCAAACTATTGATGGAGCTTCCCTTCAATTCAAAGAAAGATTGCAGCAAGAAAATGTGGATGAAACATCTACATGGTATCAATTTGATAAAGATGATATTCTCATTTATCACGATACCATACTGTACATTCCAAATTGTGCATATTTGAAGAGGCTAGTGATGGATGAGATACATCAAATTCCATATTCTGGACACCTGGGATATTAGAAGACTATAACAACATCAAGAAGGTAGTAATTTTTGCATGGGATGAAGAAGGACATAGCAAATTACATTGCTAGGTGTCAAAAATTCCAACAAGCCAATGCACAACATCAAAATCCAACAGGTCTATTAGAGCCTTTGCCCATTCCAGAATGGAAGTGGGAAGTAATTTCTATGGATTTTATAATAGATCTGCGAATGACAGTGAGGAAGCATAACTCAATCACGGTAGTGGTGGACAAGCTATCAAAGGTGCTCACTTTATTCCAGTCAAGTACACTCACAAGACCAATGGAATAGAAAATATCTTCATGAAGGAGATATTCAGATTGCATGGATTTCCCAAGGCAATAATTTCAAATCGTGATACAAAGTTCACATCAATTTTTTGGAAGGGATTGTTCCAGAAATTATGGACTGAACTGAATTTTAGTACAACATATCATCCTCAAACAGATGGTCAGATTGAGAGAGTGAATCATATTCTTGAAGACATGTTGATGGTGTATGTGATGGAAAAACCATCCAAGTGGGAAGACTATCTACACTTTTTAGAATTTGCATACAACAATGGACATCAAGCATCATTAGGAATGAGTCCTTTTTAGGTATTGTATGGAAAGGGATGTGGAACTCCAGTGAGTGGGAAATCCTAGTGAACAGGGTAGTGCTTGAACCAGAGATGATCCAAGAGATGGAGCAAGAGATGTTAAAATTAGGAATAATTTGAAGGCAACATAGGAAATGCATATGATTTATGCCAATTTGAAAAGAGTACATAAGGAGTTACAAGTTGGAGACCATGTTTAATTAAGTGTGAAGGAAAGGAAAATTTTCATTGAAGTTGGGTAGTTTTTCTAAGTTGGAAACAAGATATTGTGGGAAATTTGAAGTCCTTGATAGGATAGGGCCAGTTGCATATAGGATTGTATTTCCTATGAGAGCTCATAATGTTTTCCATGTCTCTTTACTTCAAAATATGTACATGACCCTAATCACATAATTGATTGGCATGTGATATAGGTGGAACTCGAGGGAGAGTTCCAAGTGGAGCCTATGCAAATCCTTGACAAGAAGGTCACCTCACTCTGGAATAGAGCCATTGGATAAATGAAGGTGCAATGGAAGCACCTTAGTCCCGAAGAGGCTACATGGGAGCTGGAGGATGCCATGAGAGAGGCATTCCCATTTTTGTTCATTTTCAGAACATCGAGGATGATGTTATTCTAATGGGGAGGGAATTGTAACATCCCCATTTTGGCTTCAATGAAAATATTGTATAAATGCAATGTGTGTTAGCCCTAGTGTGGAGCTAAAGGGAAAGGCCCCACTAGTGGATGCTTAGGTTTTTATTGAAAAGGAAAGTATTTGATAGTCCGATTATCCATGTGTTGTTAAGTCATTAAGTAATTGTAAATGATGTAAATATTAAATATTGCAATAAAAATACCAAGAAACATGGCTAAGGAGGAAATCAGTGAGAAGGGTCCATGTGTATACACTAGGGAGAGGTGAGGGGGTTGTGGGACTGGAACCCATGCTTCCACATGTCAATTTGTGAACCCATTTGACTCCCCATGCTAACATTAATTTTGTTGTAAGAATGTGGTTGAGAAAACATTCCCATGAAGTTGATGGAGTATGGAGAGGCCTTGCAATCTATATGGAAGGGTATGGATTTGTTCTGCTTGTTCCTTAAGCCACTCAAACTCCTGGGAATTTGATCACCCTAATCTCTATCCCATTCTTGACGAACAACCTTAGTTCTCACGCATTGAAAAACCCATCCATGAAGAAGAAAGGAGAACTTGCTATTTTGTGTAAGCGTGAATTTGCATAGCCGAATGCTATAGAAACCCTACGTAGGAAGCAAATCGATTGGGACATACTTAGATCAGACCATGGGGATGATTTACAGAGCATGAGAAGCTTAGGAAACCTGTGAGAACACTTGGATTTGATAGTAGAAGAATCGAGCTACGAGACTGAGTTTCAGTTGCATCCCTGAGAAGATTGTAGCTGGAATATCAGAGAAGAAGGAAAGACAGGGGTTGGATTTGCTTAATAAACCCAGTGAAGGCTAAAGTCTCATAAAAGAAGCAGCTAGACCTTTCTATGCCCACCCTAAAGAGAACTGGAGGGAAGGGGCCTTGAGGGACTGTTCAACAGAGAAAGGGGCCTTCCTTATATTGGGTGAGGTAGGTATTGTGGGTGCCATGCTTTTTTAGTAGTTTGAGATGCTTGCATCTCTATGGATGATCTCATTGGCTTAGCATCATCCTCTCGGTTCCCTTACATGCTTGATAAACCCAACTATATGTTGGATTAGCATTAGGGTGGAGCCTTGACTATGAGAGAGCCTATCTATCCCTCCTTAGAGGATACACAACCCAACTCGGGGGTGGTCTCTCAGCTGAAAGAGTATAGGATAGACAGAGACCTATGGTTGGGTGGAACGTTGCTGTCACTTAGCTAGTTTCTTGGGTAGCTTCATTTCCAAGATAAGTTCTTTCTGTGGTGTAAAATGATGCTAGTTTCCCTATGTTATGTTATACTTTCTATGTTCAAGTTATTGAATGAATGATTACATTAAATTGATCAATAGGGAGCTATGTATAAGCCTAAGTATGAGGTTGAGTTCATGTTTGAATGCTTCATCAATTGCATAAGTTTAATGTAATGCTAACTTTGCAAGTTGTAGATGCATTGACTATTTTTAGTTCCATAATATTGGTTTAGTTATGCAACCTATATGAGGGACTTCTTCACTTCATCTGGAATTGGGAAAAGGAAGTAGAAACCCCCCTGTTATGTGTCGTGATCCCTCTTTGGGTCAGGTGAAGGGTAATGATGCATGGAAGGAGTTTAGGAAAGACTTCAGTTGGATAAACTTCCAAGTCAGAGCACTCATATGTGATAGTGGATCACACAAGTGTATATATCTCTCAAATAGGTTTCCAACGATACCAAACTTTCCCA
Source organism: Larix kaempferi (assembly GCA_027924585.1). Classification (NCBI taxonomy): domain Eukaryota; kingdom Viridiplantae; phylum Streptophyta; class Pinopsida; order Pinales; family Pinaceae; genus Larix; species Larix kaempferi. The sequence goes on from BSBM01000493.1 coordinate 42,054,558, forward strand.
ATTTGGCCCATGGATGAAGGAGATATCAGCCTCAAATGTTGCTGGTGAAGGGGTATGTGGTCCCAACTTTCCACATCCGCAATGTGGAGTGCGGATTACAAAGGTCGGGGACCGATCAATGGAGTTGTGTTGCTAGAATTCCTCCTTTCTGCATCTGTAAAGCGGATTGTGGATTGCGAAAATCGGAAGGGAAAATTCCATGGAAATGGCACGTGGGATTTTCAACTTTCCACAGTGTGGATTGCGGATTGCTGATGTCAGAAGTTCAATTTCCATGGGGTTGGCGCATTGGATCTCTGAATTTCCACATTTGCAAGAGGATTGCAGATTACAGATTGCAGATTCTAGAAGGTGTTTTCTCTCGGGATTACGAATTAAGTTTCCGATTTCCAAATTTCGCAATGCAGGTTGCAGATTGCGGAAGTAAGAGGGGTAAATTTTCTAGGATGATGATTTGAGGGTCCTCCTTCTGGTTTCCGCATGCGGATTGCAGAGGTTGGATGGGTAATTTTTGAAGCTGTGAAATTGAATTCTGACTTCTGACTTCCCCATTGCGGCTTGCAGAAGTTAGGAGCGCGATTTCTGCAGAAGATAGTTTTGGAAATCCGACTTCTGAATTTCGATTACAGATCGAACTCCATTGTGGCTGCATGTAAAAATTGAAAGAATTGTTGGAAAAAAATGTATTAGGCTCTCTAATCGCCTCTGAAGGACACCAAGGTGACTGGGGACCTTTAAAATGGAGGCTAAATTGGCATTTTTCTCAAAATTATCTTACAATTTGTGGTAGATACAATTTCTTAAGGTCATATTTTGTTGTTAGATCCCTGATTGCATAGGATTAGGGTTGATCCTTAAATAATTTTGATTCATTTCATAGTTTGCAAATAGTGAAAATTGAAAAAACATAAATATTTGTTTAAAGAACCTTAAGGCCCTTTAATTTTTGAATCTCATACACTTGCTTACCTGAAACATGAAACCAAACCTCAATTATGACATATGAAAATATCACTTGAACACATTTTCATTAAAAATAAAATTGAACATCACACTATGAGATATTTTGAAAACAAATTCCTTCCAAAATTGAAAACAAAGTTTAATTAGTCAAATTTTTATTTGGATCTAGAATATTTTCATTATTCTCATGCACAATTAGAGAAAGTTGTAGATTTAGATCTCGATTTTCTTGTGATAAGTTGTGTCTGAGTTACCGTATCCTCTTTGCTTGCACTTTTGGGTGGCCCTTCAAACAAGAAAGTAGATCTCAAGTGTAATAGTGTAGATTTCAATTATCACATATAGTTCTCGAGCTATTGTATCCACTTTGCTTGCACTTTCGGGTGGCCCTACAAATGAGAAAGTAGATCTCAAGTGTAAGAATTTAATTTATAAGCAGTCAAAAGGGCTCTGTGTATCCTCTTTTCTTACACTTTTGGGTGGCCTTGCAAACGAGAAACATTGATTCCTCGTGTAATAGAATTAGATTCATTTTAACTAAGATATTCGTTTGGTTTACATCGATTTTTGAAAATCAGTTATTATCCATATTTCAGAAGAACTGTTCCTAAATATCAGAAATCTACCAAAATTTTTTGCATGTTTGACAGAGATACATGAACCTCTAACTTTTCATTAGTTAGAATATTCATCGAATTGAAAGGTAGAGTAGTGAGCATATTGCATTGTTTGGTTCACATTTTCGAGTCAACACACCATGAGTTTGACATCCAATCCTGAAATTAAGAAAACTACCCTTAAAATTGGCTCTTAATATAAAAATAACCAATATTTGATTTTTCATATCACCAACAAGGTTAGGTTAGTTCCCTTGATTAGGTTTGGAGAGTTAACACTCCTAGGGTATAAATTTTTTGAAAGTAGGATTGATTGTTGAGAGTTTAAATCCATTAATAACATGAAATGCTTGCCGAGAACACACATCTAACACACACATCAAGAAAAAGGTCAATCTGGATAAGCAAGGGTGGTTCCCCCCCTCTAGCTTGTTTTGTGGGACATGAGCTCATGATGGAATTCTATTTAAAGTGACAAGTCCTCGGGGTGACATCACTTTTATATAATACCTAGTCATGAGAGTTGTCCTAGAAATACAACTATTCTGCTTGAACATTGATTGTGAAGTGGTAACCTTAGTTGTTGATCCTAGGATATTACAGAGGCTATTGTGAGTGGGGACACTTGCAGTACTTGACATAGAATTTCAATCTTTTATTCCTTGGGAGGGTGATTTGTCGAGAACCAACACTTGCACCCCTGGCGATTAAAGTTTATTGTAATTGTTTCTAATACCTTTGCTATTAGTAATTATTTGAGGCTTGATATCCCTCAGAATCTACCAGTTTCGGAAGGCCCTCTAATCCATATTTTCACTGAACCTTAATTCTTTGGAAAAGTAGACTTCTTGCTTGGATCCATAGGACTTTTTACTAGGTGGATCCTTTTTCTTTTTGTTGAGTCTAGAATGCCTTAGGATTGTTTGATTCTATTTTTGATTAAGAATATCATTTTAAACATATCCTGTTGGGCATGGCCTAAATGGCACATTTTTGGCAAAGAGCAGTGGGAATGCAAAGTCTGAGCAAAGCGCAGTGGAAACGCGAAGTTCGAGCATACCGCAGTTATGCTGATGCATAGTGACGACACAACTGCTATTTTTGGCAATAAAGTACAAAGTGAGGCAAGGTTGAACATTGACCTATTTTGGGTAAGCCACTCAACAGAATCATGTGTTAAGTGCGATTCCCTGGAAGCGCGGTCCTAAGGTTGTGTTGATCACGTTGTATCACATCAAATTGTATGAGTTTGTGAAGTGCATAGTCCCGTAAGTGCATTGTAACCTACAATATATGCGAAGTTGGGAGAACTTCGTTTGCACCAATTCCATAACTGCGCATCACTTGATTACAAAAACATGCTTCTGTAATCTCCCATAACTTCACCTTGAGTGAGACCTTAGTCTGTTCACATAATGTTGCCGAAAGAGCCGGTGAACAAGGGTTTTGTTGGACCACAACCATGAAGACTTGGGTTTGTAAGAGAAATTTAACGAACGAGGTAGATAGCCAACAAATGGTTCCATTGCCGCACTTGAATTGGTGGTATGTTCTGAATATTGAGATCCCAAGAGGAAAAAAATACAAAATTGGGTGGACAATACAGAAAGAGAGTCTGCAAGAAAGGAGAATACATATCCACGTTTCTCTGTCATAAAATGGTTGTAGAAATACCTATGGTCTAACATTTATGAAATTTTCTTCACATTCTTTAGCAACGACCTATATCAATGGTAGTTATCAATATTAGAAGAACAAAAGAATAGTTATCAGGGTGGAGAACCTATAGAGGAGATTGCCACATCAAGTATAAGTCTTTTTAGGTGGGAGATCTTGTTCTCCTCTATGAAAATAAATTCATTAAGTTTCTTGAAAATTTAAGATGAATTAGCTAGGGATATATGTTGTAAAGTATGTTACTAATGGTGGCGCAGTTCAGTTAGCCACATTAGCAGGAGAAAACCTACCAGGTCTTATTAATGGAAGTAGACTGAAACCCTACAGGGACAGTCCTACTTCTCTCGACCCTCATTAATTAGAAGCGAAGAAAATTCTAAGTGCTAAATGTAGTTGAAATTGCACACTAAGAATATAACAGTAAGAGCCTACACACAAATTTGGTGAAATGCGAAGTGTTTAAAGGAAGAAAAGTTGTACTGCAATGCACGACAAGGAAGCTAAAATGTAGAGTACCAAAACACTCGCACTGTGAAGTTTAGAACAAGAAAGGAATAATGTGCAGTTGACCTTGAGATTCACCTATGCTAGCTACCAGAAAGGGTCTGCACTATAGAGACAAATGTGTGAAGAAAGGGAAATGCGCATTGAACTATGCATATCACATAACCGCTAGTGCAGTCCGAAGGAAAAGATAACCATTACAGTTGTCATTCAGTAAGTTAGCCATTTTTCAGTATGTCGATCGATTGAGCCGTTATCCACTATGCCGGAACCGACAAATCCCAACGTTTAAAAAATATATTGTCTTTTCAATCCTAAACAATGATGGAAAGGACCAAGATCTCAACAATATCTAGGAAACCGGACATGGCATTTAATGCCTAACATAGCCGTCACACAAATTGGCGGCACTGACATAGTTCATCAATTAAGGAAACTTTGTCCGATCAGGAATAATAAATAACGGAAAAGACCGAGATCTCAGCAGAGATCCAGCCAAAGGACATAGCATTGAATGACCAAGTAATCGTTAATCGACGCATTTTAGGCCAAGCGGTGTCTATAAATAGACATCAACTAGGCACTTACAGGTTTTTACCATGACTTTCTATCTTTCCTGTGTGTAAATCTTGAGTTTTAATAGTAAGCATGTCGAGCACTCTTCATTTGAATGATCAAGCAGTTCACGATCGACGAGGTTCTAAGAGTATTCAAACATACAGGTCTTGGGGGATTAGAGATGACACCTGCAAAGAACCGTGTACCATAGAAAGGTGCATCATCCCAAATCTCCCCAAGGCATAGAACTGAAATGAAGAACAAAGACAAGCAACCAGCCAAAGAACAGGAGAGGCTAAAGGCATCAAATGTTCCAAAGCCACAACCACCAGGAATACGCCAAGATCAGTTGATTCATCTTGTGCAAGAGTATATTTCACCGTGACGAGATGATGAAGGATTGGTTGCCGAAATGGAAGGTGGACGTCCTAGAGGATTTCAAGTCCACCTTTGAGGAAACCAAAGATGCAGACCTGGAGAAGGACAAGGGCATAGGAAGTGCGTAGGGAAAAGAGACTCAATAGGACAAGGTTGAAGGACTGGTGGGAGACAAAAGGAAAGCAACCAAAATCCCAACATCAGCGAAAGCGCACTGGAAGAAGCACCAAGCCAATAAGCCAAAACTACAGCCAATGTTGCATGAAGATAATTGCGAGAGCATCACAGCAAAGGTACTTGAGCATTGGGAAGAAACGCTTGCTTTGAAGGAGGCTAAACATGAAGAGGCATAAGTAATCCTTATTCAGAACCTCGAAGTAATAAAAACCATGCTTGCAAAGATCGAACAAGCCCAGCGGGACTTGGTTCGAGATTCAGACTCTGAGGGAAGGTCAAGTGGGTCAAGCAGATAGAAGGGGAAGTCACCTACTTTGAACTTGTGACCTCGACTGGTATATATTGAGCCAATGAACCTTCTTTCTCCAAAATAGCAGTTGGCCGAGGAAGCGAGGAAGTTGGAACACCTCGACCTTAATGTTGGGATGTTTCCAATTGAGGACTTGCAAAATCTACACATGAAGGTTGTGGAGGAAATTCAAGATAGAGGCCTCTCTTCCCACAATTAGAATTTCTAGCTACAGAAGAGCTACGATGAGCTGAAACTTGAATCAACCCAAAGCAATAGGGAACTATCCAATGTTAAGGAGAGGAACTGCAGGATGAAGGAAATAGTATTGGCAATCTGCGCGAAAATTGTCGAGTGCAAAGAAGAGCCGGATGTAGAGGACACTATAATTAAGATCGGGGCTAGATTATAAACTCTTACGGCTGATATGATGGACATGGAAATTTCCTATAAAGAAAAATTGGAGACTTAGAATCTTAGAAACCTAGAACCCGTAAAGATGACCACGTAGCTCGAAGCAAAGAAGTTTGAGCCACAATAGAAAGCAAGATGCGAGGATATGCTAGAGGAAGCTACTACAGTGTTGGCTGCATTACAAAAATATCCAGGCCTTCAGAAGTTGAAAAACCATCTATAGCAAAGGTAGCAGGATCTTGACGCCATGAACATGGAAATGAAGAATTTTCCAGAAAGGAAAAGGATGCAAAAGTTCGCAGAGGAAAAATAGATCGAGAAAGAATTGAAAGCGTTAAGGGGGAGAGAGGCTATCGCTTCTACGGACTTGCCACATAGAGGAAGAAGCGCTCGAACTGATGGAGCACATTGATGGAAAGTTCGTAGAGCTTCAGTCCACAGAGGGCAAAGTGAAAGAACAAACCCAAGAACGAGTCTAGCAGGCAATGTCGGAGACCATTAAAGAGTTTTACCATGAGGTGAAGGAAATAATTGCAAAGCTCAGTGCTACTTTGCAAGAATTCACTGTGAAGTTGAGTACCAACAGAGGTATGCAGCCGAAGTCGCCTAGTGCAAGTGGATTAGGGGCGATCCACTAGTAAGTGTTAGGGGCCTTTTGCGCATGGAACCCTGATTGCATTAAATTTGGACTTATTCCTAGTCTAAATTGGATTTTTAATAAGGTTAAGAGACATTTCCATGAGGTTTGGTAGTATAAGATGGATGTTAGCTCAAATGGGTATTATTTTATAGTAGCAAGCCTCATAGAAATTTGGCTTAACCATATTTAAAATCCAATTTGGACTAGGAATAAGTCCAAATTTAATGAAATTTGGGTTATGGCCCAAATGGCACATCTTCGGCAAAGTGCAGTGGAAACGCGAAGTCTGAGTAAAGCAAATTGGAAATGCAAAGTCCAATCATAGAGCAGATATGTTGATGTGCAGTGTCGACATAACAACTAATTTTGGAAATAAATTACAAAGTGAGGCAAGGTTGAACAACGACCTATTTTGGGTAATCGACTCAGCAGAATCCCGTGAGCAGGGTAAGGAGGAGCGCAAAAGTGGAGGAAAGTGACTTGTATCCTTAGTACAGACTAAGTATCAAGGCAACATGGGAAACAAAAAAATGTTAGAAGAAGAGTGGTGGATCGACGACGACAAAAGGGGCAGAGCAGCAAAAAGGGACCTGTCAGTTGGCAGTGAGATTAGTTCTTCCAGCGTTGCTGCCGTCAAAAGAAGTGTCAAAGCCATAGGCGGTGTAGAAAGGCAGCCGAAATGTGGTGAAGTAGATGTCGATGGCGAAAGGACCAAGTAGTGGGTTAAGCGCACCATCCGCAAGGGGATTTTTGTGTACGATACAGATATTCTCCCACATTCATTGTATAGACGTGATCTTCGAGCACAATCTATAAATAGGGAAATTTTGTAAGGGAAGGGTTGATTTTTTTAATCTTTGAGAGGAATTATTGATCAGATAGAAGATATAACATTGATCAAAGAGAGGAAAAAGGATCTGTAGCTATGTGCACAGAGACCTATTGTAGAGAGAAGAGTCTGTGGCTGAGTGCACTAAAACTGTTGAACCCTTCCCATTAATATATACAACAGTTCTCGTGGACATAGCTCCCATCCTTGGGGTGAACCACGTAAATACTTTTGTTATGTGATGAATGTGTGATTGTGTATGCTTATGTTATGTTTACGTTCATACTTTCTTTTATGAGTATTCACACTTTCATATATATATGTTCATGTGTTGATGTATTAGAATAATATGCTAAGTCTTGAACACATGACTGAATGAGCAAGTGATTCTTAGTTTTTCAAATGCATGAGTCATTTTTGTAACCAATAAGTCAACGAAGTATGTGTTAAGTATGATTCCCTAGAAGCGTAGTCCTAAGTTTGGGCTGATAGCGTTGCATTGCATTAAATTGTATGAGTTTGTGAATTGCGCAGTCACATAAGTGTGTTGTAACCTCCAGTATATGCGAATTTGGGAGAACTTTGCTTGCACCAGTTCCAAAATCGCGCATCACTTGCTTCTGTAATCCCCCATAGCATCACCTTGGGTGAGACCTTAGTTTGTTCGCAGACTGTTGCTGAAAGGGCCAGTGAAGAAGGGTTTTGTTGTACCACAACTGTGGAGAAACTGGGTCTATAAGAGAAAGTTAAGGAATGGGGTTGATAGCCAACATATCCTTTTATCAAATTCGTAGAAGTGGCTACTCTCATGATCTTCCAGTCACGGCGACAACAAGGTGAGTCACCAGAAATTAAAGGTCTTGCTACATTACAGAGAAATATACAAAACAACATCCTAGTGACTTGGAAACATAACTGATTTTAAACTCAATTAATATTACTTGAGAATAACAACATCAAACAAACCCTAAGAATTCATCGTCACATCATGAACTCAATACAGACACAGTTGATGATATTACTCTATTTGAAATTGAGACATTAAAAAATCACACAAATGCTCATGTAATTCCACCTTTGATGAGTATTTCAGAACTAGTTATATTTACTATTCGTGAGTCACAAGGTAATATCAACCCTCTTTTTGAAAGTTTGATTAACATGAAAAATCCAACAAGTGTCCCTATGGCTTCATCGGGAGCACAATGGAATACATCATCGCAACCTCAAATAGTTTCTCAAGGTAGAAATACTTCCAATTTGTACTCTACATCGATCCCAACAATTAGCATACATGTTATTAGCACAATTTAAACCAACACTTCAGTGCCAGTTGGTACAATTTCGGGTTCGAATCCCGGAAGTAAATGCACTATGTATACAAGAATCCTTACTAAGGGGTGTGCCTTACCAAACATTGGATTTCCATATGGTTTGGCTAATCAAGGTCAAAATAGACAAGGAGTAAACGAAAATCCTCTTGGTATGCCTAAAACTTGTCCAAATTCTACTTTTGGGGGCAACCCTTCACCATGGAATGGTAATATTCCTGGTAGAAGCAATGAACCATGGAACATTCATGCCAATTGGGGTTATTCTCCACATATTAGTGGAGATTCCCCAGGGGGTTATCCTCCGACTTATCCTAGAACAATGCCTAGGGGCAATCCACCTATCAACCCCATTCTTCAATGGAGTGGGGATGTTTCAAGGAGTATCCAATATTCTTTGGGCCCACCTCCAAAAGAATGAAATCAACCTTGGAGTGCTTATGAAAACCAAGGAAACTATTAATGGTATGGTGAGATTCCGGAAAGTAACCAATATTTTTGGGGACTACCTCCACAAGGGGGGAATCCATCCATTCTTCTTGTTCCACCATGGAATGGACAACATTCAGGAAGTAACCAATCTTTTTGGATGCCACCTCCGCAAGGAGGAAATCAACCTTGGAATTATTTTCAATCCCAAGTTCAATCGCCATGGTGTGGTTGGGATATAAGAAGTAACCAATATTCTTGGTCCCCACCTCAGTAAGGAGGAAATACACCCATTGGTCATGTTCTAGGAAGTACCCAATCTTCTTCCGGTCAGTCTTTGAAAAGGGGAAAATCACCTTCGAATTCTTATCACACCCAAGGACCATCTCAATGGAGTGGTCAGGTTCTAGAAAGTAACCAATTTTTTTGGGGCCTAACCCCAAAAGAGGGAAATCCAACCATGAACCCCATTCCGCAATGGAGTGGTTGGGTTCTAGGAAGTAACCAATATTTCTGAAACCAACCTGCAAAACCTATGTTTGATCCAGCTAGGCCACCACATGGACCTCATGCCAATGGTATGATGGATTCCGTCAACGAACTTGAGCATATTACCCAACATTTGGGACATGTTTCTATTCATACTTCGCAACCATAGCTGGCAAGGGAATGCATCAAACCACTAATCCTTCCAACACTTCTGACATCTTCATATTCTCATCTATAGACCAAATAGGAAAGAAGAATAAGTATAAGGGTAAGCAAAGTGCTAATCCTTCCCAGAATTATGAAATACTTATAGTCCAATCCAAAGAACTTAGGAAAAATAAGAAGAAATACAAGAGTAAGAAAAATGCTAACTTTGGGAAAAAATATGCAGCACCGAACATGATTCAATATGGTGGGAAACAACAACCCACTATTTTGACATCGGTACCCCCTCAAGGGGGAAACCATCGAACCCCCTGACAACCAGGAAATGATCCCAATGCCAATGTCTTCATGTGTGATCATGAGGTGAACATTCAAACAAGACTTGATTCTTATGATGTCTCTCCTATTATATCTGATCAATCGATATCACAACCAAGTGGTTCTCTCTCCATTGAGAAACCATCCATAGACTTAGTACCGCATGCCCCCAAAGGTGTTCTACTTAGAACAATGCATAATCCTAACATGCAAGCTACTCAGAATGGTAATGTTCTTGAGGACCTAGCTCAAGTACCATGTGCCATGTCGGCCTTGGAGGTATTGCAATGTTCTCCTGCGTAATGAAAGGAATTATTGTCTACAATTGGCATTGTTGATCCATCTGATCACATCAGACAAAGACCATTCAATATGTAGGATCCTTTCCAAAGTTTCTTTTCAAAATAAAGTAATGACTCATGGTAAGAACATCTGTCTAACCATAGTGGATGAATGGACCTTACCTTGTGTAATGTCATTTAAATGTTGATAAGAATTTGGATCACCCCTATCTGTTGTAGAAGTTCCATACCAAGCTACTTGAATGGCTTCAGCAGATTCAAATCAAAATATTCCCTTGATGGAGGAATATGATTCAGTCACTTGGCCCATTTGGGTTGTGATATCTCCCAGCTCACATGATTTCTTGGATTATATTTTATCATCAGATGAATGTATCCTTGAATTTTTTAACACTTGGTTGCACCCACCTAAGGACACATTTTTTGGGGCCAATGAGAGCATACTTAGTTTAAATCTACCCAAACATAGGAGCATTGTTTGCATGTTCCTTGATCTGATTAGGTATATTTGGAAATTTGCATATAGGTTTAGATTATCCCTTTTTAAAGTTGCATTTGAACCTTTTCAAACCCAAATTTTCCTTATGATGGAAACTGTTGGAAATTGGTGGGTTACCCCATCATATCTATATTTTCCACCATTCCGACATAAGAGCCTATCGAACACGGGACACCCTAGTCAACACCCCATTTCCATTTTGGTGCCCATGCTGAATTATTCTAATAGGCACAGGAGCCCTATTAGTCCCATCATGACATGGAATTTGAGACCACATATTTCTCGTTCATACATTCCTGGCCATATCCTGATGGGTTCTCAAATTTTGGTCATTTTACATAAGCATGTGTTAAAATATCAACTTGAACATCCATGCCAACTGCTTCGTTGTTTTTTTCTTATGTTGTGTATTTTCCTTTGTAGTCACCTTTTGTTACATGATGCCTATAAACCATTGCTTTTGTATATTTGACACATACCCATGGAGGAAAAACCCATAAGAGCGTACATAACTAGATCATCCCTTGTTTGCAATATGTATCTTTGCTTTGGCCTGAACTATGCCCTTGAAATATAGGCGCATTCCCTTGAGACACTTGTTTCCTCTAAAGTATTATAGCATGCTTTATTCCTTTTTCAAGCTAATAAATGAAAATGGTTAAAAATTGGAAAACAAGAAAAATCCAAAAAAGAGGGAGAATTGAATCATTTCATATTATATCCTTGAAGAAAATGGAAATAGTCTGTCGCATACCCAAATTCTGAACATTTTATGTTGTGAGAAAAACATTATGTTTTATGTTATTTTAAAGTTTTATGATTATTGACTAAGTGGGGTCAAGGATGACTGTAATTAATTAATATAAATATTTTATTATTAATAAATAAAAGATGAGACAAATATTCAAGAGAGACTGTTGAAAGAGTGTTCATTGAACCACTAGGAGGAATGGACTGGGGTGGAGAGCAAATTGACAATTGGAAGCATCCTCAATTCACTTCTAGATATTGCAGAAGGAACCTTCCCTATTTTTATAGTCATGTTCCCCAAGAAAGTGGAACTGAGCAGGTGGCACAATAACTAAGAAACTGACCAAAGACCTAGGCATGTTATATCGCCCATCAAATTCCGCAGGAGGTTGTTTAGTTTTTACCTTGTGATAATTTATGAAAGAGAGAAATCAAGAGATTCGATGAGAAGAAATCTAGGAACTGATTGAGTGAGATAAGTCTGCATTCTGAACTAGTACAAATTTATGCTAAGTTCAATATTGCTAAAGGAAGAAGTATTACTATTAAGTAATACTGCTGAGTTGCAAAGGAATTTATTCAATTCTCCATACAACATCTTCATCCCGGTGGTTCAGTGAACATGCTCGGGGGTCCTAAAACAAGTGATTTGGCTATCTTCAGGAGCAGGTTGGGTGGAACGGGCTCCTTTGTCTATTTGTCACCCTCTGTTAATAACATGTTTTCATTGTGTTATATTATTTGCTTTGTCATATTAGTTCTACATGATAAAAGTTTGAGCTGTTATCAATCTCAGAAAATTGTCTTTTACTTAACTCCTAGGTTAGAATGCTGATTTGAAAGCTCATTTCTGAATAATGGAATTATGATTGAATGAAATACTTCTCTGCATTTTTCCACACATAGCTCAGTGTCATACTCTAGTACAGAGAAGTTAAATTATAGATAGAGTCAAATGATTCTTTATGAACAGGTTGATTAATTATGAATAGAAATAGTAAAGCTTTAATGCTGCTCAAATTTATAAATATATTATGAATACTGAAATAAAAACTCAAGAACATAATCCTTTAGTTCTGTTTTCTCTTATAAACTAATATCAAATACACAGCTCTACATAATAGATATCCTGTGACATAATTGTTTCATTTTCCTTGTGTACGTTTCATAAAAACTAAATATATGTTCATAGAAAACAAAGTATTTAGATAAGTATAAATCTATGCATAAATGAGATGTTTACTATCGAAACATTTAAGCAAATACATATATATTACTCCTTATAGTTATTCTATCATACTAATGTTTAATATAAACCTAACAATGATTTATAAACAAGTCAAAGTTTATCCCAACACTTTATTCCAAGAATATTCAAGCTTGGTTTATGCCCAACATCCCTTAAAATAACAACGAATTCGAACATTACCTTTACTATATATATTATTACTTATTAATATTAAAAGAAAAAAAGCATTTTAATCGAATGTCAAAACATAAATCTTAATGCATACAGCTTACATAACTAAGCAAGATAAATTACATAACATCAAAATACTATATACAAAGTATCGAGTCCAGCTTCTTTTATAATGATTGCACAGTAAAAGAATTATTTAAAATAAATGCAGTTTGTAAACCCTGTAAACAATTCATCAACTCCTTACAATTATCGAAATCTATCAAACATTTTGTCAATGACAACCATAAAATCTAAACGTATTATTATTTTAAGAAATCAATAATAATAACTCAGTCCAAAGGTAGCTTTCGAGCAAGGCTAAGAGAAGTCTCATAGTCGAGATTCATTAAAGTCCAACCCACTGTAATCATGCATCCATCTTTTTAACACAACGCAGGACTTAGGGTTGAAACAAAGTTTCACTTTGTGTATATAAAATTTCCAATATAAATCTTTTACCAACCCAACTTTGAGTCGAGTAACTGGTGCTCATTTGGATATTGATCAAGTTTTCAACAGGGCCATGAGGACTTAATACTTTTAACAAAAGAGATCAACACATAGTTTTTAAAACCATAAATGAAGTTATAGGATCGAAAACCCTTAAAGACTCCAGAGTACCATAGTATTTAATTTATTTAAAAACCTGTTATATAACTACCTCAATCTTTTACGAGCTAGTCCCTCAACTTATCAGTATAATCATTCAAACACTGTTCAAGTCCCTATAGGGCCTTAAGACACATAAAAACCTTAAAATCTAATAAAAAGGGATTCTTCCCAATATCAACAAGATTTCATTAACAACGCAGATATTTCCAAATAGGTTTTCTGTATTCTAGGAGATAATTTCCAACTATGATGAATACAGGGTTAAACCCTATTTATGTTATAAGTATCTTTTACAACTGTAAAAACCATCAAAATAATCCTTATTATAAACCAAGCAGTGAATTCATCGATCCGTAGCTCCAGGGTATCAAACCCCTCTACAAATTATTTTATAACTTTTCCAAACATCATACGCAATGTCTAAGCAAAAAACAAAATGAAAATACAAGTTACAACTACATCTCATCGGAGTTTTATAGACCAGCATCAATGCCTATTTATCGCCACTCCTTCTATGAGTCACTCATAGGGTGAATCACCGAGGCTTACTAGGGCCATAGTCAAAAATCCTCCATCGTTCATAACTTCAAGGGTGGACGAGAAGCCATCTTGGTATAGTTTATCAACATAAAAAAATCATCTAGTTAAAAGATTTAAATTCAAAGCAACTATAAACATTGAAGATTTTAAAAAAACTGTCAAAGTTTAAAATCGAGTATGAGTTACCTTCTTAGTTCCACCACTGGTTTTAATGCCACAGGCTTCACCTTAAACCCTGAGACCTCTTATACTTATCAAAACCTAGAGTCTAGATCATAGGTTTCACCATCGAACCCTGTAAGGGTCGCATCATTTCAAAGGCCCGATAAAAGGGAGAGCCTGTCGGCTTTCTTAACCAACCATGCAAATCAACCAAATTAACGCTAAGGTGACTCTTTCAATGTGAAACTAGGGTTTACAGAAAACCCCAGGCCTTCACATGAAGCTATGCCATGGGGTTGTCAACAATGCTTCCCACTAAAAATTCGTTTAAGACCACATTAAAGTTCAAACCTATCACCTACTAGCGCAGAGTTCAATTAAGCCTTGAATTCGTGAGACCTTGTTTGCATAATTTGTTTGTATAATCTTTATCGTATTACATCCTAGAGCCAATACTCATTATGTTACAATTTATATTCTAGGTCGTGCGCTTATTACCCAACCACCTTAAAAGTACATACATTTAAACAACGGTAATGCAAATCGAAGGTATTATGCAATAAACCTTGATCATATAAAAAAAAAAAGAAATAAACGATGATGACTTAAAAGTCCTAAGTATTAATAATTAATAGGCCATGGGCTGTTGTCACATTACCATGTGTAAAGGACATAACTTTAATATCATTTTATCATATTAATAGTATAACTAAGGTATGCCTCTAAGCTGAAAAATCAATAGCTTCACATGCAGGTTGAAGGCATCGAATCTGACATAATAAATTTAAGATGAGAATCACATACATGATGTAATCTCGATCTTTAAAAATGGTATATCTCTTACTTGTGATCTGTAGAGAAATGGAAAAAGCATTAGCTTTAAAAAGCTAAGTAAGCCTCGAGGTACCCATAGGACCCCTTCAACACAAAGGAAACAAACAATTAGCTTCCATGATAAAAAATTTAAAGCATAAGAAAGGATTAAATAAATGACGATGTATACTTTGAACAAGAAACAATTCAAGTATCCAGATAGTATCATGTATTAAAAGATGGTTATGAAAAAGTATAATAATCACTGCATGTAAACGACGTAATGCATTTAAACACTCCCGACGATTTAAAGTAGGTGTCGTCATAGAGAATAATCATTTGTTGTTAAATGAATTAAATTATCATTAATGGTTTTTTTCTGCATAATAAATACAAGCATTTATTGCTACTTAGAAAATTTTAAATTTTTGGGAAATTTGGGGATGTTACATATGGTATCAGAGCGCAAGTTCAAATACTAGGCCCAAAGTGGCTCAACTTGCACAATTAAAATTTAAAATAGAATTGCTATTACTGATTTTTATTTTATTTTGTTTTTGTTCAACACTTTATAAATTTAGTTCACAGGTATGGAAGGATTAGAAGAGACAGCTGAGGAAAGGTCCCATAATAATGAAAAAAATAATAATGAGCAAGGACATATTATTGCAAAAAAATTACTTGTTGAATTAAACGATAATTCATCTTAATTACTAAGAACAGTTAAAGATTTAAAAATAGAAATAAAAATTGTTGAGGAGAATGAACGAGTCCTAAAAGCTCAAGAGGAGCTGAATCAAATCCTGTTGGACAAATTCTATAATAACAATAAGGATAAAAGAACAAAAATAATTTTGAATCTGGAACCATGTCCTACCAACGGAAGTATAAAAAGTTAAAACTTACTAATTATGATAGCAACTCTTCTTCTGAATTTTATGAAAATAAGCACACAGGAAAAAGCACAAGTATTCCAGCGATAGTAGTGAAAGTGACTGCTACACTACAAAGAAGAAGTACAAGCTATACGAAGAAATTTCTGGAGAATTTAAGAAGATTAAATCACCAATTTTTAATGGAGAGACAAAAAAGAGTGAGAAAGTTGAAGCATGGCTCTCCGGTATGAATAAATATTTTCAAATTTACAACTACTCAAGTCATTTAAAAACTAAAATGGCAATTTATAATCTAACTGGAAAAGAAGACATCTCGTGGCAAGATTTTGAAACGAGTAAAAGGCTTAAAAGAGAAAAACATAAACTGGTGTAATTTTAAGAAGTATTTTAAAAGAAAATTTATGTCCGAACGGTATTATGAGGAGAGAGCTAAAGAGTTTTATGAATTAAAGTTAGGTTCAATGGATATGAAGGAATTAAGTAGCAAGTTTTTAAGTTTGTTAAGGTATGTGCCCTATATTACTGAAAAAAATCCAAAGGTACAAAGATTTCCGAGCTATTTACCCTCTCATATAAAGGACATCGTTGAGTATGATGATCCTAGAACCCTTGAAGAGGCCATGAGAAAACCGAATATCTGTTATGAAGAGAACAAGAAAAGGGAAGGCATACCAAGATGGAAAGTAAAGAGGCCTAATAATTTTGAACAAAGGAAAAAGCATTTTTATTTTAATTGTAACTTTGGAAATAGTAATTCACGTAATTTTTCTAACAAAAAATTTCAAGGGAAAAATTCAAGAGGTAATGTACAGTCAAATTTTACAACTGCAAGAAACAAAGATCCACCTAAAAATTTTGTTAAAAATAATGAACAAAAAGAACCTGCTAAATGTTGGGACTGTCAGAGACTTCACTATGCATCAAACTGCCTACTCAGAAAAAGGATCGTCAACAACATACACACAGTACAAAAGGAGGCTACTGTGGGTGACCTAGTGAGGGAAATGCCTAGGATCAATATAGCCTTCGAAAATAGACAGTCTAATCATTAAACTTTAATGGTTGAAGTAGAAGGTATGCTGAAAGATAAACCCATTTCTATTTTAATTGGTCTAGGACCAAGTCTTAGCTATGTGTCACCTGATTTAGTAAAATGTTGAAATCTGAAAGTAGAAAAGTTTGACAAATCATGGTTGGTTCAATTAGGTACTGGAACTAAGAGAAAGGTAACTGATTATGTAAAAGATTGTGAATGATTGATGAATCAGTTTAGGACTCATGTTAAGCTGAATGTATTATCATTAGGTTCTTATGATGTTCTGATTGGAATGGATTGGTTGGAAAAGCATAGGGTAGTGTTAAATTGTTTTGAAAAGACCTTTACTTGTTTGAATGATAAATGTGAAATAGTAATAGTAAAATGAATTCGTAGAAAAACTTCAGTTAGACAAATTTCTTCTTTACAAGTTTAAAAAGTTGTTCGTAAAGGGTGTAAGTTGTTTGCTATAAATGTAATTAATGACAAACAATCAACTAAGAAAAATAAATTAAAGTTGGAAGACATACCCATTCTAAAGGAAGTTTCTGATGTATTCCTTGAAGAAATCCATGACTACCTCCGAAAAGGGAATTAGATTTCACCATTGAGCTAGTACTGAGAGCGGTACCAAACTCAAAAAATCCTGACAGAATGAACATTCTGCAACTTAATGAACATAAATCATAGTTAAAGGAACTAACTGATAAAAATTACATAAGGCCAAGTGTGTCTCCGTGGGGGGCACCTGTCATTTTTGTTAAAAAGAAGGACGAAACTTTGCGTTTATGCATAGATTACCACCAGTTAAATAAAATGGCCATAAAGAACAAATATCCTTTGCCCCACATTGATGATCCATTTGATCAATTGCGTGGTGCAACGATATTTTATAAGATAGACTTGAGGTCAGGGTACCATCAAGTCAGGATTAAAGATGAGGACATCTTTAAGACCGCCTTCAGAACCCGTTACGGGCATTACGAGTTTGTGGTTATGCCTTTTGGGCTAACCAATGCTCCAACGGTTTTCATGTGTCTAATGAATAATGTTTTACATAATTACTTGGATAAATTTGTAGTAGTACTTATTGATAACATCTTAATATATTCTAAGACTAAAGAGGAACATGATGAACACTTAAAGATAATTTTTCATGTGTTAAGAGAACACCAACTTTACGCTAAATTCAGCAAATGCGATTTCTTCAAAGATAAAATACAGTATCTAGGGCATGTGATATCCAAGGATGGAATCGTAGTAGAATCGGACAAGATAAAAACAATTAATGAATGGCCTTCCCCTAAAGACGTAACTAGTTTAAGATCTTTTATGGGAATTATAGGTTGTACTATCGTAAGTTTATAGAAGGATTCTCACTAATAACGAATCCTATAACCTCCTTACAAAAGAAGGGTAAGAAATTTGTTTGGGATAAAAAATGTGAAGAAAGTTTTAGGAAATTAAAATAATTGTTAGCTACTGCACCTATTCTCAAAATTGCAGATCCAAACAAAGATTTCATTGTCTACACTGATGCATGCAATGATGGAATTGGTAGAGTCTTAACACAAGAAGGTCATGTTATTACACATGAGTCCAGAAAGCTAAAGATGCATGAGAAGAACTATGCAACTTACGACTTAGAGTTGGTTGTTGTGATACATGCGTTAAAGATGTGGCACCATCACTTAATCGAAAGAAATTTTACACTAATGATAGATAATAAAGGTTTAAAATATTTGTTGAATCAACTAAATCTTAATGCTAGGCAAGCTAGGTGGTTATCTTTCCTTAGTGAGTATGATTTTGAGATTCATCACATTAAGCATAAAGAGAGTGAATTTGTTGATGCATTAAGCATAAATGTAAGATTAAATTTTGTGGAAGCAATCAGTACTTATAAAAAAGATTTAGAAAATCAGATTAAAGAAGGCAAAAGAATGGATGCAAAATATCAAAAGTTACAAGAAAAAGTTGCTGAAGATAATTCTGAAAATTTAATAATAGATTTCAGAATTGATGAAAGAGGATTAATGTTGTATAAAAACAGACTTTATGTGCTTAATGTTGTTGAAATTAAGTTGTTGATTTTAAATGAAATACATAAAAGTCCATATTCAGGACATCTTGGTTACCAAAATATGATCACAATGCTGAGGAAAGATTACTATTGGCCAAATATGAAAAATGAGGTAGCTAAATATATTGCTAGGTGTATGGAATGTCAGTAAATAAAGGATGAACATCAACACCCAGCTAGACTACTGCAGCCACTACCAGTTCCATATTGGAAGTGGGAAATAATTAGTATTGATTTTATAACTGGTTTACATAAAAATCAGAAACATAATGATTCCGTAATGGTAGTTGTGGATAATGACACGAGCTGTTACACCAAAACCTCGAGATGTTAGTGAAGGCTGCCCACTAGGATCTTAACATCCCACCACGCTCCGCAGTCCAGACTCTGGGCTGGATGTGCACCTGTACGGTGGTGTCCCCTTTGCGTCGTACGAGCCCCGAGTGAACACTGCAATGCCAGCGTTGCCACATGCTCTATGACTTGAACCTCGGTGGAGGCTCTGATACCAGATGTGAAGAACTTGGAATAATTAATTAATGCAAATACACGAGATATCAGAAATAATAGAACTCAAAATCACTTTTATATTGATCACGGACCACTTCGAGGGGGAAACCTCCTTTGAGCAAGCTCAATCAATTAAATTCACGGTGCCTTCATAGGCCTCAACACACACTTATATACTAAGTCTAGGTGCCAATACCCTGGGTCAATACTATGTATCAATACAAACCATGGGCTAAGTCTAGGCGCCAATACTATGAGTCAAAACCATGGGACATATAATACTATGGGATGACTTACAAAGCATATGCGTCCAACACTATGGGTCAATACTATGGACTAATATAAACTATGGATCAACAAATACTACGGGACGACTTACAAAGCATATGCGTCCAACAACAATATACTAACAAAGTAAAGACATGGGTTCCTAACATCCCCTCTCCCTTAGAAAAAGCTTTGTCCTCAAAGCTTTAGATGTGGAAATTGATGCGAATCTGAAGGAGTGGGTCCCCTGTAGCATCCTCAGGTTGCATTCCGAGGCACTGGTGCCTTTGGAGTTTCAGGGAGGATTGCATGGAAGGATGTAGATGAAGAAGAACCATATCAGTGATGTGAAAAGTGTGCTCAGAACAATGCTGATCGGCTTGTTGTTTTAGTCGAATTCTTGCCATGTGAAAATTGTCCTGCAGAATGAGAAGAAGTTGATCATGGTTTCGAAGAATTGAGTCAATTGCCTAAACTGGGGAGCTGCTGAAGGAGTATGGAAGAAGAACTGGTGGTGCCTGTCCAGAGAATGCTTTATATGGTGTCCTTTGAGATGTGGTACTATACCACTGGAGCGCTTCTAGGAAATCCATAGAAATAGTTGTCCAAATATGTGGAGGGATGGGCAAGGGTTCGAGCAGTCCCAAAAGGAGGGTCGTTTCACCCTTGTTGATCTGGAAAGTATCACAGTCAACCACCATCCGTTGAATTGTCCTTTTGAGTCCCTGCCAAAAGAAGTTAGATTTTTCCTGGTCATATGTTTTGAGTAACCCAGAGTGCCCTACTGATGAAGAAGCATGGATTTCATAGAAGAGATAGCCCCGTTGAATAGATTGCAACCAATTTGGAACAAACAGAGAAATAGCTGTAAGAGAAACTGGGTCATCAAATGTGAGAGGAGGAGCATCTTCCACCATATTGTCCTTACCCATCTGGTAAGTGGTCGTATCGTCATAACCCATGAGTTGGATAACCCATTTTAGGTGTTTTGGGGAGGAGACCCGTTGTTCCAAGAAAGTTTCCAGACTCTGGATATCAGTCTTGATGCAGAAATAATTCCCCAATAGGGATGGCTACCACTTTTGTACTGTATGCAAAATAGTCATCACTTCCTGCTAAGAGATAGATGCGGCTAAATTCTTACTGGAAAGGTCTCTTGAAGGAAACAAGCTCATTGGTTCAGCAAAGACACCTGCATATCTATCCAAGGAAGTAGTGGAGACTGTTGATGGGTGCATCTGAATGGAATGGAGCTAAGCGATGACACCATGTGAATTCTTCTTAAGTATTTTCTCCAGATGATGTGAACTGATGATGCAGAGAGACCCTGGTTGTAAACCCATAAATTTGTGTTGTGCCCCATTGACTGAAAACTACATCCAAAATTCAGCAAAATCCCATAAGATGGGGCCAAGTGTGTGTAACCATTGAACGCCCAAAACCACATCACATCTTCCTAAGGACAGGGAAAACATGTGAGAGCGCAAGTTATAATATTCCATAGAGATACGTAGATTGTGACACTTCCCCTTGCAAGGTAAGGTGCCCCCATTGGCAACCATGACTTCAAAGTTGGAGCAAGGATGGACAAAAGAATCAGCCTGTTTGGCAATCCGAGGATCAATGAAGTTATGAGTGCTACCAGAATCAATGAGTATGGTAAGAGGGAGCTTCTTGAAGTATCCCCTGACTCGCATTGTTTGTGCGGTGGTGACGCTGGTTACAGAATGAAGAGAGATATCGGGTGGGTTGTCCTGAGATGGGGTGTCAATAGGCGGGTGTTGAATGTCGACCTGGTCATCTACTGTATCTGGAGCTTCTTCATCAAGTTCTGAGGTAGGCGGAGAATCACAATCCAAGAGATAGAGCTTTTGTTGAACACATCTATGTCCCCAAGTAAATTTCTCATCACAATTATAACAAAGCCGTTTTTCTTGGCATGTCTGCATCACTATTTTAGACAATTGCTTGATAGGAGTTGGTTGCGGAGCAGGCGTGATGGGAGGTCGTTGGGAACCCATATTTCCGAAGGGAACAAAGGTGGGTTTGGAGCGTTGTTGAGATGCAATCTTGTCCTCAACCAGCTTAGCCAACCCTAGGACTTCCATCATTGTGTTGGGACAAAACATTTTGACCTCTGAGCGGATTTCATCCTTGAGACCACTGATAAAACAACTCCTGTAGAATTCATCAGACAATCCTTCTCTGTGATTGGCTAGTTTCTCAAATTTTGTCTGATACTCTCTCACTGTGCTAGTTTGGTGAAGTTTAGTGAGTGCTCCTGTGAAGTCATCAAAAGCACTAGGACCAAATTGTGGCAAAAGGAGTTGGCAAAAATCTATCCAGTTTGGCTCGAGATGAGCTTTGATGTACCAACAGTACCATTGAAGGGATTCCTGTTCCAAATGAAAGGATGCAAGTGGAACTTTCTGGACATCAAAAGTATTATGCAAACTGAAATATTGTTCTGCTTGGTATATCCATCCAGTCGGATCAGTACCATTGAAGCGAGGAAAATCAAGCTTTGGCCCATGAAAATTGTTGGAAGAAGAGAACCCAGTGGCTGCAAAAGATTCTGGCTGTCGGTTATTGTTCATGGCTGAATGCTGAAGATGGAGGATGAGAAATTTTTCATCCAGATCTTGGATTTTGGTTTGGATGGCTGCAAGTGCTTCCTCCATGGTGTTTGCTCCTGTGCGAGTGACAACCATAACCAGTAATTTTTTATTTTTCTTTTTCTTTTGTGGGGCGGGGCAATGGATAGAAAAACATAAACACAAGCTTATTTAGGAAGGAGAAATTTGGATTTGGGAAAAACTCGGAGGGGTAATTGGGGTTTGACTAGGTTTTCGACACTTTCTGAGGGACAGGGAAGCAAAAAATGGAGATTTCAGAAGCGGAAACTCTATGGTAAAATTTGAAGGCAATCAAGTGAAAATTGAAGAAGTTATGGAAAGCCCTAAAAATAGACAAATGTGGGATTTCTGGTCTTGGGAAGTGGAATTTGGGATAGGGTCTTCAGGAATGAAATATGCAGAATGGGATTGCAGGGATGTCAGTGAAGTTTCAGGGAAAACATAGTTGAAACAAGGGAGATATTTGTCGAAAAATAGTTTTTATTTTTATTTTTAGAAATGGATCGCCAATGGAAGGGATTCGCAACAGATGGATGTGCAATGGCATGGAAGGGATCGAAAATGGCTGGATCTGAAATGACGACTGGATCTGGAATGACTTTCAGAATAGATCTGAAACGGCTGAATCTGGAGCAGAAGTGATTGGCAACAGTTCAACTGAAAATAGATATGGACCCCAGGTATGTACGACTTCCTAACAGTTCAGCTATTTCACTCGGCCACTAATGCTGTCTGACGGCTTGCGTATTGGGGCAGTACCCCTCACTCCATGGCTCAGGTAAAACTGATAACCGCTTTTCCACAAACGACAGCTCTTGGTTTATCTCACAGGTGGGAACTAGTCAATCAGGTAGGGGTCGTTTCCCTTTTCGCTGGCAGGTCCTCTCAATGGGCCAGCTACTTTGGGGTTCCTGTGGTACTCCTCATAATGATTTTTAGGGCTTATGCCCAAGTACTTCCCATAGTTAAGCGGATAGGGATTATTCCCAAATCCGAAGCTGCAACAGATGCGAAAAAAGTTTTGGCAGAAATTCCACCCAACGAGCCCAAGAAAGTGCTCTGATACTAGATGATACGAACCGTTACACCAAAACCTCGAGATGTTAGTGAAGGCCACCCACTAGGATCTTAACATATAAACTTAGTAAAGCAGCCAATTTTATACTTGTTAAAACAACTTACAAGGTTGCTAACATTGTTGAATTTTTTTAGAAACAAATCTTTTATTTGCATGGGATTCCAAAGGTTATAATTTCTGATAGAGACTCTAAGTTTACAGGGAATTTATGGAATTATTTATTTAAAGGTTTAGATACTACATTAAATTGCAGTACATCATTGAACATGCGCAAATGGATGGGTAGACAGAAAGAGTCAATAAGATTCTTGAAGATATGTTAAGAATGTATGTTAGAGATCAACCAGGTAAATGGGAAGAATATTTGCATCCTGCTGAGTTTGCTTATAATAATCATTACCAAGCTTCAGTAAAACTCAATCCATTTGAAATTTTGTACGGCATAAAGTGTACTCCCATTTCTTGGAGTAATCCAATTGACAGGTTAATGTTAGGACCTAAGTTATTGAAAGAAATGGAACTAATCATGAAACAGGTTCAACGCAATTTGAAAATTGCACAAGATAGACAGAAAAGTCATGCAGATCTCAAAAGAAATTAGAAAGAGTTTCAGGTTGGTGAACATGTCTTCATCAAGGTAAAACCTAAAATAAGCTCCTTAAAGTTAGGAAGCTGTGCTAAACTAGCACCAAGGTATTGTGGACCTTTTGAAATACTATCCAGGGTAGGATCCATGGCATATCAGTTGGCTTTGCCACAAAATATTAAAGTACATAATGTATTTCACATCTTTCTTTTGAAAAAGTATGTGCATGATGCTACTCATGTTATTAATTGGAATGATGTACATGTGGAACCAGAAGGATATTTTCTTGTGGAACCAGATTGTATCCTCGACAAGAGGGAAATTTTTCTTCGTAATCGTACCATTGGACAAGTAAAGGTGTAATAGAAGCACCTTAGTCCAGA
Source organism: Larix kaempferi (assembly GCA_027924585.1). Lineage (NCBI taxonomy): Eukaryota > Viridiplantae > Streptophyta > Pinopsida > Pinales > Pinaceae > Larix > Larix kaempferi. The sequence continues at coordinate 42,078,951 of BSBM01000493.1, forward strand.
TGAAGCAACCTGGGAATTGAAAAGTAATATGCAGGTGGCATATACAATTCTGTAATGACCCTAAAAATAGTAAAAATTTAAAAAAAAAATCCGCTACTACAATAAAAGCTAATTTAAAGATGATGATTCATAAATTAACTTCAACACTAATAAAAAAATATATACACCGGTACTTGTTTGCGGCATTCAATAGTTTAAGTTTTCCTAAGTAACATAGTCTCATTGGTTGTTAATCTCTTGGTTCTACGGAAGCGATGTGTAGAAATGGTAAGGTAATTCTATCATAAGTGTACCAATGCTAGAGTATTAATATAAAGCAAAAGAAACCTGCTTCATACTGTTTTAAGGAATCATGTGCATATTTATAAAATTCTAACTGGTACTTCAGGTGAGATGGACTCTCATTGATGAAAGTTGAGGCCCATGATGGAGCACTAGTGTTTTAACAAGGGAAGAAGTATCCTAGCAGAGTTGCCAAGAGTTAAGGGTAGTCTTGGAGATTCTAGTCTTACTTAGAAAATTGCTAAAGTATTGTTTCACAATTGTATGCAGGTGCTACTATGGGTAAAACCTCTTTATCAAACTTATCACCATGTCTTAGCATGTTATATGACCCAAGTGTAATGGCTAGGGTGCAAAAACCTTGGAATAAAATAATGTGTTCATGCTATTAATTCGTTGATTCCTATACGACCTCTACTATAGCATTTGGGTAATAAATCAAACGTCATTCAATGGGAAGTTGGTGGATTAATAACTGCCCCCTATGTTATCAACATGTTGTGAAACTAGCTGGCATGGAGGATTTCGATGTTTGGGGTTTTACAACTTGTAAATGTGCTCTGCGTTTTACTTTGGCTTGGTTCAGTCCTTCGTGTTTTGGAGAGGGTTTGTGCGCTGACCTGAGCTATGCTCATGGTCAGTGCACCTAGTGTTTGCTCAGCTCATGGAGTGAAGAATGCATTGTGTGGTTCAGGTAATTATCTTCCTTGCACTTCTACATTTATCCATTGCTTGATAATTATCTCAGGGTTTTAACTCGTGCGCTCTATTGGATTCGTAACTAATGGTTGTGAATTTCTCTACGTGGGTTGCTGCAAGAGGCCACGAACTTCGTTGATAAGGCCAATGGAAGCGGTAAGTCCATACTTTTACCAACGTTTCCCTTCCCTTTCGCATATATGGCGGGTGTATTGCATATTTTGGTTATGGAAGACTTCATTGAGCCTTTTGGCTTACTTCTTTACTTTGAAGTCTGGAAGGTCACCTTTGGCTTGACCATGAATTTTAATGTATCTATTGTTTGAATGGGAAGCAACATCACCCTGGAGGGTTTCCTAGTTTTAATGTACTGTTTGCGATATTCAGCTTCTACGAAGAATTTTAAGCTGTTGTAATTGATTGTAATGCTCATAATATAAAACTTGGGTCTTAATCAGAGGTTCAGGTCTGCGTCTTTCTTGAATGAACTTTGTACATGTATTAATTGTATGTAGAGTTTGTTGGACCTCTGCGTATTTCTATATATGAATCGCATTCTTTCCTAATCTCTACATTTTGTTTCTTCTGGAGTAAATATGGTAATGTATAGGCTTAAGTCCAGTATGTGCTATCGTGGCTCTACCTTGTATGCATTCAATTTCGTATTTTGAAATGGGCATCCCGTATTCGTTGATATCAATGGTACCTCTGTCTAATTTATAGTTTTGTTTAAAAGGTAGATTCCCAGCTTTGATACTAAGCTTCGGCGAGTTTATAGGTTAGCACGATTTCTATGAAGTCATTAATGGGATTTGACCTCTTGTCTTGTGGCTTGATGTGTTAAAAGAAATGTATTTAATTGTTAAATAATCCTTCTTTCGTTGTGGGATTCGATCCTTGAAATGGTATAGCAGCCCTTCAAGGTTTTGGGATAAAAGATTATGAATGTATGGTATTTGATACAAAAATTTGAGTTTATGGTTTAAGAAAGCGTAGACCCTATATGCCTGTAGCGTCTTTGTTGTGGTATCTAATGGGCTGACTGTTGGTTGAATAAATAAAATCAAACCTGATTTGGAAAGCGACTCAATAAGAGAATCATAATCCCTTAGCCTTATATTCATTTTCTTAACATCCTAGATTATGAAATTCTAAATTTGGAAAACCCTTGCTCTGTATTACCTCTACATGGTTAGTCTCTGTGATTTGATTTAAAGAATGGTAGGCATTACTGCGTTACTGTAGGGTGAATCTTATGATAACAAATGTTTTGTTGAATCGTCTGAGCCTTACGATTTTCTTCTTGCTATTTAAAAAACTTGTTGAGGGTTTCGATACTTGGTCTCTGTCTACGTTGACCTAGTCATTATATTAACAATACGTGGGAAAGAAAAGAATAACCCAGAATGTAAAAGATGTGAAGAAAATACAAACTTGTCCTAAAAGGAATACTTTGAAAATGAGCAAAGAAACTCACTATCAAGGTTTAAGAATAGTTAATGATAATGACTTAGGTTTCTACGTTTATGTTGTTAATGACGTCTAGCACAGGCTAGCTGGGCTAGACTTGCTAGACCGTCGATTTGTTATTTCGATGAAAGTCCCTAAGTTAGTATATTATAGGTTTAAAGGCTTTGCTACTGTACATAAGACAACCCCAGAGCCCATGTCTGAAGACCCTTGCTCTATGAGAAAAAATTATACTAAACAGGTTTAGAAAAATAAACAATACTGAGATATAAAACTATAGTTAATAATTCTTATCTAAATAATAACTTGAAATGAGGAATGGTAGTTTTCGTACCTGGTTATATGGAATCTTGATTCTCCTTAGCAAGACCTACACACTCAAACAATAATTAATGCAGAAAATTTATGGATCTGGCCAGCCTGTAGAATGATCCTTTAACCGAATAACTTTGGGACTACCATATTCCTCCCAACCATGACCCTTAGACCATTCCTGGTTCTAACTAGATCACCCCGAGCTTGGTTCCAACATGCAATAAGAGATAGAGGCCCTAAGTTTACTGCTAGTTCAGATCTGGAAATTTATGTGTGACTGCTTCAGTTCCTAGAGCAGAAAAGTAATTCTCTCTGATTACCATAAGAGAATGATAATGAAAAAGATGATAATCCCCCAATCTTGGGATCTGCCCTCTTTAAGTAGGGGAGTATTGAATTATGACTGTTTGAATAATTATTTAGTTTCTTTAAATTAAATAATTAATATTTAAAAGATATTATCACTAAAATATCTACTCCTTTTTGAACTAGGACCTTTCATTTGTTTTAACTATAAGTGATTTTAACTTAAGTCTTTTCATAATAATAATACTACTTCCATTTCCTACCTTAACATTATTAATAATATTTAATTATGTTGCAGCCAACTATGCATAACTATATGTAATAAATATTTTTATAAATAAATAATAACATCATTATTATTAAAGCTTTAAATAATAATATGTATCTTTGAGATCTTTATGCATGTTATTCATAAAAGGATACTCTTAGGCAATCCATACTTTAAGTCAAGGTAATTATCTTTTATTTAATTATGTATCTTTACGTGATACTTCTTTTAACTTTAAGGAAAAGTTCCAATTCTTTGGACAGTCTTTTGGTAAGCTTGGATAGGCACCTCTAGTCTCTCTCTCTTGCATGTTGGATTCCCTCATTTAACATGGTAGTTCCCACAGTACTTGATGATAGATAGTGTTAGAACTCAGATGGTTCTAGGGTTTGAAGAAGACTTGGGGATAGAACAAAGAATCCCGTGATCATGAAAAGTTTCTAAAGGAAACCAAACTCCCTAGTCATATTCTTCCGAAGTAGAAAATAGTATGAACACAGGTGTAGTGTTAACCAACGGGCCTACTCCTAAAGCGATCAATGTGAAAGATTTAAAGGAGCAAAGATCTATGGAGAGGATGCTATGGCGCTAATCTAACATGCACAGGAGAGAGGCTGCATTCTAAATCCCCATGATCTGATTAAGTGGCATGCTTCTTTCCACAGCTCTGATCTGGTGAAGGTAGATCGGTGGTCCATAATAATGGCGGTGATTTTAATCGTCAGTACGCTAAGCACAACCAAAATCACCGCAGTTGATGAATGCACATCATCCGACGATTAGGATTGGGAGTGTGATATTAACTTGAAAGGCCACTATGACAAGGGGAAGGTAAAGTGAGAAAATCTACGGCTGAAGGGGGGCCAGGAGAAATGGATGGTTGACATGAGTCTATCACCATCATAAATGCAAGGGTGATACAACGAATTCTATATTATAAAATGGCTTGCCCCCACGAATGTCCACATCTTGTATGTCCATTTGCATGTTGGAGAGCGAAGAAGGTAAATCTGGCAGAAGCATACTGGCCGACTGGGAGACCAGAAGGTGGTCCAGCTATCAGTAGACCAAGTATGTTTTTGTCCCTTTTCCTCTTCACAACTGGGTATTTAAATGGCCGAGATAGTAGACCTCTCTGTTACCGATACTCCATTGCTTAGTTCCTTGTTGGAAGACAAATATAGCCACATATATGACACCATATTTCTCAATAGCTCCCTAGATACGACTAAAAAGAAGATGGAGGTTATAAGGGCTAGATAGGTAGACATCCACAAAGTATACCAGTCCTTTTTCCAATGCTTTACCCCCACCCAAACCCCCAATTGTCCTAAATTCGTAGAACAGTGCTCCAATCATAATGATACAGGACAGAAGGCAATCCTTGATGCCTCAGGCTCTAAAATCCTTTGCCATGTGAAGACCTCGGTTGTTAGAAAAGCCCTAGCTGTTCCCTTGGAATTCGGCCATAGAGCTCACGGATATCAAATGGAAACCCTGATTCAACACTTCTGCCATGCCCCTGATGAACTCAAGCAAAGGTTCTTCAAGGCCTCCTTGCTACCAAATGCATCTTATCCTAGCTAACCTTTCCCCGACAAGACCAGTCCTTTCAGAGAAGAGTCTAGATGTGTTATTTCCATGATAGCCCAGTTTTTGGGGTTAGATAGTGACCAATACATCATGGAGCCATTAATCAGTCTAATATTTGTCTTGAGCACTTTCCCAATAGAAACAGATGATAAAAACCCACTTATCCGGACTGCATGCCTAATATTCGATGATGCCCTTGCTGAAAGTATTCACTCCCAGTTGGTCGAATTCCCTAAAACCAGGGTCTTTAGGTTCCAATGCTATCTGCTAAAAATGATTTTAACAACTGTCGAAGAAAACCTGCAAATCCCAGAGCTGAAAATTACAAAGGAAATGTGTTCAAATTACTTGGTTTTCATGAATGAGTTGATGGCGAAGGTTTATCATATATTTTTCCAGAAGGAACTACCCAAAGTACTCGAGGAAATGAAATATTTACTGCAGCCCACTATGGGGAAGGGGACAGGAGATTGGTTTTTGATGAAACATGGGACAGTAATCAGAGTGTATGGTTTTTCACACCCCCCATATGTACTCCCCGCCTTTTTAACACTGTGAGTATTTTGATCACAGAATATCTAGGAGCTATGGAGAACCTCACAAAATCGAATTAATTTGCAAAAATAGTGGAAAAACTTGAAAAAGGAGATAATTTTACACACAATGTATGCTGAAACCTTTGATTAACTGACTGTCTAACATGTGAAAATATTAGTAACAGGTTTTTATTACATCCATGAGAAATTCGAGAGCATTAGGTGGCTCTAGCTGAGTGTACAAGTCAACAATGCCAAATTGGCCTCAATCCCCCCTAGGTGGGTCCAACTCAATCCCAATCACCCCAAACAGCCACGAATTCTGGTGTGGAGGTGGCTGAAGCATGCTGGGTCATTAATGAGCTCAAGGTAGGCGTGGGTGAGCAAGTAGAGGAGGTTTGGGGGCCCAAGGGAGCATTAAATGCTCCAAATCTAGCTAAAAATGGGCAAAAATCCACCCTAGCACCCTTGGTCAACTAAAATTCCCCAAAACAAGGAGAGAGGGCGCTCCAGCAATTAATGAGGGCGCACTTGTGGACAAAACTGGAGGCTGGGTGAACTGGTTTGCTTGGATGTGGGTGTGAACACTCTCAAAAGTGGGTATTTGACCAACTATAGTCACTTAATCCAAAACATGGTTTAATTAAGCACATGGGCAATAAAAATTTATGGATTATGGTACTAAGTGTGGATTACTGTTCTAACAAACACCTAGGTTGTTCCATTTAGAGTTCATAAGACAGAAGTTGAAGGCTGAATGCGATCACTTTTTAGATAACAAGAAGTTCTATGATATAGCTTTCCCATGGGTGGTAGGCTCTTTTATGATTAAACATAAGACAACTCTCTCGGGGGTTGAAGGGATCATGAGGGACCTGGGGCTCCCTTCTAAAGCTACGATGAATTATGATCCACATCACATAATCTCATAAAGAAGGATGCAAGTTGGCAGGAAAGGATATGACCAGTTCGAGATGGTTGGGTTGCCAGAGAAAGAAAATTGGTTGGAATACATTGATCAAGAGCCCATGGACATTGATTCATTAGAGGATTCCCAAACTCTAAAATTCCTTTCTAAGGGAGGCACACCTTCACCACCTGACTCATCTAATAAAGCCCCAGTAGGGTCAGCAAACTTACCCCTTGTCACCATTCCAGGGGAACCCAGTAGTTCAATGGTTAGCAGCCCTATGGATGTAGACAGTGACCATGAAAGAGCCTCAAAGAGGAAAAAGGTGGAAGACAATGAGAAGCAGGTAGTAAAGATCCAAGAAGAAAATCCTAAGAAGAAGCCTATCAAGTTTCAAATGTCCCCCTATGAAGTGAAACAACACGTGTTTGGAAAACCACCCAAAGGACCTATAGCATCCAGTACAAGTAGGACCAAGCTATTGGATGAATATGAAGAAAATCTGGATAACTTGGCAGAAGAAGCAAAACTTTATTCCATGGTAAGGAAGATATCCAAGAAAGAAGTGGCCCTAGTCACTAGCAAGAATTTAGCTCAGAACACCTTGAGCCTCACTCTGGCCACCGAAAACAAGGCTACGGAGATGAAATTCAACCAAGAAGACATCCCTATCCCTAATATAATCAACCTACATAAGGAGACCAGTGATTTCATTTATAATAGGCTATTGAATCTTGCCATAGAGCTATCAAAGGTGCAGACAAGTAAGTCCAGGGTTTAGCACCAGCTAAAGCTAGAAAAAGCAGAGAATAAATCTCTAAAGGTGCAGGCAAAGAAGCACCAAACACAGTTGTTAACAAATGAGACTAAAGAAGATAAAAGGAAGAACATCCAGGAGATAATAAATGAGTGGATCAGGAGATCCTGATTTTAAAGAAGAGTTTAAAGATATCTTCCGCTCAATTTGCAAGTAGCCCTGAGATAGCGGAGCTGGAGTAAGAGAAAGAGAAACTAAAGGGGGAACTGTTAGACTATAAATCCCAATTGGTGGAGCTTATGGAGAAAGAAAAGAAGATGCAGTCTGATATAACCTTGGTAGCAGCAAAGGAGGAATCATGGAAGACACGGGTTGAAGAGTTGGAGAAGAAAGTAAAGGAGATGGAGCAAGAGGCCATAGATCCGATTGCAGCAGGAGATTTCTCCCTAGTAGGGCAGATAGCTAATGCCAACCTAGAAGATGTTGAGTTGATCTGATTAAAGAAGTAGGTTTCCAACTTGAAAACTCTAAAGGATGATGAAAAATAAAAAATGAGGCTTGGGAAACCAAGTACTAGGAAATGCAGGTGGATCTTAACAATTTAAAGGAGCAAGTAATCGGGCAGAAAGTGTTGCAAGAAACTAAGAAAATCATCTGGGATGACATTATAAAACAAACTGAAGACCTATGACCTTATCTAAACGTTATAATGGATAAAGAGACTATAGTTAATTTGTCCATACAAGCTGTGACAGTGGCAAATTAAAGACTCAATAAAAAGCCTTCAGGATATGCTAGCAACGTAGTAGATTTCTTAAATGATTTATCAGAAGAATAGGCCGATAATGTAGGCATCAAGGACAAGGTGGCCACCATCATATGGTACAAAAGGGTAATTAACAAGCATGAACAGGTAAATATCACCCAATTAGGAATTGACATTTTGTTGAAGCAGCTAAAGATGTTCACGGAAGCATTTGATCCTTTATTCAAGAAAGGCTGACCTGAGTTCTGGGATGAGAAAGGGAAGATGTTATCAAAGGAAGAATATAAAACCAAGCTATGGGACTGCAGGATGAACCAAAATGACTTTGAAGGGATGGTTCAGCCTTTGATCGGCCAACTAGTAGCTCAGAAGCTAACCAGAGACTTTGAGTTAGCCTTGAATTTCGGGGGAGCCAGAACATTACATATCGGATATTCTTATGCGGAACACACTGAGCTAAGAGTATTACTTAAGAAGCTCGCCACCATGAATTTACGTGTAGATGATCAGTGGAAATTGATCGAGAAATATGGTAAAGCTAGGTTAAAGGTCAAAGCATGAAGAACTCAAAGGTATCTGTTGAATGACCAGCGAGCGATGGAGGCCGCAAGCTGAAGCTGTCAATTTTCTGTTTTGTTTTTGTTAAAATAGTTAGCCCTATAGTAAAATAGGCCGATGAATGTAATAAAGCAGTTAGGCCTATACTGCTTGTGTTTGTTTTGAAGTTGTAATGGAGAAATTCCTTGGTTAGCTGTCAAGTAATTGTAACTGTTTTCTATCAAGAAGAGAGCCGAGCCTAGAGCTCTAGGGGCCTGTATAAATTCGTTGTAATTAAAGACAAAAGGGTTGAAAAATCTTGTTGAAAATCTTTATGGAAATTTTGTGTATTGTTCTGTAAGACATTTCCAAGCTATATTTTTGAATAGAAATTGCAGAGTTGAGCTAGTGTTTACAGGGATTCTTGTGTAACTGGTCTTGTAGTTTGTTTTTCCTCTTCTAAGTTAATTGTGTATCTCTCATTGTTAATTCTATTCTGTAACATTCTTCAATACTTGGAGCAGTGTGATAGTTAAGTAGAATTCATAGAAGTATGCTTTGCTTATCTTTTCCAAGCATTTCACCATTATTTTCTCTGCTAAAGTTGATGTAGGATCCATTATTATATGCCTTACATCAATGGGTTGTTTCTTTCTCCTCTTTTTCACCAATTAAATTCACTTTGACTATGAGCTGTTTACTATCTCGCCCCTGTGTTAATGCATTTGTGAATCCCTTGTGAATAAGTTTTTTCTGAGTTTTGTCTAACGTGACTCCATTTCCCAAATGAGACATTCATATGTTTCAGCCGACTATGTTTAAATCATTTTGTTTCCAGTAGAAATATGATCTTCTATATGTTGTAATTGAATATGCTTGGTGATGAATGCTGGTGTGTGTTTTCATTGTTGACACCTTTGATTATTCCAGTCTTTCATATGTTTGTAGAGAGAGCCCTCTCAAACTAAGCTGGGTCAGTAGCTTAAGTCTAAAGACTGGTTAGTGGTTACCTGGAACTGCCTTCTCCACAACCTTGGGGGTTAATTTGGGTGTTAACAAATTGGCGCCATTGCCGGGGACATATTGTTTTATTATCCCTGGAAGAACGAAAAAAGTTTCAGATCTGAAATGTTGATGGTGAATAGTAGTCAGATGTTGAGAAGGTTGCATCATTCACCTGGAAACTCCACTCAACAAAATTCCAATATGAAGATGACTCCACTGGGAAGATCGATGACCTTATATCAGAATTGAGATGTTGAAAGTCTCATGGCAACTCTGCTAGGGAAATCCATGGTTTCATTGATTCGTAGGGTACTTCCCTCAGTCTTTAATCAGAATTTGCAGACTTCACCGAAAGGTGACCTCGGGGCCTTTAAAACATGGAAGAATCGAGACCCAAGTACCAAACTGTCTTTTTCTTCAAAGAGATATTGTTCTTCTGTATTGGTCTCCTTTTACCTTTATGTATATATCAAGAAAATTTTGTTCCACCAAAGAGCTCGAGGTCATGAGAGACCTTCCTTTGTATATCCCTCTCTAGATCTTATAAACATATATCATCCTTTAACCCCTAGATCTAGTTCCATTTCTTCTTCTGGACATTATAAGATCCATAGTCAGCCTTACAAATCCCTGAAGAGTGAGGCTGAAAATGCCTTCCTCATACATACTCCTTTGCCTTCCATATCTTAGCCGAGATATGACCCTTTGAAGCTACCCCCTGTTCTTCATGACTATCCTCCCAAATACCATAAATACCTTCCTAGATTTGATGGAGAAATTGAAAGCCTTACTGCTGAGAAACATCTTCAAGGCTTTGAACATTTGCTAGATCTTTTTGAAGTGGAGCATGATGATGTTTGTATGAGGACTTTTTCCCAATCCTTCCAAGGAGATGTAAAGCAATGGTTCAACCATTTACAACCCAGGTGTATAGATACATGGCAGGGGTTTTCTGATGTTTTCTTAGAGTTTTGAGGGAGGAGAAGGTCGTGGGACCTAGTTCTTTCAGAGTTTTACTCCACGAGAAGGCATGAAGGAGAAGTCATGTCCAGCTTTAACAAAAGCTTTTCAGGATTCTACCATGATATGCCCAGGGAAATTCAAACCCTAGAGAATGCTGCTGAGTTACACTATGCGTCTATCTTTCCTCCTGATTTATCTTTTCTTCTTTTGGAAAGAAAGTCTTCTAATTCGCAGCATATGTTCATTGATGCTTTGGAGGTTGAAGACAATCTCAGGATGTCTGGGAAAATTTCAAACCTAGATAATGATAAAAGAATTGAAGAAGAAATGGGATTCGAAGAGAGACATGAACAAGGAGAACTCGCCTTGCATCCCAATCTTTTTTATGATGAATAGAGAGGTGATCAGCCTAGTGATATGTCAAAAGAAGGTAATTCTGATTTGCGTTATGTAAATCACAATTATCCTGCTAAATTTTTTGTTAGTAATGGTTTCAAAGAAAACTTCAGTCCACCTAAGTATGACGAGTATGATGATTATGAAGAAGACTGCTTGGGTATTGTACCAGCTGAAAACTTTACAAGTTCCAGGATAGTTAGTGAAGAAAATATGATCACTATCTATGATCCAACCTCTAAAGATAAACATCTTGAAAATGATTGTTTACCCCTCTGTTATTCTTCATTTGAATTGATAAAGCAAAAAATCAGGGCTTCTAATAAAAAACAAAAATCTAAGATGGGGAGCTTCATAATTTTTTTTGAAGTGGATGATAAAAAGGAAGATCTAGTGTGTATTCAGTCCCAACACTTAGAAGAGGTAGAGGTTTGCAACAGGGAAGAGAAGTACCAAACAGAAAATCAGGACTCTCTTTCACATTCAGAATTTTTATATCAAGAAAATTTTGTTGCACTTAATTTTATTGAAAAATTTAATGATATTTATGCTGCATTTGATCAAGTTGTAAACTCTGTGAGGTTTCGGATGAATTTGGTAATGATTTTCACATCTTTTCTCCCGAATTGGGTGAGAATTTTCTTCAGCTTTGTCAGTTGTCATGTGATTCAGAAGAAGATCAGAATAGTTAGATAAGTTTTTCTCCATGTCATTCGACTTCATAATCTTTTTGTCTAGAGGGAGTTTTTTCTTTTAATACATTTGAAGATCATATTGATATTTCTTTTGAAACCCAAGAAGAGCTTTAGTTCTATCAAACTGATGCATATATGTTTGATTGCCCAATATCTTCTGCAAGTCAAAGTCTTTCATCTATTGAATTATATAAAGAAACAAATCTACATGATAGTATTGATGTTTCGTCTCAATGTTGTCATGAAAATCGGATATATATGCTCAATATAAAGGACAAAGGGGATGACTATACTGCTCAAAGTATGTCTGAAATTTAGTGTGGCAGATTGCAAATGGAATCTCAATTAGGGGAGCCTTGTTGTGACATAGACAGTGTGAACAATCAGAAAGAACCAGTTGAAGATGCTCTCATAATTGGTCATAAAGAAATAAGAATCTTTCATTTTATGGAAGACTTTTTCGCTAGTTTGTTGGAATCATCAGAGAAGATGGAGTTTGTATTGTTCAAGCTGACAGGGAGCAAAAAATATTGCCAGTTGGAGTTATCATTTTCTGAACTCTTTTTCCGGTTTGGAGGGATTTAATGTGAATTTCAGACAAGACGCCATCTGCTTGACTAGCTTCATTGGAAGTGTGAGATCACCTGATTTGGGCTTTATGCTCAATGAATAGGGTAAGAGCATCTGTATATAAATAAGCTTGGAAGTCAAGCATTTTTGTTAATTTTAGTTTTTAATTTTTAGCGGTCTGTGTGTTCAGCATTTTTGGAGAATTTTAGTGGGTTTTTCAGTTTCGGGTTTTTAGTTATAGTTTTCGAATGGAGGACCAGTTACAGGTTGAAGGTTGCAGCTGTTTGGGTGAAATCCACCCAATGGATAACGCACTTGATCTACAGATGTTCTTTGCTACCTCGTAGGGAGGTTAGAATCCCCGGTTGGAGCCAGTTGTTAGCACTCAAATGGTGTTGGGGTTTGAAGAAGACTTGGGGATAGAATAGGGAATCATGTGATCATGAAAAATTTCTAAAGGAAACCAAACTCCCTAGTCATATTCTCTCGAAGTAGAAAATAGTATGAACATAGGTGCGGTGTTAACCAACAGGCCTACTCGTAAAGTGATCAACATGAAATATATGAAGGAGCAAAGATCTACGTTGAGGATGCTATGGCGCTAATCTAAGATACACAAGAGAGAGGCTGCATTCTAAATCACTACGATCTGATTAAGTGGTGCGCTTCTTTCAATGGCTCTGATCTGGCAAAGGTAGATCGGTGGTCCATAATAATGGCGGTGATTTTAATCACCGGCACGTTAAGCACACCAAAAATCACCGCAGTCGGTGAATGCGCATCATCCGACGGTTAAGATTGGGAGTGTGATATTAACTTGAAAGGCCACGATGACAAGGGGAAGGTAAAGTGAGTAGATCTACGGCTTAAGGGGGGCCAAGAGAAATGGATGACTGACATGATTCCATCACCATCATACTTGCAAGGGTGATACGGAGAATTCTATATTATAAAATGGCTCACCCGCATGAATGTCCACATCCTGTATGTCCATTTGCACATTGGAGAGCGAAGAAGGCGAATTTGGCAGAATCATACTGGCCGACTGGGAGACCAGAAGGTGGTCCAGCTGTTAGTAGACCAGGTACATTTTTGTCCCTTTTCCTCTTCAAAAATGGGTATTTAAATGGCCGAGATAGTAGACCTCTCTGTTACCGAAGCTCCATTTCTTAGTTCCCTGTTGGAAGACAAAGATAGCGACATATACGAAACCATATTTCTCAATAGCTCCCTATATATGGCTAAAGAGAAGCTGGAGGTTATAAGGGATAGACAGGTAGACATCCACAAAGTATACCAGTCCTTTTTCCACTGCTTTACCACCAACCAAACCCCCAATTGTCCTTAATTCGTAGAATGGTGTGCCAGTCATTATGCTCTAGAACAGAAGGCAATCCTCGATGCCTCAGGTTATAAAATCATTTGCCATGTGAAGGCCTCGGTTGTTAGAAAAGCCCTGGATGTTCCCCTGGATTTTGGCCATTGTTGGGCCTGGCCCAGCAAAGCCATTTTTTATAACATTTTTGAGGCTAGATGGAGCTAAGTTGAGCGCAGCTCAGAAAGAAAGTAAATTTTGGCTAAGTATTGGCAGTACTGTGAAGACCAAATTTTTGAAGGATGCTGTGAAGATCAGTGCTATGCAGATTCAGTGCTGCGAAGGTAGTAGGCCACGTGGAGCTAGTAAAGTTGTGTACTGGATGGAGGATGGCCAGATATAGTGCATAGACCAGTGGTGGTTTACTTTTGGTAAGGCTGCTGGAAAGATGCTGAGTTGAGGGCATAAGCACATTAGGAAAGCGGCCAACTGTATGAGTCCGTTAAGCAGAGGACGGGTCAGGAAAGTGACATTTTGGCATGTAACAGAGTACATGACCGTTAAGAGGAAAACAACGGACGGACAATGACTCGAGCTGAGCCAGTTGTACGCAGCCATTAGAGGATGGACAGCCTACAGGGAAAGTGACTAGGAGCTGATCCAGTCACACGAGTCCATTAGTGGAAGGGCGGCTTGAAGTGGATGACTTGTGGATGTGTGCACAACAGGAAGGCTGAAAGTGATGGATCGAAGGTGTGGAGGACTTCCACGATAACATAATCGCTACCAGAAGCCTGCATGACAGTTCAGAGGAACCGTAGTGGTTTGGAAACCCTAAGGGTTCCGGTCTTCAATGTTGTAAAGACACGACCTTCGGGTGTGATCTATATGAAGAAGACAATTTTGTATAGAAAGGGTTGGTTAGGGTTGGTTAGTTGCTCTAGATGAGAGAGGCTAGTAATTGTGACCACATTGTACTGTAATATCTTTAGAGTCAAGAAAACATTGTATAGGCTCTGCAGCTGAGTGCGCAGAGACCTATCTGAGCAAGAAGAGAGCCACAGCTGAGTGTGTGGCTAAGAACTATGAACCGTTCCTTAAAAGAAATATCAAACATAGTTCTTGTTGACGTAGCTTCCCATCAGGGGGAGTGAACCACGTTAAATAGTGTGTTGAGTGACTAAATGTTTATATGTGTGTTTATATTTATCTATTTCTGTAGTTGGATGTCTGAATATTGGCTTGTAGTCTGTTATGAGAAGGCTTTTATATGCATTCGCCATCAAGAGACCATGGAATGATATGTTAGGTCTACATGAATGGATGTATAGTTAATATTAGCTTTGCTTCTAGGAACAGTGAATCTATCGTCTACTTGAGCATGGATAAAGTTGTTTACGTGTTTGAATGGATGCAGTCAATGAATGTATAACAGTTATTTTGTACCTGAGGATTATGCTTAAAATAGTAACATTCTAAGTGTGTGTTATGAGCATTAAGCAGGAAGTTAGTTAAGTGTATGACTGAGTGGATAACTGGTATTCAACTCACTGCCTTAAGCATTTTGCACTTAGAACAAATATAGGAAGTCAAGTGGTAGTGTTCGCAGTGTAGTATTAAGTCTTGCAGTAAGGAAGAACGTAGTGGTGCAAACTGTGGTGCTGACCATCGCTGCGTAGTCCGAACTTCACAGCACACATTCGGTGCGCTGTCGCGAACTTCATCACAGTCATCAACTCTTCACTCACTGTGGACATCTGAGTCCGCAGTGTCCCATTAGAAACACCTCGGGTGAGACCTCAGCCTGCTCGTAGGCTGTTGCCGAAAGGGCCAGTGTGAAGGGGTTTTGTTGGTTTACGGTAACCGCGCAGAACTTGGGTCTTCATAAAACCTCTAGTCAGCATTATATAGCCAAAAAATGGTTCCATTGCTGGGACAAAGAAGTATTAGGCTTGAAGAAGCAAGTCCAAGCATTAAGAGAGAAGGAGACCAAGATGGACAATCAGTCACAGCAACTCCTGGAGGATGCTATAGCAGTGTCGCAGCAGATAGAGGACAAGATGAAGGAAATGCACGACAACCAGGAGCAGGTACAGGGACAAATTGTAGCAAAGATAACTCCAACGTTGCTTGAAACAGTACAGCAAGTTGAGTAGGATAGCAAAGAAGTAGTGGAGCAGTTGCTCGGTGTATATAATGAGTTCGCGGCTAGATTAGTTCCACCGGTTGTGGAGCAGAGTGAGACAACTGAAGCAGCAAGTGGCTCAGGGATGAGCCACATGTAAGTGTTAGGGGCATTTTGGACTTGGCCCAACAAGGCCATTTTTGATAACATTTTTGAGGCTAGATGGAGCTGAGCTGAGCGCAACTCAGAAAATAAGTAAATTTTGGCTAAGTATTGGGAGTACTGCGAAGATGTGCATAGTATCGAGTTTTTGAAGGATGCTGCGAAGATAAGCGTTGCGTAGGTTCAATGCTGCAAAGGTAGTAGGCCATGTGGAGCTAGTAAAGTTGTGTACTGAATGGAGGATGGCCAGATATAGTGGATAGACCAGCGGTGGTCTACTTTTGGTAAGGCTGTTGGAAAGATGCCGAGTTGAGGGCATAAGCAAATTAGGAAAGAGGCCAACTATATGATTTCATTAAGCAGAGGATGGGTTGGGAAAGTGACAGTTTGGTGTGTAGCAGAGTATGTGACCGTTCAGAGGAAAATGGTGGATGGACAATGACTGGAGTTGAGCCAGTTGTACGCTGCCGTTAGAGGATGGACGATTGTTATAGGTTAAACTTGCACCTCTCCGTCCATGATCACCCTAAGCTGCTGATCACACAAAAGGACAACTTGGATGGAGGAGCATGTTGACCTTAGATGATACTTTGACTCACTCCATTTCCTAATTTTACTGGAAAAACCCCAAAAATATATCATTTTGAGATATGAGCGCTACTCAACTCAAAGAGACTAGTGCCCATACGCTACTCCAGTGTATAATAGTAGTGCCCATATCCTAATATATGCTACTCCTTCTCAGCATAGTAGCACTCAGCATTTTAAACTCGATGAGCGCTAGTTGATAAGCACTAAAGTAGCGCCCTATACGCTACTTCACTGAACAAGAGTCGCGTACATCTTAAAAGATGATTAAAAAATAAATTCATTTCTCGAGGAGGATTAGTTGCTGGTAGTTTCCCAACTCCCCCAACTTCCTCCATAACTATACATCAACCTGAACTACTTCTCTAATCCTATAAATACAAACAAGATTAAAAGATAAAGGTTAGATGGTGAGATGGATTAATGGAGAAACTTTGAGACATAGAGAGAAGATTGCATTGGAGGAGTTGATGCTGAAGATATCCAAGCCAGAGAAGAGCCAGAGCCCAGAATCAAGTTCCAGGAGCCTGTTACATGATCAGGTATACTTGTACATCATTTTACTTTTAAGAAATAAAGGTTGAAGTGTCTTTCTTGTTCCAATTTAAATGTGTTATGAAATGGCATCTTAATTTGGATCTGTTTTGGTCAATATTGAATGTTAAACATTGTTTTGTTTCTTTCAAGCTTTATATATTGCCCAAAGTGCTTTGAGAAAGGTATTGTTATTGCAGGTTTACTGAAAGGAAGGTGGATTTGAAGGTTGAGCACAAGATCAAGTTGAGGCTAGGATCAAACTTCGATTGAAAGGTGTGTTCCCAAGATCCATAACTTATTTCGTTTCATAAATATATTCATAATATCATCAATGCACTTACCTGTCACCCCAACCAAGTTGATAGCATTAGTTTCCTTGCTATAGGGTAGATTTTCCCGCCAACAGACTGGCGACTCCGCTGGGGAAAGTTGAGTTTTGGCTCTAGGAAACCTTGTTCTTGTTTGTCTTCTTAGACTTGTTTTGACTTCTTTGATGTGTTGAGAAACCCTGTAGGTATCCCCTGACTGTTTCTTGCTGCTTTCATCAGTCTTTTGGTTTATTTCAAAGTCATTTTTCTAAGCTTTTGAGATATGAGCGCTACTCTGCTATATATACAGTAGCGCCCATACGCTACTGTGCTATATATATAGTAGCACCCATCTCTGCAGGGGCACGAGTTTCCCTACTGCACAGTAGGGTACATTTCCTGAAGCTATTCATTAACAGTTTGCTTGATTTTTAGCCATTTTTGTGGTTTACTGACTTTGCTTTTAGGTCTCCATGACTGGTGTATGAGGTTTTTAACTGTTGTTTAATTCATAGAACCTTTTCTTGAAGTCTTTTTCCATCTTTTGAATCGCTTGTTGACCTTTGAAAAGTTTGGACTGTTTGTGACTTTTTGGAAGACTAGGTTGTGTTTCGTGTTAAGCACTTCCACTTTTTTAGACCCTGACTGCACGTTGTTAGTTTACAAACCTGCATACTCTTGTATCCACTGTTTGGGGCGACGTTTGTTTGCTTTTTACTCATCCTACCCTTTGTTTAGGGTTTGGTCCATTTTAAGAGCTTCTAAGGTGTCTTCCGTTTTGGTTGATTTCCATTCTTCCTAGACTTATTGTCTTGTTCTAGTTGCAAGTGCATTTAAAATAGCTGTAGGCTAATTCATTTCTCAGTTTCTTTGTGTTAGTAGGGCAGTTTGCTTGTCTACTTTTGCTTGGCACAGTGGTCTAGCTAGGGCTAGATACTTTAGGTCAGTCCTTTTGTGTCTTTCTCCTTTGTTTTCTCCCACTTTGTTTCCGAGTTTAGAGGCTTTTTCTTTGCAAAAAACCTGTAGATCAAGTCTTTTTCAAGCTAGTGTCTTGATAGCTATAAGCTTAGGAAATTTTTAGCCATACTTACACGCATTGCACATAAGTTTTATTTTACTTTCCATTTTTCATAGTTCTTTTTTGTTTATAGAAAAAGCAAAAAAAAATTTGGTAGTTTAAGTTTAATAAGACTTATTTTTCTTGTTACAAGATAGCATAGGATATTTTGTACAATTTCAAAAAAGAAAACAAAATTTTTTTAGTAGGTTTACTCAAATTTTCAGTTTTGGAAAGAAGTAAATGAAAAAATGAAAAGAGCTTTGTTGTAGAAAGTTTTGATATTATTGCACTTTTGTTTCCTTGTTGCAACCACTGCCACACAAAAGCACTACCCTTTTTGAGTAATAACAACCCTGAAAATATTTTAATAAAATAAACTAGAAACATTTTTTCTTTTTAGGGATACACTACACCAACTAGTTTTGGTTAGGATCTTGAGTTTAAATCACCTTAAACCACTCAAGATCACACATTACACAAAAATCGTAGTAAGACTATCACAGGTAAACCCATTTCACTCAAAACTTGCCTGGGATCTATGCAGTAGGTCATTGCGAGATCAGATTGTTGGGAATACTCCTCCTACTTTTTGTTCGAGCATAGGCCAGGATCGTATTGCGTATTGGGGACTCTTTCAAGTTTCGGTCTTAGCTACCCTGCCCACGCTTTCTGATTCGACCGGTGACTGTTCCCCCAGGAGTTTTCGGTGTTGTGGTATCCTTAGTATCTGACTATAAGTTCATACACAGGTGACAGTAGAGGGTATATCTGCTGTACCTAAGACAGACGTGGGAGGAAACCCCTTGCAGGTCTTTGGGAGGGCGGTTGGGTGATTCCAGCGCTTTCACCCTTAGTCATTGTATTGTGGACCCCTGGTAACTATCTTTCTTCCTTCGTTGATATGTTATGGGCCCTCATCATCCCAGACTCTTCTCCGGAAGGCATCTTTGTTTGCCTGGTTTGTATACTTAGGAATTTTTAGTTGGCGTGCTGTTTGCCCCCTAGTTGTAGTGGCCACTAGGTTCTAGTCTATTATTTTATATTTATAATCACGGAGAATCAAGAGCTTCGTAGATCGAGGAGGTTTCAAAACCTTCCACCACTTAGGACAAAACCTTTACAGCCAGCTAGACAACAGCCGGTAAACCCTAGTATTTCTTCAGAAACTACTCCTAAAATAGAATTTCCTGAAGAAATTCTTACAACAGAAAACTTTGAAATAGAGGTTCCTGAGGAACCACTACTAGGTACCACAGATCAGCAACAATTTATTTCAGTGGAGGTGGAAGATCTTACATCTGCGGAGTATAGCAATCCTTTCAATCCTCCTTTAACCAATACTAGAATTCCGCTTCTGTCACCTGTTGGTTTCCAGCAGCCCCATTTTAGTGCAGAAAATTCCTTACTAGGACATCTGATGTCTAATCTAGGAGGTGAACAGGGAGTTCCCCAAACTCCCACTTTAGGTATGAACACCAACACAGTAAATCCTTCTTTTACTGCTACACCAAGTCAGGCACAAACTTTTGTGTCCACCCCGTCCTTCAGTTTTAATACTGGTACATTAGGTATGCTAAGTGTAACAACGATGGCATCTGTCCCTACACCTACTGTTGGACCTAGCAGTACAACCAACTTTGCACCACCTCCTTCTTTTCAACTGTTATATCATATTCCTAGTACTTGGATTTCCACACCTGCTGTAGGACCAAGTGATTTTGCAACTGTGCCAGTCATGAGTACCATGACTGCATCGTCTACATCAGCTTCTACTGGTTTCAATACCTTTGCAGGCCCTAACATGAATCAAGGTAATATGCCTGCAGGTAATGTCCCTTTTTCCTTATTCTCAGCGGGAGGGGGTAATATTTTTAACCAACAATATGGCGGGGCTAATACCCAGCCATAGTGGACGAACCCACAGAGCACTAATCCACTTTCATTTGGGTGGGGAAATTTTAATCACTCTTTCATACAACAACAGATGGCAGGGGGAAACCCCTACCAAAAAACAGATGGGGGCAACCCCTATCTACAGATGGTAGGTGGCAACTCCTATCAGCATATGGCTGGGGGCAACCCTTATCAGCAGATGGCTAGGGGCAACCCCTACCATCAGTTCATGGGTCAAACGATGGGTGGTTCCCCTTATCAAGTACCATCTTAACGGCCTCGTCTAACTTTTCTGGCAACTTTAAATTTTCCAGATCTTTCTAAACTGACAAATGATCCTGTGTGTCATAATGCTACATGGACATCAGTTCCCACCAAATTACCTTCGGACATTCCAAAGTTCGAAGGAAAAACAGGTTAAGACCCTGGTGACCATGTCACTACGTTCCACTTATGGTGTTCTTCCAATTCATTAAATGAGGATTCCATCAGATTGAGATTGTTCCAAAGGACCTTAACTGGTCCTGCAGCCAAATGGTACATTGAGTTACTTGCGGCTACTTTCTCTAATTTCGGAGATCTCACCACGGTCTTTTTGAATCACTTCCAGCTTCCCATTCGGTATGATGCCGGAACGGACCTTTTGTCTACATTTAGGAAAAACAAAGCCACTCATTTATCTGATCACATTCAGGAGTGGCAAAGACGGAAGAGGCTCATTAAGGCCAACATTCCTCCAGAGTTCCTGCTTGAGTGGTATTTGAAATCACTCCTTCCTTATATTTCTAAGGAAGTAGCCACATCTGGAGTATCAAATGAGGAAGAAGCCATCTTACGGACCCAGTAGTTAGATCTCGTTTATGCCCAATTTGGGTTATTGTACGATATTATACCTGACACACCGAGATCGAACACCGATCTGAGTAGACCCAAACCTGGACCACATGCTGATGGCATAGTGGGTTCAATTGACTCCGCAGCGTTCGAAGCACTGACTAAACAGGTTCATGCCTTATCAGCCAAACAATCGACTGCAGATGTTTCTTTCGTCACAACCTCTCCTTCTACTTCTGAGCCTATCAACCAGGTCCAGAACAATCAAAAGGGCCCTCGGCAGCCCAATAACAAAAAGAAGGGCAAAAAAGGAGAGGGGAACCAACAAAAGCCCAAAAAAGACAATGTCGAAGAGGGTAACAAAGAGGAAAAGAAGGTGAAGTTCCCTTGTAAACTTTGCAAGAAGAACCACCTTACTCACCAATGCCCTCTGCTTGAAGAAGCCCAGAAGCTCTTAAGAGAAAAGAAGCCTGCCGTCCTGAAAGATCCATTCCCTAAAGGGCAAGGCTCAACTTCTGGCACCTACAAAACTGGGGGCACTTCACATGCTACGGTTGATCAAACGTTTATAAACATGGGTAATTTGTATGCACTCTTGCAAACTAGAGCCAGGAACTATACCCCGGAAGCACAGAACAAGGATAGGGAGATTCCAGAATCCTCCACTCCACTTCACATACCTGTGGACCCAATGCCCAAGATTTTGAAAGGTGTCTTGAAACGGGCATCACACAATCCCAACACTTGGGATGCTTCCAACTACAATGTGGTTGAAGATTTAGCCCAGACCCCTTGTGCCATGTCTACTCTATAAGTCTTGCAAATTTGTCCTTTACAACGGAATGCACTTCTGGCAGCCATTGGAAGTATGGAATCCTCCAACATGTCTGCGCGATTTGATATGAATGATGTCAAATACCGGTTGCCCTATCACGTTGCCCTTCAAATTGAAGTCGTTCATGTTCCAATGACCATCAGACGAGCTATAGTAGATGAGGGAGCGCCGACTTGTGTAATGTCAATTTCCTGTTGGAAAGCTGTAGGTTCTTCTGAGTTAGCCCCTTCTAACACACTCCTTACAGCATTTGATGGCAGAACTTTCCGTCCACATGGAGTTTTTCCATCATTCGATGTCACTTTGGCCGGTAAGACAATTGCTGTTGAAGTAGAAGTTCTGGATGCTCCGCTTGATTACAATATGTTATTGGGCAGGAGTTGGACATATGCCATGCGAGCTATTGCATCAGCAGTTTTTCGAGTGGCCATTTCCCATTTGAAGGTAAGATCATTACAGTCTATCAACTTTCTTTCACTTAGAGAAACAACCAGACTTCTTCGGAGACCACAATTCCATTAATTGATCAAACCGCCCCGGTTAAGGAGAGTTTAGGAGCAGGGCTGTATGGGTCGTTAATAGGAACTTTCGACCTCCCCTCCCCTTTTCTTTTTATGCGTTCTGATGTGGGTACTGCTACCGAAACATTTATGGTTGGTTTAAGAACTGATCCTTGGATCCTTCCTACTACGTCAGAACCTTTTGTGCCTCCCTCCATTGCAGAAGTGGCCTATATGGAAACACAACACACTACAATGGAACATATCATGACTCCACCAGTCTCTGTTGAGTCAGATATGGACTATGCTGCGGCATGGTCACTGAATTCCACTCACTCCTTCGATTGTTTAGATACAGTTTTGTCATCTGATGAAGCCATCTTAGAAGTCATGATGGGCCTGGACCAACCTTGGGAACATATCCATCATAGGTCCTACATGCTTCCAGATCTAGAGAGGATTGAGAGAGGAGAATTCCCTGTGAGACCCGGTGGATTAGTTGATTTGTCATCTTTTCCTTCTACTTCAAGAGCTGTTTATGCTGAAGGAAATATGGATAATATATCGAGAAAAATTCTAGTCAACATTCCCACCAAACCCGGGGTCATGGAAAACATTTTTTTTAGTGCAGACTGTTCTCCAGAAGAGATCACTCTGTATACAATTTTTTTTAAAGAATTCCGCGACGTTTTTGCCTAGTCATATGAGGAGATGCCAGGTATTGACCCAGCCATCGTGGAGCATGTCATTACGACATACCCCAACGCAAAACCTGTGAGACAAAATCTCCACCCCATGAACCCTAGAAAAGCAGCTTCCATCAAGGCAGAGGTTGAAAAGTTGCTCAAATCCGGTTTCATTTATCCAATTGATATTACGGAATGGGTTTCAAACCCCATTCCAGTTGATAAAAAGTAAGGTACTATTAGAGTCTGTACTGATTTCCGGGATTTAAACAAATCTTGTCCGAAAGACAACTATCCCACACCATTTATCGATCAAATTATAGATGCTTGTGCGGGACATGAGATGTTCTCTTTCATGGATGGTTTTTCGGGATACAATCAAATAGAAATCAAACCCGAAGACCAGCATAAAACAGCTTTCATTTGCCCATAGGGGACCTTTGCTTATTGGAAAATTCCATTTGGCTTGAAGAATGCTGGAGCTACCTTCTAGTGCGCGATGAATTTTGCTTTTCATGATATCAAACACATTGTGGAACCTTACTTGGATGATCTCCCGGCGTGATCTCGAAAGAGACGAGACCATCCAGCCCACATTAGACAAGTGTTTGAAAGATGCAGATGATATAAGATTCGGTTGAATCCTAATAAGTGTGTGTTCTGTGTTGAATTGGGGTGTTTACTGGGATTTATTGTCTCCAGTCGTGGCATAATGGTTGACCCGTTGAAAGTAGAGGCGATTGTAATTCTGCCTCCTCCTTGCACCTTGCGACAACTTCAAAGTCTATAAGGCATGTTTAACTTCTTACGACGATTTATCATAAACTATGCTAAAATTACCAAAGGTTTTATGATGCTACTCAAACAAGACTCCCATTTTGTATGGGATGAGGCTGCTCAAGCATCCTTTGAAGCCTTGAAAAAGGCACTCCTTTCAGCACCCTTGTTGAGTCCGCTAGACTACTCAAAAGATTTTCTGTTATACCTGGCAGCATCTCTTAATACAATTGGTATAGTTTTGGTTCAGGAGGACGATATGCTCCAAGAACATGTTGTCTACTATCTTTCTTGCGCATTGATAGCCCCTGAGGTTAAATACTCACACGTTGAGAAGTTAGCACTTGCCGCGGTCTATGCAGTACAGAGGCTTCGTCACTATATACTTTTACGAACTACTACTGTGATAGCAGAAATCAATCCTTTCCAATATGTTCTCACCCGACGAATCATCGTTGGGAAATATAATAAATGGATTGTAATCTTACAGGAATTTGATTTGGTATTCCAATCAGCCAAGTCGAAGAAATCACTAGTGTTCGCTGAGTTAATCTCAGAATTTCCAAGTGACCTAGAACGCGTTGAGGAAGAAACATCATTCCCAGACAAACATATCTTCCTCATTGCCTCCTCTGACCCATGGTATGGAGATATCTTAGTATATCTCCAGACTTTGAGGTGTCCTACCACTTTTTCTCAAGAAGAGCGACGTAAGCTCAAAAGCCATGCGAAAAACTACCTTATCATTTCAGATACTTTATATCGACGTGGGGTAGATTCCATTTTATGACGCTGCTTAACTCGGGAAGAAGTTGAAGTAGTATTAAATGATGCCCACATTGGAGCTTGTGGGGGACATCTTTCCGGGTTGGCAACAGCTCAGAAGATACTGCATGTTGGATATTTTTGGCCCACGATCTTTAAATATTGTGTGGAAGCAGTGAAACGCTGTCAACTGTGTCAGTTTTTCACTAACAAAATGAGGGCACACCCATCTCCTCTTCATCCTATAATTACAGCAAGCCCCTTCACAAAATGGGGGGTTGATTACATGACGTGCAATCCAGCTTCGGTTGGAGGACACCATTACATCATTGTTGCCGTTGACTACTTTACTAAGTGGGCAGAAGCAATGCCTACTGTTAAGGCAGATGGAGAAACTGCCGCTTATTTCATGTTTAATCAGATTATTGCACGGTTTGGCATACCTAAAGAGATAGTGACTGACCATGGCAGTCATTTCCAAAATAGCATGATGACTGAGTTGTATACAATGCTTGGTTTTCGACAAGAACATTCGTCTTCTTACTATCCACAGGCGAATGCGAAAGTTGAAGCCGTGAACAAAACTTTAAAGGTTATTTTGCAACGAAATTTTAATGCCAGTCGAAATAACTGGCACATCATGCTGTACCCGGCTCTTTGGGCTTACCGAGCCAACGTTAAGACTGCTAGCGGTTTATCTCCCTTCCAACTTGTGCATGGGATAGAAGCAGTCGTACCGATTGAATGCAAGATTCCTTCGCTAAAACTAGAAGTTCAGTTACTACTAGATACTTCAATACTAGAAGAGCGTTTTTTACACTTAGAACATTTGGATGAACAGCGTAGCGACGCACTTACAACAAACGAGGTCCACAAAAAATGAGTCAAAGGACAGTATGACAAATCCGTCAAACCTAGGGTTTTCAGTGAAGGAGACTTGGTCCTACTTTGGGATCAAGACAAAGAACCCTTAGGACCTGGTAAATTCAAATCCATGTGGCTCGAACCTTTTATAATATCCAAAGTATTGAAGCAAGGTGCCTATGAACTGGTAGATTATGAAGGTAATAAGTTGGCCGAGCCTAGAAATGGGCTCTACCTGAAGAAGTACTATGCCTAGGCTGAAATACTTTTTCTTGTAACATAGTTGTATATTTTTGTAAAGCTAGTTTTGTTTTGCTCGTTAGGTAATCTTATGTGTGTTTCTCGTTTCGTGTACCAGATGTCAACCGAACATTTCGTAGGATTTGCTGATGGCGCCAGTCGCCACACCTGTCAGTTGGCTGCAGTAGCTTGGGTCATTTATTCACCCGCTGACCAACTTGTCTCTTCGGGGGGGGTTTGTTTGGGTCCTACCACAAATAATGTGGCTGAATACAGTGCAGTTATAGAACTTCTCCGAGATGCTCTCAGTCATGGCATTTCACATTTGGAGGTAAGGCTTGACTCACAATTAATTGTATTTCAGTTAACAGGTGTATATCAGATTAGGGATCCGGCATTGCTACGTCAGTTTCTACGAGTTAGACTATTGGAAAGACAATTTCATTCTATCAGATATGAACACATTCCAAGAAGTTTAAACACTTTAGCTGATTCATTAGCAAAGTATGTGTTAGACTGGCATTTGCATCATTCATTGTCATCAACAACATTGCACACATAAAATTAAAACACATACACATGTAAATAACCGATACTGTATATAGCCGATACCGTATCAAAAAATATATGAGTTTTGAGTCACGAGTCTATCAAGTCAAGTCATAAAAGTACAAAAGCTGGGCATAGTAGCCTCAAAAATATATACATAGAATGTATTCCTCTCTTATGGAGAAGGAGGGACATCATCATCATTTACTGCATTGTGATAGCATATGACAAGCCTAGCTATCTTCCGCAGCACCCTAAGCCATGCTGGGGGCACCCCAACAACATCTTCCTGCATATCAACAGGTATCTGATCCATACGGCATGCAGGAACTTCGTGAGTCAACCGACTTATTTTTCTCTCCAGGGTTCCCAACATAGCATCTACTGCAGTAATATCAGCTGGCCTCACATAGATGGTAGGATGTCCATCGGGACAAACAGGCCCAACATCTGCATATGACACTTGATTAGAACTTCAAAACTCATTCATAAAAATCAAATACTTGAAAAAGTTTGAAAAAATTAAATAAATTCTCAAAATTTAAACATACCAATATCTCCCCACGCTCCACCTGGAGGAAGCACCAGCTCTGGATCATGACGAAAATCCAATCCAACATATGGAAACTGCTCAAAAGTAGGCACTTGCCTCTCCCACCACCCCCAGAAATCATCAGTATGATAACAATAGTGACTTTTCCCACCACCCTGGCGGAGGAATATGTCACCCCAACGGCCTAGTCTGGGCTCACGGGGGTTAACCTGAGGTAGAGGCATCCCCAAACTAATAGCAGGTATCCTCTCAAAGAAGAAAGTACACAAAATGCTACCGTACCCAAAATTCTTTATTGTGCCGGATTTGCAACTTGTCAATTGAGATTTCATGTTTGCCAACAAACTAGTACACCAATCATAGACATGACCGTGTAAGCATTGTACACCAATATGCATAGAGTGCCTGGAAGCTAAGTGTTGTGAAGCACTTCCTGCCACTTGGTTGATCATGCTCACTATCACTTTCAAAGGGAGACTGTCACTAGTTGAAATCAAGACTTGGCTTCCCAATTTCTCAACTCCGGCAACACAATATGTATTTACATACTCTTGCACGGATCTTACACCCACACGAGAAGACCCTTTCAGATTGATTACATCTCCTCTCCTTGAGAGACCAGTAATGAAATATATGTCATCAACTGTAAGCTCCAATGTTTTCCCACAGATGACAAAGGTATTGGTATCCACATCCCAATACTGAATAAGTCTTCGAAACAGTTTGTTTAAAGCCCTCATGTTTACGGTTCAATAAAACTTCAACAAACCGCATCTTCTGAGAGCATGGAGGGTAGCCGGATCTTGCATGGCCAACCTATCCATGTCCTCATGCTCCCTCTCCCTCCATTGAAGGACCATCCTGCAGAAAAAACCAAAATTTTTGAGTCTCGGTGCTTGTATGTAGGTTTTCAAAAGTGTATGCTACTGTGTATACTACACAGTCGCGTATGGGCGCTACTCTGCTTCAACACAGTAGCGCCCATCGCGTTTATACGCTACTGCTGGGGTTACACAGTAGCGCCCACGCAGCAACACTTGTGAACATCATGTTGCAAGCCATTTTTTCTCAAAAAATGAAAAATAAACCATGAAAATGCAAGTAAGGTGGATTTTAACTTACTTGGTGGAGGAATATTGACGGTTGGATGCTTAGTTTGATCGCCACGGAGATTTGAAATTTTGCAAAAGGTTGCCCCAATCTTTTCCCTACAAAACAAAATTGAAAATTGATTTTTAAAAATGAAATTATATATAAATTGGATTTTGATTTTTAACCACAATTGTTAATTTTCTATAGTTTCAAAACTTTCAAAAATCCCTAATTAATCAATTGAAACACACAATACGGTACAATACTGATCCAAGCTCAATTTTCATTTAATTTTTGTCGGATTCATCTCCTAAGTTTCAAATTTCTTGATGATAGACCTTGTCAATTAGCTAAATATTTCAAATTCATATATCATTCGAGATTTTTTCTGCATCGACTAATATTTTGTTGAAGACCTAGTTTTGGCAGAGTATGAAGCTATGATCCTAGAAGCTGACCTTTAAGTCATTTTTAAATCTCTTGTTTGGACTATTTAAACCTAAACAAGATTGCCAAGCAAGCTTGTCCTCTTCGAGCTCATTAAAGTAATCGAAGGCTCATCCACTTAAGTATAGAATTACCCCTTTTCCGGGCCTAGGTGGATTAACTACGAAAAATGTATACTCTAGGTATACTCCTGTATGCGCTAGAAGAGTTCTCCTTTCATTGTTTTATACTTTTTCATGGGAGGAGACTAATTGTATGGAAAAGGACCTTTTAGAGCCTTTCTTTAGGTTTTTCAGGCTCTCTAAACATCAAAATACCAAGCGAGCATTCACCTACTCGGGCTCGATGTGAAATCCACGAGAGGGTAAGTAGAGGACTGTTTAAGTTTTTCAACTCTATAAACAAGAAAACACCGCCGAGCACAGACCAATGCGGGCTCGATATAAAATCCACGGATAGGTGAAAAGAGGATTGTTTAAGTTTTTCAAACTCTATAAATAGGAAAACACCGACGAGCATTAATCTGCTTGGGCTCGATACTAAAATCCACGAGCAGATATATGGAGTTATTGTTTAAGTTTTTCAGACTCCTTAAAATTGAAAACACCGGCGATCAAGAACAGATCTCAGCTCGATATTAAAATCCAGAGATCAGTAAATATAGAGTAATCTTCTATCTCTTCTACGAACTCTATAAATAATGAAGAAGGTCCTGAGTCTTCCTCCCATGGGCTCGTTAAACCTTTTACATGGTTGGATCTATTGAGTTTTCATTCTTTCTTGGACTCATTAAAACAACAAGAAGGGTATTCTTTTATCTAAAAAGAATAAGGAACGGGAAAGACATATCATATCTTCATTGTCAAAGGCAGTTTCAGTCAAGTTCTATCGTTGAACACAACACCTACTTGAGTATATCTTGTCGGTTGGGTTTAGTTTTTTGACCTCAGGGTGAACCTTTCCTCCGAGTTATTTACTCCCCCGGTTGGTTATTCTTCCAACGATATGGAGGGTCTGCTAATGTCTCTTACATTTCAGACTTATGATTTACCCCATTATGTCAAAAACTGCCTGAGTCACTTTGTGTCGTGCTCAATATTCAAGGATATACCCTGTATCGGCCATTCTGCAGTCCACCTTGACCTCATGTGTTGGCCTTCCTAGTGTCAGTCTTGTTACATATTATTCCATATCAGCTCTTACCAGTTGAGTGTTCCTCGAGTTGGATGAAGGAGGATGCCTTAAGGTCTCCCTTCCAACAAACTTCTTCCCATCAACATCAACTCATTATTCTGGGATTGAAGTTTAGAGTTTCGGTTAGTACCTTGGAGATTGCAGTCACCAGTGGCAATTTTCCTCGCTGTTGAATGATGAGAATACATCAATGTCTCTTCTTCGACAGGATTCCCAAATGTTCAACTCCAAGTCCATCTATTCACATTTGACGAATCATACTTGGTACCTTGGACCCCATCATCATTATTGGTGGAAGTCCTCGCGTTTTTTAACGGTATACATCAATGACCGGTAATCAAACGATACCCCCCATGTTCGACTATCAGTTCATCTATTCACATGGTTAGGGTTTGTACCTAGAGTTGTTTTGGATGAAGACCTTGGGATTTTGGATGACATTACCTCATTTTTTTTATCACCCGAGTTGCGCAAGACTGAGCCTCACTTATATTCGTCTCTCCATGAGACATAGATCCAGTTTGTTGTTATGGCTATGATCTCTCAGTTTGACATGGATCCACGCTTGTATTCCAAGTGGCCATGCTTTTATATACATCTCCTTGTTATGTATCGGAGATCATGTTATATCACACTGCACATCTATATGATGTCAAAAACTGTAATTGCTCGCTGACCTTAATCTTTGTTGCAGGTTTCTTGTGACTTGTTTTCTGCAGTTTCTTTGCTCCTCCTCTGGCTTTGGATTATAACGTATTTCGGCCATCGTTTCCCTCTGACCTCACACATTAGGGGGCATCTGTTATAGGTTAAACTTGCACCTCTCCGTCCATGATCACCCTGAGCTGCTGATCACACAAAAGGACAACTTGGATGGAGGAGCATGTTGACCTTAGATGATACTTTGACTCACTCCATTTCCTAATTTTACTGGAAAAACCCAAAAAATATATCATTTTGAGATATGAGCACTACTCTACTCAAAGAGACTAGAACCCATATGCTACTCCAGTGTATAATAGTAGCGCCCATATCCTAATATACGCTACTCCTTCTCATCATAGTAGCGCTCAACATTTTAAACTCGATGAGCGCAAGTTGATAAGCACTAAAGTAGCGCCCTATATGCTACTTCACTGAACAAGAGTCGCGTACATCTTACAAGATGATTAAAAAATAAATTAATTTCTCGAGGAGGATTAGTTGCTGGTAGTTTCCCAACTCCCCCAACTTCCTCCATAACTATACATCGACCTGAACTACTTCTCTAATCCTATAAATACAAACAAGATTAAAAGAGAAAGGTTATATGGTGAGATGGATTAATGGAGAAACTTTGAGACATAGAGAGAAGCTTGCATTGGACGAGTTGAAGCTGAAGATATCCAAGCCAGAGAAGAGACAGAGCCCAGAATCAAGTTGCAGGAGCCTGTTACATGATCAGGTATACTTGTACATCATTTTACTTTTGACAAATAAAGGTTGAAGTGTCTTTCTTGTTCCAATTTAAATGTGTTATGAAATGACATCTTAATTTGGATCTGTTTTGGTCAATATTGAATGTTAAACATTGTTTTGTTTCTTTCAAGCTTTATATATTGCCCAAAGTGCTTTGAGAAAGGTATTGTTATTGCAGGTTTACTGAAAGGAAGGTGGATTTGAAGGTTGAGCACAAAATCAAGTTGAGGCTAGGATCAAACTTCAATTGAAAGGTGTGTTCCCAATATCCATAACTTATTTCTTTTCATAAATATATTCGTAATATCATCAATACACTTACCTGTCACCCCAACCAAGTTGATAGCATTAGTTTCCTTGCTATAGGGTAGATTTTCCCACCAAAAACGACCTGCAGGGAAAGCGATTAGAAGCTGAGCCAGTCGCACGAGTCCGTTAGTGGAAGGGCGGCTCGAAGTGGATGACCTGTGGGTGTGCGCACAACAGGAAGGATGAAAGCGATGGATCTAAGTCGTGGAGGACTGCCACGACAACAGAATCACTAACAGAAGCCTGCATGATAGTTCAGAGGGACCGTAGTGGTTTGGAAACCCTAAGGGTTTTAGTCTTGAATGTTGTAAAGACACGACCTTCGGGCATGATCAATATGAAGAAGAAAATTTTGTATAGGAAGGTTTGGTTAGGGTTGGTTAGTTGCTATAGACGAGAGAGGCTAGTCATTGTGACCACATTGTATTGTAATATCTTTAGAGGCAAGAAAATATTGTAAAGGATTTGTAGCTAAGTGCGCAGAGACCTATCTGAGCAAGAAGAGAGCCGCAGCTGAGTGCGTGGCTAAGAACTGTGAACCGTTCCTTAAAAGAAATATCAAACACAGTTCTTGTGGACGTAGCTTCCCATCCGGGGAAGTGAACCACGTTAAATAGTGTGTTGAGTGACTGAATGTTTATATGTGTGTTTATATCTATCTGTTTCTATAGTTGGATGTCTGAATATTGGCTTGGAGTTTGTTATGAGAAGGATTTTATATGCATTTTCCATCAAGAGAGTATTGAATGATGTTAAATTTTCAGAATTTACTTCAATCTGATCTAGGATCTTAACTGAGAGAACAACATGTACAGCATATCTACAGCATATCAATCATGGAGAAAATAATACAAGCACACAAGAGACACAAAGATTTACTTGTGGAAAACCATAAAGGTGAAAAACCCCAATAACTTCCTCAGAGATAGATAGAGCAATGATACAACCATGAGAGATAGACATAACCTAGCAGCAGATCCTCCTCCTCCATAAGTGCTCCACTTCCTCCTTGAGTCCATGAGTGAGAAGTGAGTGATCAAATAGAGTGCCTCCCGCACTCTATTTATACTTGACTTGACTTGCCTTTTACATAAATCATGTAGGCTCGAACTTAACCACATAACATAATGCTGACTGGGCCGACCCCCAATAGGGTGGTCTAATAACCCTTTGACCCACATGGCCGACACCCAATAGGGTGGTCTAATAACCCTTTGACCCACATGACTTATACAGGGCCAACCCCAACAAGGTGGTCTAATAACCCATCAAGTATAAGTTACGACAGTTACGATATAAATGATGACACTTCCGTATAGAGGAATAATACCATCTCTATAGGACTACATACAACATACATATATGAAATACATTTCGAAGTTACATATACATCAACACTCCCTCTTAACTAGGAAGGTATTTCTCAGCACAGGTCTTCTAGCACAAGTCATCTTCTCTGGATCATCGTCACTAGATAATCATCATCGAGTCATCATCATCGTCACTGCTGCTGCTATCTCAATCAATCTCTGAATCTACTGGTCATAGGAAGTTCTACAGAGACAATCCTTTTTCATATTGGATGTAGGCCCACCACCTACAGGTCTTCATCATCACTGGCCATACTGTGGAATCTTCAAGAATTATTACGTGCGTCACAAAACCTTAAAAGAGTCTCTTGACTAGCAAGAACTCTAAAGAGCATCTGAGGCCTTTTTCATGCTATCCAGATCTCCAGGACTTATTACATGTGACCCCACCACAAAACCTCGCAAGAGCATCCCAGGCTGTTACGAGCACGTAGCTCTACCTATAGGATCTCCAAGGGCACGAATTACATGTGGTGATGGCAAAACCTCGCAATAGCATCCCAGGACTAATTACGGGCACACAACCCAACCTATCGGATCTCCCAGGGAACCGAATTATATGCCATAGGAAAAAACCTCGAAAGAGCATCTGCCTGATATCCCAGGGCACCAAATTGCATGCCATAGGCAAAACCTTGAAAGACTATCTGCAAATCTCCCAGGGCAACGAATTATATGTCCTCCCAGAGCAAAACCTTGAAAGAGCATTTGCCAGATATTCCAGGGCACCGAATTATATGCCATAGGAAAAACCTTGAAAGACTATCTACAAATCTCCCAGGGCATCGAATTACATGCTCATCTGCACAACCTGATCCACGGCCATGGAGTATCAACCTGATACTCACCACACATCATCCTGATGTACACATGATCATCCTTATCATCATCATTGCAACATCCTCCTGCATGTCATCTGGAGCAACATCCTGAAGCTTGTCATCCATGATCATCCTGATCATACACACTGCAAAATCCTGCTGCATGTCATCTAGAGCAACATCCTGAAGCTCATCATCCATGATCATCCTGATCATACAATGTATCTACCTGATGCATACCAAGTATCTACCCGATACATATCATCATACATGATCCACCGGATCATACAATGTATCCACCTGATACAAATACAAATACATGATACATATCACCATACATGATCCACCTGATCATACAATGTATCCACCTGATACATATACAGATACATGGTCCAAGCATCCAACATGATGCATATACAAAAATACATACACATGATCCAACCGATCATATCCAGCATCCAATATGATGTGTACATACATATAAATGATCCAACTGATCATATCCAACATCCAACATGATGCATACATACATACATAAAAAAAATGATCCAACTGATCATATCCAAGCAGAAACGAGAACATCATCCTGATGCTCATCATCCAGCGCTTACATCCATAGCCATGTGAAGGATCCTCCTTCCAACATGCTTGGAATGGCTTCAGCAAATGTGTCCATCACTTCTTCCTCGAAGTGTCCTCGATCTGAAGAACGCCAAGCCTCTCTCTGAAGTACTCGAACTTCACCCTGGCTAGTGGATTCGTCAGCACATCTGCAATCTGCTCATTCGTCGCAACATATAGGAGCTTCACAGCTCCTCTCTGCACCATATCCCTGATATAGTGATATTTGATCTCTATGTGTTTCGACCTATCATGAAACATCGGATTCTCGGACAGCTTCACACAACTCTAGTTATCAAAGAAGATACCGGTAGCATCCAACAAGATATCAAATAACTCGAATAGTAGCTTCTGTAGCCATACTACCTCACAACTAGTTGAACAGGCTACAACATACTCTGCCTCAGCTGTACTCAGTGCTACGCAGGACTGCTTCCTGCTAAACCAGGAGATCACACCTGATCCCATACTGAAGCAGCACCCAGATGTGCTCTTCCTATCTACAACACTGCCAGCCCAATCTGAATCAACATAACCCTGCAGGTTAAACTTTTGATTCGCTGCATACTTGAGCCCATAATCCACTATACCCTTCAGGTACCTTAGAACATGCTTTACAAAAACCAGGTGAACACTCCTCGGATCCGTCGGGAACTGGATCAATGTGTTCACAGCAAAGAAAATGTCTGATCTCATGTTCGTCAGGTACATCAAGGACCCAATCATCTGACGATACATAGAGACATCAACCGGCTCAGATGAAGCATCACATAGAAGCTTCAGATTCGATGCCATAGGTGTGGCCATGGCCTTGCAATCCATCATCCCGAATCTCTTCAGGATATCTATTGTGTACTTCCCTTGACCAAGGAAGATTCCACCTACACTCTACCACACCTCCATTCCAAAAAAAAATAGTGCATCGTCCCCAAGTTCTTCATCTCGAACTCGGCAGCAAGCTTCCGCTGTGTGTCGGCAATCAATCTATCCTCACCTGATACAAATAGGTTATCAACATACAAAAGTAGTATCACTGGATTGCCTTCCTCAACCTTGTAGAAAAGGTTGGAATCCGCTTTATTCTTGGTAAAGCCCAAACTGGATAGAAATATGTCTATCCTACCATACCAAGTTCTGCACACATATATGACTACACCATGCTATCTTGAAATCCATCTGGTGCATCTTCTATTTCATCACTTTTATATTTCTCAATGCTGCCATCTGCAACATGCTTGATCTGATAGTTCCATTTGGAAGTCACAACAAACTTCCCTTCAGCTCTTGGGACCGCATCCCAAACATCGTTCTTCATGATCGACGGATCATGGCATTCTTCCCATACCCTAGGAACTTCAATATCAATAGATAATTTTGTTGCTGAACAAATGTTGTAGTTCTTCTTTTGTAGGTGATGGCATAAGATCTTTCCTACACAACAAGTTAAATTGCATGATTAGAAAACATCTCATAGTTTTCAGAACAAATTCTTACACATAAAGAAATATGTCATACAGTCATGCAATTATCTTAGCCAATGCTTCAATACAACATTTATCCATATTCCGTAACTTTCTAGATGCCTTCCAATCTCTACTAGAACATTGTTAAGAGTATGCACAACTCCCAACATGTCAACAAAGAGGTTTCATTCTAGATAAGTAGCAATGGAATGTTGTACAGTGCCATAGGCCACTTACCCATGTATATTAGTAGTATATTGTTCATCAATGCAACTATTCTAAGATGCACAATACATATCCCAAGTCTAGGAACATGAGCATATACATCATTGAACAATTTTATTTAAACGAACAAATATGCAAAAAATGATAATTAAAATACTTATCTTTGTTTGTTCATTGGGTGGACTCCCTCTGAGTCTTCACTTCCTTGTAGGAGCTGGTGGAGTCCTAATCTAAAGTAGCTTTTTCTACACCTTTCTATTGTGGAATGTAGAGAGATGGTCAACTCCCTCTGAATATCTGCATCCTTGCATAAACCACTGGAGTGTACTCCCTCTTGATCTTTGCTTCCTGGATTACCTGTTCTTGAACGCATATTCATCCTTGGTCCCTATGCATGCTTATTAGTATCATGATTGTGTGATCCTTGTGATCTCATATAAAATCATACATTCATTAGTATACTATTAAAACACAATAATCTAAAGCATGTATAGTCAGGATCATTTCAAACACAGATAATAAACATTAATATTCAAGGTTTCAGGGAAGTCTTCTTTTACTCATGCATATTCTTATTTGATCATACGACTCTTATGGTTAGTTAAATCATTAATCAAGATAAGAGATATAATATGCATAAAACCTGTGATTATTCAAACCTATACCTTCATGATTCTTCTGGTTAATCATATCATCAATTATGGTAAGAAACATAATATGCATACAGCCATGATTATTCAAACCTATGACTTCATGAATAATCATTATCAACAACACAACAGTATAAGATCCTAACACAAGGTAGGATTCTAGCTTGATATAGGAAAAACATACCTGGATTATCATGCTAGCTAGTTATGTCTAACATACCCACATAATGTCTTTTGGTTCTCTTCAGTGACTTGTGCTAGTAACCTGCATGTCTCATAAGTTAACCATTGTAGAAACAAATTATACATACCTCGAAAGTAGATCTTCTATGTGATCCATGACAATGGATGAATCCTTGTCTTCATGTCACCATAAGCATATGTTCTTGAAGTAGAACATGATTTGACTTTCTTGGTGTACCTTTTGTGTTAGCAAACAACATAAACCTCATACAACATCACAATGCATTAGTACAATCATAAGTGTCAAAACCTTAATCAATGAATATCTTCTATTAAGGCGATACGACAAGTCCAGTAATTAATCAAGATTGTACTGTAATGATATGAAGACAAGCATATGATAAACTTAACCATGAAACATGCCTGTAAGCCATACCTGTCAAGATTGCTTGTAATCTTCTTATGGAAGGCCTTAGCCTCTTCTCCCTCTGAGACAGGAACTTCTTCACTTATGCAGGTGACCAATCCATCTTCTTCTAGGATTAACCCAATCCACTTGATTTGCAAGAACTAGACCTGGAGCTGGATTAAGGTTTGTCAAAGAAACCCCAAAAATTCAAACTTTGAATTTCAAATTTCCGAAAGGATAGAAATATGCACCTTGATGAGCTGATCAAGTTGGTATATTCAGAATTTTAAAACTGCAAAGTTTCACCCCTCAAAATTGCGTTTTAGATTTCTGGATTTACTAGGGAGGACCGTGAATTAGGGTTTGAGTTTCCCGGAGCTTCATCCAACCAAAAGATTTGATTCAAAACTCTAAGCTTCGATTTTTCTGAGGAGCTTCCAGCCGTGGTCACAAATTTCCAAAATTCCAATTTTTGCAAAAGCCCTAATTTTCCATCTTTCCGATCAAAGTCCCGAACTGGGGTTTGATCAAGCCCGGCCTTCTGCCCAACCAAAAATTCTAATTTTGGTCTCTAAATTTATATTTTGATGAGTAGCATCCATCCGTGGTTTCTGATTATAAAAATTCTAACTTTCTCCGAAGACCTAAATTCTGGAAGCCATGAATGAAGGTAATAAAAAATAATTCTGTTTTGATATAAATATGTACCTGATTGTTTCTGGTGTAACTCCAAACTTTTTGATCCACACAGTCTAAAAAAGTTTCTTGAGATAGCCTGACATGTTAGCTTCCCATCCCGATAGGTCTTACCTCAATTGGATTCTCTGAGAGAGAGTTATGCCAAGTGTCGTAACGTGACCTGTTTATGGGATAATATAGGAGATCAAACTTGTACAACATGCCACGTGTCACTGGTTCCACTTCGGCCTCGAAACATTTTTTTTGAGATAGTATAGTCTGTGTACTACCTGTACAATTTTACGAAATTTCATTTGGAGCTTCCTAGCCCAATTTATGACCTTTTTCCCAAGGTCAC
This sequence comes from Larix kaempferi, assembly GCA_027924585.1. Lineage (NCBI taxonomy): Eukaryota > Viridiplantae > Streptophyta > Pinopsida > Pinales > Pinaceae > Larix > Larix kaempferi. The sequence goes on from BSBM01000493.1 coordinate 42,116,888, forward strand.
CTGATTTTGACTCAGATCTGGAAGAGGCAAAAACCCTATATTGTACAGATCATAAATCACAAAGTACAACGAATCAGAGGTTATCCTTTGGACACAGGGTACATTGGGATCCGATATTCGACCTGTAAAAGTTTCATATCCAGAAGCTTCGTCAAAATGGATTTATGGTGAAAGTGCTACGATGACTGGTTTTTGCTATATCAAGCCCTAGCATCGTAAGTGCGACAAGTGTCATACATGCCATATCATGCCTCCTTTTAGGCTAGCTCTGATACCATGTTAAATTTTCAGAATTTAATTCAATCTGATCTAGGATCTTAACTGAGAGAACAACATGTACAGCATATCTATAGCATATCAATCATGGAGACAATAATACAAGCACACAAGAGACACAAAGATTTACTTGGGGAAAACCATAAAGGTGAAAAACCCCAATAACTTCCTCAGAGATAGATAGAGCAATGATACAACCATGAGAGATAGACATAACCTAGCAGCATATCCTCCTCCATAAGTGTGCCACTTCCTCCTTAAGTGCATGAGTGAGAAGTGAGTGATCAAATAGAGTGCCTCCCGCACTCTATTTATACTTGACTTGACTTGCCTTTTACATAAATCATGTAGGCTTGAACTTAACCACATAACATAATGCTGACTGGGATTACCCCCAATAGGGTGGTCTAATAACCCATCAAGTAAAATTTACGACATTTACAATATAAATGACGACACTTCCGTATAGAGGAATAATACCATCTCTATAGGAGTACATACAACATACATATATGAAATACATTCCAAAGTTACATATACATCAAGAAATGATATGTTAGGTCTGCATGAATGGATGTATGGTTAATATTAGCTTTGCTTCTAGGGAACACTGAATCTATCATCTGGTTGAGCATGGAGAAAGTTGTTTACGTGTTTGAATGGATGCAGTTGATGAATGTATAATAGTTATTTCGCACCTGAGCGTTATGCTTAAAATAGTAACATTCTAAGTGTGTGTTATGAGCATTAAGTAGGAATTTAGTTAAGTGTATGACTGAGTGGATAAGTGGTATTCATCTCACTACCTTAAGCATTTTTCACTTAGTCCAAGTATAGGAATTCAAGTGGCAGTGTTCGCGGTGTAGTATTAAGTCTCGCAATAAGGAAGAAGGTTGTGGTACAGACCATAGTGTTGACCATCGTCGCGTAGTCCGAGTCATCAACTCATCACTCACTGTGGACATCTGAGTCCACAGTGCCCCATTAGAAACACCTCGGGTGAGACCTCAACCTACTCGCAAGCTGTTGCCGAAAGGGCCCGTACAAAGGGGTTTTGTTGGCTTAAGGTAACCACACAGAACCTGGGTCTTCATAAAACCTCTGGTCAGCACTATATAGCCAACAGCCATAGAGCTCATGGATATCAAATGGAAACCCTGATTCAGCACTTCCACCAGGCCCCTGATGAACTCAAGAAAAGTTTCTTCCAGGCCTCCTTGCTACCAAATGCATCTGCTCCTAGCTCACCTTAACTCAATGAGAACAGTCCTTTCAAAGAAGAGTCTAAATGTGTTATTTCCATGATAGCCCAATTTTTGGGGTTAGATAGTGACCAGTACATTACGGAACCATTAATCAGTCTAATGTTTGTCTTGAGCACTTTCCTACTAGAGCCAAATGATCAAAACCCACTTATCTAGACCACATGCCTAAGATTCAATGATGCCCTTGCTGAAAGTATTCACTCCCAGCTGGTCGAATTCCCTAAAACTAGAGTCTTTATGTTCGCGTCCTATTTGCTAAAAATGTTTTTAATAGCCGTCGAAGAAAACCTACAAATACCAGAGATGAAAATTACAAGGGAAATGTGTTAAGATTACTTGGTTTTCATGAATGAGTTGATAGCAAAGGTTTATCATATCTTTTTCCAGAAGGAACTTCCCAAAATACTTTCGGAAATGAAATATTTACTGCAGCCCGCTATGGGGAAGGGGACAATAGATTGATTTTATATGAAACATGGAATAGTAATAAGAGTGTATGTAGAATAGTAATAAGAGTGTATGGTTTTTCACACCCCCCATATGTACTCCCCGCCTTTTTAACACCCAGGTTGTTCCATTTAGAGTTCATAAGACAAAAGATGAAGGCTGGACGTGATCACTTTTTAGATAACAAGAAGTCATCTGATATAGCTTTCCCATGGGTGGTAGGCTCTTTTTTTATTAAACATAAGACAACCCTCTTGGCGGTTAAAGGGATGATGAGGAACCTAGGGCTCCCTTCTAAAGCTGCGATGAATTATCATCCACATCGCATAATTTCAGAAAGAAGGAGGCAAGCTGGTAGGAAAGGATATCACCATTTCGAGATAGTTGGATTTCCAGAGAAAGCAAATTGGTTGGAATACATTGATCACTAGCCCATGGATGTTGATTCATCAAAGGATTCCCAAACTCTAAAATTCCTTTTTTCAGGGAGGCACACCTTCACCACCTCACTCATCTAATAAAGCCCCAGTATGGTCAACAAACTTACCCCTTGTCACCATTCCAGGGGAACCCAGCAGTTCAATGGTTAGCATCCCTATGGATGTAGACAGTCACTTTGAAAGAGCCTCAAAGAGGAAAAAGGTGGAAGACAATGAGAAGCGGGTAGTAAAGATCCAATAAGAAGAGCCTAAGAAGAAGCATATCAAGTTTCAAATGCCCCCCTATGAAGGTGAAACAACATGTGTTTGGGAAACCACCCAAAGGACCTACAATATCCAGTACAAGTAGGACCAAGCTATTGGAGGAATATGAAGAAAATCCGGATAACTTGGCAGAAGAAGAAAAACTTTATTCCAAGGTAAGGAAGATATCCAAGAAAGAAGTGGACCTAGTCGCCAGCATGAATTTAGCTCAGAACACCTTGAGCCTCGCTCTAGCCACCAAAAACAAGACTACAAAGATGAAATTCAACCTAGAAAACATCCCTATCCCTGATATAATCAACCTACATAAGGAGACCAGTGATGTCATTTATAATAGGCTGTTGAAGCTTTCCATTGTTAAATTTTGAGCATTAATTCACATTACTCTAGGATCTTCACTGAGAGAAAAACATATACAGCATATCTATGCATAACAATCACAATAAGTGTGACAAGCAACACAAGAATCAAAAGCATAAGAGACAAGAGACATAGAGTTTCTGTGGGGAAAACCCTAAGGTGAAAAACCCCACAAATTCCACTGAGATAGAGAGAGCAATGGATCAACCAAAATACACTTGAGATTGTCTCCTAGAAGCAGATGATCCTCCTCCTCACTAGTGCGCCACTTTCTGAGTGAGAGAGATATGAATTTCCAAATGATCTAAATAGAGATCTCTTGATCTCTATTTATACTAACCTGTTTTCCCAGTGACCTTATGGGGCCGACTTGTCTAGCTAGGTACATCCACAATATAATATATATATTTCAGGGCCGACCCCACACATGGTGGTCTAATAACCCATCGGCAAGTACACATACTTGCAACACTTGTCAATCCACATGATGACACTTTCTTATAAAGGAATAACACATCTATAATAAGGGTACAATAAACATATATGAAATATATAGATGAAATACATTCCGAAGTTACATATACATCACAACTCCTTCTTAACTAGGAAGGTATTTCTCGACACAGATCTGCTAGACAAGTCTTCTTCTTGGGATCATCATCATCGACACTACTACTGCTATCTCAACCAATCTCTGACTCTACTCGTCATAGGAAGTTCTATAGAGCTATTCCTTTTTCATAGTGGATGTAGGCCCACCACCTGTAGGTCTTCATCATCACTGGCCATACTGTGGAAATCTCAGGACTTATTACGTGTGTTACAAAACCTTAAAAGAGTCTCTTTACTAGCAAGAACCCTAAAGAGCATCTGAGGCCTTTTTCATCCTGTCCATATCTCCAGGACTTATTACATGTGACCCCACCACAAAACCTCGAAAGAGAATCCTAGGACTGATTACGAGCACAAGGCTCAACCTATCGGATCTCCCAGGGCACAAATTACATGTGGTCACCACAAAACCTCGAAAGAGCATCCCAGGACTGATTACGAGCACAAGGCTCAACCTATCGGATCTTCGAGGGCACAAATTACATGTGGTCATGGAAAAACATCGAAAGAGCATCCCAGGACTGATTACGAGCACACGGCTCAACCTATCGGATCTCCCACGGCACAAATTACAGGCCATAGGACAAAACCTTGAAAGAGCATCTGCCAGATATCCCAGGGCACAAATTACATGCCATTGGCAAAACCTCGAAAGACTATCTGCAGATCTTCCAGGGAACAAATTATATGTCCTCCCAAGCAAAACCTTGAAAGAGCATTTGCCAGATATCCCAGGGTACAAATTACATTCCATAGGAAAAACCTCAAAAGACTATCTACAAATCTCCCAGGGCACAAATTACATGCTTATCTGCACAACCTATTCCACAGCCATGGAGTATCAACCTGATACTCACCATACTTCATCTTGATGTACACATGATCATCCTGATCATCATCACTGCAACATCTTGCTACATGTCATCTGGAGCAACATCTTGAAGCTCGCCATCCACGATCATCCTGATCATATCATGCATCTACCTGATGCATACCAAGTATCTACCTGATACATATCATCATACATGATCCACCTGATCATACAATGTATCCACCTGATACAAATAAAAATACATGATCCACCTGATCATACATGATACATATCAACATACATGATCTACCTGATCATACAATGTATCCACCTGATACATATACAGATACATGGTCCAAGCATCCAACATGATGCATATACAAAATACATACAAATGATCCAACCGATCATATCCAGCATCCAACATGATGCGTACATACATATAAATGATCCAACTGATCATATCCAGCATCCAACATGATGCGTACATACATATAAATGATCCAAATGATCATATCCAGCATCCAACATGATGCGTACATACATATACATATAAATGATCCAACTGATCATATCCAGCATCCAACATGATGCATACATACATACATATAAAAATGATCCAACTGATCATACAAAGCATAAACCAGAACATCATCCTGATGTTCATCATCTAACGCTTACATCCACAGCCATGTGAAGGATCCTCCTTCCAACATACTTGGAATGGCTTCAGCAAATATTTCCATCACTTATTCCTCGAAGTGTCCTTGATCTGAAGAACACCAAGCCTCTCCCTGAAGTACTCGAACTTCACCCTAGCTAGTGGCTTTGTCAGCACATCTGCAATCTGCTCGTCCGTCGCAACATACAAGAGCTTCACAGCTCCTCTCTGCACCATATCCCTCATATAGTGATATTTGATCTCTATGTGTTTCAACCTATCATGAAACACTGGGTTCTCGGACAGCTTCACACAACTCTGGTTATCACAAAAGATACCAGTAGCATCCAACGGAAGATCAAATAATTCAGACAGTAGCTTCTGTAGCCATACTACCTCACAACTAGCTGAACAGGATACAACATACTCTGCCTTAGCTGTACTCAGTGCTACATAGGACTACTTCCTTCTAAACCATGAGATCACACGTGATCCCATACTGAAGCAGCACCTAGATGTGCTCTTCCTATCTGTAGCACTGCCAGCCCAATCTGAATCAAGATAACCCTACAGGTTAAACTTTTGATTCACCTCATACTTGAGCCCATAATCCACTATACCCTTCAGGTACATCAGAACATGCTTTACAGCAACTAGATGAACACTCCTCGGATCTGTCAGGAACTGAATCAATGTGTTCACCACAAAGCAAATATCTGGTCTCGTGTTCGTCAGGTAAATCAAGGACCCAATCATCTGACGATACATAGAGACATCAACTGGCTTAGATGAAGTATCACATAGAAGCTTCAAATTTGATGCCATAGGTGTGGCCATGGCCTTGCAATCTATCATCCCGAATCTCTTCAGGATATCTACTATGTACTTCCCTTGACCAAGGAAGATCCCACCTACACTCTGCCACACCTCCATACCTAGGAAATAATGCATGATTCCCAAATCTTTCATATTGAACTCGGCAACAAGCTTTCTCTTAGTATCTATAATCAATCTATTATCTCCTGTTACAAATAAGTCATCCACATACAGAAGTAGAATCACAGGATTCCCTTCCTCAACCTTGTAGTAAAGGTTGGAATCCACTTTACTCTTGGTAAAGCCCTAACTAGATAGAAAACTATCCATCTTGCCATACCAAGTTCTGGGAGCTTGCTTCAAGCCATACAAGGCTTTCTTCAATCTGCACATATATGACTCTCTGTCATGTATTTCGAAACCGAGTGGCTGCTCCACATATACTTCCTCTTCAACTATACCATTCAAGAAAGCAGTCTTGACATCCATCTAGTGTATTTTCCATTTCATCGCTGCAGCCAGGGAAAGTACTGTTCTGATGGAAGTATACCTGGCTACAAGTGAAAACGTTTCTTCATAGTCTACTCCCTCTTTCTGAGAGACGCCACGAGCTACGAATCTTGCTTTGTATTTTTCTACACTGCCATCTGTAGCATGCTTGATTTTGTAGATCCATTTAGAACTCACAACAGACTTCTCTTTAGGTCTTGGTACAACATCCCAAACATCATTCTTCATTATTGATTGGTATTCCTCAACCATGGCATCCTTCCATTCTTTCTTTTCTGCTGCTTCTTCATAACTAGAAGGCTCTTTGTTCATAATGTCACAGAGTAAAGCAACATAGCTGGTATGTGATATGGTTCTCTTCTTTGCTCTGTGTTCTTCTTCTGGAATGCCAAATATTTCTGCATCTTGAATGAGCTCTCTAGCCCATGCAGGTTTCCTCTTGTGAGATTTATCCTCATGGGGTGGATCTACAGGTTCTTGCAGATCTGCAAACTCATGAACAACTTCTAGAACTGCTTCAGTCATGGTAGTGTCTTGAAATCTAGTTTCCTTAGGTTATTCATAAACTTCGATAGGTACCTTCCTTGATTTGATGAATGCTAAGTTTTCATCAAATGTTACATCCCTACTAAAATCAAGCTTCTTGAACCCTGGAAAGTATATTCTGTAAGCCTTCAAGCTTTCACTGTAACCCACAAAGATACCCTTCTTTCTTGAAGGATCTAGTTTAGTCCTCTTTTCCTTTGGGACATGAGTGTATACTAGACAACCAAATATTCTAAGATGGTTGACTTCAGGTTTCTTACAAGAAAAGACCTCTTCTGGTATCTTGTTTTCTAATATCTTGTGGGGTGTTCTGTTCTGCACATATACAGTTGTTCTAGCTACTTCTGCCCATAGATGCATAGGTAGATCCTGGTCATGCAGCATTGCCCTTGCTGCTTCCATGATTGTTCTGTTCTTTCTTTCTGCAACTCCATTCTGTTGAGGATTATAAGGAGCAGTCAACTCCCTCTTAATCCTTGAATCACTACAAAGCTTCTTGAATTCACCTAAGGTGAATTCTCCACCATTGTCGGATCTGAATGTTTTGATCTTCTTGTCAGTTTCATTATCCATCAAGGTTTTGAATCCCTTGAATTTATCAAACACCTCATCTTTGTTCAAGAAGTATACCCAAGTCTTCCTGGAGAAGTCATCAATAAATGAGACATAGTAAACATACCCACTTAGAGAACTGGATGACATAGGACCATATACATCTGAATGGATGATTTCCAGGATGTCTTTTGCCTTGCTTTCACTGCTTGGGAAAGCCTTCTTAATGTTCTTACCTTTTGCACATCCTTTGCAAACACCTTCATGTTTTGTCTTGATTTCATCAAGACCCTCTACAACCTTGCTTGCAATTGGAAGTGCCCTATAGTGCATATGAGCAAGTCTTCTATGCCAAAGTTCACTTGGCTCCGTAGATTCATGTACCATGGCATGTTCAGGTTGTCCCTTCAATTTATACAAACCTCCCTCTTGCTCTCCAATCACTACTGCATCATCTATGTTCTTTTCCTTTGGCCACATTAGAACTTGGCCATCCACAAATGCAACCCTCATACCTTTTGCATCCAATGCAGAGATGGAGAGTAATTTCTTCTTGAGCCCAGGTACATAAAGGACTTCTTTCATCTTCAAAGATTTTCCAGAATCTAGGTTGTAGGAGGCTTCACCACTTCCTTTGATTGGGTATTGATAATCATCCCCAAGTTTCACCTTATGGGGTGATTCATGTTCATATAGATTCACAAAAGATTTCTTAAACCCAGTCATGTATTTGGAAGCCCCACTGTCAATCAACCAATCATTACAACCATGGGAGATAGTACCTGTGAGAGCAGAAATTAGAACATACTCTTCTTCACTTGATGAGTCATCATCACTATCCCTTTCTGCCCTAGCCTTCTTCTTTGGGGGTTCATCATCTTCGGCAGTATGAGCATGATATCTTCTTTTTTTATTCTTCTTCTTTTTATTGAAGTTGTTGTTGTTTCCCTTCTTCTTCTTGGGACAATCTGAAGCAAAGTGTCCCCTTTCATTGCAATTGAAGCATCTGAGATCTTTCTTATCTTTATGATAATGGTGGTGTGAGAATCTTCTATTATGAGATGACTCCTTCTTGGACTTGCCTTTCCTGGCATGTGCTGTGAGAGCTTGATCTTCATTTCCCATCTTTTCTTCTCAGGCCACAAGCCTAGCTTCTTCTTGAGAGCATTCTTCCTGCCATCTGTTGAAGGAGATCAACTTCTTCCTTGCACAGATTCCTTGAATAAAGAAATCCCATGACATGGGTAGGCCATTTAGAGTGGTCATAACCACTTCATCATTCTCCACCATTTCATCCACTGCTTCTAGTTGTTCCTTGATCTGGGAGACCCCTGAAAAATAAGATTGAATGGTTTCTCCATTCTAAAAATTTACTCCTTTCAATTGGTTCTGCAGGGTCATCTTCCAATTTATGTTCTTCCCTTCAAATAGCTTGATCAAAGAGTCAAACATCTCCTTGGGTGTCTTTAGAGGAGACACATGGGGTATGAGATGGTATTTGATAGAATCAGCAATGATTCTCTTTGCCTTGACCAAGTTTTTCTTATGCAATACCTTAGCCTCTTCATCCTCTGGGATAGGGATGTCTTGTTTTACATATGAGTCCAACTCATTCTCTTCCACGATTAACCCAATCCTATACTTCCAAGCTCGGAAGTTATCAGATCCTTCAAGCTTATCCTCAAGCTTGGTGTGGTGAGACATCTTAAAGAGTACTTCAAATGGAAGTAGAAAAGATTTAGGTCTTACCACTTGAAATGTTGAAAACTCGATCTGGTCCCAGATTAGGGTTTGTCAGAAAAACCCTAAAAATTCAAAATGTGAATTTCAATTTTCTGAAAGGATAGAAAAATGCACCTTGATGAGCTGATCAGCCTGGTGTATTAAGAATTTGAGATCAGCAAAGCTTTATCCTTCAGATTTTCCTTTTTGTCCTCTCGGGTTCACTAGGGAGAGCCCTGAATTAGGGTTTGCATTTCCCGGAGATCTACCTAGCCAAAAATCTCGATCCAAAGCTCTAAACTTTGATGTTTGCAAGGAGCTTCCAGCTCTGTCTTCAGATTTCAGAAATTCCTATTTTTATGGAAACCCTAATGTTTAGGGCCAAATCTAAAAATGCTCAGAATTGAATTCTGATTGGACAGATAGTTTCTCCTTGATGAGTAGAGTCAATCTACTATACTGTGTTTCCAAAATTTGTGGAGAGAAACCCAATAAACAAGAAACTCAAGTTTTCATCACTGCCAATTGTCTTCTTCTCAGGTTAGCTCTAATACCATGTTAAATTTTGAGCATTAATTCACAATACTCTAGGATATTCATTGAGAGAATAACATATATAGTATATCAATGCATAAAAATCACAATAAGCATGACAAGCAACACAAGAATCAAAAGTATGAGAGACAAGAGACATAGAGTTTCCGTGGGGAAAACCCTAAGGTGAAAAATCCCACAACTTCCTCAGAGATAGAGAGAGTAGTGGCTCAACCAAAGTACAACCAAAATACACTTGAGATAGTCTCCTAGAAGTAGATGATCCTCCTCCTCACTATTGCGCCACTTTCTGAGTGAGAGAGATATGACTTTCCAAATGATCTAAATAGAGATCTCTTGATCTCTATTTATACTAACCTGTTTGCCCAGTGACCTTATGGGGCCAACTTGTCTAGCTAGGTACATCCACAATATAATATATATATTTCAGGTCCGACCCACACATGGTGGTTTGATAACCCATCGGCAAGTACACATACTTGCGACACTTGTCAATCCACATGACGACACTTCCTTATAGAGGAATAACACATCTCTAATAAGGGTACAATAAATATATATGAAATACATAGATGAAATACATTCCGAAGTTACATATACATCAACAGCCATAGAACTATCAAAGGTGCATACAAGTAAGTCCAGGGTTCAACACCAACTAAAGCTGAAAAAAGCAGAGAATAAATTTCTAAAGGCGCACACGAAGAAGCACCAAACACAGTTGTTAGCAAATGAGACTGAAGAAGATAAAATCAAGAACATCCAGGAGCTGATAAATGAAAAGGATCAGGAGATCCTGACTTTAAAGAATACTTTAAAGATCTCTCCTGCACAATTTGCAAGTACCCCTGAGATAGCAGAGCTAGAGGAAGAGAAAGAGAAACTAAAGGGGGAACTGTTAGACTATAAAGCCCAATTGGTGGAGCTTATAGAGAAAGAAAAGAAGTTGCAGTCTAATATAACCTTGGTAGCAGCCAAGGAGGAATCATGGAAGACACAGGTTGAAGAGTTGGAGAAGAGAGTAAAGGAGATGGAGCAAGAGGACACAGATCCGATTGCAGCAGGAGATTTCTCCCTGGTAGGGTAGATAGCTGATGCCAGCCTAGAAGATGTTGAGTTGCTTCGATTAAAGAAGTAGGTTGCCAGCTTGAAAACTCTAAAGGATGACGGAGGAAGAAAAAAGGAGGCTTGGGAAACCAAGTACCAAGAAATGTTGGTGGATCTTCACAATTTAAAGGAGCAAGTAATCGGGCAAAAAGTGTTGCAAGAAACTAAGAAAATCATCTAGGATGACATTATAAAATAGGTGGAAGACCTACGACCTTTTCAAAAATTTATAATGGATAAAGAGACTGTAGTGAATTTTTCCATACAAGCGGTGATGGTGGAAAATGAAAGACTCAATAAAAATCCTTCAGGATATGCTAGCAATGCAGTAAATTTCTTAAATGATTTATCAGAAGAACAGGATGATGATGCAAGCATCAAGGACAGGGTGGCCACCATCATATGGGCCAAAAAAGTAATTAACAAGCATGAACAAATAAAGATCACCCAATTAGATATTGACATTTTGTCGAAGCAGCTAAAGATGTTTAGGGAAGCATTTGATCCTTTATTCAAGAAAGGCTTACCTGAGTTCTGGGATGAGAAAGGGAAGATGTTATCAAAGGAAGAATATAAAACCAAGCCGTGGGACTGTAGGATGAACCAAAATTACTTTGAAGGGATGGATCAACCTTTGACCAGCCAAGTAGTAGCTGAGAAGCTAACAAGAGACTTCGAGTTAGCCTCGAATTTCGGGGGAGCCAGAACATTACATACCAGGTACTCTTATGTGGAACACACTGAGCTAAGAGTATTACTTAAGGATCTTGGCATCGTGAATTTACCTGCAGATGATCAGTGGAAATTGAATGAGAAATATGGTAAATCTAGGTTAAAGGTCAAAGCATGAAGAACTCAAAGGTATCTGGTGAATGACCAGCGAGCGATGGAGGCCGCAAGCTGAAGCTGTCAATTTTTTGTTTTGTTTTTGTTAAAATAGTTAGCCCTATAGTAAAATAGGCCAGTGAATCTAATAAAGTGTTTAGGCCTATACCACCTGTGTTTGTTTTGAGGTTGTAACGACGAAATGCCTTGGTTAGCTGTTAAGTAATTGCAACTTTTTTCTGTTAAGAAGAGAGCCGAGCCTAGAGCTCTAGGGGCCTCTATAAATTTGTTGTAATTAAAGAAAGAAGGGTTAAAAAATCTTGTTGGAAAACTTTATGGGAATTTTGTGTATTATTCTGTAAGACATTTCCGAGCTATATTTTGAATAGAAATTGCAGAGCCGAGCTAATGTTTACAGAGATTCTTGTGTAACTGGCCTTGTAGTATGTTTTTCCTCTTCTATGTTAATTGTGTATCTCTCATTGTTAATTTCATTCTGTAACATTATTCAATTCTTGGAGCAGTGTGATAGTTAAGTAGAATTCATAAAAGTATGCTCTTCTTATCTTTTCCAAGTATTTCACCATTATTTTCTCTGCTAAAGTTGATGTAGGATCCATTTTTATACGCCTTACATCAATGGGTTGTTTCTTTCTCCTCTGTTTCACCAATTAAATTCACTTTGACTACGAGTGGTTTACTATCTTGCCCCTATGTTAATGCATTTGTGAAGCCCTTGTGAATAATTTTTTTCTGATTTTTTTCTAACGTGACTTAATTTCCCAAAAGAGAGATTGATATGTTTCAGCCGACAATGTTTAAATCATTTTGCTTCTAGCAGAATACTGATCTTCTATATGTTGTAATTGAATATTATTGATGATTAATGCTAGTGTGTGTTTTCATTGTTGACGCCTTTGATTATTCCAGTCTTTCATATGTTTGTAGAGAGAGCCCTCTCAGACTAAGCTAGGTCAGTAGCTTAAGTATAAAGATTGGTTAGTGGTTAGCCCGAATTTCCTTCTCCACAACCTTGGGGGTTAATTTGGGTGTTAACAGATAGAATATGATTAATTTAACCAATTTAAACAAATGTGATGAAAATAGAAGTGCTATTCAGAGTCTTTCCCACTCAACACTTTGAGATCTAGTAACCTCGAGTGCTCTTCAGAGCTTTTAACTCAACACTCTCACATGGGTGTTACGCTAGTGCAGTTCCAGAGCCTCCTTCTCAACACTAGTGCTAGAATGTGGTTGTGAGGATCATCTAGAATGTTTAAGTGGCCTCAGATCCGGTATTCATTTATCAAGCTTGTGGTGCTCCAGGGCTTATTCCCAACAATCAATGTACCTCGGGGCTTACTCGCAGTACATAATAATTCCTCTAGATACATCGGGGATTTTTCCCAGTACGTAGGTCATCCGTGTGTTCCTGAGTCCATGCTCAATATAGCATATAAGTCAATTATGTCAATCACGTCACTGCACAGTAGGTAATAAAAAGATCGTATCAGTATATTAGAATTTTGTACCCACATCATATGATAAGAAACATGAATCACACATTAGGGCTTCCTTGCCCAGTATATAATCAAATAATGAAATCAGTCAAGGTCCATGCCCAATATGCCAGTCTATAAACAATAAATCATGTGCACTAGGGCTTATGTCCTATAATCAAAATAAATCATATGTGTTGGGGCCATGGCCTAATATAACATCAGAAAATAGTCAGTCCAAAATTCAGGATATTCCATCCCTCCTCGCTTAGAAACAACACCGTCCTGGTGTTTCTAGGTTCTAGAAATGAAGTCATGAAACAAGGCGGGATACGCCTCTTTCATGGTTGCTTCATTTTCCCAGGTAGCCTCCTCTCGTCTGAAGTGCCTCCATTGCACTTTTATCTTAGTAATGGTCCTTCTCCTAAGCTACACCTCTCTCTTGTCTAGAATGTGGAGGTTCTCGCCTAAACTCCCCTTTCGGCTCCACCTATAAAAAGGACCAATCAATTACATGTTTAGTATCATATACATATTTCTTTAATAATGATGCATGAAAAACATTATGAACTTTTGCAGGAGCTAGTAAGGCTAACTCATATGCCACTAGGCCCTTTTTGGCCAATATCTCAGAAGGTCCACAAAACCTGGGGGATAGTTTCCCGCATCAACCCAAGCTCAAAGAGCTTCGTTTTTCCTTTACTTTTAGGAAAGCATGCTCACCAACTTGATAGTCTTTGTCTTTTCTTTTCTTGTCCGCATAACTCTTTTGGTGGTCCTGTGCTTCTTTCAAGTTTAGTTGTACCTTGGAGACTAGTTGTTCCAATTCTTTTAGTAGGTCGGGTCCTAACATAAGTCTATCTACCAGACTGTTTCGAGTCACGGGTGTCCGACATTTCATGCTGTAGAGTACCTAGAAAGGGCTAATTTTGGTTGAGGTTTGATAACCGTTGTTGTATGCAAACTCTGTGAGGTGTAAATAGTCTTCCCACTTAGTGGGGTTGTTCATGACGTACATTCTCAGCATGTCCTCAAGAATTTGGTTTACTCATTCAGTTTTTCCATCGGTTTGGGGGTGGTATGCGGTACTAAACTGTAGTTGTGTCTCCAACCTGGAGAACAATTCTCTCCAGAAGTTGCTAGTGAACTTCGTGTCTCCATCGTAAATGATTGCCTTGGCTATCCCATGCAATCAAAAGATCTCCTTCAAGAAGATATCTGCGATGTGTACCGCCTTGTAGGTAGATTTCACTGGTATGAAATGGGCTGCTTTAGACAGCTTGTCTGCCACTACAAAGATGGAATCGTTCTGTCTCTTACTCTTGGGTAAGCATGTAATGAAGTCCATACTTATTACCTCCCACTTCCATTCTAGAATGGATAAAGGATGTAGTAAACCGAAGGGGTGTAGGTGTTCTGCTTTGACCAGTTGGCACTCCTGACATTTCGCGATGAACATGGTGATGTCAGCCTTCAACTTAGGCCAAAAGTAATGTTTCTTTATTGCCGATATCATCTTTTGATATCCGAGATGCCTTGAATAGGGTTTCTAATGAATTCAATGAGGATGTTTGATCTAATGTCTCCACTTTATGGGACATAAAGTCTCTCTTTCGACCACAGTAGTCCCGACTCATCTATCTTATACTCCTTTTGTTGTTGGAATAACCTGTCTTCCTCTATCTTCGCAAGGATTTAATTTTAGTAACGGTCACTCTTACCTGCCATTCGAATCTTGTTGTGCAAGTATGAGTTGGTTTGACTCATCGTGACCTCATAAATCATATGTACTTGTCGGCTCAAGGCATATGCAATCTTATTTTCTTTTCCTTTTATGTGTTTTAGTTCGAAGTGGTACTCGTTAAGGAAGGCTAACCACCTGGCTTACCTAGCATTTAGGTCGAGTTGGTCGAAAAGATACTTAAAACTCATGTTGTCTGTCATTAATAAGAATTTCTTTCCAATAAGTTAATGTCATCACATCTTCAGAGTGTGGATGATGGTGGCTAGTTTGAGGTCATGCGTAGGGTAGTTCTTCTCATGTTCTTATTAGTTTTTTTCAGAATTTTCAATCTGATCTAAGATATTAACTGAGAGAATAACATGTACAGCATATCTATAGCATATCAATCATGGACACAATAATGCAAGCACATAATAGACATAGAGTTTACTTGGGGAAAACCATAAAGGTGAAAAACCCCAATAACTTCCTCAGAGATAGATAGAGCAATGATACAACCGAAGCAAAAGACATCTCCTAGCAGCAGATTATCCTCCTCTACAAGTGCGCCACTCTCCAAATAGTGTGTGAGAGAATAGATTGATAAAATAGAGTGCCTTCCGCACTCTATTTATACTTGAATTGACTTTCCTAATAACCTTTACTAGGTCGACCTCAACTTAACCACATAACACAATGCTGACTGGGCCGACACCAAATAGGGTGGTCTAATAACCCTTTGACCCACATGAATTATACAGGGCTGACCCCAACAAGGTGGTCTAATAACCCATCAAGTATAAGTTATGACACTTCCATATAGAGGAATAATAACATCTCTTATAGGAATACAAACACTTCCATATAGAGGAATAATACCATCTCTATAGGAGTACAATATACATATATTAATCACATTCCGAAGTTACATATACATCAATAGTTCTTTCAATTTCCTGTATTCGTAGCATATGGAAAAATTGTCTTGCATAAGGACTCCCCCAAGTCCTTCCTTGCTTGCATCTGTGTAGACTACGAAGTCCCCATTGGGGTCTGCAATTCGTAAAATCAGTGCACTAATCAATAGTTGCTTCAGTTTCTGAAAGCTCTTTTCACACTTAGCCGTCCAGATGAACTTGTTTACCTTCTTCTGTAAGGAATTCATGCGACATGCTATCCACGAGAAGTTCTCAATGAACTTCCGGTAGTAGCCAGATAAGCCTAAAAATGATCTTATGTCGAATACGCACGTGGATGTGGGCCATTCTTCAATAGCTTTAACCTTTTTGGGGTCGACTGCTATTCCCTTCTCAAAAATGATATGTCCTAACTAGTGAATCCAAGGCTTGTAGAAATCGCACTTACTAAACTTGGCGTACAGTTGGTGTTCTGGTAGTATTCATATAACAATTTGGAGGTGTTCTTCATGTTCTTCTTCGTTCTTGGAATAGATCAAAATGTCGTCAATAAAGACTAGAACTAACTTATCGAGGTACTTACTAAAGATGTTGTTCATCATACACATAAAGTTGGCCGTTGCATTTGTCAACCCAAAGGGCATCATTACGAACTCGTAGTGGCCATAATGGGTCTGAAATGCAGTTTCGTTAATATCCTCATCAGAGATTCTTACCTGATGGTATCCGTATCGTAAGTCGATCTCTGAGAAGATCTTCGCTCCTCCGACTTGGTCAAACAAGTCATCGATTCTAGGGAGTGGGTAACAGTTTTTAATGGTCATTTTATTGATTTGGCAGTAGTCAATGCACATCCACATCATTTCATCCTTCTTTTTGACAAAGAGTATTGGTGATCCCCAAGGGGACACACTTGACTAGATGTACTATGATGAAACTGCAATAATTAATTAATGCAAATACATGAGATATCAGAAATAATAGAAATCAGAATCACTTTTATATTGATCACGGGCCACTTTGAGGGGGCAACCTCCTTTGAGCAAGCTCAATAGAATTAACTTCACGGTGCCTTCAATGACCTCAACACACACTTATATACTAAGTCTATGCCCAATACTATGGGTTAAAACCATGGAACATATAATACTACGGGACGACTTACAAAGCATATGCGTCCAATACTATGGGTCAATACTATGGGCTAATATAAACTATGGATCAACAAATACTACGGGACGACTTACAAAGCATATGCATCCAACAACAATATACTAACATAGTAAAGAGAAGGGTTCACATGGGTTCCTAACATCCCCTCTCCCTTAGAAAAAGATTTGTCCTCAAAGCTTTGGTTGGAGGAATTGCTGCAGAATCTGAAGGAGTGGTTCCCCGGTTGCATTTCGGGCCACTGACACCTTTGGAGTGTCGGGGAGGATTTCTTGGAAGGATGTAGATGAAGAAGAACCCTATCAGCTGTGTGGAAAATGCGCTTAGAACGGTTCTGATCGGCTTGTTGTTTCAGTTTGAATTCTGGCCATGTGAAGATTGTCCTATAGAATGAGAAGAATCTGATCGCAGTTGCGAAAAATCGAGTCAATTTTCTGAACTAGGGAGCTGCTAAGGGTGTATGGAAGAAGAACTGGTGGTGTCTATCCATAGACTGCTTCATATGGTGTCCTTTGAGATGTGGTATTGTACCACCAGAGTGCTGCTAGGAAATCCATAGAAATAGTTGGCCAAAGCTGTGTAGGGATGGGCAAGGGTTTGAGCAATCCCGAAAAGAGAGTCGTTTCACCCTTGTTGACCTGGAAAGTATCATAGTCAGCCACCATCTGTTGAATTGTCATTTTCAGTCCCTGCCAAAAGAAGTTACATTATTCCTGGTTAGACATTTTGAAGAACCCATAGTGCCCTGCTAATGAAGAAGCATGGAGTTCATAGAAGAGATTGCCCTGTTGAACATATTGCAACCAATTTGGAACAAGCAGAGAAAGAGCTGTAAGAGAAACTGGGTCATCAATTGTGCGAGAAGGATCATCTGCCACCATATTGTCCTTACCCTTCTTGTAAGTGATCGCATAGGGATAACCTATTTCAAGTGTGTTGGGTAGGAGACCCATTGTGCTAGAAAATTTTTTGGACTCTGGAGATCAGTCTTGATGCAGAAATAATTCCCTAATAGGTATGGCTGCCACTTTTGTACTGCATGCAAAATAGCCATAAGTTCCTGCTAAAAGGTAGATGCGACTAAATTCTTACCGGAAAGGTCTCTTGAAGGCGTCAAGCTCATTGGTTCAGCAAAGACACCTGCATATCTATCCAAGGAAGTAGTGGAGACTGTTGATGGGTGCATCTGAATGGAATGGAGATGAGCGATGACACCATGTGAATTCTTCTTAAGGATTTTTTCCAGGCGATGTGAAATGATGATGTAGAGAGACCCTGGTTGTAAGCCCATTAATTTGTGTTGTGCCCCATTGTCTGAAATCTGCTTCCAAAGTTCCGCAAAATTCCATAAGATGGGGCCAAGTGTGCGTAACCATTGAAACCCAAAACCACATCACATCCACCTAAGGACAAGGAAAACATGTTAAAGCGCATGTTATAATCTTCCATAGAGATACGCACATTATGATACTTCCCCTTGCGAGGTAAGGTGCCCCCATTGGCAACCATGACTTCAAAGTTGGAGCAAGGATGGACAAAACAATCGGCCTGTTTGGCAATCCAAGGGTCAATGAAGTTATGAGTGCTACCAAATGCAATGAGAATGGTAAGAGGGAGCTTCTTGAAGTATCCCCTGACTCACATTGTTTGTGGGGTGGTGACACCGGTTACAGCATGGAGAGAGATCTCAGGTGGTTCGTCCAGAGATGGGGTGTCAACAGGAGGGTGTTGATTGTCGACCTGATCATCTACTGTATCTGGGGCTTCTTCATCAAGTTCTGAGGCAGGCGAAGAATCCACATCCAAGAGATAGAGATTTTGTTGAACACATCTATGTCCCCGAGTGAATTTCTCATCACAATTATAACAAAGCCCTTTTTCTCGGCATACCTGCATCTCTGTTTCAGACAAATGCTTGATAGGAGTTGGTTGAGGAGCAAGCGTGATGGGAGGTCGTTGGGAACCCATATTTGTGAAGGGAACAAAGGTGGGTTTGGAGCATTTTTGAGCTGCGATCTTGTCCTCTACCAAATTAGCCAACCCTAGGACTTCCATCATTGTGTTGGGACAGAACATTTTGACCTCTGAGCGGATTTCATCCTTGAGACCACTGATAAAACAACTCCTATAGAATTCATCAAACAATCCTTCTGTGTGATTGGCCAGTTTCTCAAATTCTGTCTGATACTCTCTCACTGTGCCAATTTGGTGAAGTTTAGTGAGTGCTCCTGTGAAGTCATCAAAAGCACTAGGACCAAATCATTGCAAAAGGAGCTGGCAAAAGTCTGGCCATTTTGGCTCTTCATGAGCCTTGATGTACCAACAATACCATTGAAGAGCTTCCTATTCCAAATGAAAGTACGCAAGTGGAACTTTGTTGACATAAAAAGTATTATGCAGACTGAAATACTGTTCTACACAATAGATCCATCCAGTTGGATTAGTACCATTGAAGTGAGGAAAATCAAGCTTCGGACCATGGAAATTGCTGTAAAAAGAGAACCCATTGTCTGATGAAAACACGGATTGTCGTTTGTTGTTCATAGCTGAATGTTCAAGATGGAGGCCGAGAAATTTTTCATCCAGATCCTGAAGTTTGGATTGGATGGCTGCAAGTGCTTCTTCCATGGTTTTTGCTCTTGCATGGGTGACAACCATAACCATAATTTTTTTGTTTTGTTTTGTTTTGTTTTTTTGGGGGGGGTTGAATGGGTAGAAAAACAAAAACAAAAACTGCTTTAGTAAAGGAAAATTTGTATTTGAGAAAAAATCTGAAGGGTAATTGGGGTTTGACTAGGTTTTGGACACTGTCGAATAGACAGGGAAGCAAAAAATGAGGATTTCAGAAGCAAAGTGAAAGAATGGGAAAATTTGGCAGAGGGAGACAAATAAGCAGAATTTGGAAATGAACTCTGTGGTAAAATTTGAAGGTGATTGGGTGAAATCTGAGGAAGTTATGGCAAACCCTAAAAATAGAAAAATGTGGGATTTCGAGCTTTGGGAAGTGGAATTGGGGATAGGGTCCTCAGGAATGAAATATGCAGAATGGGATTACAGGGGTTCCTCGGAAGTTTCAAGAGAAATGGAGTTAAAACAAAGGAGATATGGAGAAAAAACTGAATTTTATACCCTTTTTCAGTATGGAGCGGCTACATTCGGAAGGAATCTGAAACAGATAGATCTGCAATGGCTCGGAAGTGAGCGGAAACAGAGGGATCTGAAATGGTGCTAAATGGATTGAAAACAGCTAGATGTGGAAATGGCGCAACAGTGATCGACAACAGTTCAGCTGAAAATAGATATGGACCCCAAGTATGTGCGGCTTCCTAACAATTTAGGGGTTTCACTCGACCACCAATGTTGTCTGACGGCTTGCGTATTGGGGAAGTATCCCTCACTCCGCGGCCCAAGTAAAATTGATAACCGCTTTTCCACAAACGACAGCTCTTGGTTTACCTCACAGGTGGGAACTAGTCAATCAGGTAGGGGTCGTTGCCCTTTTCGCTGGCAAGTCCTCTCAATGGGCCAGCTACTTCGGGGCTCCTGTGGTACTCCTCACAATGCATTTTAGGGCTTATGCACAAGTAATTCCCACAGTTAAGCGGATAGGGATTATTCCCAAATTTGAACCTGCAACAGATGCGAAAAACAATTTGGCAGAAATTTCACCCAGCAAGCCCAAGAAAGTGCTCTGATACCAGATGTGATGAACCTGCAATAATTGATTAATGCAAATACACGAGATATCAGAAATAATAGAACTCAGAATCACTTTTATATTGATCACGGGCCACTTCAAGGGGACAACCTCCTTTGAGCAAGCTTAATACAATTAACTTCACAGTGCCTTCAATGACCTCAACACACACTTATATACTAAGTCTATGCCCAATACTATGGGTCAAAACCATGGGACATATAATACTACGAGACGACTTACAAAGCATATGCGTCCAATACTATGGGTTAATACTATGGGATAATTTAAACTATGGATCAACAAATACTACAGGATGACTTACAAAGCATATGCGTCCAACAACAATATACTAACATAGTAAAGAGAACGGTTGACACAGGTTCCTAACATGTACCCTTTGTCCATCAATTCTTGTAACTGAATTTTGGGCTCCACCAATTTTGGTGTGCTCATGCAGTAAGGAGCTTTGGAAGCTGGTACTGACCCGGGTGTTAATTCAATGGAAAATTCTAAGTCTCATTTGGGTGGTAACCCAGGTATTTCCTCGGGAAATACATCCTTTAATTCTACAAGGACTAGGAAGTCTTCGATCTTCTGTTCCCTATCACTTTCTATGGTTTGGATATTGATGGCAAAGAGTTTACAACCCTTTCTGATACATTTCATTGCTTGTAAGGTAGAGATTTGTTTTACAGATACTTTCTTAGGGATACCCTGAATCATCTTCTGATTCCCTTGGTCATCCTGCAGAGTAATAACTTGTTCAAGAAATCTAGTAACACATGGTGTTATTCCAACCAATCCATGCCTATAAGGACATCGTATGACCCTAGGGGTAGAATATTTAATTCTAACTTAGTTGGGAAATCATTCAAGTCTATCTCACAAGTTTTAACTAACTCGGAGACCTTTCGTTTGGTACTGGTGGCTAGTTGTACTAGCCATAGTTTCTCATGGTGTTATCAGTTTAAATTACAAGTGTCCACTATCTTAGGGGAGATTTAACTTCAACATGCACCGAGATCTATTAAAACTGAAACGATTGTGTTTGAGATATTACCCTCAATTTCCACCATGGTGGCCTAGTGATCTTCCTGTCGGCTATCAAGAGTGGCATAAAACCTTAGTGTTTTTTCCATGTCTCCTACTATAGGTTCTGCTTAGACGTTGTGTAAAACCTTATCCATTTTGTTGGGGCAGTCTCTGTAGTAGTGGGGCCCTTGGAATTTCCAAAAAGAAACAGTTGGTGGGACAACTTTTGCCCCTTTGCATGTTGACATGTGGTGGGGGTGCATTGGGTCGTTCTTGAGGTCAGTTGAAACCTTTGTTGGGTGGAAATCTATTGTTCTATTTTTGGTAAGGTGGGGGTCTAAAAACCGGTATTTGGTTGTCTGAAAAGGTTCTGAACCTATCTCTATTTCTATTGATATTATCATTCCTTGGCTGCCCGTGCTCATAACAAAGTCTTTCCTTATGCAAAGTCACATCCAGGGTTTTGGGCATGTCAAACTCTATATTTTCTCTAAATTTTGGTGGCATACCTCCCAAGAACTATTGTATCTTGACTCTTTCATCTCTTATGTAAGGGACATAGTGCAGCAGATCAAGAAATCTGTTGATGAAAGCTTCCATGGTCAGGGAGCCCATCTTTAATTCATGAAATTCTTTGATTTTCTTGTCGAAGAATCTTTCAGACATGTACTTGTCTTAAAATATTCTACTGAAGGTATCCCATGTTTTGTCTCTTAATTATTGTCCCTTGGTGTGTTTCAAGTCCCGCCACCATCTGGCTACTTTTCCATTCAGGTTGTAAATGGCTAGTCAGTCTTACATTTCACTGGAATAGTTATGAACTTTGAAGTACTTATTCATTCCTAGCAGCCACTTTTCATCCTTCTCCCAAGAGTTAATCTCTCCGTCATAAGTTGGGGATTTTATCTTTCTGAATTCTCCTTGTAAAATGTCGTCACTTTTCCTCCTTTTCTTGCAAGGAGGTGTTGAACCCTCATCGTTGAAAGAACTCTTGCAGTCCTCTTCCATTGATTCAGGCATGTGTTCCCCCCGCTCTTCTCCCTTAGGACTGGTAGTTTTCTTTTTGTGACATTTTCCCTTTATAAAAGTGTTGACTGAGAGTGTGGGTTGTCCGTGGGGCTTTGCCTCTATCAAGATTTGAAGTAAAGCTTCATTTATAGCTTGCTTCTCTCTTCTTTCCTGTATGTTATCATCTCTGAAACTTTGGAATTCTTCCTGTATATTTTGCATAGATTTCATTAAATACGAGTTTAGTTCCACCATAATTTCTTGCTCCCGTGGTGGAGAGTTCATATTTCCATGTATGTTGTTGTCCCTTTCTGCATTCATTTTCAGACAATGACTGTACCTGCAATGTTATATAAGGGTTAAGAACATAAAATCTGTTAGTTCTTTTTTCACATAAAAATAACAATTCATAAATGTATGTTTCTATTTACTAGGTATCTGCAGCAGTTGTTCTGCTTGTAATGAGCCCAACAAGTCACTTCATTTTGTAGATGGGCTCTGATACCGCTTGTAATGTCCCTAAAAATAGTAAAAATTTAAATTTTTTTTCGCTGCTGCAATAAAAGCTAATTTAAAGATGATGATTCATAAATTAACTTCAGCATTGATTAAAAAATATATGCATCGGTACTTGTTTGCAACATTCAATAGTTTAAGTCTTCCTAAGTAACATAGTCTCAGTGGTTGTTAATCTCTTGGTTTTGCGGAAGCAATGTGTAGAAATGGTAAGGTAATTCTGTCGTAAGTGTACCAATGCTAGAGTATTAATATAAAACAAAAGAAACCTCCTTACTGTTTTAAGGAATCATGTGCATATTTATTAAAGTCTAACTGGTACTTCAGTTGTGCTGGACTCTCATTGATGAAAGTTGAGGCCCATGATGGAGCACTGGTGTTTTAGCAAGCGAATAAGTACCCCAGCAGAGCTGCCGAGAGGTAAGGGTAGCCTTGGATATTCTGGTCTTACTTAGCAAATTGCTAAATTATTGTTTCATGTTTGTATGCAGGGATACTATGGGGAAAACCTCTCTATCAAACCTATCACCATGTCTTAGAATGTCATATGACCCAAGTGTAATGGCTAGGGTGAAAAAACCTTGGAATAAAATAATGTGTTCATGCTATTAATTCGTTGATTCCTATACGACCTCTACTATAGCGTTTGGGTGATAAATCAAACCTCATTAAATGAGAAGTTGGTGGAGTAATAACTACCCCCTATGGTATCAAGGTGTTGTGAAACTAGCTGGCATGGAGGGTTTTCATGTTTGGGATTTTACAACTTGTAAATGTGCTCTGCGTTTTACTTTAGCTTGGTTCAGTCCTTCATTGTGTTTGGGAGAGGGTTTGTGCCCTGACTTGAGCTATCCTCATGGTCAGTGCACCTGGTGTTTTCTCAACTAATGGAGTGAAGAATACATTGTGCGGTTCAGGTAATTATCTTCCTTGCACTTATACGTTTATCCATTGTTTGATAATTATCTCAGGGTTTTAACACGTTCCCTCTGTCGGATTGGAAGGTAATGGTTGCAAATTTCTCTGGGTGGGTTGCTGCAAGTGGCCAGGACCTTCGTTGATAAGGACAATGGAAGCAGTAAGTCTATAATTTTACCAATGTTCCCCTTCCCTCTCGCATCTATGGCAGGTGTACTGCATGTTTTGGTTATGGGTGACTTCGTGGAGCCCTTTGGATTACTGGTTTACTTTGAAGTCTGGAAGGTTTCCTTTGGCTGGACCATGAATTTAAATGTATCTATTGTTTGAATGGGAAGCAACATAACCCTGGAGGGTTTCGTGGTTTTAATGTACTGTTTGGGACATTCAACTTCTACGAAGACTTTTAAGCTGTTGCAATGGATTGTAATGCTCATTATATAAAACTTGGGTTTTAATCAGAGGTTTGGGTCTGCGTCTTTCTTGAATGAACTCTATACATATATTAATTGTATGTAGAGTTTGTTGGACCTCTGTGTATTTCTATATATGAATCGCATTCTTGCCTAATCTCTGCGTTTTGTTTCTTGTGGAGTAAAATGGTAATGTATATGTTTAAATCCAATATTTGTTATCGTGGCCCTACCCGGTATGCAATCGATTTGGTATTTTGAAAAGGGCATCTTGTATTCGTTGATATCAATGGTACCTCTGGCTAATTTCTAGTTTTGTTTAAAGGTAGAGTCTGTGCTTTGATACTAAGCTTCTGCGAGTTTATAGGTTAGCATGATTTCTATGAAGTCGTTAATGGGATTTGACCTTTTTTCTTGTCGCTTGATGTGTTAAAAGAAATGTATTTAAGTATTACATAATGCTTCTTTCGTTGTGGGATTCAATCCTTGAAATGGTAGAGCAACCCATCATGGTTTTGGGATAAAAGATTATGAATGTATGGTATGTGATGCAAAAATCTGAGTTTATGGTTTAAGAGAGCATAGACCCTGTATGCATGTAGAGTCTTCATTGTGGTAGCTAATGGGATAACTGTTGGTTGAATAAAGAAAATCAGACCCGATTTGGAAAGTGACTCAACAAGAGAATCGTGATCCCTTAGCTCGCATATTGATTTGCTTAACATCCTAGATTCTGAAAGTCTAAATTTGACAAACCCTTGCTCTATATTACGTCTACGTGGTTAATGTCTGTGATTTGATTTGGAGAATGGTAGGCATTGCTGCGTTACTATAGGGTGAAGCTTATGATAACAAATGTTTTGTTGAATCGTCTGAGCCTTGTGATTTTCTTCTTGCTATTTAAACGACTTGTTGAGGGTTTCAATAATAGGTCTCTATCTATGTTGACCTGGTCATTATATTAACAATACATGGGAAAGAAAAGAATAATCTAGAACGTAAAAGCTAGGAAAAAAATACAAACGTGTTCTAAAAGGAATACTTTGAAAACGAGCAAAGAAAATCACTATCAAGGTTTAAGAATAGTTAATGATAATGACTTAGGTTTCTATGTTTATGTTGTTAATGACATCTAGAACAGGCTAGTTGGGCTAGACCTGCTAGACCATTGATTCGTTATTTCGATCAAAGTGCCTAAGTTAGTAGATTATAGGTTTAAAGGCTTTGCTACTGTACATAAAACAACCCGAGAGCCCATGTCCGAAGACCCTTTCTCTATGAGAAACATTTATACTAAACAGGTTTAGAAAAATAAACAATACTGAGATATAAAACTCTAGTTAATAATTATTAGCTAAATAATAACTTGAAATGAGGAATGGTAGTTTTCGTACCTGGTTATATGGAAGCTTGATTCTCCTTGGCAAGACCTGCACACTCAAACAATAATTAATGCAGAAATTTTATGGATCTCTCCAGCTTGTAGAATGATCCTTTAACCGAATAAGTTTGGGACTACCATATTCCTCCCAACCATGACCCTTAGACCGTTCTTGGTTCTAACTGGATCCCCCCAAGCTTGGTTCCAACATGCAATAAGAGATAGAGGCCCTAGGTTCACTGCTGGTTCAGATCTGGAAATTTATGTGTGACTACTTTAGTTCTTGGAGCAGAAAAAAAATTCTCTTTGATTATCATAAGAGAATGATAATGAAAAAGATGATAATCCCCCAATCTTGGGATCTACCCTCTTTAAGTAGGGGAGTCTTGAATTATGACAGTTTGAATAATTATTTAGTTTCTTTAAATTAAATAATTAATATTTAGAAGATATTATCACTAAGATATCTAGTCTTTTTTGAACTAGGACCTTTCATTTGTTTTAACTATAAGTGATTTTAACTTAATTCTTTTCATAATAATAATACTACTTCCATTTCCTACCTTAACATTATTAATAATATTTTATTATGTTGTAGCCAACTATGCATAAATATATGCAATAAATATTTTTATAAATAAATAATAACATCATTATTATTAAAGCTTTTAATAATAATATGTAACTTTGAGACCTTTATGCATGTTATTCATAAAAGGCTACTCTTAGTCAATCCATACTTTAAGTCAAGGTAATTATCTTTTATTTAATTATGTATCTTTACATGATACTTCTTTTAACTTTAAGGACAAGGTCCAACTCTTTGAACGGTCTTTTTGTAAGTTTGGATTGGCACCTTTAGTCCCTCTCTCTTGCATGTTGGATTCCCTCGTTTATCATGGTAGTTCCCACAGTACTTGATGATAGATAGAAAATGATTCATTTAACCAATTTAAATAAATGTGATGAAAATAGAAGTGCTATTCAGAGTATTTCTGACTCAACGCTTTGAGATCTAGTAACCCCGAGTGCTCTTCAAAGCTTTTAACTCAACACTCTCACATGGGTGTTACACTAGTGCAATTCCAGAGCCTCCTGCTCAACACTAGTGCTAGAACGTGGTTGTGAGACACATCTAGAATGTTTAAGTGGCCTCGGATCCGGTATTCATTTATCAAGCTTCGAGTGCTCTAGGGATTATTCCCAACACTCAATGTACCTCCGGGGTTACTCCCAGTACATAATATTTCCTCTAGGTACATCGGGGCTTTTTCCAAGTACGTAGGTCATTCGTGTGTTCTTGAGTTCATGCTCAATACACCATATAATTCAATTATGTCAATCACATCACTGCACAGTAGGTAATAAAAATATCATCTCAGTATATTAGGGTTTTGTACCCACATCATATGATAAGAAACATGAATCACACATTAGGGCTTCCTTGCCTAGTAAAAAGTCAAATAATGAAATCAGTCAGGGTCCATGCCCAATATGTCAGTCTATAAACAATAAATCATGTGCACTAGGGCTTATGCCCACTAATCAAAATAAATCATATGTGCTGGGGCCGTGGCCCAATATAATATCATAAAATAGTCAGTCCAAAATTCGGGATATTACAAATTGTGTTCCAGGAAGACTTAGAGGATTATGACTAAAGAAACATCGAGGATGACGTTGAACTTAAGAGGGTGTGTTTGTCAAATACCCAATTCTGAACATTTTATGTTGTGAGAAAAACATTATGTTTTATGTTATTGTAAAGTTTTATGATTATTGACCAAGTGGGGTCGAGGATGACTGTAATTAATTACTCTACATATTTTATTATTAATAAATAAAGAGGAGACAAATATCCAAGGGAGATTGTTGAAAGAGTGTTCACTAACCCACTAGGAGGAATGGACTTGGGTGGAGAGCAAAATGACACTTGGCAGCATCCCCAATTCACTTCTAGATGTTGCAGGGGGCAACTTCCCTATTTTTAGGGTCATGTTCCCCAAGAAAGTGGAACTGAGTAGGTGGCTCAATAACTAAGAAACTGACCAAAGACCTAGGCATGTTATATCACCCATTGAATTCAGCAAGAGGCTGTTCATTTTTTACTTTGTGATAATTTTTGAAAGAGAGAAAGCAAGAGATTCAATTAGGAGAAAGCTGGGAAGTGATTGAGTGAGATAAGTTTGCATTCTAAACTAGTACAGCTTTATGCTAACTTCGATATTGCTAAAGGAAGAAGTATTACTGTTAAGTACTGATGCTGAGTTGCAGAGGAATTAATTCCATTCTCCACGCAACATCTTCGTAGTGGTGGTTCAGCGAATAGGCTTGAGGTTCCTAAGACAAGTGATTTGGCTGTCTTCAGGATCAGGTTGGTTGGAACGGGCTCCTTTGGCTATTTTTCACCCTCTGTTGTTAACAGGTTTTCATTGTGTTATCTTATTTACTTTCTGTCATAATAGTTCTACATGATAAAAGTTTGAACTGTTATCAATGTAAAAAAATTGTCTTTTAATTAACTGCTAGGTTAGAATGTTGATTTGAAAGATCATTTATGAATAATAGAATTATGATTGAATGAAATACTTCTTTGCATTTTTTCACACACGGCTAAGTGTCATACTCTAGTACAGAGAAGTTAAATCATAGATAGATTTTATGGTTGTCATTGATTCAAAGAGAGCTTTTGAGCAAGGCTAAGAGAAGTCTCATAGTCGAGATTCATTAAAGTATAGCCCACTATAATCATGCATCCATCTTTTTAACACATCCCAAGACTTAGGGTTGAAACAGAGTTTCACTCTATGTATATAAAATTTCCAATATAAATCTTTTACGAGCCCAGCTCTGAGTTGAGTAACTGGTGCTCATTTGGATATTGATCAAGTTTTCGATAGGGCTATGAGGACTTAAACCTTTTAACATAAAATATCAACACAGTTTTTAAAACCATAAATGAAGTTACAGGATCGAAAACCCTTAAAAACTCCAGAGTACCATAGTATTCAATTTATTTAAAAACTTGTTATATATCTACGTCAAAATTTTACGAGCTAGTCCCTCAACTTATTAGTATAATCATTCAAACAAAGTTCAAGTCCCGATAGGGCCTTAGGACAAATAAAAACATTAAAAAATAATAAAAACGGGTTCTGCCCAATATCAACAAGATTTCATTAACAACGCAGACATTTCCAAATAGGTTATTTGTACGCGAGGAGATAATTTCCAACTATGATGAATACAGGGTTAAACCCTATTTATTTTACAAGTATCTTTTACAACTGTAAATACTGTTAAATTTTTCGAATTTACTTCAATATGATCTAGGATCTTAACTGAGAGAACAACATGTACAGAAAATATACAGCATATCAATCATGGACACAATAATGCAAGCACATAAGAGACACAGAGTTTACTTGGGGAAAACCATAAAGGTGAAAAACCCCAATAACTTCCTCAGAGATAGATAGAGCAATGATACAACCCGAATACAAAAGATAGTCTTCTACTAGTAGCAGAGCCTCCTCCTCCACAAGTGCACCACTCTCCAAAGTGTGAGTGAGAGAATAGAATGTGTAAAATGAGAGAGACGCACTCTCTATTTATACACTAACTTGACTTGACCTTTACTCAACTAGGTCGGCCTCAACTTAACCACTTAACATAATGCTGACTGGGCCGACCCCCACTAGGGTGGTCTAATAACCCTTTGACCCACATGGCCGACCCCCAATAGGGTGGTCTAATAACCCTTTGACCCACATGACTTATACAGGGTCGACCCCAACAAGGTGGTCTAATAACCCATCAAGTATAAGTTACGACACTTACAATATAAATGATGACACTTCCGTATAGAGGAATAATAACATCTCTATAGGAATACAATATACATATATGTGAAATACATTCTGAAGTTACATATACATCAACACTCCCTCTTAAATAGGAAGGTATTTCTTGACATAGGTCTTCTAGCACAAGTCATCTTCATCGTCACTGCTACTGCTATCTCAATCAATCTATGAATCTACTCGTCATAGGAAGTTCTACGGAGCCAGTCCTTTTTCATACTGGATGTAGGCCCACCACCTGTAGGTCTTCATCATCTGTGTGAATGGTCTGATAGAGGTGGCCTCTCAGGACTAATTTTATGTACAGATGCAATACCGAAAAGAGTATCCCAGGAACATTTATGTGCCTAAGCACGACAGGCAAGATCTCCCAGGACTGATTACATGCATCTCCTCCACAATACCTTTAAAGAGCATCCCAGGAACATTTATGTGCCACAGCACGATCAGCAAGATCTCTAAAGAGCATCCCAGGACTTATTGCGAGCACACAGCTCAACCTCTCGAATCTCCAGGAGTGATTACATGTGGATAGACAAAACCTTTAAAGAGCATCCCAGGAACATTTATGTGCCGCAGCATGACCGACAAGATCTCTAAAGAGCATCCCAGGACTAATTACGAGCACACAGCTCAACCTCTCGGATCTCCAGGACTGATTACATGTCTCCATAGTAATATCTCATCCTAGGACTGATTACGAGCACACGGCTCAACCTATTGGATATCTGAGGACTGATTACATACTACATAGCAATACCAGAAAGAGTATCCCAGGAACATTTATGTGCCGCAGCACAATCGACAAGATCTCCTAGGACTGATTGCATGCTATTTGCACAACCTGCCACATATCATCTCTGACCTCCAAGTACCAACCTGATACTCATGATCCCATGGATCATCATCGCACAAAGCATCATCCTGATGCTCATGATCACACTGATCATCATCACTGCACCATCCTGATACATATCATCTGGAGCAACATCCTGAAGCTCTTCATCATGATCATCCTGATCATACAATGCATCCACCTGATGCATACCAAGTATCTACCTGATACATATCATCATACATGATCCACCTAATCATACAGTGTATCCACTTGATACAAATACAAATACATGATCCACCTGATCATATCTGATACATATCAACATACATGATCTACCTGATCATACAATGTATCCACCTGATACATATACAGATACATGGTCCAAACATCCAACATGATGCATATACAAATGATCCAAGTGATCATATCCAGCATCCAACATGATGCGTACATACATATACATATAAATGATCCAACTGATCATATCCAGCATCATCTTGATGCATATACAGAGTAGTAACTGGAGCATCGTCCTAATGCTCATCATCCATGATCCTCCTGATCATCATAGCATCATCCTCTTCAGATCATCTCATCATCCACGAAGCACAACCCATATGCACATCATCCAGTAGTTACACCACCGACATGGGAGAACACATCTACCACCATTCGGGGAAGGCTCCAGCCCTTAATTTTTCACCATGGGAGAACACATCTACCACCATGTGAAAAATGGCTTAGCAATTATATCACAACCAAGGGAGAACACATCAACCATGTCAGAAAAGCTCATGTGCATCTACATCTTCCGGGCTCATCACTTCCCTTTGGAAGGAACCTCGATCTGAAGTGCACCAAACCTCTCTATGAAGTACTCAAACTCCACTTTAGCCAACGGCTTGGTCAATACATCTGCAACCTGCTCATCCGTCACAACATACTCTGCTTTGGCTATACTCAGTGCTACGCAGGACTGCTTCCTGCTAAACCAAGAGATCACACATGATTTCATACTAAAGGAGCACCCAGAAGTGCTCTTCCTATCTGTAGCACTGCCTGCCCAATCTCAGAATATGCTTTACAGCAACCGGGTGAACATCTCTCGGATCCATCAGGAACTGGCTCAATGTGTTCACCACAAAGAAAATATCTGGTCTCGTGTTCATCAGGTACATAGAGGACCCAATCATCTGACGATACATTGTGACATTGACCGGATCAGATGAAGCATCACACAGAAGCTTCAGGTTTGATTCCATAGGTGTGGCCATAGCCTTGCAATCCATCATCCTGAACCTCTTCAAAATCTCTACTGCATACTTCCCTTTGTCCAAGGAAGATTCCATCTGTACTCTGCCACACCTCCATACCAAGGAAATAGTGCATCATCCCCAAGTCTTTCATCTCAAACTCGACCGCAAGCTTCCACTGCGTGTCGGCAATAAATCTATCATCTCTTGTTACAAACAGGTCATCCACATACAATAAGAGTATCCCTGGATTTCCTACCTCAACCTTGTAGTAAGGGTTGGAACCCGCTTTACTCTTGGTAAAGACCAAACTTGATAGAAAGTTTCCTATCCTACCATACCAATTTCTGCACATATATGATTTCCTGTCATGTGTCTCAGAACCAAGTGGCTACTCCACATACACTTCTTCTTCAACTACACCATTCAAGAAAGCTGTCTTGAAATCCATCTGGTGTATCTTCTATTTCATCACTTTTATATTTCTCTATGCTGCCATCTGCAGCATGCTTGATCTTGATAGATCCATATGGAAGTCATAACAAACTTCCCTTCAGGTCTTTGGACTACATCCCAAACATCATTCTTCATGATCGATGGATCATCGCATTCTTCCCATATCCTGGGAACTTCAATATCTTCAATAGATAATTTTGTTGCTGGACAAATGTTGTAGTTCTTCATTTGTGGGTGATGGCATACGATCTTTCCTACACAACAAGTTAAATTGCATGATTAGAAAACATCTCATAGTTTTAAGAACAAATTCTTACACATAAAGAAATATGTCATACAGTAATGCAATTATCTTAGCCAATGCTTCAATACAACATTTATCCATATCCTGTAACTTTCTAGATGCCTTCCAATCTCTACCAGAACATTGTTAAGAGTGTGCACAACTCCCAACATGTCAGCAAAGAGGTTTCATTCTAGATAAGTAGCAATGGAATGTTGTACAATGCCATAGGCCACTTACCCATGCATATTAGTAGTATACTGTTCATCAATGCAACTATTCTAATATGCATAATACACAACCTAATTCTAGGAACATCAGTATATACATTATTGAATAGTATTATTTAAACAATAAAATATGCAAGTAATGACAATTCAAATACTTATCTTTGTTTGTTTGTTGGGTTGAATCCCTTTCAGTCTTTGCTTCCTTTCTGCAACTCCATTCTTACGTGCATTGTGAGAAGTGGTCAACTCCCTCTAAATATCTGCATCCTTGCAGAAACTACTGAAGTGTGCTCCTTTGCTTTCTTGCAGGAACAACTGGAGTGCGCTCCCTCTTGATCTTTGCTTCCTGGATTACCTATCATTGAACTTACATCCATCCTTAATCACTATGCATGCTTATTAGTATCATCATTGTGTTACCCTTGAGGTCTCATACATAATCACACATTTATTAGTATAATCTTAATACTATCAAAACACAATAATCTTAAACATGTATATTCATGATCATTCACAGATAATAAACATTGTATTCAAGGTTTTAGGGAAGTCTTCTTTTACTCATATATATTCCTATTTGATCATAGGACTCTTCTGGTTAGTTGAATCATCAATCAAGATAAGAGATATAATATGCATAAAACCCGTGATTATTCAAACCTATACCTTCATGATTCTTCCGGTGTAACGTCCCCTTCTTAACCCTATTGCATTAATATTGTAAATGATGTAAATATTGTCATTTAGTCATGGTGAGGAGCTCAAGGCCAAGGCCCCGCCACCGACTTATCGTTTTATGTATCGGCAATTAGAATAGATGCATATGGTTCTTGTGCTAGCAGTGCACAATGTAAAATCGGACACCATGTAAATATGCAATTTTAATGAAAAACCCACAACCAGCTATGCAATGCAACAAAAGAGATGCGGGCATGATCTTTACAAGGAAGAGGGAGGGAAAATAACCGAACCCTTGAGCCAATGGTTTTAACCCATGTGTCAATGAGAAAGCGCATGAACTCTCAACTACCCATTTGGTCTCATGCACCCAATCATTTAATTCTTCCAAGAATTGGTTGAGACAATAAATGCCTTGGGATGGGAGAGGTATGGCTGTCAATTTTCGTGCATAGGCAAGCCATCAACTTGGGAAATCGTGTTTTTGCTTGTTGGGCAAGAAAACCCCCACGAATTTGGCCCAAAAGCCATTCTTCACCCATGGCCATTCTTGCTCTCACGCAGTTTGAGATCCCTGAAGTTTATTTTCACGTTTTTTGGCCATAAACCTGCGTTTTTCCATGCCCAGAAACTCGTTTTGGTATTTTGGAGCAGCTGGGGAAGGAGGGATGCGATTTTGGACTGAGGGAGAGGTCGTTTATTCCCTTGGGGCGTTTTTCTGAAATAGGTTGCTCGCCTAGTCGATTTTTCCTAGTGGCCAATTCGTTTTGAGTCTACCCACGTTTTTCTGGAACTGGTAGAAACCCACTGTTGGGAACTTCACCGTATAGGCGCTTTTCTCATGCCCAACACTTATGCTTTTGATGATGCATGCACCCATCTCTTAACAGCTTGAGAAATCCAATTGCTGATGGGCTTGGCTGAGTTTGATATACCTTTGGCTATGTGAGAGCCTGTTTTCCCCTTTTTCGTGTGGAGATCATGCCTAGCTCGGGGGTGGCAGTGGTGTTGAGAGATTGAGGAGCACACTGGCCTACGGTTGGGTGGAACGTTGCAGAAGCGTAGCTGGTTGCTCGGGAACTACTTGGTTTAAGATAAGTATTCTCTTGTGCTATCTTTCAATTGCTTAATTGATGAATATCGTGAATGTATGGTGAATGAGTAGTTGAAATTTCCTCTGCTGTGTATAAACAAATAATTACGCATCCTTATATCTCTGTTGTATTATGTGAATGCTTAGTGGTTTAAAATTTATGGGGCTAGATGCCCGGTTTAACCTCACGATCCTCTCCATCTAGCCGGTAGAATGGGAGGGGACGTGACATCTGGTTAGTCAAATCATCAATTATTGTAAGAAACATAATATGCATACAACCATGATTATTCAAACCTATGACTTCATGAATAATCATTATCAACAACACAACCGTATAAGATCTTAACACAAGGTAGGATTCTAGCTTGATATAGGAAAAACATACCTGGATTAGCATGCTAGCTAGTTATGTCTAACATACCCACATAATGTCTTCTGGTTCTCTTCAGTGACTTGTGTTAGTAACCTGCATGTCTCATAGGTTAACCATTGTAGGACCAAGTTATACATACCTCGAAAGTAGATCTTCTATGAGATCCATGACAATGGATGAATCTTTGTCTTTATGTCACAATGATCATATGTTCTTGAAGTAGAACATGATTTGTCTTTCTTGGTGTACCTTTTATGTTAGTGGACAACATAAACCTCATACAACATCACAAGTTATTAGTACATTCATAAGTGTCAAAACCTTAATCAATGAATATCTTCTATTAAGGTGATACGACAAGTCCAGTAATTAATCAAGATTGTACTGTAATGATATGAAGACAAATATATGATAAACTTAACCATGAAACATACATGTAAGCCATACCTATCAAGATTGCTTGTAATCGTCTTATGGAAGGCCTTAGCCTCATCTCCCTCTGAGACAGGAACTTCTTCACTTATGCAGGTGACCAATCCATCTTCTTCTAGGATTAACCCAATCCACTTGATTTGCAAGAACTCGACCTGGAGCTAGATTAGGGTTTGTCAAAGAAACCCCAAAAATTCAAACTTCCGAAAGGATAGAAATATGCACCTTGATGAGCTAATCAAGTTGGTATATTCAGAATTTGAAAATTGCAAAGTTTCACCCCTCGAAATTGTATTTTAGATTTTCGGATTCACTAGGGAGGACCCTGAATTAGGGTTTGTGTTTCCCGGAGCTTCACCCAACCAAAATATTTGATTCAAAACTCTAAGGTTCTATTTTTCTGAGGAGTTTCCAGCCGTGGTCACAGATTTCCAAAATTCCAATTTTTGCAGAAGCCCTAATTTTCCATCTTTCCGATCAAAGTCTCGAACTGGGGTTTGATCAAGCCCGGCCTTCTGCCCAACCAAAACATCTGATCTTGGTCTCTAAATTTTGATTTTGATGAGTAGCATCTAGCCGTGGTCTCCGATTACAAAAATTCCAACTTTCTTCGAAGCCCTAAATACCAGAAGTCGTTAATGAAGGTACTCAAAAATAATTTTGTTTTGACCGAAATATGTACCTGATTGTTTCTTGTGTAACTCCAAACTTTTTGATCCACAGGGTCTGAAAATTTTTCTTGAGATTGCCCGACCTATTATCTTTCCATCCTGACAGGTCTGACCTCAATTGGATTCTCTGAGAGAGAGTTATGCCAAGTGTCGCAATGTGACCTATTTATGGGATAATACATGAGAGTGAACTTGTATAGCGTGCCACGTGTCACTAGTTCAACTTCGGCCCTTGAAACATTTTTTCAAGATAGCCCAACCTATTATATTTCCATCTCGATAGGTCTTCCCTCAATTGGATTTTCTGAGAGAGAGTTATGCCAAGTGTCGCAACGTGACCTGTTTATGGGATAATATAGGAGAGTGAACTTGTACGGCGTTCCACGTGTCACTAGTTCAACTTCGTCCTCTGAAAAATGTTTCTGAGATAGTACAGTCTGTGTACTACTTGTCACTTTTTACTAAATTTCATTTGGAGCTTCCTAGCCCATGTTATGACCTTTTTCCCAAGGTCACATGATTTTGACTCAGATCAAGAAGAGGCAGAAACCCTATATTGTACAGATCATAAATCACAAAGTGCAACGAATTAAAAGGTTTTCCTTTGGACACAAGGTACATGGGGATCTGATATTCGACCTGTAAAAGATTCAGATCCGAAAACTTTGCCAAAATGGATTTATAGCGAAATTGATACGATGATTGGTTTTTGCTATATCAAGCCCTAGCATCGTAAGTGAAACAAGTGTCATACATGCCATATCATGCCTTCTTTCAGGCTAGCTCTGATACCATGTTAATGTAACGTCCCCATTATTGACCCCATTACATTCAAATGTAATTGATGTAATATTGTTATGAAATCGTGGTGAGGAGCTCAAGGCCAAGGCCCCGCCATCGATTTATTGATGCATATGCTTTGCGTGCTAGCCAGGCACATTGGATTTTCAACATCATGTAATATGCATTTTAATAAAATACCCACAACTAGCTATGCAATGCAACCAAGAGACGGGGGCATGATTTCACAAGGAATTGGGAGGGAAAACATTCGAACCCTTGAGCCACTAGAGTCAAGCCAAGTGTCAATGAGAGAACCCATCAAACCCTCAACTACCCATGTTGACTTTTGTACCCAACCATTGATTTCTCCCAAGAGTTGGTTGGGGTAGTTAATGCCTTGGGAATGGGGAGGTATGGCTATCCAAAATCGGGTATGGGAAAGCCACCCTTCATGGAAAATCGTGTTGGTCTCCTTGGGCAATAATAGAGCCATGAAATTGCTCCCTAAGCCATTATTCAACATGGCCTTTCTCTCTCACGCAGCTCTAGCTGCCTGGGCGTTTTCCTCAGTTTTCTGTGTTTCCCTTCATCTTTTAGCTGGGAAGGGGCGTTTTCATGTTGGTTACCAGTGGGGGAGAGAGAGCAGAACGTTTTTGGGTCTTCCTGGGGTTCGTTTAGGCCATTGGAAAGGATCCTAACCAGTGGAGAGAAATCAGTTTTGATCCCTGGGGTTGAAATCGAAATTCCACAGTTCGTTTGGGTGAACCACGAGTTGGGAGAGCCAATGTGGACCATGTTTTGTGAACACCTCTGTTGTAAATGAGTAACCCTGTTAATAATCGTTTTGCTGTGAGAAGAAAAGAGTATGTTGGGGTATGGGTAATGGGTAATCCATTGTTCTGGCTTAAGCTTGAGAATGAGCATCCATTGTTCCATTGTAGCATGATAAACCCAGTTGGACTGGCTTGGCTGAGATAAAATGGTTAATGGGTTGTGGGTGAGCTGGAATGGTCCCTTTCCCTTGTGAGAATCATGCCTAGCTCGGGGGTGGCCTTCGGACGGACTCAGTATAAGCTGTCGAAGAGCCTATGGCTAGGTGGAACGTTGCAGCGACATAGCTAGTTGCTTGGGCAGTTGCCAAAAATGAAGATAAGTGTTTTATGCCTCTATATTTACTTCTGCACTATAGTAATTCAATAACTGTTGATATGTTGTATGCATGAGTAATGTGTGTGGACGTCTAAATTTCGCTGTGCATCATAATTGATTTGTTTTTGCATCTGCACATTCATGATTTTATTTATATGAATCTAACTAGTGGGCTGAGATCATGGGAAAGCCCTGAATTTGGCATCATGTACCCTGCCATGCATTGGTTGAATGGGTGGGTACGTGACAGTTAAATTTTTAGAATTTACTTCAATATGATCTAGGATCTTAACTGAGAGAACAACATGTACAACAAATATACAGCATATCAATCATGGACACAATAATCCAAGCACATAAGAGACACGAAGTTTACTTGGGGAAAACCATAAAGGTGAAAAACCCCAATAACTTCCTCAGAGATAGATAAAGCAATGATACAACCAAAATACAAGAGATAGTCTTCTCCTAGCAGCAGAGCCTCCTTCTCCACAAGTGCGCCACTCTCCAAAGTGTGAGTGAGAGAATAGAATGTGTAAAATAAGAGAGACACACTCTCTATTTATACACTAACTTGACTTGACCTTTACTCAACTAGGTCGGCCTCAACTTAACCACTTAACATAATGCTCACTAGGCCAACCCCCACTAGGGTGGTCTAATAACCCTTTGACCCACATGGCTGACCCCCAATAGGGTGGTCTAATAACCCTTTGACCTACATGACTTATATAGGGCCGACCCCAACAAGGTGGTCTAATAACCCATCAAGTATTAGTTACGACACTTACAATATAAATGACGACACTTCCGTACAGAGGAATAATAACATCTCTATAGGAATACAATATACATATATGTGAAATACATTCCGAAGTTACATATACATCAATAAAAACCATCAAAATAATCCTTATTATAAACCAAGCAGAGAATTCATCGAGCCGTAGCTCCAGGGTATCAAACCCCTATGAAAATTATTTTATAACTTTTCCAGACAGCTTACGCAATGTCTAAGCAAACAACAAAATGCAAATACAAGTTACAACTGCATCTTATCGGAGTTTTATAGACTGGCATCAATGCCTATTTATCACCACTCCTTCTATGAGTCACTCACAGGGTGAATCACGGAGGCTTACTAAGGATGTAGTCAGCAATCCTCCATCGTTCACAACTTCAAGGGTTGACAAGAAGCCATCCTCGTAAAGTTTATCAACATAAAAAAATCAACTGGTTAAAAGATTGAAAGTCAAAGCAACTATAAACATTGAATATTTTAAAAACTTGTCAAAGTTTAAACTCAAGTATGAGTTACCTTCTTAGTTCCATAACTAGTTTTAATGCCACGAGCTTCACATTCAACCCTGAGACCTCTTATACTTATCAAAACTTGGAGTGCAGCTCGAAGGTTTCACCATTGAACCCTATAAGGGTAGCATCATTTCAAAGGCCCCATAAAATCGAGAGCGTGTCGGCTCCCATAACCAACCATGCAAATGAACCAAATTAATGCTAAGGTGAATATTTCAATGCGAAACTAGGGTTTACACAAAACCCCGGGCCTTCACATGAATCTATGCCACGAGGTTTCCAACAATTCTTCCCACTACGAATTCATTTAAGACCACATTAAAGTCAAACCTATCACCTGCCAACGTAGAGTTCGATTAATCCTCGAATTCGTTAGACATTGTTTGCATAGTTTGTTTGTATAAGCTTTATCGTATTACATCCTAGAGCAATCACTCATTATGTTACAAGTTATATTCTAGTTCGTGGGCTTATGAACCGACCACCTTAAAAATACATACATTTAAACAATGGTAATGCAAATCGAAAGTATTATACCATAAACCTTGATCATATAAACAAAAAAGAAATAAACGATGATGCCTTAAAAGTCCTAAGTATTAATCATTAATAGGCCATGGGCTATTGTTGCATTACCATGCGTAAAGTCCATAGCTTTAATATCACTTTATCATATTAAGAGTATAACTAAGGTACGCCTCTAAGCTTAAAAATCAATAGATTCACATGTAGGATGAAGGCATCGAATTTGGCATAATAAATTCAAGATGAGAATGACATACACGACGTAATCTTGATCTTTAAAAATCGTATAAAATCAGAATATATATCTTTTACCTGCAATCTGTACAGAAATGGCAAAAGCATTAGCTTTAAAAAGCTAAGTAATCCTTCGGGTACCCATAGGACCCTTTCAACACAAAGGAAACAAACAGTTAGCTTCCATGATAAAAAAATTTATAACATAAGAAAGGATTAAATAAATGACGACGTATACTTTGAACAAGAAACAATTCAAGTATTCAGACAGTAGCATGTATTAAAAGATGGCTACGAAAAAGTATAATAATCACTGCATGTAAATGACATAATGCATTTAAACACTGATGACCATTTGAACTAGGTGTCATCATAGAAAATAATCATTTATTGTTAAATGAAATAAATTATCATGAATGGAACTTTCCACATAACAAATACAAGCATTTATTGCTACTTAGAAAATTTTAAATTTTTGGGATTTGGGGATGTTACACAGTCACTCCTTGTCTCCCTTGAACACGACACATAATTTGGTATCCTCTTTCAGTACACCATCTACTTTTTCGTTAGGAAACTATACCGGTATTTTGAACATATCTCCACCGATGTTTTATCCTTCCCATAACCAATGGAGCTTTCGTTAATGCATCTGCCATTGGCATAATTCATTGATGTCGGTTACTCAAGTCCATTTTTTCCAAGTGTCGATTCTGCATCGTTTTATGTGTTCAAGGGAAGTTCAAACTATGTCATCCATTCCTCAAATATTCCTGACCAATCATGTTAGACTTCCTTGTGTCAGTATACAATGTTGGATCTCGCAGTTCTGCCAAATTATATCAGACTATTGATCTTTTTTTCATATCGGTTGATGTTGGATGCATTAATGCCCTCCTTCCAATGGATTTATTCCTATTGAAACCAAATACTCATCTAGAAAATGGATCTAGAAACCTAGGAGTACCTTGGGTTTTGTAGTCATTAGTGGCAAGTTTCCTCGAAAATGATAGTTGGTATACATCAATGACCCATGATTATTTGATTCTACAAGTGTTCAACTTTAGAACATTTATTTCACACTTTCTAGTTTGTACTCAGTACCTTAGAGTCCATCATCATTATCAGTGAGTCTCTTCTCATCTGTTAATGATATACATCAATGACCGGTAATGAGATGGTGTTTTATTATGCTCGACATCAGTTCATTTATTCGCATGATATAAACTTGTCCTGTTGTTGGTTTGTATTGAATACCTTGGGAAAAACAATTGTATCACTCATTGATGCACTGCTTGAGTTGCGCAAGATTAGACTACCATGTTAGAAGTTCGATGAAGACCTTGTTCTCACACTCATTGAAGTGCATGTTTACACTTCTGAAAAATTTACTTTTGACATGGATCCACTGTGTAATTTTTGTGGCCATTCTTTTTTGCTTCTGAGCATGAGTATGCACGCCTCATGAAGATATTGTATATTTAATCAATTGCTATGTTTGATTTATAGGTGTTTCCTAAATCCTTCTCCCATGAGATAATCCTTTATCATCCTTGATTTGACCAATAAAGAGTATTAGTATGAAGAGTATCAGTTTCGATAATGTATTTCGGCCCTTAGCTCTGCTTCGGACCTCACACATTAGGGGGCATCTGTTAACAATCAAATTTACACCCTTAACAAAGTGTAAGGGAGAAGCACATTTTACTATGCACCCGCAACATGAATACGTAAGAAAAGTACTTAGGAGAACAGTCCTATTTTATCTAATCACTACTTCCATGATCGGAAGGATTGAGTGAAGAAAGAAGGATCCTAAAGAGACAAGGTTCACTAACTGAACTACTCAATTGAAGGCTCAAATATAAGCTCCACCAGTAAACAGTGAGAAGAAATGCACACGTTTGCATTAATTATGCTTGAGAATTATGAATTTGTGACAAAAGCTTGAAAATACTATGGAAAGTGAGTTTTTGAGTAAAATGAATCAAAAATCAAGAAAGGGATTATCCCACATTGAAATTTGAAACTTGAGATCCAATTTCCCAATAATATAAGACAAAAAGATTTGGGACATGGTAGAGGAGAACAAAGGAAGATAAAAGGCATGCTCGCAAGATTTTGAGATTTGAAAGATCATCTTCATCAAAGGAAAGGATGGAGAAGGATAGCTCAAAAAAAGGGAGGATGGATGCATCTCAAGCAATATTGTATGTAAGTATCTATTCTTCTTTGGAATAAAATGAAACAATTCAATTCTCCTTTCATTCATGAGTTTAAGTTTTTCTTCTCAAGTTTAGTTTGAATTCATATTGGTTTAAAGATCTTAGGAAATGCTAGATAATTGGTTTAAGATCTTAGGAAATGTTAGATAATTGTTCATTTCTGACGTTGAACCTCACCACTTCATATTAATATAGTCAATTAAGTGTAGACACATCCCTACCTTAAAAGCTATTATCAAAAGGGAGAAGAAAAGATGAAGGAGGGGGACTTTTTTGGGGGGTTTATTTTGGGCGACATACTTCTTGGGAACCATGAGAGGAGGAAATGGAAAGGAGTTGTGAAAGAAACTTGAAGTTGGGAACCCATTGGGGAAACCAGAAGGATATCTGAACTAGAGGGGTGGTTGGATCTCGAGAATATGAACTAGAAGGGTAGTTCGATCTCAAGACTTGCTTGAAAATGTTGCATATATGGCTGTTTTTGTTCTTTGGGACTTCGGGGACGGAGGGCCATGGAATATGGGTTCATTGGAGCTAAGGTCCCCACTAGGCTATTCCTAGATGGATGGGTGGTAATTATTTCTCGCAGTTGAGTTTCCTATTGCAGGGAACATGGAGATAGCATGACCAAACTACTAACCTACAAGTATTTTTCTTAGATTAGTTATTTCAATTTTAAAAGATTTTTAACCATATCTATATGTCAAAAGAAATCCATAGAAAATAAACTGAATTGTATTTGGTTTATACATGTCAATAGATTAATCCTCCATAGAATATAAACTGAATTGTATTTGGTTATACCTATAATGAGAATAATCAATTTATATCTGCACAATAGCATGCAAAAGAAAAACTAAACAAAAGAGAAGTTCCTTACCTCATTGAATTGAAGACATAAAAACATGAAAACATAAAATTCATGCAAACTATGTAAATTGTATTAATATGAAAATCAAGGAGTTGGTTAGGTCCTTACAAATGGTATGAGAGCCATGGTTCAAAATTTGGAACGAGGGAGATTACTAAAAACTGGAAAAGACCCAAAGAAACAAAGACTCAACTTAAACAAAACAAAACTTTTTACGAGGGAACAGAAACTACATATAACATAACTAGAAATTTGAAATTGTAAAGCAGGAAATTCTATGTGAAGGCAGGCTTAGGAGGCTTCCTACAAAATAAATGAGAGACATTCCATGTAATAAACAAGAGAAATTCCACCCATAATAAGGACATTGTCTGTATATTTTTTCTACTGAATAAACAACCAACAATGGACAAAAGTTACTTGACCAAACAAATAAATGA
Source organism: Larix kaempferi (assembly GCA_027924585.1). NCBI lineage: Eukaryota > Viridiplantae > Streptophyta > Pinopsida > Pinales > Pinaceae > Larix > Larix kaempferi. Next base: position 42,160,648 of record BSBM01000493.1, read on the forward strand.
CTGCAAACCTTATATAGATATGTAAAAATTATTATAAGATTGCAAAGGGGATCATTTTTATTTTTATTATGATTTTAAAATAGGGTTTATTAATATTAATATATATATATATATATATATATATATATATATATATATTATAATCAATAATATGTACATAACAAAAGAAATTTTAATGAAACATATTCGAATATTTAGTTAAAGAACTAAATTGGAAGTGAACAAGGTTTGAACATTCGTGATTCCCAGAAATTTAGGTTTGCGCCAGCTCCATAATTTCATACTGATGTTAGCATTCCACTTTGACTCTCTTCTTATGGCTTCTATGAGAACTAGAGACAGTGTATATATGGAAATACACTGCATACAATATTTCAGAGGTGAAGAGTGTGTGCAAATTTATAAACGAAAAGTGTGTAAAAAAAAATTAACTGAAACCAGGAAATATTTGAGACAACAAAATAAAAACAAAGTTGTTAGTAAACGATTTTTTTTTTGTTATTTTTGCTTACTGAAATCTACTATAAACAGAAATTTCAAAATGAAATTGGAGATCTAAAAGAATAAAACAAAACTGTAGTAAAAGAATATATATATATATATATATATATATATACTGAAATTTCAAAATGAAATTGGAGATCTAAAAAATAAAACAAAGTTGTAGTAAGAGAATATATAAATATATTTACTGAAAATAGTACTTATAAATGAAATTATGAAAAGTGAACTTAGAAATTTATATATCTATATATAATTATAATTCCTATATAAAAAGAAATTCACTTATGTCAAACCCTAGCTGAAGGCAATCTAGTTGAAATATTATCATAGCATGAATTTCCAATTTGGCCACATGGTAAGAACCTGAAACACCAAGCAAATACTTTAATCTTGGGAAGTTACAAACACACAGGAGTAAAACGAGCGTTGGGCCAATTTTAACCATGATTGGACAAACAAAAAGATTCATAAACAATTATACAAGTGCTAGGATGCAAAATCGGTTCTCGTGGGACTTTTGTTCTATTTAAGGGCGTCGGAAAGAGAATTTCTATAGGGGGAAACACCAATATAATCAAAACAGTGAAGAAAAAAAAGAAAATCATGCTCAGCAAATTAATCTGCGGGAGAACGCAAATGGTATGGGATTTATAAAAAATAAATTGATAGCTAGCACCATTCTCGGTCGAAGATTTAGAATCAATGTAATGATAGTATATATCATCGAGCGTGGGGGATAGCAGCATAAGTAGCTACTATCGTTCATTACATTCAATAAAACTCCAATGGTGAACAAATCATATAATCTTATTTCGCATAGCGAGAATGAATTCCGGATTAATGCGATTATAAGTTTCACACAAGAACCCGAGACCTCATAAATGTGCACCCAAATATTTTGTCCAACGCTCCATAACAATGAGAACCCAAGTGTCCACAAATTTAATTTAATTTAATTATTAAGTTGTTTAAATAACCTTCTTTTCTTTCTCCATTTCTTCCGTGATCTTTGCTTCCTTCTTAAGCCTCATTCTTTATCGTCTGAAATCGTATGCTCCACAGGACAACAATGGTTGTTTATGACAAGAGACTTCATTGGAATGCTTTATTTTTACTAGGGTGTTAAAAATGATCTCATTGTCGTCTATCTACAACTCTATCTTTCTTTTAGCCCATGACCAAGTGGTCACCTTCTTTTCTGTTTCTGAACCCTTCCTTTATTTTTGTCCTGAAATGGGGGTTCAGAACAAACTTGTATTTCCCCTCATCCTTTGCACATCATTAGTAGAAATGAGTATGAATTCTTCCCACGAAATCTCAGGGATCTCGGTAGACAATTCCTTGCAGATGATTAATTTAATCAGTCCATGATGCACTAGGCATCATATTTTCCTTCCACCACCTTCTGACTCATCTCCAATATAGACTGGAGTAGGTAAAATGGAATGTTGATATTGTTGTTTGATTTAATAATCCCTCGATTTATTAAGAGGTCCCACATCATTAAGTGAAATGTGGGTACATAAATGAGTCTCCCGCTAGAGGTGATGTTTTTCAGGATGACAGCTGCGATTTCATCCCAGTGTTTTGGCATAGTTTCCCTTTTACGCCATTTTTATCCTTCTCATACCTCTCTCCTTCTGCAAAGAAAGCCTGTTTTGCTTTTATGGCACTTTCTGACACTTTCTATATCATCATTACCCGAATGTAGCCCTTGTGGAATTCTTGTGTCAATCGATATTCTTTCTTTGTTTAAATGGATAAGCAACAATTTCACCCTCATCACATATTCTTCCCCTTTCAAATGCACGAGGTTTCTAGTGAGTTCCAGGGCCACATTCTAGTCATATCCCTTCAAAATGGTGATGAAGGACATCCAACCCACTATGTGGAGGATTTTCAATACCTAGGGGTTATCATAAATGGCGGAAGGATCCACAAGCTCACTCTTCTTAAAACCAACAGTCATTTTTTTAAAATCAAACTAAATAGATGAATCAGATGAAGGAATGAAACTAACTTACTTTCATTTCTGGATGAATTGAGAACTAGCTTCCCTTGAATTGATGTTTGGTTGTCTAAGTATGGCCCTGCTTCCTCTGCACCATCTTGCTCCACCATCTTTCTCTATGGTGCAGTCTTTGTTTTTGAATGAATGCAGGCCAAAAACCATTCGATTGTCCTCGTTATACCTTACCACTTCATTATTTTCCCATTTCCGTGACTGATTGAAATCAAGATCTTGGGGAGATATGCAACACATGTTTTAATCATTTTTTTATGCATCTTCTTTGCCACCTTATCTATTTCTATTTCCATTTTTGAACGTGTAATTATTATTTCTCATGGATAAACGACCTTCCTTTGAACTGCACACTGTCTCCCCCTTTCTAAAAGTGAGTTGTCCTCAGCTTGGTTATGGAGTAATTATAGTTTTTGTAGGTGGGTTAGATTTTACTGATTTAAAATAATGAGGTTGGAAGTTACCTTTTCATGCTTAACGTACCTGCAGAGATGATGTGGAGAGTGATTTGTTGATGTGATGTGGCAGATCGCACATGTTGGTTTATGTAGTTATTGTTTCTTTGTGTGTATTTTTTTTGTTATTTTCTATAGTTGAAGTTGTTGTAGTGATTTTTGAATTTTGGGTTGGTTGGAGATGATCTTTCTAGCTCACTTGATAATTATTTGTTGGCTCACTTGATAACTTGTTAGTGGTTGGGTTGATAAAATATTTGTTGCTTGCTTGATAGAAGAAGACTGTAGTAATGTTTTCTTTTTTTTTCTTTTTTTTTTCTTTCTTTTTTTTCTTTTTTTTATATTCTTTTTCTTATGTTTTTTCTATTTTTATTTTTTCTAGAAGGAGAATTCAAATGAAGTGGAGGACATCAAAGTCCTCAACAAGAATGAGATGCTTCTTATATAGGTTATGCATGAATTCTTCTTTCTACGGTGGTTTCTTGTACATATTTAGCCTATGTCCATTAACTAACATTAGAAATTGACTTTTATCTATTTCTTTTATCTTGACTGCTCCATTATCGTAAATGGTGTCTATTTGGTATGGTCCTAGCCATCGGGTTGTTAACTTGACTTTGAATTTTTGGAATCTAGATTCATATAATAATTCCCAATATCCTTGTTTGAATTTCTTTGCCCTTATGTTCTTTTGAAGCCATTGTTTCCTCTGTTGTTCTACTACTTTAGTAAGAGATAAAGCTTGTTCTCGGTATTCATCTAACTGATTCAAATGTAGAATGCACTCCTATTGACTTTTAGATAGGCCCATTTTAAGCTTGACATTTGCTCTTAATGTTTTTATCTTGAATTCAATTGGTAACATAACCTTTTTTCCATTTACTAATGCATAGAGAGTAAATCTAGTGGTTGTCTTCCATGTTGTATTTTAGGCCCAAACTCCTTCATTCAATCTATCTTCCCAATCTCTTTTATGTAACTCGACTATCTTTGTTATAATTTTCTCCAGCTCCTTGTTTGTGACTTGTACCTTCCCATTTTCCCATGGGTGGTAGGAATACGATTTTATATTCTTTATTTTGCTTCTTCAAAGGCGTTCGTCAATGAGGTTGGAGGTAAATTGTGTTCCTTGAACAGAGACTAGCTCCCTTGGGACTCCAAACTTGTTGAATATTTGTCTATGAAGACTTTTGACACACTATTTTCATATGCACTAGTAAGAGATTTAACTTCTACCCATTTGGCAAGGTAATATGTACATACTGAGATGTATTTATTTTGGTTAGATGGTGGGTTAAATGCTCCCACAAATTCAAATACCCATTTATCAAAAGGTTCTAATGATACTTGAGGGTGAAGAGGCATTTCATCTTTCTGTGTGGGTTTACCCATCCTCTAGCATTCATCACAATGTTATACATACTCTTGAGCATATTTATGGAGTGTAGGCCAATAGTATCATTTTTGGAGTATCTTATAGGCTGTTCTTTTTTATGCATAGTGGCCTCCACATGGTTCGTTGTGAGTGGCATGGAGTAGATCATGTACTTCATCTTCTCTTGGACATCTTCTTAATATCTACTCTAGCCCTCTCTTAAAAAGGAATCCTTGAATCCAACTGTAAGTTCCACTTTGCCTCATTATTTTGCATCTCTGTTTATAATCATAATGTTGTGGAAATTTTCCAGAGACTAGGTAGTTCGCAATGCCAGCAAACCATGGACTTTCCATTGATATTGAAAACATATGTTCATCTAGGAAAGCATCTTCTACCAATTCCTTATCTTGCACATGGGTTAGTCTTGATATAAAATATTCCACTTATACATTGTGTTTTCCTAGTTTATCTAGGATTTTCAAGTCAAATTCATGTAAAAGAATTAGCCATATTTTAACTCTAGCACTAGTATGAGGTTTGTTCATTAGGTACCTTATTGTTGAGTGGTCGGTGTGCATAAAAACTGGATATCCTGTTATGTAGTGTCGAAATTTATTGATGGCGTGGATAAAAACTAAGAATCTTTTATCAATGACCGTGTAGTTGAGCTCTTCTCCTGCTAAATTCTTGCTGATATAATAGATGGCATAGGGATTTTTTTCCTCTTCCTATCCTAAAACTTCTTCGATAGCTTTGTCGGAAGAATTAGAGTAAATGTGAAAAGGTAGATTCCAATTTAGGGATTGGAGTACAAGAGTGGTCGTAGTTTTTTATTTTAGCTACTCAAATGCTACCATGCACTAATTAGTCCATTTGAAATCTGTATCTTTGGTCAATAATGAAAAAATGGGAGCTGCCACTATGCTAAATCCTTCTGTGAACCTTCTATAGTATCATGTTTGGCCTAAGAAGCTATGCACATCCCTTTGTTTGACTTGTGGGAAAAAGTTCTAATGACAGTTACCTTGGCTTGATTAGCTTCAATTCCTCTTTCTGATATATGGTTCCCTAGAACTATGCCTTCTTCCATTAGAATTCTACACTTATCATTACTTAGACATAGACTCATCTCTATGCATTTCTTCAAGACTGCCTCCAAATGATCTAGTGCCTAGTGAAAATATTGTTCATATTGTGTGAAATCGTCCATATATACCTCCATCTGATCATTGATGAAATCTTCAAATATACTGAGGACGGCCCTATGAAAGGTTGCAATGGAATTGCAGAGTCCAAATGGTAGTACTTTGTATGCAAATATTCCCCACGGGAAGGTGAAATGTTGTTTTATTTTGATCAGCTGGGTGGATCTAGATCTGATTGTATCCATTGAAACCATCCATGAATGGAAATAAATTGTATTCAGCAAGAGTATATAGTACTTGATCAATGAATGGTAGTGGAAAGTGGTATATTTTGGTTTCCTTATTAAGCTCTTTATCATCCACACATATTCTCCATTCTCCCCCTTTTTGGGGAACTATCACTAGAGGTGATACCCACTCACTGTCTGAGATAGGATATATGAAGCCAACATCGAGTAGCTTTTGTAATTATTGCTTGACTATATATTTTAACATTGGGTTCATTTATATTTGGGGATGCCTTATGGGGACAACACCTTCCTTGATATAAATATGATGCTTGTAGATGTGAGGATGTATCCATTACATGTTTGTGTAAGTCCAAGCAAAATCCTTTTTGTGATCTGTGAGTACTTTAATTAAGAGTTGTTCTTGGTCTAGATTCAGATTTGCGTTGATGTTCATAGTATTTCCAGGAAGAATTTCTACTATTTTTACTATTGCGTGTTCTCGTTCCACAGAGAACACCCACTGCCAAGTTGTGTTAGGATCTTTAGGTGGAACTCATATGATCTCTTCTTGTTCACCTATTGCAAAAAATTCTTCAAGTACAACATTGTTAGGATAAACATTCTGAATGAAATTAGATAAATAATTATCTGCATCCTCAACTTGTAGTGTTATAACAGTTTTGATGCTAAGTACTGGGTGCACTACTTGATCATAAATTCCATCATAATGATCTAACCAGATATGATTTTTCATATCAATAGAAAGTTTATCCAGGGGATAGATGGTGATATTCCTTCTCCGGATCAACAACCTATGTAGGCATCTATTGTTGATATCCATGGTCTTCCTAGGATGAAGGGATATCCACTTAGTTTACTCTTGAGCTCTATGACTACAAAGTATGTTGGATATTCCCAAGATTCAATGTTGATGATGATATCTTCCAGTATACCTTATGGTCGGACAATGGAGGTATCTGCTAACTATAATACAGTAGTTGTTGGCCTTATGAAAGATTGCAGACTTAGGGACAACATCATATATTTTTTCATTACATTTATTGTGGCTCCTAAATCAAGGAGGTTGCTTGGGATAGGCATTTTATTGATCCTTACATTGGCTATAGGGATTCCTGGGTCTAGATACTTAGGGTTGATAGACCTTCCTAACATGAGGTCCGTGAGCTATCCTACAATGTTAATGGTGGGAGGATCTCATTTTCTTCTTCCCGGTTTCTTTATGCAGTTTTCTCTTACGAATTTGTTGCGGATGGAGACATATTTGATGGCTTGTAGAAGAGGAATTTGTACACTCAAGTGTTTTAGTTTATTAAGTATAGCACTCTCTGCTTCTACTTGAATTTCCTATTTTAGCGTGTCGGGAAATGGAGGATTCAGAGTAGTAGGTCATGGCCATGGTGATTTTTCTTCATTTTTTTCTTCTTCAGAAAGGTCCACAATTATATGTTGGTTGTATTGTGGGCATGCTTGTTCAAGTTCTGTAGGTGGCAGTGGTTCTGGTATTGATTTTCCTGATCTCAAGTTTACCTCATTTAAATTGAGTATTTCCGCAACATATGTTGGGAAATGCATTACTTCACTATTGAAAACTTGTTGATTTGGTCAATTTTTATTTGGGTTTAGAAAGGGATGAGATAGAATTAGAGGTGGTCTTGGTCGTTATTAGTTTTATGGTGGAATATTTATGAGAGCTTGTTGTGGTTGAGGTCTCCAACTCGAAGAAAATGGATAGTGATTTCCATAGTTTATTTGTGGTTGTTGGAAAGGTCGAGGGTACTACTGGTATGGTTGAGCAAACTATGGTTGATGGTATGGGTTTTGGTTTTGATGCCATTAATTCAGGCATGCTTGCACAGGACATGAGGGTTGTGTTATTGGATTCCAATATTGGTAAGGATTTACCTGATTGAAGTAGGCCTGATTATTAGCTTGAAATGGCCTAGAGAAAAATATTTCAACGTTGGGTGACAAAACAGAGTTATTCCACAGGGTTTTCTGACCTGAGTTCTTGCATAGCTACTTTGCATGAAGGAAGTAGAGGAAATTTCTTTATCGCATGATTATGACTACACAATCCACATACTTCAATTAGATTTAATGGGCATTGGCCTTTTTCATGTTTCTTCCTACATTTTGGATAGAAAACATCTAGCACTTGATTAATTTCATATTGCTTTCTCCTGAGTTGTAATGCATATAGTTGCATTGCTAGTGACTGAAGGATGTCAGTTTTCATATCATCGAGGAGATTTCCTAAATCAGATGTAGTGAGGGTTGGTATTGGGAAGGATGATCCACCTGCAGGTGGGGTTATTCATCTTACTCCAACCTTCCCTTTTCTAGACCTGTAATAGTTTTTGAATATTTGTAAGATCTGTTCAAAGGAATTCTGGAGGATATCTCCATCACCCAATAGGTTTAGGATTTCCAAGTATTCCTCCCTTATTCCTCTTAGGAGTACTAATTTCAATGACTCTCCATCAGGTGTACAATAAATGGCTCCTTTATAGCTGAGTTGGAATCGCTGTGCATAATATTCCAAAGATTACTTCTCCCCCTACTGCATCCTAAAAATATAATCTCTTATATCTTTGGCTTTGCAATAATCCTTGTATTTGTCCAAAAAAGTACGTTTCATTTGATCCCATGTAAAAATGATGTTTCCTTCTAAACTCATGAATCATCTGAGTGCTATATCTATTAGAGTTCAAGGAAAGAGTCTTAGTTTTTGGGCATCTTCCTTGTAGCCAAAGGATCTACACATTACTTTGAATTTGAACAAAAAGGTATCAGGGTCTTCTAAGGTCAAGCCCTAAAAAATCGGGAGATTGGAGGGATTGATGATTTTCATTCAAGAATCTTCTTGAGGTACACTAATGGGAAAGGTGAAAAATTCCCTAGGTTCTTCTTCTTCATCAACCATAGTGGTATCCAAAATACAGCTGCCAAATAAATTATCACAATCCGGGTTGTAGCTGGAACCAACTTCTTCAGAGGGGAAAATTTCAAAGTTGAATATGTCTAAGCTAGTATCACTCATAGGGTATTTAGGTGGCAAATGTTCAAATGTGTCTCTCCTTCACCGAGGAATTCATGGTAAACAAGATCTAGTTTTTTTATTTCTAGTTTTCCATTTTTTTATAGATTTTCTATTTTATTTTTTTAATTTTTAGTCTTCCCTTAGAGTTTTAGCACCTTCCCGGAAACGACACCAAAAAATGGTGATCTACTGATATGCTGACCTTTTTACAGGCCTATAGTTCAACATTCCTACTTTAATTATTGACCTTGGATCATACAAACTTAAGAGGCACTATGCACTATATGTGCAACTGTTGAGAGAATCCTATCTTAAAATTTATTTTGTGGGATTTGAAATGTCTTCTAAGTGATGTGAGTGATTCTAGAAAAGCATATAAACTCTATGATCTATGAAAGCATGAAGTTCTATTTAACAATAGCATCTACGTAATGAAGGAAATGGTGTGATTCACAAAACTGAGATTAAACGAGAAATAGGAAATGATTAATCTAATAAAACATGAAAGTCTATTCTAATAAATGCTTTGAAAATTTAATTTAAGGCAATGGAAACTATTTAGATGAAATCTGAAATGTTTTAATCTATGAAATAAAAAAGGAACTAATCTAAACCAAAGTTGAAATGCATGGCAATACAAAGCTGACTAAACTATTCTTGTTGAATGCACCTACAAGACTACAAACACCATAAAATTGAACTACATACACCGTTATGAAAATCTATGAATGAAAACAAGAAATTTCTATAAATTTATTTTAAGAAGTGAATGATCTGTTAAACAATTTACAACTATCTACTTTATCAAAATAAAGAAATGTTTTTAAACTAAGAATAGAAAGAACACAAAACTCTTGCTTAACACAATGAAGGGGAACACCTCGAAGCGCGTTACAGGAGCTAATATAAACTATGAAATCACAAGTGATGTAAAACATAGTTCTCCTGTTAAGCTATTTGAGAATCCATATCAAAGTAGTACAAAAATTGAATGTTGTGGAAAGAAAAATATCTAGAAAGAAAAGATAAAAACAAAGAGAGATTCACACTATGCGTGAGTCCCTATTTATTACATAGTTTCAAAAAGTATCTAAAGTGTCTTCTTTGGAAGCCACGACATCATTCTCCTCTAGATTTTTCATCCCTAGAAATCAGGGGAGACTGATAAAGTTGATCTCAAGTTCTCCTTAATTGCTCCATGTGGTCAACTGGGACTGACTGTGTTGAGCTTGCTTATGTATGTGTGTAACTTGGGAATGCGCGATTTGTTGTCTTCATGTTTTTCATTAAACCTGCGCTTATTTGGAAATAACACTCATCCACTAGTTAGCTCATTAAAAACATGCTAAGCAAAAGAAATATTACCACATAACCATCATTACTTCATAATCAACTAAAACCATATCCTAGAGTACAAAAAGGGGTTCTCTTATGCTTAACTGTTCCTGCATAATAGTAGAAATGGTATTTATGACTGCAATTGATACCTATATTGTGGCCCTATCAACTTCCCCCCAATGTTATGGGTGTGGGGTCAAGTAGATACAAATGAAATGAAAAATGTATGGGAATGTTTTGATTCCTAGATGCTATTATTGATATGCCACTCTATAACATCATTAGCCAGTTGGTCTACAACATTGTTGAAACACCTTGGAACATGTACGAATGAAATGGACTCAAAATGTATAACCAATGTTTTAGTACGAAGGAACTTTCTAAAGAGGAAATGATTACGTACCCAATAACATTTATTCAATTGGGAAACAAGCATATGGGCGTCTAGGAATACATTGAAGTGAGGGATACCCAAATGGAGGGTGGCAGTTAAAACACCGATAACTACATCATACTTAGCTTGGTTATTGGTGGTCACACTGACACACACTCCATCAATATGAAGAAACTCATATGAAGGGGAGTATATGACCCATGTGGCCAAGGCGAGGTTCGGAGACCACCTACTTACCTCGTCTGCAAAACCGATGTGAACAAAGGAAACACAATCAATCTGATAAAAATCATGGAAACAAACCATAAGGCTTATGTATAAAAAAAGTGAAAAACAAAAAAGGAGAAAACTATCTATACCAAACAACGGGTTTGGGGATATTAGGCATACAATATTTTGATTTACAACCCACTACAAGGGTTTTTCAAGGGAAGACCTTCAAAATAAAAAAGGATGTATGCCCCCTTGTCGAGGTAGTTTTTTATGATAGATGGCCTTGAAACATAGACTCAAACTTCCCTTTTTCGTTCTTGTCACGGGCTTGCTCATAAATGAGGATGAGGTCCCATTTTTTAAAGGTACGTGGATGAACTCGAGTGTCATTATGGGACTTGGGTCGATGCTTGGAAGCCTTGATCATATGTATAGCTTCCCGACAGCCTTCATCCACTTTTTCCAACATGAGAAAGTGTTTCTCTAAAGGAGAGGTATCTAGTAGAAGTTCAACAACTATGTGTCAGGATGGGATCTGATTCTTAATGGGGATAACAAAATCCACACCATGAACCAAGTTAAATGGGGAAGAACCGGCTCTGGTTTTGGCCGATGTGCAGTAGGTCTATAAGGTGAGAAAGAGAAAGTAATGCTAGTTGGACTTATGTTTATCGACTATTTGTTGGACAATGGTTTTGAGGATCTTGTTCACAGCCTCAACTTGATAGTTTCCTTGTGGTTAGTAGGAAGAGGAATATTGATGCTCAAATTTAAACAGGTTGGATAACTCCTTCCAAATGATGTCCTCAAAATGCTTGTTGTTGTCAGAGACAAGTTGGTGAGGGACCTCAAAATGAGTAATTATGTGGTTAAAGAGAAAACATGTTGCAGTCTAGGATTGGAAATTAAAGGCGGGCATGGATTTGACCCATTTGGTGAAATAGTCATTGGCTAAAATGATGTACTTATGTCCACCAACCAAGCTGGGATTACACTCCATGAAATCAATGGCCCATTTGCAGAAAGGGTTGACAGTGATAACTAGATGGAGTGGAACAGGATGGGTTCTCACCTTTGGGGCAAAGAGTTGGAAATTGTGATAGTGTTCGAATTCTGTATTGCAATCGCTAAAGAGATTCGACCAAAATAGCTGGTGTGAATAATTTTTTGGGTGGTGGCCATATTGGAGAGGTGGAATCAGCAAGATTTGTTGTCGTATTCATTTAAGACCTGTTCATGCTCGTCGTGTGTGAGGAATCGACGTAAAATGTTTTCAATGCCTTGTCGATAAAGGACATCATCAATAAGGAGGTATCGAGACGCTTGATGGTGGATGAGACATCTATCATCATGATTGAGGTCAGATCCAAATTTTTGGTTACGCAAGTAAACTAAAATTTCCCCATACCATGGATCATTCGAGGAAATAGTAAACACATGTTCATCGGGAAAAGCAATTGTGAACAAAGGTGACATAGGAGAAGAGGGTAAGTCTATCATGAGTTTCTCCAAGGCCAATGCTTTGGTACTTTTGGGTGTGATGAATTCAAGGTCATACTCTTGAAGGATAACGATCCACTCGGTAATGTGGCCTTGGATGAGGCGGTGAATCAATAGACAAACCATAGGATTGGAATCTACCACAACTGTGGTGCGGCTCATAAGGATGTAATGGTGTAGCCTCTGAAGCAAAAAGACAATGGCCAGGGCCATTTTCTCTTCATGGGGATAATGTAGTGGTTGGCTAGATAAGGTCTGACTCATGTAGTAGATGAGATGCTCTTGGTGAGCATCATCTTCTTGTTCTAAAACGCCTGTGTGGCATGCTCATATTTTCAAGATAAAATTTTTTGTGAAATCGGGTGGCATAACAAGTGAGCGAGATTTAGTGGTTGTTTTAATGCATCAAATGTGGCTTGTGCCTGCTCATCCCAAACAAAAGGGATGGTGGTATGAGGAAAGAGAGATAATTCGTGTACCTTTATTGAATAATCCAGAAAAAACCATCAGAGGAAATTGGCCTTTCCTTGTAGGATTTGTAGTTGGCACAGGGTGCGAAGAGGTGGAAGGTCAAGAATGGATTGAACCTTCAAAGGATCCATAGTGATACCATTTTGGGAAACAATGAATCCCAACAAACGACCGACAATAATGAAAAACACACCCTTGAGATATGGTTCAGATGCAGGATGATTCGTAGGTTGTGGTTGAGGAATCATTTTTGCTAGAGAAACAATGCATAAATATGATATCAATACATTCGAGGGGGGTGGGGGAAGGGTCTGAAAAGTGGCAGTCATGGGAACATCACAATAAATACCGGGCCCTACAATAATAATTGATGGCATGGGTGTTAAATTTTCAGAATTTACTTCAATATGATCTAGGATCTTAACTAAGAGAACACATGTACAACAAATCTATAGCATATCAATCATGGACACAATAATGCAAGCACACAAAAGACACAGAGTTTACTTGGGGAAAACCATAAAGGTGAACAACCCCAATAACTTTCTCAGAGATAGATAGAGTAATGATACAACCAGAATACAAGAGATAGTCTTCTCCTAGCAGCAGAGCCTCCTCCTCCACAAGTGCGCCACTCTCCAAAGTGTGAGTGAGAGAATAGAATGTATAAAATGAGAGAGACACACTCTCTATTTATACACTAACTTGACTTGACCTTTACTCAATTAGGTCGGCCTCAACTTAACCACTTAACATAATGCTGACTGGGCCGACCCTCACTAGGGTGGTCTAATAACCCTTTGACCCACATGGCCGACCCCCAATAGGGTGGTCTAATAACCCTTTGACCCACATGACTTATACAGGGCCGACCCCAACAAGGTGGTCTAATAACCCATCAAGTATGAGTTACGACACTTACAATATAAATGACAACACTTCCATATACAATAATAATAACATCTCTATAGGAATACAACCACTTCCGTATAGAGGAATAATAACATCTCTATAGGAATACAATATACATATATGTGAAATACATTCCGAAGTTACATATACATCAACACTCCCTCTTAACTAGGAAGGTATTTCTCGACATAGGTCTTCTAGCACAAGTCTTCTTCTCTGGATCATCATCACTGGATAATCGTCATCGAGTCATCATCATCGTCAATGCTGCTGCTATCTCAATCAATCTCTGAATCTACTCATCATAGGAAGTTCTACAGAGCCAGTTCTTTTTCATACTGGATGTAGGCCCAACACCTGCAGGTCTTCATCTTCTGTGCGAACATTTTGATAGAGGTGGCCTCTCAGGACTAATTTAGTGTGCGGATGCAATACCAGAAAGAGTATCCCAGGAACATTTATGTGCCTAAGCATGACCAAAAAAATCTCCCAGGATTGATTACATGCATCTCCTCCACAATACCTTTAAAGAGCATCCCAGGAACATTTATGTGCTGCAGCACGACCGGCAAGATCTCTAAAGAGCATCCTAGGACTTATTACGAGCACACAACTCAACCTCTTGGATCTCCAGGACTGATTACATGTGGATAGACAAAACCTTTAAAGAGCATCCCAGGAACATTTATGTGCCCTAGAACGACCGGCAAGATCTCTAAAGAGCATCCCAGGACTAATTACGAGCACACAGCTCAACCTCTTGGATCTCTAGGACTGATTACATGTCTTCGTAGTAATACCTCATCCTAGGACTAATTACGAGCACACAGCTCAACCTATCAGATATCTGAGGACTGATTACATACTACATAGCAATACCAGAAAGAGTATCCCAGGAACATTTAACTGCCGCAACACTACCGGCAAGATCTCCGAGGACTGATTACATGTTATTTTCACAACCTGCCACATATCATCTCTGACCTCCAAGTATCAACCTAATACTCACGATCCCACGGATCATCATCACACAAAGCATCATTTTGATGCTCATGATCACACTGATCATCATCACTGTACCATCCTAATACATATCATCTATAGCAACATCCTAAAGCTCGTCATCATGATCATCCTAATCATACAATGCATCCACTTGATGCATACCAAGTATCTACCTGATACATATCATCATACATGATCCACCTGATGATACAGTGTATCCACTTGATACAAATACAAATACATGATCCACTTGATCATATCTGATACATATCAACATACATGATCTACCTGATCATACAATGTATCCACCTGATACATATATAGATACATGGTCCAAGCATCCAACATGATGCATATACAAAATACATACAAATGATACAACTGATCATATCCAGCATCCCACATGATGCGTACATACATATACATATAAATGAACCAACTGATCATATCCAGCATCATCCTCTTCAGATCATCTCATCTTCCACGAAGCACAACCCAGATGCACATCATCCACTACTTACACCACCGACATGGGAAAACACATCTACCACCATTCGGGGAAGGCTCCAGCCCTTACTTTTTCACCATGGGAGAACACATCTACCACCATGTGAAAAGTGGCTTAGCAATTATATCATGACCAAGGGAGAACACATCAACCATATCAGAAAATCTCATGTGCATGTGCATCTTTCGGACTCATCACTTCCCTTTGGAAGGAACCTCGATCTGAAGTGCACCAAGCCTCTCTCTGAAGTACTCAAACTCCACTTTGGCCAACGGCTTGGTCAATACATCTGCAACCTGCTCATCCATCACAACATACTCTACTTTGGTTGTATTTAGTGCTACGCAGGACTACTTCCTACTAAACCAAGAGATCAAACCTGATTCCATACTGAAGCAGCACCCATAAGTGCTCTTCCTATCTGTGGCCCTGCTTGCCCAATCTCAAAATATGCTTTACAGCAACCAGGTGAACATCTCTCGGATCTGCCAGGAACTAGCTCAATGTGTTCACCACAAAGAAAATATATGGTCTCGTGTTCATCAGGTACATGGAGGACCCAATCATCTGACGATACATCGTGACATCGACCGGATCAAATGAATCATCACATAGAAGATTCACGTTTGATGTCATAGGTGTGGCCATAGCCTTGTAGTCCATCATCCCGAACCTCTTCAGAATCTCTATTGCATACTTTCCTTTGTCCAAGGAAGATTCCATCTGTACTTTGCCACACCTCCATACCAAGAAAATAGTGCATCATCCCCAAGTCCTTCATCTCAAACTCGGCTGCAAGATTCTGCTGCGTGTTGGCAATCAATCTATCATCTCTTGTTACAAACAGGTCATCCACATACACTTCTTCTTCAACTACACCATTCAAGAAAGCTGTCTTGAAATCCATCTAGTGTATCTTCTATTTCATCACTTTTATATTTCTTTATGCTGCCATCTGGAACATGCTTGATCTTGATAGATCCATATGGAAGCCATAACAAACTTTCCTTCAGGTCTTGGGACTACATCCCAAACATCATTATTCATGATTGACGGATCATGGCATTCTTCCCATATTCTGGGAACCTCAATATCTTCAATAGATAATTTTGTTGCTGAACAAATGTTGTAGTTCTTCTTTTGTAGGTGATGGAATACGATCTTTCCTACACAACAAGTTAAATTGCATGATTAGAAAACATCTCATAGTTTTCAGAACAAATTCTTACACATAAAGAAATATGTCATACAGTCATGCAATTATCTTAGCCAATGCTTCAATACAACATTTATCCATATCCCGTAACTTTCTAGATGCCATCCAATCTCTACCAGAACATTGTTAAGAGTGTGCACAACTCCCAACATGTCAGCAAAGAGGTTTCATTCTAGATAAGTAGCAATGAAATGTTGTATAGTGCCATAGGCCACTTACCCATGCATATTAGTAGTATATTGTTCATCAATGCAACTATTCTAATATGCATAATACACAACCTAATTCTAGGAACATCTGTATATACATTATTGAACAGTATTTATTTAAACAATAAAATATGCAAGTAATGACAATTCAAATACTTATCTTTGTTTGTTTGTTGGGTTGACTCCCTCTCAGTATTTGCGTCTTTTCTGCAACTCCATTCTTATGTGGATTGTGAGAAGTGGTCAACTCCCTCTAAATATCTGCATCCTTGTAGAAACTACTGAAGTGTGCTCCTTTTCTTTCTTGCAGGAACAACTGGAGTGTGCTCCCTCTTGATCTTTGCTTCCTCGATTACCTGTCCTTGAACTTACATCCATCCTTAATCACTATGCATGCTTATTAGTATCATCATTGTGTTATCCTTGAGGTCTCATACATAATCACACATTTATTAGTATAATCTTAATACTATCAAAACACAATAATATTAAACATGTATATTCATGATCATTCACAGATAATAAACATTAGTATTTAAGGTTTCAGGGAAGTCTTCTTTTACTCATAGACATTCTTATTTGATCATAGGACTCTTTTGGTTAGTTGAATCATCAATCAAGATAAGAGATATAATATGCATAAAACCCATGATTATTCAAACCTGTACCTTCATGATTCTTCTGGTTAGTCATATCATCAATTATGGTAAGAAACATAATATGCATACAACCATGATTATTCAAACATATGACTTCATGAATAATCATTATCAACAACACAACAGTATAAGATCCTAACACAAGGTATGATTCTAGCTTGATATAGGAAAAACATACCTAGATTAGCATGCTAGCTAGTTATGTCTAACATACCCGCATAATGTCTTTTGGTTCTCTTCAGTGACATGTGCTAGTAACCTGCATGTCTCATAAGTTAACCATTGTAGAACCAAGTTATACATACCTCAAAATTAGATCTTCTATGTGATCCATGACAATGGATGAATCTTTGTCTTCATGTCACCATGAACATATGTTCTTGAACTAGAACATGATTTGACTTTCTTCATGTACCTTTTGTGTTAGCAAACAACATAAACCTCATACAACATCACAATGCATTAGTACAATCATAAGTGTCAAAACATTAATCAATGAATATCTTCTATTACGGTGATACGACAAGTCCAGTAATTAATCAATATTGTACTATAATGATGTGAAGACAAACATATGATAAACTTAACCATGAAACATACCTGTAAGCCATACCTGTCAAGATTGCTTGTAATCTTCTTATGGAATGCCTTAGCCTCATCTCCCTCTGAGACAGGAACTTCTTGACTTATGCAGGTGAACAATCCATATTCTTCTAGGATTAACCCAATCCACTTGATTTGCAAGAACTGGACCTGGAGCTGCATTAGGGTTTGTTAAAGAAACCCCAAAAATTCAAACTTTGAATTTCAAACTTCTGAAAGCATAGAAATATGCGCCTTGATGAGCTGATCAAGTTGGTATATTCAGAATTTGAAAACTGTAAAGTTTCACCCCTCGAAATTGCCTTTTAGATTTCTGGATTCACTAAGAGGACCCTGAATTAGGGTTTGAGTTTCCCGGAGCTTCACCCAACCAAAAAATTTGATTCAAAACTCTAAGCTTCGATTTTTCTGAGGAGCTTCCAGCCGTGGTCACAGATTTCCAAAATTCCAATTTTTGCAAAAGCCTTAATTTTCCATCTTTCCGATCAAAGTCCCGAATTGGGGTTTGATCAAGCCCGGCCTTCTGCCCAACCAAAAAATCTGATCTTGGTCTCTAAATTTCGATTTTTATGAGTAGCATCCAGCCTTGGTATCCGATTACAAAAATTCCAACTTTCTCCAAAGCCCTAAATTCCGGAAGCCATGAATGAAGGTACTCAAAAATAATTCTGTTTTGACAAAAATATGTACTTGATTGTTTCTTCTGTAACTCTGAACTTTTTGATCCATAGGGTCTCAAAAAATTTTCTTGAGATAGCCCGACCTGTTATATTTCCATCCCTACAGGTTTGATCTCAATTGGATTCTTTGAGAGAGATTTATGCCAAGTGTCGCAACGTGACTTGTTTATGGGATAATACATGTGAGCGAACTTGTACGGCATGCCACGTGTCACTGATTCAACTTCAGCCTCTGAAAACTTTTCCTGTCATAGTACAGTCTGTGTAATACCTGTCATGTTTTACAAAATTTCAGTTGGATCTTCCTAGCCCAAGTTATGACCTCTTTCCCAAGGTCACCTGATTTTGACTCAGATCTGGAAGAGGCAGAAACCCTTTATTGTATAGATCATAAATCACAAAGTACAACGAATTAGAGGTTGTCCTTTGTACACAAGGTACATGGGGATCTTATCATTGACCTATAAAATTTTTATTTCCGAAAACATTGCCAAAACGGATTTATAGAAAAAGTTCTATGATGACTTGTTTTTTCTATATCAAGCCCTAGCATCGTAAGTGCAACAAGTGTCATACATGCCATATCATGCCTTCTTTCAGGCTAGCTATGATACCACGTTAAATTTTCAGAATTTACTTCAATCTGATCTAGTATCTTAACTGAGAGAACAACATGTACAACAAATCTACAGCATATCAATCATGGACACAATAATGCAAGCACACAAAAGACACAAATTATACTTGGGGAAAACCATAAAGGTGAAAAACCCCAATAACTTGCTCAGAGATAGATAGAGCAATGATACAACCAGAATACAAGAGATAGTCTTCTCCTAGCAGCAGATCCTCCTCCTCCACAAGTGCACCACTCTCCAAAGTGTGAGTGAGAGAATAGAATGTATAAAATGAGAGAGACACACTCTCTATTTATACACTAACTTGACTTGACATTTACTCAATTAGGTCGGCCTCAACTTAACCACTTAACATAATGCTGATTGGGCCGACCCCCACTAGGGTGGTCTAATAACCCTTTGACCCACATGACCGACCCCCAATAGGGTGGTCTAATAACCCTTTGACCCACATGACTTATAGAGGGTCGACCCCAACAAGGTGGGCTAATAACCCATCAAGTATAAGTTACGACACTTACAATATAAATGACGACACTTCCATATAGAGGAATAATAACATCTCTATAGGAATACAACCACTTCCGTATAGAGGAATAATAACATCTCTATAGGAATACAATATGCATATATGTGAAATACATTCCAAAGTTACATATACATCAACAATCGGAACACCAGGGATACTATTGTCAACCACGGGGAGGAAATTTTCTAGAGTATCTAGCCCTTTGGGGTCATAGTAAGTCATTTGGTCAATTTTGATGACCTTCCCTTCATGAGGGAAATTCATGAGCTGAAATCCTGACGAGGCAATGAACTTCATTGCATACATGTATCTGTACTCAAGGAGGAGCATATAGTCAAACTAGGCATTAATGACTTCAATGTTGATGAGAATGGTTCTACCGACTAACTCAACAGGGACGTTCGGGAGAATTCCCTGAGGCTGGGTCACATGACATCATAAGCTCACAATGCTATCTTGAAGGGTTGCAACTCAGCAGCAGCAGGAGAGCTAGTGTGTCAGTTCATCTCAACAAAATACATGTTGATCCCCAGGTGGGGGATGAGCAGCAAGAATCTAGTGCATCAGGTGCATATTTTTTGTTAGTAACATTTTCAGTAATTTTTTACTATATAATGAATTGAATTTCAGTTGGAAGTTATAATATATATTTTTAGTGACATTTCTGTTTTGGTTTGGAGTGCAGGTGCCCCATCAGTGGGGTCATATGACGATGAGGTCGCACAGATCACTCTTGCTGATATCACTTCCCAGAGAGAGTGGGTGAACTCATGTGTGTGCACATTGAGGGAGGATTCTCCCACACAACGATCTTTATCCATGATGTTATCAGCAGATGATGAGATGTTGTCCCTCTAAAAGAGGGTGGGACCTCTTAGTGACATTTGGCGTCATTCATGCCAGAGGAGGAGACGGGATGTCATTGGGATCCACAAATGGGAGGATGTCAAAGTTGCCATAAGAGGGCATGACATGAAGGGTACTTTGTTCGACATCCCTCATGACCTCCCTTCCTGCCAACTGCTTAGACTCAGGGAGTTTAAGTTGGAGGCCGCTGCACCACGTCTATATGATAGATTCGTCGGAGTGTGGGGCATGTTCCCCCACCATGACCAGGTCCCATTGTACTTTGCAAAACATGTTTATGCAGAGTTGGTTTTGGATATGCACCAAGATTACACCAATACATGCTCCAAGTTCTATGGGGTTGGTAGGGGATGCTCCTACCAACGTCCTAGAGCTCGCAGAGACCCTGCCTTTGTGCCACCCCGTCCGAGGTTGGTACCATTTCCAGATAGGATGGTTATCAGGTCAGGGGATGTGGCACAATCATTCCAGCTTGCTGCAAAGACTAGACAAGACCTTGCAGAGTCGTTGTTCATTGCCATGGGAAGTGCTATTGTTGTTGCGCATGGAGAGGCATCTAGACCACCCCCTACACTTGCAGAGCTAGAGATAGAGTATGTCCCTAGTGACATGCTTAGGTGGTTGGATGGTGAGGCCCTACTGGGGTATGCTGAGTCAGCCAGAGATACATTCTTTGAGTTGTATCGTAGATGCATCGCTATAGGACAGGTGTACTTTTCTACAAATATGTATATATGTTCTTCAAGTTACATTATATTATATGTCACAAATTGAATGGTTAATAATACTAAAGGGAGTTGTATTCTATTGCTCCATGCAGGGAATCACATTCATGGATCAACTTTTTTCTACTGAGCCATCGATTGGTCCATCCGCTCGTCCCAACCCGTGAGCGGAAATAATCAAAGTAAGTTATAATTTATGTTCTAATTTAATTTGAGTTTATTATTTCCCAGTTTAAATCATTTATGTTTTATTTCTTAATTTTCTTAATTTTATGTTTTAGATCTTAAATTAAAATGAATTCCAAATTGTACAGGGCAAAGGAAAGGGCAGTTCTCTTGATGATAGACATGAGGATCACGAAGGTCTTGACCAGACGGGTTGATACACAAAGGTGAGTTTTAATTTATGTTCCAAATCATGTTATTTAATCACACTTAGTAATTTATTTGTGTACTTTATGTTTCAATTTTCAAATTATAACTTAAATTATGTTTTAGTCTTAATTTTTAATAAATCTAACTTATTACATCTAATGGCATATTACATAGGCATCGCTACAGTCGGGTGTCGATGCTGCCATGGCTTTCACATATGATTGGGATGCAGCTCGAGAACGTGGTCCTGATGAAGGGCCATCTACCCAGATTCCTACCCAGATGCCGGATATCACCATTGACTTGACAGAGATCGAGGCATTCATTCATAGTTTACCACCTCAGAGCCAGCATCGCCCTACTACACATGAACGCAACCACATGGTCGATCAAGAGCCTCGTGGGGGTAGTGGCCAATGAGTTGATGATCTATACATTTCCATGTTTTGGATATTTTCATATTTTATATATTTTCATGATTTGGATATGGATTTCTATCATTTTTACGTGGACTTTTATCATATATGTACTTTGGATATGGACTTTTGGATATTTTGTTACATATTTTGTATATTTTATCATATTGATGTCTTCACATGTGTATTTTGTATCTGATTTGAAATCAATCAAGTTTTTTATATTACATATGGATATAGCTATTACAGTTACAAATTTATGTTTTGTCGTTTCAAATGCAAATTTAATGTGCATTGATTGCAATATAAAAGTTCAATCTCGATGTGTAGTTACAATTTAGTTCAGTTTAAAATGCAAATTTTGACTACATTACGAAACATCTTCCAAAATTTAGAATTAAATACATACATTACAATTTAAAATTGAAATTACAATTCCAATTCAATTACAATATAAAATTTGAAATTTAATGTGTAATTTCAATTCCAATTCAATTACAATTTAAAAGCTCATTTTCAACTACATTACAATTGCATAAATAAAATCAAAATTTAAAATTAGAATATATTTGAAATAAAAAAATGAAATTACAATTACAGTATGTCGTATACACATTACAATTCAATTACAATTTACACATTCCAATTCAATTACAATTTAAAATTAAAATTTCAAATTTAATGTGTAATTTCAATTGAAAATTCAATGTGTTGTTCCGATTTAAAAGTTCAATTTCAATTACATTCTAATTGCATTTGAAATAAAAATTTTAAATTAGAATACTTTGTACAATCTAAAATTTAAATTTTACAATTTTACATTGTATAGATACATTTTAAATTCTCCATTACATTACAATTGTATTTGAAATCAAAATTTAAAATTAGAATACATTTGAAATTGAAAATTGAAATTATAATTGCATTATGTTCTCTACACCTTACAATTCAATTACAATTTCCACATTCCAATTCAATTACATGCAAAATTTAATGTGTAATTTCATTGAAAATTCAATGTGTTGTTGTATACAAGAATGTTTTTGTCCATTGAGAGTGTGAAATATCCCTTGAGACAAAATTCTCTAATTATAAGCAACCAATGATTGATTGATACCATTTTGGTATTATTTATGATAGATTTCTATCAAATTCAAAAATATTTGGTGTAATAACAAGTTCTATTGTATGTAGGTGATCGTTATGTTCTTTTCTTTTAAGTTTGTGCTCTAATCTAGATGAAAAGAAAAAAAACATCAAATCTTATTTAAAACATATGATGCTTACTATTATGTTTCTTCCTTTTATTTAGCAATCATTTGAAGGGTGGTGTTTGTGCTAATAACAATGGAGTATTATGCATCACCTCATTTTTTAATCCACACAGTCATTTAAGGTTTTAAGAAAGGAACAAATTGTTATGTCAAAGTCTTGCCAACTTCCATTATTACTTTTCCATGTCTATCAAAAACAAATGCATGTACAAGTTGTGTTTTGATTTGATGACTAAGGTTTTTTTATGCAATCAAGGCCATATAATACTAACTAAGTTCCCTCAAAGATATTCCATGCCTATGTGTGCAAAACCGCATGATAAAGATGGTTTTTGATGCATGCAATCCAAAAATTGAGAAGGTTTGATGGTTAGAATTTATAGTGAATGTTTGTGAGTTGTGCCAACAATGGGTATTGTTTGCATGAAAATATATTCAAGGATTGTGTAAGTGCCCTTTAGTTGAATTGCACCCTCTATCTCCTATGTTATATTCCATGTAGCACCAAGTGCCAATATTTTTATTAAATGGAATGAGGAGACACAAAAAAAATTGGTCCTAACTTTGATATGTTTAATAACAAAACTAATTGATTATTGTTGAATGATTTTTTTTTCAATACATTGGTATTTGATAATATTTTTATATAATTGATAATGGAATACAATGTAATTGATGGTGAAATACAATGAATGGATTGTAATGTATATAATTTTGCATTTGAAATCAAAATTTAAAATTAGAATACATTGTACAATTTACAATTTTACATTGTATAGATGTATTTTAAATTCTCAATTACATTACAATTGTATTTGAAATCAATATTTAAACTTAGAATGTACATTATAATTTAAAATTGAAATTTTACAATTACATTATATTTGTCTAACATTACAATTCAATTATGTGAAGAAGTGTATTCACATTGGAGCACCATGACCAAATTTTCACAAAAGCCTCCAATCTAGTATTTTCATTCTTGGCATTAAAGCATCTACAAAAATACATTTATAAAACAACCTCCACAAAAATCTCCAAAAAAATATTACACAAGACAACATGAAAACTATGTCAATGATGCAAGTGGCATACATGTACAACTCATTCATCTGGCAAATGGGTTATAGGAATGCAAGTCTCCATAATATGATCATGGTTAGCTTCTGTCATCTTCCATCTCTTTGGCTCACCTCTATTCACCTTGATTTCTAATAGATGTATTCGAGCTGCCACCACCAAATGACTATATTGACATGATATATATTCAGTCATAAAATCTTTGTAAATAATATGCACACCTTTTTTTTTTACTCTTTCAAAAAAGTGTCCCATTAGAACCATGTCTCTAGTTTGGTATGTGAAATCTCCATCTTGGTAGGGTCGCACCAACCTGCTTTTTATTTGTGTGCATCGAATCAAATAATATGCCACATTTTCTTCATTGTGGGGGGGTGCAATGACAACGAATACATCACCTGCAAGATACATTACAAATATTATTCAAATGTCCTACATGCATTTCTACAACATTTTTATAGGTGTAATATATAATGAACTAATTAACTGAATGAAGTCTCTTGTACCTTCCCTAACCATATCAGAAACTCGATCATGATCTAATGAGACCATTTCCTCTGCAGTGTGCATCTCTTTCCATGTTGGAATTGGATGTGGGCCCTTTGGATTAAGAGAGACATATTTCCATGGTTTCACATATACATCATTTTCACAATGATCAAGCCCGCATCCATTTGCATCAATGCAAAAATTGCAAAAACAAGCATACTTCCTCGTTTCAATGGAAATAATGTCACCCATGTCTTTACTCCGAACAAAATGTAATTACCTCGTACCAGGTATGGTCTCACAATACCACGGCATGGATCTATTCACATCTCCAAGGGAAACATCCTAAAAGAACCTACATGGAATTCAATTTGTCATATGTAAATTCCTATCGAGTATGTGTTCTTTTGTAAATGATGATATTGAATGTTATTAGATTATTTATTGAGTTTGGAGTTTATTACCTACACACCGGCCTTGCTTATTCATGACCTTGATGTCCCAAATGACGTGTGCACCAATCAACTACTTCCGTTGAGCATTTGAGTCAGGTTGCACCATGACTCATCTGGTACCTATGAAGTGATCATTTCACACATGCACCTACGCCATCATGTTCACCCTTTCCATGCCCTGTTTCAAAAAAGATCCAGGTGTGTCGAATTCTTGTCTCTTTGTGAAGGTGACTCAATCAATAAAATGAGAGTGCCGATTTGAATTGCCCTGCACACACATCTGACCAAATCCAGTGTTGAGAAAATGATACGCCTCTCTGCTTGAATGAATCATAAATCAACCCAAAGCAGTGTTGAACGAACAATGTGTCATGCTCACGATCATCACCAACATAAAAATGGTACTCCTTGATAACTTCATGTGACTGAGGAGTTCTATCCCTACCATCAATGCTTTCACGAGCATGTATGTACAAATGTATGAAGATAGACACCTAGTCAGAGTGATAGTACTCATTCGGTATCTCTCTCTAAGGAGCAAAAGTGTAGTTCTCCGCAAAGTCTAGCACTGATAAGATTGTGCTCGGCTCAAATACCTCACGAGAATGTATGAATTCTGAAGCTTGCCACCTGGAACTATGGGAGTGCTTTATGTATTTATAAATCTGACTTTGAAACTTCTCCATGAAATCTGAAACATTAATCTCATCCTCAAGCAAGTTGATCCTCTTAGATGGCACAAATGAAGAACATGCTGGATTCATGGAGACACACTCGTACATCTTCCACTTAACTGTGATATCTGACAATCCATGGTGTGTTGGATCGATAGGAAATTTCCTATGGAACAATGTCAAATCACTGCATTCATGGCATTTTCTCCCACCTACACACCTCTTATTGAAAAACACATGTTCAGGATTCCTGTTGCATAGTATCATACAAATAAATTCTCACACTGTGTGAGGAGCTAGTACATCGTTCCAGTGCCTTTTTCAAAAATCCAGAAATGTGTCATAGTATAGTTCAAATTCAATGTGGTACCAGAAGCAACAAGTGTCGCGAATCGTATTCGGTCTAATATACCACAGTTTCAATTTGCTGAACATGCTAAATGATATTTGAACACCAAGATTGGTTTCTTGGAATTCCTCATAAAGTTCAACTGCCGTCATCTCCATCATATGCTGACAGTGCTCCTGATAAATGCCTCTGGATAAACGTCATCGTAGGACATGCTTTCAATCTAGAATAGCACGATAATGGCTATCCCAAAAATCTATCACCTTCTCTCTAATGCTTGTTTCCATCTTGCATCGATAGGGTTCCCTACAAATAAGAGCCCAACAAGCAACTTCATCATTTTCATCTATCCGGACCCTGAATTTAGTATATGTGAGCAATGTTCTTTTTGAAACATTGAGCAATGATGCCATTGCTGATACCATTTGATTTCTTGAGGTGCTTTATACCACAATAGCCCTTGTAATTTCCCTATGAGCAGCTCGGGTATCATTGTTTCTTGATTTTTCAAACGAAGATAATGCAGTTCTTACATTTTCTATTGCATTCTCGCATGTCTTTTTTGTTTTAACATCTTGAAAACCAAACAACTTTGTGGCACATTTCAATTTTTTGTGTTTTATCAACCCATATAGGATTTGAGCTTGTGCCATCGTTGAATATTGTTCAAAATATGACTTGATTATGTTACTGGCATGCTCTCTAACTCTCCAACTAGGGATCGAGTTCCCAATCTCTTGTTGTGTAGAAAAAACTACACAATCCTCTCGAAAATTTCCACCCCTTCCAACCCCACTGCAACTCCCAATTATACTTTCAATGTGAGAGGGAAATGTGTCATGTGATAGCTAATCAGGATCATGAGGGGGAACAGGGTCATGTGATTCTTGATCACCATGATGTGATGTTTGACCATAATCTCTCCCTACACAACATGTAAATTAACAAATTGAAAATTGGTTACTTGAGAGTTGTGGACTGAGCTTTAAAATTGCTAGTAACTTGAAATTTGATGTGGAAATTGAAAAATTGAAAATTGCGTGTGAATTGAATTTTCCAACTAATACATTTAGCTTGAGAATTGTTCTAAGTAAAAATTGAAATTGCTAGTGACTTGAAATTTGAAATTGCTACTAAAGTTTGAAATTGCTTGTAACTTGAAATTGGTAGTAACTTGAAATTTGTTACATGTAAATTAACAAATTGAAAATTGCTAGTGACTTGAGAAAAATTCGGTACAAGTATTCAAAATACATTAAAACAAGAAAATTGTTTGTAACTTAATTTCAAAATAACTAAATATGTACATGTAACTTGAAATTGTACATTCAGTTTGAGATTTGCTTGTAAAGTTTGAAAATGAAGTATATATATTTAACTCAAGATAATTATTAATAACTTGATATACTTGTGCATTGAACTTTAAAATTGCTAGTGACTTGAATTTTGATGTAGAAATTGACAAATTGAAAATTGAGTGTGAATTCAATTTTTCAACTAATTATACATAACTATCAATTTAACTTGAAAATTATTTATTTAACTTGAAAATTGTTAAAAACAATTAACTATAAATTATATACCTACTATAGGGATAACTTATCCCTACATTAATGCATAGAAAAAATTGGTATATGAATTGGAAATACATTAACTATGAAAATATTTTGAAGTGTAAGTTGATTTGATTATAAACCTGAGAAATTTAAATAATTAGTCTCAACAAAAAACGCATTTCTCTCAAATTTACAACATTGCATCTATTAAAATCCTTATAGAAATTCACCCTCAAAGATTTTTGAAAATAGTCTCAACAAAAACCATAAAAAATACACATAATTATCTTGTTGATGTCATGTTATGTAAATAAAAGTACGTGATAGATGGAACCTTTAAATGGAATTTTTTTAAAGTAAACATTGTAATTTAGCTCTTTGAACATACATTTGTTTTCAAATATTCATAACTATTAAAATATTGCCAACCATCATAACTATGAAAATATTTTCAACCACCATAACTAGAAAAATATTCATTCGTTTGTTTTCGAATTGAATTTTCTAACTAATACATAACTATCATAATGTTCATTTCAAATAAAATGAGGGCAAGTTAAAATTAGACATGTTAATAGTTATTTCAATCAACAAATGTTGAAACTTGGAGCTCACATTGAGGATATACATTTATAATTTTTTAACAAATAACAAAACAAGAATTGAAATTACATTTAACTTGAAATTGTTAGTAACTTAGAAAATTGTAATTAGTTAAATATGTACATTTTAACTTCAAAATAGTGTCCAAGTGTACATTTAATTTGAAAATTATTCTAATAACATTAAAAATTGATAGTAACTTAGAAATTTGACAATAGTTTATATGCACATACATTTTGACTTGAAAATAGAATCCGAGTGTACATTTCATTTGAAAATTGTTGGTTAATCAAATTGAAAATTGTTAGCGACTTTGAAATAATTTGAAAATTGTTAATTGTTAGCAACTTTCAAATAATTTGGAAATTGTTAATTGTTAGTAACTTTGAAATAATTTGAAAATTGTTAGCAACTTTGAAATAATTTGAAAATAGTTAAAAATATGTACATATTAACATGAAAATAGAATCTAAATGTACATGTTTCATTTGAAAATTGTTCCAATAGCATTTGTTAGCCACTTGAAAATTGTTCATTTAACATAAAAATTGTTGCAAACTTTGAAATTTAAATAACAAATGGATGAAATAAATAAGAATTTATCATTGCAAATAAATATGAAACAAATTAAATTAAGAAATTTAGTTAAATTTATTGGAAAATTGTTACTAATTTTGTAAATTATGTAGCATGATATTTAAATTATGATAGCATGTAATTCAATAATTTGTCTTGGTTCTCCTCCATTGGAATTTGTTGCACCAAATGTGCATCTTCTTCTCTCAATCTTTCTCTGTGTTGTCTCATTCATTCTCTATTCCTCTCATGCTCTTCATTGTCATTTTGTTGTCTAGCATGTTTTTTTTGTCTTTTTCTTTGACTCCCCATCAATCTACAATGAAAACAAACAAAAAAAATTTCAAATTGTTATAACAAACAACAATATGTTAGTATGAAATATTGAAATATGTCTACAAAAAAATCTTATATGTCTATTGAGCTCTAATTCAACAATATCAAATTGACAAAACTCTAATTCAACATGAAAATGACAAAGATCTAATTGAAAATAAACTAGCAATGAGTTAAATTAGTGTTTTTGATTAATTGTTTGCTGAATATATAGAGGTTGGTTGATATTTTTATGAGGCAATGGTAGTTGGAAACATTAATTGTCCAACACCTTTCTCGGGTTCATTTTTATATTTTTTTTACACAGATGGACCCTCGATCGAGCTTATTTTACATACCCTCGATCGAGCAAATACCTCAATCGAGGGCTTGAACATACCTCAATCGAGGTCTTGTTCAACCCTCGATTGAGGTCTTGTTAAACCCTCGATCGAGGTATTTTAAATACCTTGATCGAGCAAATAGCTCGATCGAGGGATTAAAAAATAGGCCGAGAGCCCTTTTCACTGCAGAATGAAAGTTTTGTCTACCTTCCAGAGGGTTAAACCATGTCATTAAATGCAGATCAATGGGAGGACTTGATACCATTGGATTCGTCAATGAATCCTCTATCCAAATACATAAAATTTACGAATTTTTATCTTCGTATGTCTTTTTTTTAATTTCTACTAAAACTTGCCCTAAAAAACCTTGCTGACAACTTCAATTGAACTCAAAGATAAATCCACAACATTCAAAATACACATCCAAAAAATTTGAAAAAATACACAAGCACTAGATAAATGCATCGTCTCAAAAATGGTATTTTTAGTTTTGCAAATTATGTAAACAATCAAAAGATTTCGTGCACACACACATGTGTGTGTGCAAAATGGGACTAAAATATTCATCGGTCAGTTTCGAAAAATAGTAATAAATATAATTTTTTGAGAAAAACTAAAAGAAAAATATGTAAGCACTGGTGCATTCTGTCTAGATCATGTTCACATATTTCATTTTTTAAAATTATTACTTTAACATTAAACTATCGTGCACACACACACAAACTACTTGTTAATTGCTTTTCAAATTGTTAAGTACACATGTTTCATTAAATGAAAATTCGACAAGATAAATGACATTGCTATATTTCCAAAAAAATATCATTGGAAAGCCAACATAATTCTCTACATTTCATTTTTGAACCGCATGTAAAAATTCATTTGGAAAATATGATTTTCGAGGGCTTCAATTTAATACATGGGTAAAATTTCCATTCTTCACTGTCATATTTGGCCAAAAAGAGTTACCTGTCTTCATGGAATCACCCCACAGATAACTGCATTGATGGAGAAGTTGTTGAAGAAGGAAGTTTAGTTCATATGGAATGCAGAATGTGAGCAAGGCCTAGACACACTAAAGAAGAAAATGGTAACTGTGCCTATTCTTGTTTTTCCAGATTGGGACAAGCAATTCCATGTACATGTTGATGCTTTGTCCATTGCAATTGGTGTGGTGCTAGCACACCCAGGAGAGGGAGGCATTGACCATCCCATTGCATTCTCGAGTAGGAAACTCTCACCAGCTGAAAATAATTATACAACCAAAGAAAGAGAAGGTCTAGCTATGGTGTATGCACTACCGAAATTTAGACACTATCTGCTCAGTGCGCACTTCTCAATGTTTATTGACCATTCCGCTTTAAAGTATCTGGTCAATAAACCAGTTGTTAGCACTCAAATTGTGCTAAGTTCTATGGCAGATTTCATGGGAATGAAGGTGCTTCATGGTTGTCAAAATCCCTGAAGGGAGAACCAGCTCTCAGACCATATCCCCACGAACAGAGGAATCAGAGTTAAACATAAAGAGAATCGGTTCAAGGAATAGAAGATTCAGGGAAGATCCAGAGGTCCATGATGATCAGAAGACTAATGATGGGCCAATGCGCCAGAAACAAATGAAAATATGTATGGATGGTTCAGATCAAACGCCCCGAATATTTGACGTCCCCAAGCGTACGACGCAAATGAAGTTGTGGGCGATCTAACACATGGGTGGGCATGAGCCGGCGGGCGAGTTCTTAAAGCAATCGATGGAAAATATCAACGGGAGGAAAGATCTATGGTGTACAGCGACTGCACTGATCTAACTTGCGTGAATAATGTTATGTTTAAAATCGCCACAGTCGGAGTAAGCATCGTGCATCTGTCAACGGTGCAGATCTACTGGAGGCAAATCAATAGCCTAAGATGACCGCACTAATTTTTCTTGTAGGTAAGTTAACCGCATCTCAAATCATTGTGGTCGGTAAAGTTAAGGCCATCATATGGTCAGGATTTGAGCAAGAAAGGAGATCAACTGCTGAAGTATTTCGAAGATCTAAATGGATATTGAAGTCGTGTACAATTTGATTGCGAGCCATGGGAGATCGGAAAGTAGATCTATGGCGGAGAAAGGCCGACCAGGAGGGACAGCTGATGTGGCTTCACCACCGTCACACCTGGAGGGGTGATATGGTGTTTAGCATTATAAAAACTGGGTATGTACAAAAGACTTGAACTCCACCTATATTGGATGCGTTGGAAAGCGAAAGAACCTGATCCCGCAAAGCAGACCAACCGACCTGAAGCTCAGGAATATTGTCCAGGTGTCGGATCACTAGGTTGTTTTGTTTTTCTCTTTTCCCGTGAAGTTGTTTGAATGGCTGATGTAAGAGATTCCCTTGGTACCAAATCTCCAATCGCTATTCCCTGGTTGGAAGACAAGGATGGTGACATTTGTGACACCATATTGATCAACATCTCCATAGATATGGCCAAGGAGAGGCTGGAGGTTATAAGAGGCAGAAGAATAGACGTCCATAAGGTCTACCAGTCCTTCTTTCATCTATTCACCACCACCCAGACCCCAAGTTTCCCTAAATTCATTGAGTGGTGTGCCACAAATTATTCCTAAGAACAGAGAGCGCTCCTAGACGCCTCAGGCTCTAAGACCCTCTGCTCGATGAAAGCCCCGATTGTTAGAAAGGCCTTAGCCATTCCCCATGAATTCGGTCAGAAATCCCTAGGGTATCGAATGGAGGACCTGGTTCAATCATTTTTCCTAGCCTCAGACGAACTCAAATAGAGCTTTTACAATGATGCCCTATTACCAAATGCATCCTTCCCAGGTTCAGTTTTCCCTAACGCAGCCAGTTTGTTCAGAGATGAGTCTAAATGGATAATCTCCGTGATATCCCACTTTTTAGGGTTAGATAGTGACCAGTACGTTCCATAAACATTGATCAGTCTGATGTTCATCTTAAGTACCTGTCCAGTAGAACAAACAAACCCAGATTCATTTGTCCAGGCTGCATGTCTAAGGTTTGATGATGCCCTGGCTGAAAATATTCACTCCCAGTTAGTTGAGTTCCCTAAGACAAGGACCTTTAGATTCTAGTCTTATTTACTAAAGATGTTCTTAATAGCAGTTGAAGACAACCTATAGGTACCTGGGCTGAAATTTACAAGAGAGATGTATTCAGATTACATACTTTTCATGAATAACTTGATGGCATGGGTTTATCACATCTTTTTCTAGGAGAATTTGCCTAGAGTACTCCTAGAAATGAAGGATTTTCTACAGCCCCCTATGGAAAAAGGGATTGGGGACTGGTTTTTGCTAAAACAGGGAACTGTAATTAGAGTATATGGATTTTCACAGCCACCATATGTACTCCTTGCATTTTCGACATCCAGGTTGTTCCATTTGGAGTTCATAAGGAAGAAACTGACAGCTGGATGTGTACATTTTATAGATATCAAGAAGTTATCTGACTTAGCTTTCCCCTAGACAGTAGGTTCTTTTGTAATCAAACACAAAACATCCCTCTCAGGAATTGAAAGGATGATGATAGACCTAGGACTCCCTTCCCAGGCTGCAATGAACTATCATCCACATTAGATAATCTCATAAAGAAGGAAGGCAGCTGACAGAAAGGGATATGAGGATTTTGAGATGGATGGAATGACTGAGAGTGCTAATTGGTTAGAATATATTGATTAAGGACCAATGGACATTAATGCTTCGGAGGACTCTCAAACTCTGAGATTCCTTTTTCAAGGAGGCACACCTTCACCAAGCAGATCACCTGGTAAAGCTCATACGGGGCCCACAGACTTTTCTCTTGACAATATTCCATAAAAAACTATTACTTCAGGGGTTATTAGCCCTATGGAGGTAGATAGTGACTCTGAAAGAGCTGCAAAGAGGCAAAAGGTGGAAGGTGATGATCAACAAATTGTGAAAATACAAGAAGAGAAAACTAAGAAAAAGCAGGTCAAGTTTCTCATGCCTTATTATGAAGTAAAAGAGCATGTATTTGGAAAACCATCCAAAGGACCTACAAGATAAAGTATCAGTATGGCCCAGCTGTTGGAAGAATATGATGAAAATGCTGATAACATAGCACCAGAAGCTAAGCTGTATTCTTAGGTAAGGAGGATATCCAAGAAAGAAGTGGCCTTGGTTACTAGCTGAAATCTGGCCCAGAACACATTGAGCCTGGCCATGGCCACCAACATAAAAGCTATAGAGGTAAAGTTTAACCTGGAAGACATCCCTATCCCTAATATAATCAATCTACACAAAGAGACAGGGGAAGTCATCTATAATAGGTTGTTCAAGCTTGCAATAGAACTATCAAAAGTGCAGACAAATAAGTCCAGAGTCCAAAAACAATTGGGGCTCGAGAAAGCAGAAAATAAGTCTCTGAAAGCGTAGGAAAAGAAACATCAAACACAGCTGCTGGAAAATGAGACCGAAGAGCATAAAAAGAAAAACATTCAGGAATTGTTGAATGAAAAATATCAAGAGATCCTGTCATTAAAAAAGTATCTAAATATCCCCACCACTCAGTTGGAAAATAGTTCTGAAATAACAGAGCTGGAAGAAGAGAAGGAAAAGTTGAAAGGGGAGTTGTTAGACTGTAAAGCCAAATTGGTGGAGTTTGGAGATAGGGAAAAGAAGCTGAAGTTTGACATGACCTATGTGGTGGCCAGTGCAAACTCATGGAAATGCTAGTTTGAAGAATTGCACAGGAAAGTGAAGAAAAAGGAAAAGG
Source organism: Larix kaempferi (assembly GCA_027924585.1). Lineage (NCBI taxonomy): Eukaryota > Viridiplantae > Streptophyta > Pinopsida > Pinales > Pinaceae > Larix > Larix kaempferi. Next base: position 42,195,174 of record BSBM01000493.1, read on the forward strand.
AAATAGAACAAGAGGCCTGATCCTCCATTGCAGTTGGAGATTTTTCCTTGATAGGGCAGATAGTTAATTCCATCTTGGAGGATACTGAGGTGATCCGATTAAAGAAGCAAGTTGCTAATCTTCAAACTTTGAAGGATATTGCAGAAGGCCAAAAGGAGGCTTGGGAAATCAAGTACCGGGAGATGCAGTCAGAGCTTGATAGTTTGAAGGAATAGGTGATAGGGCAGAAGGTGTTACCGGAAGCCAGGAAAAACATATGGGATGATATCATAAGACAGGCTGATGATCTAAGGCCCTACCTAAATTTTATAATGGATAAATGAATAATGGTGAAATTGGCCCAACAAGGTGTAATAGTAGTGAAGGAGAGATTGAACAAAAAGCCTTTGGAGCATGCCTAGAATGTAGTTGAGTTCTTGGGTGGCCTTTTAGAGGAACAAGATACATCTACAAACATCTAGGACAGGGTATCCATAATCATAGGAGCTAAGAAGATAATTAATAGATATCAGCAAATGCAAGTTGTCCAATCAGGGATAGATATCATATCGAAGCAGGAACAACTCTTTAAAGAAGCCTTTGATCCTCTGTTCAAAAAGGGCCTGCCTACCTTCTGGGGTGAGAATGAAGTCATGCTTACAAGAGATGAATACAAGTCTAAGTTGTGGGACTGCAGGATGAATGAACAGGACTTCATCGGCATAAATATGCCCTTAACATGCGGCACAGTGGTTGAAACACTGAAAGGTGACTTCGAGCTAGCAACAACTTTTAGAGAATCCAGAACTCTTCATGTTGGCTATTCGTACACTGAACACACTGAGCTGACGATATTACTCAAAGAGCTTGCCTCCAAGTATTTACCCTTGCTCGAGCAATGGAAGATGGTAGAGAAATATGGGAAAGAAAAGTTAAATATAGGAGCGTGAGAGGATGCAGTGAAGTCAGAAAGCAGCCAGCATGGACGCATCCAGGATTTGATGAGCAGTGAAAGCAATTCAGCTGAAAGCAACTACATAACTGCAATATTTGTATTTTGTATTTTGTTTAAAAGTAATTTGGCCATGTAATGAAATAGCCACACAAGTGTAAATGGAAGTTAAGCCTGCCTCGTAGATATTTTGTTTTGTAATAGCGACATCAAACAATGCCTCAATTTGGCTGTTAGATAGGTGTCATATGGTTGTAACTGTTTTTTGTTCAGAAGGAGCCGAGCCTAGAGCTCGAAGACATCTATAAATACATTTGTAATCGAAGGCACAAGGGTTGAAAATCTTATTTGAAAGCTTTTGGTATTTTGAGGATTAGTCTGTAAGATATTTTTGAGTTGTTTTAATAAAGTTTGCAGAGCCAAATCCTGCGTTTTGACAAGGATTCCTATGTAATTGGTTTGGTAGTCTGTATTTTCCTTTTTCCCACGTGAAATTGTGATTCTCTCTTTGTTATTCCATTTTGTGTTATTTCTTTCATTCTTGGATCAGGGTAATGGTTAAGTGGAGTTCATAGAAGTTATGCTCTGCGTATCTTTTTCCAAGTATTTCACCAACATATTCTACTAATGTTGATGTAGGATTCATCGTGGTATGCCTTACATTGACGGACTGTTTCTTTCCTCTTTTGTTCCACAAATAAAATCTCTTTGACTACTAGCTGCTTGTTGGCTTGCCCTTGTAAATGCATTTGCAGAACCTTTGTGAATGATGTTTTTTGAGTTTGTTAAATGTGACTCCATTGCCCAAACAAAATTCATATGTTTTCAACCAAACAATGTAGCTTGAATAATTTTTGTTCCAAACAGAAATCTGATCTTCTGTATAGTTGTTGTAATTGAATATCTTAGCTGTGAATGCTGGTGTTTATTTTTTCAGTATTGAAAATCTTGATTATTCCAGTTTGTCTGTGTTGGGTCAGTAGCACAGGCCAAAGATTGGTTAGTGGTTACCCAGAATTACCCTCTTTCAGCCTTGGGGGTCAATTTCGGTGTTAACACTAGTGTTAGGGGGGCGAATATGCAAATGGCTATTACTCTTCCAAGAGTATGATTTTGAAATTGTGGTTAAGCCAAACAGATTGAACCTAGGACCTGACCATCTCTCAAGGATCGAGTCAGGCGAAGAACCCACCAATTTTGAAGACAATCTGCTTGACGCGCAGTTATTTTCCATATAAGTTGTTGATGATTATTACAAGGATATTGTAGACTTTTTGACTACGAGATTGGCACCTACAGAGTTCACTACATAGACGAAGAAGCAGCTAGTAGTCATACCATCAGAATTCACTATAATTGCAGGAAAATTATACAAGTTGGGACCAGATGAAGTGTTTCCCAGATGTGTGCTGGAGCACGAGAAGCTATTTATATTGGCTGATTCATATCTAGGTGTATCGGGAGGTCACTACATAGGAAGAGCTACTGCACAGAAGATATTGAGGGTAGGGCTATGGTGGCCTACAATTCATAAAGATTCAAACGAACATTGCCATAGTTGCGATTTCTGTCAGAGAACAGGAAAGGCATCGCGAAGAGATGAAATGTTGTTAAAACCATGGTTGACACTACAAGCATTTGAAAAATGGGATATTGATTTCGTGGGACCTATTAACACACTAGGAAAGAGGACTGGTGTGAGATACATTATCACCGTGACTGATTATCTCACCAGATGGGCAGAGGCTAAACCAGTAAAAGACTGTAGCGCAGCCACTGCCGTGCAGTTCATCTTCGAGAACATCATTACCATATTTGGATGCCCAAAAATTTTAATGAGTGATCAATGGACACACTTTTTGAACAAAACTATTGAATCCCTTACTGAAGAGTACACCGTACCATCCTCAGCCCAATGGAACTGTTGAAGCTTTCAACAAGGTATTGGAGAATGCGCTAACAATGGTATGCAATGTAAACAAGGATGATTGGGATCTACACATTCCAGCTGTGTTATGGGCATACAGGACCACTTGCAAGAAGTTAACATGCCATACACCTTTCAGATTGGCCTATGGACAGGAAGCTATGATGGCTATGGAGTATATTGTACATAGATTAAGGATAGCTACATGCACAGGCATGGAAGATCAAGAGACAATAGAAGAAAGGCTTCTACACTTGGTGGGATTAGAGGAAGATTGCTTCATTGCAGGCTTCCACCATCAAGTGAAAAAAGACAGAGAAAAAGCATGGCACGATCGCCATATCAAGAAGAAGTCCTTTCAGTTAGGTGACCTTGTCCTCCTATATGATAGCAAGTTTATGAAATTTCCTGGTAAATTTAAAATGCATTGGCTTGGCCCATAAACTGTTATACATGTTACTAATGGCGGCGGAGTTCAATTAGCCACGTTAGCTGGAAATAACATACCGGGTTTGGTGAATGGAAGTAGACTAAAACACTATCGCCATAGTCCTACTTCGTAGAACCCTTAGTGATTAGAAGAGAAGGAAATTTCTAAGTGTCAAGTACAGTTGAAATTGGGCACTAGAAATTCAAAAGAGTCTATAGACAGTTTTGGTTCGATATGCAAAGTTTGAGGGAAAGAATGCATCGACCGTGTAGCACTAGTTGAGAAGTAAAGCTGCACATGAAAGAAAAAGAAAAAAAAATGAAAAGAAAAGAAGAACCATGCAATACGAAGCTCAAAATTTAGATGTGCAGATCAAATAGACCAAGAAAGAGGTAGAGTTCAGAACAAAGATGCTGGACACCGCGAAGTAACCACGCCGGAGTAGTGACAACCCACTGTGCAGCTCGACGTAATGTTCCAAGAAACTAGCCGTTTTAATGTCGATCACTTATTTAGCAGTTATACAATGATTTTTCTAACGACCGCTTGGGCATTTAATGCAAAAATAGCCATTCTGAAGGAGTTAATGAAGGAAACGATCACCCGAATCCTCAGTGGATTTGGCCAATGGGCATGCCATTAAATGCTTATCTAGCCTTTGATGGGAGAAGGTAAGCCTAACTGTGCCTATAAATACCGCTAAGTTTGGACTCACGGGAATTACCAAAACTCTATTTTTTTTTGGAAGCCATAGATTGAATCTGTTTACTGAGAATGCTAAGTTATCCTGTGAGTCTGTAGAAGAAAGTCTAATGTATCTCTGACAAAGCTACAATCGAGCAAGAGTTCACAGTCGAGCAGGTCATGAGGGTGTTTAAGAAAATGGGCCTTGAAGGGTTGATGAGAACCCCTACTAAGAAGGTTGTTACAGAACAAGGTCAAGGTTCACATTATTCGTCATGACACTCTACACAAATGCAAGACAATGGTAAGGAACCCACAGTGGAGAAGACAAAACTGAAGATAATGAGCTCCAAGTTGCCAGAAGGTCCGCTTGGTGATAAATAAATCTCTTTAGTTTGACCTCGGAGTACGTCTCTCTGTGTCCATAGGATGCATCGACCCTAAGGCTCACCAGGAATGCTAAGTAGGAAATCCCGCTTCTGCCCATATCTAAAAATGTGAAACTAGAAGCAAATATGTTGGGTAAGATTGCAGATTGTAAGTTCCAAGATTACGACTTGCTGCAACAACAGAAGGATCCAGACGAGCCGAAGTACCCACAATTTCAGCCAGATAGATATATGTGCTAGAAGATGGACGTGAAGAACAACCCGTTGTTGGTTGTGCAGAACTGGATATTTGAAGTCGTCGAATCAGGGTTGTTGAACCTATTGCGGCTCCCGCACTTCGACCGGAGCCCAGAACTTAATGTGGTGGTGTGCACACTCATATAGAGCACACACCAAGGCTACCTTTGGTTGGATAGGAACGTTGACCTAAACAAATACTTCATCCATCGGATCATAGGTCTAAGCAAGCGGGGCAAATACCCTAAGAAGTTCTTTGTCGGAAAAACAAGAGATAAGGAGATTGCCGCGTAGATGAAAGAAACTGACAGCATACCCAAAGGAAAAAGAGGGTTCATCATGGATGATATAGCTGATGATGCTACGCAGTTCATAACACAACTACTATCAGGAAAAATTTTGCAGAAGGAAAAGCTAACAGAAGTCCTAGCCAATGCAGTGCTCCTTGGGGCGAAGGCAGTGCAGGGTGGAAGATTCAATTTGTGCCAATATTTACTAAACGAGTTTCCGTAGGATGTCTGCAAAACTCAGGTCCATGGGGTTGTTTTTCATTATAGCTGGTTGATGGTATTGATTGTGTTTGTAGGCTGGAAGGACCCAAGGCACTCTGTTAGACTTACCTCTTTTAGCAATGGCTGTCAAGGAGCCAGGTATGCGAACCTCTGGGTGAATATGATGCCGGAACAACAGTGCACATCGAATGAATTTTTGTACACATACTACGAGCACTTGTGCAATGTCATTGTTCGCACGCTGCGCATATAAAAAAAGGTAACATCTAAATATATTTGCACCTTAAATTAGTACGCTAACATGCATTCTATCGACATGTCAGCAAAGGCACAGAAAAATAACCAAGAATTGTTCCAAGGGAACTATCACTATGGATGAAGCAGATATCGACCTTATTATGAAGGAATGGGTGGATGAATGGAAGGTCGAAGGACCTATGATTGTCGACAGTGACTTCGAATAAAGTAATCCAATTCGAACAACAATTTTCAAAGAGTCACCATCAGGAAAAAGGAAGGAGCCTGGAAGCTCAGTACCAGAGAAAGTACAGAAAAAGAAGCAGAAGGTTTCAAAGGGCCAATTGAATGCGAAGCTGCTTGATTACAATTATCAGATGATCGCATCCACAGTCAACATGCATCTAGAAGATGTGTTGAACCTCAAAGACAGTAAGGATAAGAAGATTCAATCAAGATTGCAACAAAATCTAACTACAATGTAAGGGATAATAGCAAAGTTTGAGCAAGTCCAACGGGACCTGCCTTTGCCACGAGAATCAGAATCGGAAGGAAGGTCAGGGGACACTTCACAGCCAAAGAAAACACCTCTATCCCTGACCTTGCCACCAAAATAGCGCATAGTCCACATTAACCCACTCGGTGTCATTATACTGTGTGACGAAGCAGCTACGGGCACGTAGAGCATAGAGCATGTGGACATTGACATCGTGATGTTGCCACTAGAGGGCCTACACAATCTGCATTTCCAGGTTGTCGAAGAGATCCATGATATAAATGTGGTCACTTTGGACCAACACAATAAATTGCAAGAAAATTATAACCAGATGCAGGAAGCAAGTTAAAATAGAGACAAGGCACTTGAAAGTGAATAGGACCAGCGAAGAAGAATAGAGCAGACTGTCGCTATAGTCTACGCGGATATACCAGAATGCAATGAGCAGCCAGAGCTCGCGAATACTATCCTTAAGATTGGTTCAGTAATTAGTGATATTAAGATTGGAATGAAAGACATGGAGACTAATTATCAAGCAAATATTTCTGCCTTGGAAGCATAGAATTAACCGAAGACACCACCAGATTTGGCAGAGCTCAGAGCAGCTAAAGTGAAAGCTACCATAGAGACCATATCCGGCGAAGTAGAAAAGTGTCAACACTTGCTAGACGAAGCTATGAGAGAGTTTACTACAATGCAAGAGGACCCTAAGCTACTGTAGGTCCAAACCAGTTTGCAAGAAAAGCAGGCAGCGTTAGATGCTCTGAACGTAGAGATGAAGACCCTACTACCAATAGACAGACTCTGCAGATTTCCAGAAGTCAAAAAAATAAAAAGACAACTTCAAGTGTTAAGAGAATAGGAGGTTGAAGCTGGAGATAAGTCATAGCCCCTATAGGAGGAAGCCCATTAACTAACATAGAAGATTGAAGAAAAACTGAGAGAACTCCACGATGTGCAGGAATCAATGCAAGAGAAAACTCAAGACAACCTAACACTAGACGTGTTGGAAACCATCAAAGTAATTGAACATGATGCCAAGGATATGGTTTCTAAGATGAGCGCAACATATCAAGAGTTCACTGCTAAAATAGCTCTGTAGGAGGAAGAGAAGCTCATGGAACCAGAAGTGGAAAGTGGCTCAGGGATGAGCCACAAGTAAGTGTTAGGGGCCTGTTGGGCCTAGCCCAAGTAAGGAATTTTTGTGCAAGACAATTTTGGAGCTGCGAAGTCACAACGCAGCTCAGAAGAAGACAATTTTGGGGAGATGCGAAGTTGAGCGCAGCATAGAATCAAAAGGTAAGAACTGCATGGCTAAGTGCCAACTCCGCGAAGTGATGGCACTGCGTAGTGTGAGCAGAGCACCTAATTTGGGCAAAGATCGAGTGGAGGAAAGAGACCTGTTTTGGGTATGGAGCAATGTGAGGTTAGGTGAAAGCGACCAATCAATAAGAGTGGCAGAAAATTGTTAGAAGCTAATCCATAGAGCCGACAGTGATAGGAAGGCCAAAGCGATGGAAAGTGACACACCGCAATGCATTGTAACCATTTCAGAAAGGATGCGGCTATCAGGAGGGCGTGTGGGATGCGAGTGGTCCAGCAGAATGGCCAGAAGCCTATGGAGAAGTTGTCTACTGCTACAGGCTCAGTCGACGCAGTTACATTGTTGTTTGTTATAATTTGGAAGTTCACAAGGGTTGTAGGCTATTATGCTATCGAATGCGTCTTTTTACACTAAGTAAGATCTATCGAAGTTGGAAGGAGGTGCATACCTCTATGGTGATGTCTTATTGTTGGAGAACCATTCCACATCACGCAGTCCCTCGATGCACGATAGTCTAAGTGTTAACCCCAAAGAAGGTGAACTTCGTGCAGTCCCCAATTCGTAGTGTGAGTCCTGTAGCTCATTGCTCACCAGCATTATTGAAGTGCTCATCACCTGGTTCTGGAAACCTGATAACAAAGCCCCCGCATTACTTCTCCTGGGGTGAGACCTCAGTCTGTTCGTAGGCTGTTTCCGAAAGGGCTAGTGAAATGGGGTTTTGTTTGTTCCTAGAACCGTGCAGAACCTCGCTCTTTCTAGAAAACCTCAAGAATAGTATAAGCAACCAACAAATGGTTCCATTGCCGCGCTTGAGCTGGTGATGAGTACCCGTACTAAAAATTGGCTTCCAGAAAATAAAGAGATTAAGATCTAGTTGGACAAGATAGAAATAGATTTTGCAGAAAAGGAGAATACACATCCATGTCTCTCTGACATAGACTCGTTAAATAAATACCTATGAAAGGATATTCATGAAATTTTATAGGAAAGATTTGGAAATGAGTTGCACGAGTGGTTATCAAGACTCATAGAGCAAAAGAACTGTTTCCAAGAAGGAGCACCTACCAAGTGGACCCCGAAGCTTATTCATAGGCTTAAAGAAATACATAGTCCACTCTCGCGAGCAGTCGACTTTTGGGTTGACAGTATACTAGAAGGCTTCATTACAGAATTTGCTATGGACACCCTGAAGTCCTACAGCGCAACAGAAGCATATTTCTTCAAAGAATTTAGAGGTAAGTATCTGAACAATCTGAGTTTATATATTAAATTGCTTTTAGCTGAGAAATGAATTTTAAGAATATAGTAATATTACTAGAATTTTTTGAATCTGTAATGGTCAATAGCATATATAGTGACTCTAATGAAGATACACACAATTTGAGAAGTGGGAAAAGATATAAGTTTAATACCGAGAAGAGTGAACTCCGTGTAGACACTAAGTTAGAAGCTGATCCTGATAGCCAGACAACACCTCCATCAGCTACCTATCAGCGTCTGACTCCGTAGAACCCCCTAGTTGAAAATACCATGCCTCCTATTGTGATAATCTCTAGGGATCTAGAAACTATAACAAACTCACAATCTAAATCTCAAGATTATTTGCAAAGAAAAATAACCATGCATTCAATAATCACTCATAAACACATAATAATGGACAATGTCAATATCATACAATGAATAATGAATGTAGAGAAATTGTTACAATAATCAATGATGAGGCATCATATAGGATTCGAATTAGCCAAGTAGGGCATTCGAATCTGAGCTCAAAGTCTAGCATGAATAACTATGGAGATATCATCCCATCGGTACTATCAGTCATGACTTGTGAGAGTAATTCAAGTGTGACCAACTGAGTCTAACATAACCATCTAGCCATAAATCAGGGAATGGAGACTCCAAGGTGGGTGCATGAGGCTGTCTAACTCAAAGTCTATCTTGGATAACAATGAATACATCATCCAGTCAGTAGTATCAGTCATAAATGGTAATAGTCAGTCAAGTGTGTCTAACTAATTCTAACAGAACCATCTAGGTATAAATCAAGGAATGGAGACTCCAAGGAGGGTGCATGAGGCTTTCAAATAGTCAAGTGGAACTCCAGAACTAGCTAACTAGAAGCTACAAGCAGTCAGTATGAGCCATGAGTGGAAGAACTACTCAATCAATGCACTAACTGAATGATATCTCCCGGTAGGTGAGATAAGGTGCCCTAACTGAGTGATAACTGGTGGTAGGTGAGGAAATGTTCTCTAACTGGCAGTGGTAGGTGAGAAGGGTGCACTTGCTAAACAGATAACTCAAGGAGGGCGCATTAGGTAGGTAGGAGGCCAAATGAGGGCTAAAGATAGGCTCTGGATAGATAGAAGCAAGTTCTAGGTCTTGGGGAGACAACCATGATGATGACTGGATGCATGTAGTGGCATGCAAATGCATGTAGCATGCAGTTTTGCATGCAAGCATGCAAAATAAAAAAAAGATGGTGTGAATATTCCAACACCCCCCGTCAAGCTATACTTTGAGGAAATAACTAAAAATAAAAAATAGGGCCCTAGTGACTAAGACCAAAGGTCACACCATACAATCAATGTAAACAACTAAATGAGGAAAGAGGGAAAACCCAGTGGGAAAAAATCCCTCCCTCAAAATAAACTGAAGGATGCTAAAATAGCATGTCATCACTCACCCTTGAAGGTGGCAAGTGTCCTTCTTTCCCAAATAAGGATCGATTGATCTGAAATGGATCAACAATGTGAGAAGGATGAAACCTTCCATTCTGAAAATCTGATATGGTTCTTCTATGATCATGTGGATCACAAACCAAATCACTGGCATATCGGAGTGTAGTGGATTCCCATCGAGGAAGAGGAGGAGTATCAGGTCAGAGATCTTCAGGTTTTTGTGGATCTGGATCTCCCATTCGCTCACCTTTACCATCAATTGCTAGACCTTTAGGTTCTTGTCAATCTGGATCTAGCATTCTATCATCATCATCACCATCTTTTGAGTCCACAATATAGTGTGAAGATGCATCATCACATCCAAACTCTAAATCTGAAATCTCATGAGTAGGAGCAAGTAAAACTGGATCATCATATGCAAACTCTGAAATATCAAGAGGAGAAGTAAGTAAAACTGGATCACCATCACTCGAAGGAGGAACATAAGAGTTGATGTCATGAAGCTGCTCCAGAATATGCATGTAATCCTCATCTGCACCAATGTGATTGTAATCAATAGAAGAACAAGGAATAGATGATGATGGATCTTCATTAAGATCAAAAGAGGATGTAGTAGTGGAGGTCCACTTTGAAGTGGGATTTGGACAAACCAGTGCTGGATCTCCCATTCATACTTCTTCAAGAGCCTTATTTTTCTCAATCTCCTCTAATGTATTTTTTCCCTTTAGACAACCTTAGAAGGTGCCATGAACAAACTTGCTACTTAGAAGACCATCAACTGCATTTCGATCTAGCTTGTGGTTGAGATGAGATAGTCTACTCTCTTCATGAGTATGCGAGCGAAGAGTAGACTCCTTTGAGAGAGGAAAGAAGTGTGAAAACTCATAGAGTCTTGTCTTATGATTTGTAACTCCTTTTGCAATGATTTCCCCTAAAACCATGTCTTGTACCTCAACTTCATATGGAGTAAAGATCACTCTTTTAGGATCTCCAGTATGAGTCATTTGATACAATGAAAGCACATTCGGTGCAAGAGAAGGAACATAAAGCACATCAGAAAAGTGACCATGATCAAGATCAATTCTTCCAATCCCATGAGAGGAGACTTCTGTATCATTTCCCAAACTAACGAAAGGACCAATAGAGCTTTCAAAAATAGAGAAGAGATCTTTGGAGGAAGTCATCTGGCATGATGCTCCTGAATCTATGATGAAAGAAGAATCAGTTGATGCACTTGCTATGAGAGCATTACATCTTTCTTTGCTTTCGGATCTAGAAGATGCAATATTAGGATCTTTCTTTCTTGCACATGCTGGTACAGGAAGATTGTTCTTCTCAAGTAACTGAGCGATCAAATCTATAGTCTTCCTCATGCAAGAACTCTCAGGATGAAAACCTCTAGAGCAATAAGTGCACATGGTCTTTCCCTTCTGAGAATGCTTAGTCTTCCTTGAGTTAGAACCCCATCTGACTGGTATGTACTATCTATAGGCCTTGTATCATTTGATCTCTTGTCAGAAATATTTTACTTTCCTTTACCATTCGCTCTCTGCAACTGTAAGGGCTGAATCCAATTTGGGTTTGATCATTCCCATAGAGATCAATTTATCTTCCTCTTGAGGAAGAGATTGGATGAAATCATCAAATGAGGGAAACTTCTGTCTTGGAATGGAAAACCTAGCTGACTGGAAAGTAGAGACAAAAACTGAGAAGTTTTCCCTCAACTTTGAGAGAATGGCAATTATAAGCTTCTTGTCTTATTTCACTATTTCATATCTTTTCAACTGTGATATCAAGATTTTGAACTTGGTGAAGAAGGCATTGATAGATTCGAATCTGTCTGGACTCAAACATATGAGCTCATTCTCCAATTTGTGTCCTTGCATATCATCTTTCAGTCCAAAAAGAGATTCAAGCTTGTCCAAAACCTCTTTAGGAGATCTAAGATTGATGACATGGAAGTGAAGATATTCAAAAATTGAGAGAAGGAGCAAGCCAATTGCTTCATCAAGCCTATCCAAGTACTTGGACTTTTCAACTGCACTGAGAGGTTCTACCATTGTTTCGTTGAGTATTCGGGTGAAGCTCTTTGATTTCATGAAGAGAGTCATTTTGGATTTCCACTCAACATAGTTGGAAGATGTAAGATTTAGATCCATTTGAAACAAAGAAAGTTGAATAGGTGAAGAAGATTCCGAACGGGTGAATAAACTTGCAAAACAAGAGAATTTTTTCTAATGGAGAATGCTACACTTCGAATGAGCACTACCTTAAGGACACTTGGCACATAGACTATGTCCTTCACATCTAGCTAGACCTCACTGGATTTATCCAATGAATTCAATTAATAGCACCAGGATTTGTTGTGGAAACTTAGAGGCTTATAGTGCACAAGTGAAAAGATAGCTACTCAAAGAAATGTTGCAACTGTTGCAATTCGAATAAATGCTAACTGCTCTGATACCATGTGATAATCTGTAGGGATCTAGCAACTATAACAAACTCACAATATAACTCTCAAGATTATTTGCAAAGAAGAAGAAGCATGCATTCAATAATCACTCATAAACACAGAATAATGGACAACGTCAATATCCTGCAATGAATAATGAGCATAGAAAAAGTGTTACAATAATCAGTGATGAGGCATCATATAGGATTCGAATTAGCCAAGTAGGACATTAGAATCTGAGCTCAAAGTCTAGCACTGTTGGGCCTGGCCCAAGTGGGGAATTTTGAGCAAGAAGGATTTTTGGAACTGCGGAGCTGAGCACAGTTCAGTTGGAACAATTTTGTATCAGTTTTTGGAATGTTGCGAAGTTCGCGTGCAGTGCAGCATCAGAAGAGCTGCGAAGATTAGTACTATGAGGAGGAAGTGCTGCGATATGCCTGGTCTACATGGATCTAGCAAAGTAGAGTGTTGGACAGAAGGTGACACAAGATTCCAGTTAGATCATCAGCGGTCTATTTTTGGTAAATATATTCCAGGAGTGCTAGGCGACGGGTAAGGAGTAGAAGCGGAAGGAAGCGACTGGTCGCACATGAGAAAGAACCACTACCTGAACCAGTCGCACGAAGCCGTTAGAGGAAGAACGGCTCAATGAAAGTGACCTATTGGCATGCGTACAACAGGAAGGACGATAGCAATGTGATGGATGTGCTAAATGCGGTCACGATGGAATATTCACTACTAGAAGCGAGCAGTCCAGTTAAGGGAAAACCTGGACATATTTGTAAACCTAAGGGTTTTAGCCTTTGAATTGTAAAGACATGACCTATGGGCATGATCTATAAATAAGGAATATTTTGTATGGGAAAGGGTTGTTGGGTTATTGAATACTCTTCATTTTGTGTTTTTCTTGTATTGAGTTGATAAATATCTTTGAGGAACATTTTGGAAAGGGTCTACAAGCTGTGTGCACAGAGATTGAGTGAGACAGAAGAGGGTCTGCAAGTTGAGTGCGCAGACAAAGAGCTATTGTACCCTTCCCAAAGACTAATATAGCAACAGTTCTTGTGGATGTAGCCTCCATCCTGGGGGTGAACCACGTTAAATACTGTGGAGTGTGATTGTTTGTGTGTTTGCATTTACCTATTTCATTACATTGGATGCTTGGATTCTCAATTTTCAGTTGGTGTGTTAATGATTTTATATGTATTTTCCATAGGAGAAAGATGGGAATGATATGTTAAGTATTGATGGAATGAATTAATGTTGACTGCTTGATACTCCAAGTCTACAAAAGTATCATTTCATTGAATAATCACATGTGTATGTAAAGATTGGATTGTATAACTCTTCGATGCGCAACACTGTATGTTTTGTCTACTTGCATTCGTTATAAGGATAATTAATCTAAGGAAGTAGATGAATGATTAAGTGTTAAGTAAAGTCTTCAGTGGCTAATTTTGGAAGAGGAAGCATATAACTTTGTTGCGATGTCCTATTAATTGTATCCTTCCCTAACCGTGCAGCCCTTGGGTGCAATGGTTGCGAAAGAGGCTAGTTCTTGGAAGTGTGGACCGCTACGTAGTCTATCGTCACACAATCCTCAGCTTGCAGTGCAAGTCTCATAGTGCACTGCGCAGTAGTCCTTTCCGAACAACTCATCACACCACTATGGAAACCTGATTCCATAGTGTCCCCATAGCTACACCTCGGGTGAGACCTTAGCCTATTCGTAGGCTATTGCCAAAAGGACCAGTGAGAAGGGGTTTTGTTGGTTCCTTGAAATCGTGAAGAACCTGGGTCTACATTAGAAACCTCTAGCTCAGTACTTAAGCCAAAAAATGGTTCTATTTTCACGCTAAGAATCAGTGATGAGTTGAAGTCATGATGTGCAAAGTAGAAGAAGCTGCGCTAGGCATCAACTTTTGGTATCCAAACAAGAACAAAATCTCGTCTTGGTGTGACAAGACAGAGAGAGACTTCGCACGGAAAGAAAATAGACACCAACATCTCTTTGACATCGAGTGGTAAAATAAACACCTGTGGAAAGACATTCACAAATTTTTATGTGCGTATTTTGGGAACGAACTACATGAGTGGTTGTCAAGGCTCATAGAACATAGAAACTGTATCCTGCGAATCCCACCGACCGACTGGACACCGGAGCTGATTGAACAGCTCAAAGCACTAGATAGTCCATTCTTACGAGCAACCTACTTCTGGGTCAACAGTACATTAAAATTTTTTGTGACGCAGTTCACTGTGGACATGCTAAAGTCCTACAGTGCAGCAGAAAGATAATTTTTCAAGGGAATCCGAGGTAAGTATCTGAACAACCTCAATCTATATATTAAAATGCTTTTAGCTGAGAAAGGTGCTTTTAGAATGCAGTAAAATTTTTGAAATCAGTAATGGTCAATAGCATTTTTAGTGAGTCAGACGAAGAGACACATAATCTAAGAAGTGGGAAAAGGTATAAATATACACCTAAAAAGACTGCTAGTGGACCTGGACTCCTCATTGACATTGATTCAAAAGACAAAGCTTATAACCAAGTTGCACCCCTATCTTCCACCTATCATCCTATTACTCTACAGAATCCACCAAGTGGGAACACCGCACCTTCCATTGCACAAACTCAGCCAGTCTAGAATCCCCCTATTGCGAATATCCCTAGCACTTAGACCATTCCGTTTATCTTTTCTGTTCAACAACCTACACAGAATCCTCCACCACCTAGAAGAAGCATGACCGAGGATATGAAGCTGCTAGTATTCAAAGGAATGGGTCTAGAAGACCCTGATCAGAACTAGTTTCTATGTGAAGCCATTTGGAATGTTAAACAAGTACAGGACGATGTTGTTAAGCAAGCACAGCTCATCGCCACCTGTAGAGACAGATCCTTGCATTGGTTTATGAAATACTCACAGGGACAGCCAAGAACCCTGATAGAAATCAAGGCTGCACTCTTAGCAGATTTTAAGAAGTCAAAGTCGGAGTCACAGTGCATCACTGAGTTGAAAGAGATCAAACAGAGGCGTAATGAGACAGTCTGGGAGTTTGATCAGAAATTTAAGACACTACTTGACCAAGTAAGCTTTGTTATAGCCCCGTAGCAGCACAAGGAATGGTTTATAACTGCGATGTTGCCCCATATCATATATTCGTTGATGCAATAGAAAGTGGCTTTGCAGGCAAAAAACTTGGAGGTCACGATGAAGATAGAAACTTCACCCATGGGAGAAGCTAGGACTAGAATGTTGCAGATTTAGAACTACATAGCTACCCTGACACTACAGTTATAAGATATCAAGAAAGGAAAGCAAGAGAGACAGGAAGTATGGTGTACAAGTTGTAAAGGGGAAGGTCACACTAAGGATCATTGCCCTGTATTCCAAGAGTTCTTTAATATGGGTGGACCAAACCCATTATATCCACACCCAAGGCCATGGTGTGAGATTTGCAGAACCAGAGGACACCGGCCAGAAGACTACCACATGATACATAAATATGTAAGAACACATCAAAACCTTTAATGTAACTTTTGTAAGTCAGTGGGGCATGATGAGTCCAATTGCCGTGCATATGAGCTCATGATAGAAAGAAAGAAAGATATTGAGCATATGTATGGAGGAATGGACAGAGTCCAAGGAGACACTCCGCAGAAACAAGAGAATGCAGTGCAAGATCAAGGAGCATACAAAGGCCGCGGAGGATAGCGCGGGAGAGGAAGGAATAACGGCCCAGCTCAAGGATGAGGCCGACGTCAAGTAATCTGTTACAATTGTGGCCAAGCAGGACATGTATCTAGGGATTGTAACAACCCATGCACTACATGCAGTTATTGTCAATCATTTGATCATGTTATTGAAGACTACCCAGTGTTAGAAGTAGAGATGCAGAAAAGAAAACGGCCAGAGGCGCCGAACCGAAACATCTAGTTGATCGGAGTAGAAAGGAGACCTGTGGATCCAAGTATCAACGTAGTGACGCAAAGTGGTGCTAGGACACTAAGAGATAGAGGAGCAGAGGCTTCAACTTCTTGATATTTTAATACTAAGCTGACTCCTCTTGAAACAATCTAGATAAGGAAAGCTGCTGGGAAAGCACCTGCTTTCGACTTGAAGAAAAACAGAGAGGCCTTTGAGGAAGCACGGGATATCTTCAAAGAGTCAACACCTGAGTCGCCAAGAATACCATTATGCAGTGAAATACCGCATATGGAAGATATGCCGACCACTTATGATAGAACGAGCATCGCAACAGAGACATGCACCTATGTTGCGCAGTTCATCGAGAGCTGCATGAAGTTGCTGAAGAGTCCAAATGCTATAGCGGAATTGCAGAATTTGGTAGACCAGTATGAACCGTGCAGCGAGAATGAAACTATTGATGGCACAGTTCATCACATTAAGAAACACAAGAGAACGGGAAGAGAAATGAGACTCAGTGCACAGATAGGAGATTATGAAATGGATGAGATCATTCTTGATCTGGGATCAAAAGTAAAGGTATTAACCAAGCAAACATGGCACTAGATGGGGAGACCAAAGTTGTCATGGTCACCTATCTAGTTGAGAATGGCCAATCATGAGAAAGTCATACCCTTTGGACGGTTAGCCAACGTGATTGTTGACATTGATGGAGTATAGAGCCATGCAGATTTCGAGGTTATCGAGATCCTTGATGATAGTCATCCTTTTCCTACACTGCTGGGAATTGACTAGGTTATCGATAACCTAACCATCATAAACCTAAATACAAAGAAGATGATCTTTGAAGGAAATCATCTTAGGGTCATCGCACCATTGGACCCTGCGGATGGAGACAGATATAGCGAGCCAATTCAGGAAGAATCCAGAGCTCAAGATTTGGACCAATTGTACAAGATGACCACAAACCAGGAAGATTACATTAATCCTACTTTGGATGGAACACTCAGCTAGAGATGCGATAGCTCTTTCATTTCGAACTCTGATGTAGAACTGGAGAATTGGAAAACCCACATGCACGAAGTATCTTTGAGGAGATGTGCGTAGGTCACAAAGTCACTACGCTGGATTGGAAAGGAGGTAAGCCCAATCCCAAATTATGATGGTTTAGCTAATGTTTATTCCTTTATCAAAGACTATACTGCAGCAATTACAGATGAAGATCGCTTACCAACACAAGATATCGCACTGCGTGAGACACCTGCCAGATGGTGGGATGCGCATAAGCAGACATTAATCACATGGCATCAATGCAAAATTAAGATGCAGATCATGTTTGCTGACAAGGTGACCCTACCATTTGAGAATATAATGGACAGACAGATCAAAGACATCATATTGAGGTCTGGTCACAAGCATGGGAGGAGAGACCAAAGACAGAATGGGTGCATCTGTTTGTGCACACGTTGGAGGAAGATATTCCAAAGAAGTGGTACTTAGATATGGAGTTGCATAGAGAAACTATGGATTGGCCTACTCTTACTGCGAACTTCCAAAAGAGTTTAAGTTTTGAGGATGAGAATCCTACCATAAATGATGTGCTGTAGATTATTAAGGAAAGGATATTCAGACCAGAAGCTCCACATAAGAACATGACATTAGAAGAATTATTTGGAGCTGATAGTGTACCTGCAAGCCTACAGACAGAGTGGAAGGAACAGGTAGAGCATGCCATAGAATGTTATAACCTGGTTGAAGAAACTAAAGAACAAGAAGGAAACGGTGAGGAGGACCCACGCAACATAAATATACCTAAGTCAGAAGGTGCACGTGAGGTAGAAGGACTTCTACTGGAAATCCAAGATATGAGTGGACCTGTAAAAATGAGGAAAGTGAACATTGGAACTAGCAAAGAGCCTAAGTTCGCATCTATTGGGATGATAAGACTAGTGTGGAGATCGTTGATATACTACATGAGTACCAGGAGCTATTCCCAACAAAGTTTACAGAGATGAAGGGCATTCTAGGAGACTTAGGAGTCATGAAGATACCTCTTAAGCCAGGTGTAAATCCTGTCAAGCAGATACCCTATAGACTGAACCCATGATATAAAGAACGAGTTAGGGAAGAACTTGATAAAATGATCGACACAGGGATCATCGAGCCAGTCAAAGAGTTCGAGTGGATAATCCCTATGGTTGTCCAAGATAAGAAAATGAAAGGCAATATCAGTATTTGTGTGGATCTCAGAAAATTGAATGATGTTTCAATGCATGACCCATTTCCAACTCCCTTTACTAATGGGGTACTTGATAATGTTGGAGGAAATGAGGCCTACTCCTTCACTGATGGGTTTTTGGGATACCATCAGATAAGAATTGATCCCGCAAATACACGCAAGACCACTTTTTCCACTAAATGGGAGTTGTTCCAGTACACAGTCATGCCGTTTGGCATGAAGAACACGCTTGCCATCTTTTCTAGAGTTGTTGTCACAACATTCAAAGATTTCATGCATAAGTTTTTAGAAGCTTATTTCGATGATTGGACAGTATTCGGCTTGCTAAAAAACCATGGCGCAAATCTGAGACTGATGCTAGAGAAGTGTAGACAACGTCAAATTTTTCTCAACCTGAAGAAGTGTATTTTTTGTGTACCTTATGGAATTTTGTTAGGACATATTGTGTGCAAACAGGGCCTGATGGTTGATCCTACGAAGATCGCAGTCATCATCAACTTACCAATGATAAATTCAGTCAAGCAATTGCGCACTACTTTGGGGCATACCGATTATTACAAGAAGTTCATAAAGGGGTATGGGAAGATAACCACAGGAATAGAGAAGCTGTTGAAGAAAGATGCACTGTTCATTTGGAACGCAGAGTGTGAACAAGGTTTTGATACCTTGAAGAAGAAAATGGTCACTGCGTCGATCCTAGTTTTTCCAGATTGGGAGAAGCCATTCCATCTTCATGTTGATGCATCATGTATAGCATTGTGGCTTGTCTTAGCACAACCAGGAGAGGGAGGTATTGACCATCCCATCGCATTTTCGAGCAAGAATCTCTCATTTGCATAAACGAATTACACCACTACTGAGAGAGAAGGCCTAGCAATGGTCTATGCATTGCAGAAGTTTAAGCATTGTTTGCTTGGTGCGCACTTCGTTGTGTTCACTGACCATTCTGCTTTGAAATACCTGGTCAACAAGTCAGTGTTAGGGGGGCGAATCTGCAGATGGCTGTTACTCTTCCAATAGTATGATTTTGAAATAGTGGTTAAACCTAGCAGATTGAACTTGGGACCTGATCATCGGTCAAGGATTGTTAAGATTTAATATGCTAAGACAGAAAATAGCAGCATTACAATCCATTTCACAATGATAGCATATACAGGATCACTGAAGAAACAACAAGCACAGCATAAACACAAGAGACAGAGATTTATCCTGGGAAACCCTCATGGGGTAGAAAACCCAGCAAAGCTTCCTCAATATAGATGACCAGCAATATACAAAGATGAAACCCTGAGACATGATCTCCTCCTCCACAGTAACAGACCTCTCCTCCACAAGTGCGCTATCCTCAAGTGAGTGAGTGTGTATAATGAGGAACACACCTCCTCTATTTATACACTACTCTGATATGTATTTTACACAAGTACACGTAGGCTCGTATTTAACCAATGGGTTAAATACCCCACTACAACTGACTGGGCCGACCCCTCTAGGGTGGTCTAATAACCCTTTGACCCACATAACACATACAGGGCCGACCCTCACTAGGGAAGTCTAATAACCCGAGTTACCACATTCCGACGGAGGAATAAACATCTCCGGATATACAATAAGATCTTCACGGAGGAATGAAACATCTCCGGAATAATAAAGTACAAATATAATATTCTTTGAAGTTACAATATCTCAACACTCCCCCTTAACGAGAAGGATATTATAACAACATCTGCACGAGCAAGGAGTCATCAACATCATACATGATACATCTATAAATCATTGGAAGCTTTCTCAACATCATCAGTAACTCAAGCAGTTGCTGGAACATCTTCAATACTGGAACATCGACATCTTCAGTATTGAGTCTTTATCTTCTGTAACACTTGAACAGCTACAACAATATCATCATCTGGATCCTCATGATTATTGTCATCACACGATCATCAGCATCGTCATCTCATGATCATCAGCATCGTCATCACACGATCATCAGCATCGTCATCTCACAATCATCAGCATCGTCATCACACGATTAACAGCATCGTCATCACACGATCATCAGCATCGTCATCACACGATCATCAACATCATCATCACACGATCGTCAGCATCGTCAGCATCGTCATCACACGATCATCAACATCGTCATCACACGATCATCAGCATCGTCATCACACGATCATCAACATCATCATCACACGATCATCAGCATTGTCAGCATCGTCATCACACGATTATCAACATCGTCATCACACGATCATCATCATCGTTAGCATCGTCATCACACGATCATCAGCATCATCATCACACGATCATCAGCATCATCATCACACGATCATTAACATCGTCATCACACGATCATCAGCATCATCATCATACGATCATGTTCCTAGGATGATCAATCCTGCTCCCTTTAGGACATAGGTCCATGGATGATACAATCCGATCTTCAGTTCTTGAAGACATGAGTCTACGGATCTATTTTGGGACCTCAGTCCGGGGACGATGCAATCCCCTTCCTGTTCATTCAGGACTTCATTATCAGAGACCCAGTCTACGGCTCTATTCTGGGACCTCAGTCCGGGGACGATGCAATCCCCTACCTGTTCATTCAGGACTTCATTATCGGAGACCCAGTCTACGGCTCTATTCTGGGACCTCAGTCCGGGGACGATGCAATCCCCTGCCTGTTCATTCAGGACTTCATTATCGGAGACCCAGTCTATGGCTCTATTCTGGGACCTCAGTCCGGGGACGATGCAATCCCCTGCCTGTTCATTCAGGACTTCATTATCGGAGACCCAGTCTATGGCTCTATTCTGGGACCTCAGTCCGGGGACGATGCAATCCCCTGCCTGTTCATTCAGGACTTCATTATCGGAGACCCAGTCTACGGCTCTATTCTGGGACCTCAGTCCGGGGACGATGCAATCCCCTGCCTGTTCATTCAGGACTTCATTATCGGAGACCCAGTCTACGGCTCTATTCTGGGACCTCAGTCCGGGGACGATGCAATCCCCTGCCTGTTCATTCAGGACTTCATTATCGAAGACCCAGTCTACGGCTCTATTCTGGGACCTTAGTGCGGGGACGATGCAATCCCCTGCCTGTTCATTCATGACTTTATTATCGGAGACCTCACGTCTACGGCTCTCTTTAGGACTGAAAGTCCAAGGATGATCCAATCCCCTCAATTTTCCACTAAGGACTTCATTCTCGGAGACCTCATGTCTACGGCTCTCTTTAGGATTGAAAGTCCAGGGATGATCCAATCCCCCCAAGTCCACCAAGGACTTCATTCTCGGAGACCTCACGTCTACGGCTCTCTTTAGGACTGAAAGTCCAGGGATGATCCAATCCCCTCAAGTCCACCAAGGACTTCATTCTCGGAGACCTCACGTCTACGGCTCTCATTAGGACTGAAAGTCCAGGGATGATCCAATCCCCTCAAGTCCACCAAGGACTTCATTCTCGGAGACCTCACGTCTACGGCTCTCTTTACGACTGAAAGTCCAGGGATGATCCAATCCCCTCAAGTCCACCAAGGACTTCATTCTCGGAGACCTCACGTCTACGGTTCTTTTTAGAACAAGTGTTCAAGGATGATACAATCCCTCTTCTTTCTCGGAGACCTCTGTCTACGGCTCATTTTAGAACAAGTGTTCAAGGATGATACAATCCCCACATGTATTCTCATCAATACAAGTACAAGTATCCTCATCTATACAAGTACATTAATCAATACATGTATCATCATCTAGCATCAACAGCATGTATACATCATACATCAAAAGCATGTATTCTGACATCAAAAGCATGTATACATCTATCATCAAAAGCATGTATTCTCACTAATACATCTATCATCAAAAGCATGTATACATCTATCATCAAAAGCATGTATTCTCACTAATACATCTATCATCAAAAGCATGTATACATCTATCATCAAAAGAAAAAATATAAGATTCCTAAATCTAAATAATTCTAAGTAACTAGGTGCAGTAAATAGGTAACCTCATCATTGATGAGACAGACTTGTTATCAGATACTATGCTACTCCTCCTTTCGAGGAGGGTCCTTCTGGAGTATACCAAGCTTGTCTCGGAAGTATTTAAACTTTACTCGAGACAGAGGTTTAGTCAAGATATTAGCAATCTGATCCTCAGTGCTTATATACTCGAGCTTGATGGCTCCTCTCTGCACCATATCTCGTATATAGAAGTATCGGATCTCTATGTGTTATTGACTTATCGTGGAATACAATATTTTCTATCTTGATGCAGATTTGAATGTCACACATAATCATAGTGGAATTCATTTCTAAGTCAGACACTCCATATAATAGCTTCTGAAGCCACACCGCTTCATAGCTGGCAGAGCAGACAACTATATATATATATACTGCTTCAGCAATACTGAGAGCCACACTAGATTGTTCCTTGTTGAACCATGAGATCATGGCAGATTCAAGACTATAACATCCACCTGATGTACTCTTTCTGTCTGGGGCACTTCCTGCCCAATCAGAATCTGAGTAACCATGTAAACGGAGTTCATGACCTCCAAGATATTATAGACCAAAATCTATTGTACCTTTTAGGTACCTCACTACATGCTTTGTAGTTATTAAGTGAACCTTTCTAGGTTCTACTAGACACTGACTTAGGGTATTTGCAGCAAAGCATATATCTAGCCTAGTATTTGTTAGATACATTAATGACCCAATGATTTGTCTATATAGGGTTAGGTCCACTAAATGCGATGAGTCATTAACTAACAACTTCAAGTTGGAGTCCATGGGAGTGGCCATGGCTTTATACTCCAACATATCAAAGATTTTTAGAAACTTCACATCATACTTACCTTGGTTGAGAAAGATTCCTTCTAAGCCTTGCCATACTTCGAGACTTAGGAAGTAATGCATCAATCTGAGATCTTTCATTTTTTTTTTTCATTTCTGCAGCCATCTTCTTCTTTCTTTTCATGATCTGTTTCTCATTCCCTATAAGAAAGATATCATAATAATAGTATGATCCATAGCCTTGAGGTAAAGGATAGGAACAACTTTAATTTTTGGTAAAGCCCAAGCTTATCAAGAAACTATCAATTCTCCCTTTGTGACTGAACATCATTCACACTCTGCATTGAATGATTTTCTGCATATCTATCTGTGCCATCTCTCGATAGATGGGTCTACTGATATGGGCCTCAATATTATTCAAACTTTGTGGTGAGTTCCTTCTTGCATCCATGTCATCTGTGTATGAAAACCATATTCAATCTTGTAGCAAAGGTTGAGATCCACATCACCCGTGGTGATCATTAAGCTCATCAATTGATTATCGATCCTGGGTACCCATACAAAACCTGAATCACACTTCTTCTTTAATTACACCATTAAGAGAATGGTTTTATTTATCCACTTGGAACAAACATCTCATCATGATTCTCTTTCTCTTTTCTAAGAGAATCTTCTGACCACAAGCCTTCTATAGTGTGTTTGAATTGTAAATCCTTTTGTTGAACATCCATCGCTTGTTCATCATTCATCATGATTTTTCCTACAAATCAAAATTAGGTACATGATTAGTAATACTTCATAATCATCAAATCATATTGACATGATAACCTATTATGCATACAGATATCATTTACATAGTTATACAATTATCTTGACCAATACTTTGGCACAACACTTTCCCATATCCTGTATGCATACAGTGGCTATCTAGATGCCTTCCATCTCTACCAGAACATACTATCGAGAGTGTGCACAACTCTCAGCATGTCAGCAAAGAGGTTTCATTCTAGACAAGCAACAATGGAATGTTTGTCCAACTTACCAATCATATGCATATTAGTCGTATACTGTTCAATGTTCTATGAATATTTACACTTAGCATGATATATCACAGGAATACAAGTATGCATACAACCTATTATAGGCGATATCATTTACTATTTCAAATAACAACTCAAATACTTATCTTTTATGTTTGTGTGGTTGCCTCCTGCTTGATCTTCTGTATGTCTTTCGAACTTCTATTCATTCTGTACCATTGTGCATGTTCAAGTGTCATCCTCATGATCTCATACACAAACATACACCCATTAGTATGTTCTAAATGTTATCAAAACATTATAGTTCTAAATAATCTTGAGAATGTAAAGTCATGATTATAGTTAGTAAACATTAGTATTCAAGATTTCAGGGAAGTCTTCTTTTACTCATGCATATCATCAATCAAGATAAAAGACATAATATGCATAATCCCTTGATTACTAACTTTATGAATAAGCATAACCAATCATACCAAGTATACTTATATGAGGGATCCTAACACAAGGTAAGATTCATGGGAAACATACCTGGATTAGTATACCTACTTAGTTATGTACAACATACCTAAACAATCTCTTCAATGATTTAGAGATCCTGAGGTAGAACCTGCATGTCTCATAGGTTAAGCATAATATAACAAAGTCATACATACCTCATAAGTAGAACAAAGATTATGGATGAGTCTTTGTCTTCATGTTTTCATGGTCATGGAACCTGATTTATCTTTTGTGATGTACCTGTATCTTGTTAGCAAACAACATCAACCTCACACAACATCATAATGCATTAGTACAATCATATAGCCCTAATCAAAGAATGTATTTGATCATTCACATGCATTCATACTGTTACTAGGGTGATAAGACAATTCTAACATTAATCAAGATTGTACTAATAAATAATATGAAGACAAACACATCATGAACTTAATCAAGAATTAGATTTCAAGACATACCTGAGCCTCCTTAAGTCATACCTGTCGAGACTTCTTGTAGTATTCTTATGTAAGGCCTTAGCCTCAACTCCCCCTGAAACATGATCTGGAGCTTGATTAGGGTTTTCTAGAGAAACCCTAAAAATTCAATCTTTGACTTTCACACTTCTGAATGGATGAAAGAATATGTCTTGCTGAGCTGATCAAACTAGCATACTTCAATTTTGGAATTTCCAAAATTTGACCCCTCAAAATTGCCTTTGAAACTTCTGGATCTTCTGGACAGGATCCCGAACTAGGGTTTGATGGAGCCCACCCTTCTGCCCAAACAAAAGGTTCGATCCAAGGCTCTAAACTCTTATTTTTCTTAGGAGTTTCCAGCCGTGGTTACAGACTTCAAAAATTCCAACTTTTGCTGAAGCCCTAATTTTCCATCTTTCCGATCAAAATCCCGAACTGGGGTTTGATCAAGCCCGGTCTTCCACCCAACCAAAAAAATTCGATCTTGGTCTCTAAATTTCGATTTTCCTGAGTAGCATTCAGCCGTGGACTCCAATTCCAAAAATTCTAACTTTCTCTGAAACCCTAAATTCCGGAAGCCATGAATAAAGGTGCTCGAAAAATAATTCTGTTTTGACAGAAATATGCACCTGATTGTTTCTGCTATAACTCTGAAATTTTTGCTCCACAGGGTCTGAAACCCTTTTTCTACAGTAGCCTGACCTATCATCTTTCCATCCTGATAGGTCTGACCTCAATTGGATTTTCTGAGAGAGATTTATGCCAAGTGTCGCAACATGACCTGTTTATGGGATAAAACAGGAGAGCGAACTTGTACGGCATGCCACGTGTCACTGGTTCATCTTCGGCCTCTGAAAACGTTTCCTGAGATATTACAATCTGTGTACTACCTGTCACTTTTTACGAAATTTCATTTGGAGCTTCCTAGCCCAAATTATGCCAAGTGTCGCAACGTGACCTGTTTATGGGATAAAACAGGAGAGCGAACTTGTACGGAGTGCCACGTGTCACTGGTTCATCTTCGGCCTCTGAAAAGGTTTCCTGAGATAGTACAGTCTGTGTAATACCTGTCTCTTTTTACTAAATTTCATTTGGAGCTTCCTATCCCAAGTTATGACCTTTTTGCCAAGGTCACCTGATTTTGACTGGGATCTGGAAGAGGCAGAAACCCTAACTTGTACTGATCATAACTTACAAAGTACAATGAATCTGAGGATGCCCTTTGGACAAAAGGTACCTGGGGATGTTATATTCGACCTGTAAACTTTTCAGACCCTGAGACTTAGCCAAAATGGAGTTATAGCGAAAGTTCCACGATGACTGGTTTTTGCTATGTAAAATCCTAACCTTCAAATTGTCGTAAGTAAAGCAAGTGTCGTAAGTGCCATACCTTGTCTTCCTTCAGGTTAGCTCTGATACCATGTTAAGATTTAATATTCTAAGACAGAAAATAGAAGCATTACAATCCATTTCACAATGATAGCATATACAGGATCACTGAAGAAACAACAAGCACAGCATAAACACAAGAGACAGAGATTTATCCTGGGAAACCCTCATGGGGTAGAAAACCCAGCAAAGCTTCCTCAATATAGATGACCAGCAATATACAAAGATGAAACCCTGAGACATGATCTCCTCCTCCACAGTAACAGACCTCTCCTCCACAAGTGCGCTATCCTCAAGTGAGTGAGTGTGTATAATGAGGAACACACCTCCTCTATTTATACACTACTCTGATATGTATTTTACACAAGTACACGTAGGCTCGTATTTAACCAATGGGTTAAATACCCCACTACAACTGACTGGGCCGACCCCTCTAGGGTGGTCTAATAACCCTTTGACCCACATAACACATACAGGGCCGACCCTCACTAGGGAAGTCTAATAACCCGAGTTACCACATTCCGACGGAGGAATAAACATCTCTGGATATACAATAAGATCTTCACGGAGGAATGAAACATCTCCGGAATAATAAAGTACAAATATAATATTCTTTGAAGTTACAATATCTCAACAAGGATCGAGTTAGGAGAAGAGCCTACGAATCTTGAAGACAATATTCTTGATGCGCAGTTGTTTTCTATCCAGATAGCTAATGATTATTATAAACAAATCATAGACTTCTTGACTACTGGATTAGCACCCATGGAGTTCACTACGCAAGCAAAGAAGCAGCTGGTAGTGTGAGCAACAGACTTCACCATTATCACAGGTCAGTTATATAAATTGGGACCAGATGAAGTACTGTGCAGGTGTGTGTTAGAGCATGAGAAGCCATTTATATTAGCAGATGCACACTCGGGAGCAGCAGGAGGTCAGTATGCAGGAAGAGACACCGTGAAGAAGATATTATGGGCAAGGCTATGGTGGCCTACCATTCACAAGGACTCAAAAGAGCATTTCCATAGCTGCGACATCTGTCAGAGGACAGGAAGGCCATCATGAAGAAATGAGATGTCATTGAATCCACAGTTGACATTACAGGCATTCGAGAAATGGGAAATTGATTTTGTGGGGCCTATAAACCCACCAGGGAAGAGAACTAATGTGAGGTACATTATTACTACAATTGATTACCTCACCAGATGTGCAGAAACAAAGCCAGTAAAGGACCATAGCACAGGTGTTGTCGCACAATTCATATTCGAAGACATCCTTACAAGGTTTGGATGCCCAAAGATTTTGATGAGTGATCAAGGCACTCACTTTTTGAACCGAACTATTGATGCATTGATACAAGAATTCCGTATTCATCATCAGTGAAGCACGCCATATCATCTGCAAGCGAATGGAACTGTTGAAGCATTCAATAAAGTACTAGAGAATGCGCTAACCAAGGTATGCAATGTGAATAGGGATGGCTGGGACCTGTGCATTCCCGCTGTGTTATGGGCGTATAGGACCACATGCAAGAATTTGACAGGCCATACACCTTTTAGGCTCGCCTATGGACAGGAAGCAATAATGTCAATGGAGTACATTGTTCCCAGCTTGAGAATAGTTGCATTTACAGGAATGGAAGATCGCGACACGGTCAAAGAAAAGCTTCTACACTTGGTTGGTATGGAGAAGGATCGCTTCATTGCAGGATTTCACCAACAAGTACAGAAGGAAAGGGAAAAAGCATGGCATGATCGCCACATCAAGAAAAAGTCTTTCCAGGTAGGTGATATAGTCCTCTTGTAAGATAGTAAATTCATGAAATTCCCTAGAAAGTTTAAAATGCATTGGCTTGGTCCATATACTATTTTGCATGCAACTAATGGAAGCATAGTCCAGTTAGCCACATTAGCAGAAGATAACTTGCAAAGTATATTCAATGGAAGTAGACTAAAACCCTATCAGGATAGTCCTGCTTCGCAGAACCTGTGATGATCAGAAAGAAGGAAATCTCTAAGTTCCAAGTACAGTTGAAATTGGGCACTAGAAAGGGGGAAGAATCTATATGCAATGTATGATGAGGAACCTTTATATACCATGCAACACCGTTAAGATGTGTTGTTGCACCACAAAAAAAAAGAAAAAGAAAAGAGGAACCGCGCAGTTGCGAAGTCCAAAAGGAAATTATGAAGATCAAGTGAACGAGGAAAGATATTAAGTTCAGAGGCAGGAAATCAGGCACCATGAAGTAACTGCACATGAGCAATGATGACCTCACACAGCTCGATGCAACACTCCAGAAAAATAGCCGTTGTAATGTCGGTCGGAAAAATAGTTGTTATACAGTAATTTTCCAGTGACTGCTTGGGGATTTAACACACAGATAGCCATTCTGAATGAGTTTATGAAGGAAAGGACGAAAGGATCCACTATATTTGGCCAACGACTACCGCATTTAATGCTTATCTATCCATTAAGGGGAATGGAGGGGGTCAGCTGCACCTAGAAGTAATGTTGCATTCAGACTAGTGGGCATTACCAAACACTTAGAATGTCCTTGTGCATACTAATTTGCAAATTGTTTTCAATAAGATATTCGAAACCCTGTGGAAGTTGTCCAGTGGATGTCTGAGTGGTCCACCATTGAATAAGAGTTCACAATCCAGGAGACTGTGATGCCTTCCAGCTCTATCCAATGTTTAGTACCCCTATCAGGAGGCCTTCCATGTGGAAGATATTCAAACACCCTTTTGTGTTTTTGGATTAATCTTTGGATATCCTCTGGATGTTTTGACACATCAATGGTGGTCCCTTTGGTACTGATAAAGCATTCTGCAGCCCACTCTATGTCACCATGCCTCAAATTAGACCCCATACTGTGTGCAAAAATGATTTGTTTTAGGTAGGTGTTAACACCCCTCAAAACCACTTGTTTCCCCTCAATGTTTTTGAAGCACATTTGAGGAATCTGGTAATTTACTACATGTTCACCAATGGAAAACAACCATTGTACTCCCAAAAAAACATTAGTATCATCTACATCAACAATATAAAAACTGTCAGTCACAGTATGGTCTCCAATAGTCAGTTGCAGCTTGGGAATCCACCAGTTACACTGCATGGTGTTGTTCTTTCCTAGTATAATGACTGTGAAACCCCCAAATTTTTCTGATTTGAGTTTCCTTCTCTCCACCATGGCTGCATCTATAAAGTTATTCGTGGCATCCCCATCGACCAATACTGAAAATTTCTACCCTTCTACCACTTCTTTAAATCTCATAGTGTGGTAACGAGGGACCCCACTTAAAACAACAATTTTTCCTTCTAGCTGTGAGGGTTCTTCTTCTTCTGCTGTGTCATACACTTCTTCTACTAGTTCTTCTTCTCTAACTTCACCACCCATTTCTTCCTCATCACTTTTAGAAAAAAATTCTATGTACTGAGCATTACCCTTGGCACATTTGTTCCCAGGAACCCAAGGTTCTTGGCAGGAAAACAAAGTTTTTTCTTCCTTAACTCATCCCGATCTCGGAATGAATAATTCTTTCTGTTTGGTGCAGCCACACTTCTAAATGGTGGCATTTGGTTCTGATTTTTAATAGGTGCACTAAATCTTGGTGGATATTTAGTCCTTGGAATTGCATCTTGCAAATCTCTAGTTTTGCTTAGTGCTTCTTGGAGAGTTGTTGGTCGGTAGGATTTAACTAGCCCTTTTAAGTGTTCTACTAATCCTTCTATGAACAAAAGAATTATTCGAGCCTCAGATATATCACTAACCATTACTGCCAACTTTTGAAACTCAGAAATATAAGCTTCTGGGGTCCTAGTCTACTTAACATGTGCTAGTTACCGGAATGAAATTTCAGGATCCCTTCTGTCAAATCTCTCCATCAATCTTCTAGTAAATTCTGCATATGAGGACACTTGGTCATGGCCTAAAGTCTTCATGCCATGGAACCACCAGTCATTAGCTTCATCTTGCAGATGCAAAGTTTCCATTCTGATGGCATCCCTTTCAGCCATTGGATTCAGCTGAAAATATGTGTCCATCTTCTGCACCCATGATTTAGCGGTGCATTTTGCTGACCCATCAAAGAAAGGTAGTTGAACCTTACCAATAGCATTTCTCAATTCATAATTATATGTTGAATTCCTATGCCCACTCCATGGCTGATTTCTATATTGTGCTTCATAGAAATATTTGAAAGGAAGAGCCCTTCTACACTTGTTGGAGCATAGACTGCAGCTATGGAAAAGCTGCCAATTTTGAGGAAAAAGCACTAAGTTTTGAAGGAAAAGTGCTAATTTTGAGGAAAAGCACCATTTTTGGCAGAAATAAACAATGCACGGTACGGCACCAGATGGACGAGGTCACCGCAGATTACGGGCCGAAAATCGTGGAGCTCTCGCACACAAGTCAAAGGAAAGAGTAAATGAGGTGGTTGAGTAGAAAGCTCAACCACCACAGTAAATGAAGCGGTGGAATAGAGGGATCAACTACCCTCATTAAGGCAAAGTACAGGAGTTATGGTTTCTTGGACCAAGGCAGAGCAACGGGCCAAAGCATTGAAGGCAAAGGACAAGGAGCAAAGAACGATGAAGCGGCGCCCATACCCGCGATCTGCGCTGAAAATAGCGGAGTCTGCAGGAAGTTGTGACGTGACTGCAAGAGACGCTTACAGTACACCTAGCCGTGTTCGTGGTTAGGGTTTTTGGGGATCATTGTTGGGAAAGGACCATAGTTTTGTAAAGGTGCGACCCTCAAGGCCACTTATATATATGTGTAATTGGAAAGGGAAATGGGTTAGATAGATGGTTAGATGGTTAGATGGCTAGATACTGAGTTACAGACAGTCTAAGTTGATGTCTGAGTCTTTTGTATTGATGTATTGTTTGAGCTGTTAATGATCATTTTGTGCATGTAAGAAGGCCGCGATCTCGCAGGAAGACCTCTTGGTGTAAGGGCCATTGTATGTATCAACCAATCGCAAGAGGACTACGAGGGGAATGTAATTGTATGTCTTTGTTATGTTAATATCTGTAGAAGAAGAGAATAGATCTAAGAGAAGGGCTCCCAGCTGTGTGCGTGGAGTTTCCCAAAAAGATCTAAGGCTGCAGCTGTGTGCGCAACGGAACTGTGTTATCCCCGTCTCAAGATAATATAAAACACAGTTCCTGTGGACGTAGCTTCCCTCCTCGAAGTGAACCACATAATTCTCATTGTTATGGTGATGCTTTGTGTGATTGCATTTCTTTGCTTTACTGTCTATGTTTCTATGAATGTTTCACTACCTTTATGAATGAATATGTAAAGTAACTCCTGGAGCTCCCTTATAAGTTGCACTTGTGCATTGTCGAAGGAGTCTGTAAGAGCACTGTTGCCGCAGCGCTAAAGGAGTGTGTCACTGCGTTGTGGTGCAAGGGCAGAGGTGATACATAGTGTATCAGAGATAGCGGGTAAAAGGCTCATGCGCAGGTGCGGAGATACCGCGTAGCTCGCCTGAGAAGAGTGAATTCCGGCGCTGTAGTGCTGGGAAACCTGTGAAAGAGTAAGGCACTCTATTCTGGGGTTACTTCCAAGAAGGGAAGAGAAAGAACTGTAGATTCCACCAGCTAGATTAAGGAAACCTGATTCCTTAGCCCCCCATAGCCACTTCGGGTGAGACTTTGGGCTGCTGCACAGCTCGTTGCTGAAAGGGCCAGTGCACCAAAGGGGTGTTTGTTACTGCGCATCCTAAAAACCCGAGTCTTTCTAGAACGTAGCCAACAAATGGTTCCATTGCTGGCCAACAAATGGTCCCATTGTCAGCTTTAACCTTATTAGTTTGAAGGCAATGTGGTGTTGGAATCCTACAGCTAAAGAGATTCAAGAGTGGTTTGATTCAAAGGCTAGAGAGTTCACTGAACGTGAAAATAGAAGCCTTAGGCTTCAGACAGAGGACTGATTGCAGAAGCATATTTATACTGACCTTCACAAAATATTCTTTGTAACATTTGCACTCGAGTTTCATGCGTGGGTATCCAAGCTAGAAGATACTCGACCCACTGTGCATGTTGATCAACCTATCGTTTGGACGCCTGAGCTAGTTAGCATTTTGAAGCGGGTAGATAATCCTGTGTCCCGCACAATAGACTTTTGGTTGAACAGTCTGCTGGAAGGCTTCATCACTGAGTTTGCAGTAGATACGAGAAAGAGATTCAGCGAGGCTGAGAGGAGCTTATTCAAAGCATACAGAGGTAAGTTCTTAAATTCTATGAACTTGTGGATTAAAATGCTCTTATATGAAAAAGGAAAACTATGCATAGCATCCGATGAATAGCATAGGCAAGTAATGTCTGCAGATTCTGATAGTGATCTTGAAGTTATTGGTTGCACTCATAGCGGAAAACGGTATAAATTAGGCCTCGACCAGCATTCTTTTGATTCTAGCCCAGAAGATAGCCAAGCTCGTAGAGCGAGCCATATAGAGAGACAAGGGAGTGCTCATATCCCTTATCACCCTTTTACACTGCAAAAACAAGACGAGGCTCAGCATAACCCCGCAGTAACACCCTCTAGTAGCCCGCACGGTACTTCTACTACCTCAGCCCCACCTTTGTTTAACCATCCCAGAGGCAGTGCCACAACACCTCCATGTCAACCTAGCGCAAGAAGGATGGGTGATGACATGAAGCTACCAACCTTTAGAGGAACAGGGCTAGAAGACCCGGAGCAGCACTGGTTTCTATGTGAAGCCATTTGGACGATTAAGCAAATTAATGATGATGCTGTTAAGCTGGTTTAGTTAGCAACCACACTAAGAGAGAGAGCCTTAACCTGGTTTATGAAATACTCAGCAGCACAGAATAGGATGCTTGCTGATGTAAGAAGTGCCATGATTAAAGAATTCAAGAAACCTAAATCAGAATCACAGTGCATAATAGAACTCAAAGACATAAAAAAGTTACCTACAGAATCAGTATGGGACTTTGACCAGAAGTTCAAAGCCTTGATAGATCAAATAAGCTTTGAGTTTGCACCGCAATAGCATAAGGAATGGTTCATTGTTGCACTGCTTCCTCATATTAGACTTCCTCTTATGCAACAGAATCTCACTACTCAAGAACAAGCTCTAGAGATGGCTATGAAACTAGAAGCTTCACCAATTGCTGGAACAAGCAACGAGGTTGTGCAGTTGCAGAACCAAATAGCAAACTTAACCTTGCAAGTGCATGATATTAAGAAAGGAAAGGATGTTAAAGAAGAAATTTGGTGTACAAAGTGTAGAGCACAAGGACATTCAAAGGACCATTGTCCTATTTTCATAGATTATATTGCAACCGGAGCACCTAACCCTTTACCACAGGCTCAGGGGCCTTGGTGTGAAATCTGTAGAACTAGAGGCCACAGACCACAAGAGTGTCACTTGTTACAGAAATATGTACAAACTCCAAAGAATCTATATTGCAATTTGTGTAAATCAGTAGGCCATGATGAGAACAATTGCAGAGCATTTGACCTTATGATAGAAAGAAAACATGATGTTTATAGAGTACAGTCAGAACCACAGGAACCCACAGCAGGTCCGCAGTATGACCCAGCTCGCGAAGGCCGAGAAGGAAATTACAGGGGCCGAGGATGCGTAGGGGGTTTTGGTCGTGGAAGAGGACAGATCACTTGCTATAACTGCGGAGCTCAAGGCCATTATGAAAGGGATTGCCAAAACCCTACAACCACCTGCAGATACTATAAATCTTATGATCATGTCATTGAAAAATGCCCTCAGTTGATGTCCAAGATGCAAGAAAAGAAGCCACAGGTTAACCAGAATATTCAGTTGATTGCAACAGAAAAAAGAGAACCAGATCCCGCAGTTAATATAGTGACGCGCAGTGGTGCAATCACTGGTGCGCCAGAGATGGGAACTGGAAAGCCAGCAACACAATGGGTGTGCCGCACTAATATTAAACCATCCCCGCTCGACCTACAGAAGCAAAAAGAAGCATTTAAGCAAGCTCAAGAGTATTTCTCAGATCCACGAGCTTCAACTTCTGTCGCATTACCGCACGATGATATCAGACCGCATGTGCCAAGTCAAGAGAACCTGGTACAAGAGGAGGCTACTACATCTGGAAGGCCTGATGAGGAGGATACACTAGGTAGTGTTCATGCTTTCCTGAGAAGCTGCTTAAAGTTGTTGCACAATGAAAAAGCAACTATGGAACTCCAACACCTGTTGGATCATTGTCAACAATCCACTTCGATGAACACAGTGCAGCGTGCTATTCATCAAATCAGGAGTCATACTAGAACGGGAAGAGAGACGAGACTCACAGCGCAGATTGGAGCATTTGAAATGGACGAAGTCATTTTGGATTTAGGCTCAGAAGTTAATGTTTTCACCATGCAGACTTGGGAACAGATGGGTAGTCCTCATCTTATCAGATATCCTATCCATCTAAGACTAGCAAATCAGCAACGAGTTTCTCCATTGGGCAGATTACCTAATGTACCCATTGATATTGAGGGAGTAAGAAGTTCTGCAGACTTTGAAGTAATCAAAATTCAGGATAACAGTAGACCTTACCCAGCACTTTTAGGCATAGACTAGGAATTTTATAATCTGGCTATCATTAATTTGAAGAAAAGACAAATGACCTTTGAAGATGACCAGATTAGGGTCATTGCGCCACTTGATCCCCTTCAAGGACCATGGTATATTGAACCCATTCAAGCAGAAGAAGAAGTGCGCCACATGGAAAGTTTGTATCAGATGACTGCTAGTCATAATGATTATGTCAATCCTACAATGGATGGCCATATCAGCTGGCAATGCGATAGCTCGTGCGCATCAGATTCAGAAGCAGGACTGGAAAACTGGCAGAATCGCTTACATGAGGTTTCTGCAAGACATTGCGCCATGATGACTAAATCCATTCGATGGATTGGCATAGAATTGAATAACACTCCAATATTTGATGGTTTAACTAGAGTAAGTGAATTCATACATGCATATGAACAAGAAATCCCAAATGAGCAGCGCATACAAGCATTGGATGTAGCACTACGCGCTCCACCCGCAAGATGGTGGGGTGCGCATAAAGAAAATATCGACACATGGCAATACTGTCGCAGGTTGCTACTGCGCATATTTCAAGAGACTACAGTAGGAGTTTTGTGCAAATACGATGGACAGAGTGACCCCAGGCCACACGTTGAAGCATGTATTCAGCAATGGTCATATATTCCAGAGGATGAGTGGGTTCACCTATTCATCCACACGTTGCATATAGTTCCAAAGAACTGGTACACTGAAACATAATTGCGCAGAGGCACTATCACTTGGCCTCTCATGATCGAAAGTTTTCAACTCACTTTTAGCTTTGAGTCAGAACATCTAAGCATCGATCAGGCTTTAAAGTGTATTAGAAAGAAGATATTTGCACAATGTCCTTTACTAGAGTATTCTCAACCAGATTGGGCTGTCCAGATGGAACATGCCTTGTAATGCTATAATTTCACCACTGGAGAAGAGGATGATGATCCTCGCAACATCAACATTCTAGAGTTAGAAGGGATGCACAAAGTAGAAGGCCCTTAGCTTGATATCCCTACCATTACAGAACACATCAAGCTCAAGAAGATTAACATTGGTACAGAAGCCGAACCCAAGTTTGCCTCTATAGGATATTATTGGGATGATGAAACTGTCGGCCATATTGCAAATTTACTACATGAGTATCACGATATCTTTCCTACCAAGTTTACAGAAATGAAAGGCATCCTAGGAGATTTAGGAGTTCTGCGCATACCTTTGAAAGCAGACGCCAAGCCAGTAAAACAACGCCTGTACAGGTTGAACCCGCGATATAAAGAAAAGGTCAGAGAATAAATTGATAAGATGCTCGCAGCTAGTATCATTGAGCCAGTAGAGGAAAGTGATTGGATTAGTCCTATGGTGGTACAAGAGAAAAAGACAAAAGGTGAAATAAGAATCTGCGTGGACCTGCGCAAGCTCAATGACGCATCAACGCATGATCCATTTCCTACGCCCTTTACAGATGAAGTGCTTGACAATGTTGGAGGACAAGAGGCTTACTCCTTCACTGATGGCTTTTCAGGATATCATCAGATCAGAATCCATCCAGAGGACCGCCATAAGACCACTTTTGCGACTGAATGGGGCTCATTCCAGTATACGGTAATGCCCTTTGGTCTTAAAAACGCTCCTGCTATTTTCTTTAGAGTCGTTGTTGCTATTTTTAAAGAATTCATTCATAAGTTTCTAGAAGTCTATTTTGATGACTGGACTGTGTTTGTTTTACTAAAGAACCATATAGGGAATCTAAGGATGATGTTAGAAAAATGTAGACAGTATCAGATTTCCCTTAACTTGAAAAAATGTATCTTCTATGATCCTTTTGGTATTTTGTTGGGTCACATTGTGTGCAGACAAGGGCTCATGATGGATCCTGTGAAGGTTGCCATCATTGCTAACTTACCTGCGCCCAACTCAGTCAAACAATTGCAAACTACATTGGGACATACAGGATACTACAGGAAATTTATCAAGGGTTATGCAAAGATCACTATGCCTATGGAAAGACTGTTGAAAAAGGATTTGAAATTCCAATGGACAGAAGAATGCCAACAGAGCTTGGACACACTTAAAGGAAAGATGGTCACAGCACCTATTCTAGTTTTCCCAGACTGGAGAAAACCCTTTCATGTTCATGTAGATGCTTCTTCCATAGCATTGGGGGTTGTACTGACACAACCGAGAGAAGGAGGTATTGACCACCCCATTGCTTACTCTAGCAGAAAGCTGTCTACAGCTGAGAAGAACTACACCACTACAGAAAGAGAAGGACTCGCTATGGTGTATGCCTTACAGAAGTTCAGACACTATCTATTGGGTGCTCATTTTAAAATGTATACTGACCACTCTGCTTTGAAGTACTTGGTCAATAAGCCAATGTTAGGGGGAAGAATTTGTAGATGGCTACTCCTCTTCCAAAAGTATGATTTTGAGATTATTGTGAAGCCAGGTAGATTGAATGCAGGACTTGACCATTTATCTAGGATAGAGTCAGGGGAGGAACCTACAAATTTGGAGGACAATCTGCCTGATGCGCGGCTATTTTCTGTTCAAGCAGCAGACGAGTATTATTCCGATATTCTTGAGTTTCTCACTACAGGGCAAGCGCCAGTTGAGTTCACAATCCAGCAGAAGAAACAACTTGTTGTCAAAGCCACACACTTCACTTTGATAGCAGGCCAGCTCTATAAGTTGGGCCCTAATGAAGTCTTGCGCATATGCATTTTACAGCATGAGAAGAATTCCATAATCGCAGAAGCGCACTCAGGAACCACAGGAGGCCATTTCGCAGGAAAGCCGACTGTGCAGAAGATCTTAGCCGCTGGTCTTTGGTGGCCAACATTGCACAAGGATACTAAGGAATTCTGCAAGTGTTGTGATGTGTGCCAGCGAACGGGAAAACCTTCAAGAAGAGATGAAATGCTGCTAAGACCCCAGATAACAGTGCGTGCTTTTGATAAGTGGGCCATTGATTTTGTGGGACCTATTAACCCACCAGGAAAGAGAACCAGCGCAAGATACATCATCATAGCTACTGAATACCTCACCAGATGAGCTGAGGTGAAGCCAGTTAAGAATTGCGACGCTGTCACTGCCGCGCAGTTCATTTTTTAGAATATTATCACTAGATTTGGATGTCCACTGATTCTAACGAGTGATCAGGGCACACATTTCCTGAACGAAACTATAGAGGCCCTTATTGAAGAATTCCACATTAGTCACCATAAGAGTACACCCTACCACCCTCAAGCTAATGGTACGGTGGAGGCATTCAATAAGATTCTAGAGAATGCCCTGACCAAGATCTGTAATCAACAAAGAGATGATTGGGACCTTAGAGTCACAACTATGTTATGGGTTTACAGAACCACATGCAAGAAATTAACAGGTCACACACCTTTCAGTTTGGTGTATGGACAAGAAGCAGTCATGCCCATGGAATACATTGTTCCCAGTCTCAGAATTGCTCAAATTATAGAAATGGCAGATACTGATACTATGAGTGAAAGGCTGTCAC
This sequence comes from Larix kaempferi, assembly GCA_027924585.1. Lineage (NCBI taxonomy): Eukaryota > Viridiplantae > Streptophyta > Pinopsida > Pinales > Pinaceae > Larix > Larix kaempferi. Next base: position 42,233,924 of record BSBM01000493.1, read on the forward strand.
AATTGGTTTCCTTAGAAGAAGACAGGCTTGTAGCTGGATTCCATCAACAAGTGCAGAAGGTGAGACAAAAGGCTTGGCATGACAGGCATATTAAGAATAAAGTCTTTCAGGAAGGGGACTTGGTACTCCTCTATGATAGTAAATTCATCAAGTTTCTAGGCAAGTTTCGTGTACATTGGTTAGGCCCTTTTCAAGTGATGAAGATAACTGAAGGTGGAGCAGTTCAGCTTGCGAAGCTTAATGGAGAATTGTTGCCCACAATGATCAATGGGAGTCGGCTCAAGCTTTATCGCGATGGCCAATCTGCCCTGTCAACCTAATCAACTGCTAAAGTGTAGATGTCCAGTGTAGTTGAAAGAGGCATCGCACTTATCAGTCTACATGAAAGTCGCGAGACATTTTTAGTCTCTGGCTCCCCACGCAGTTCCTCGAAACATCCGCGCAGTCAATAAAGCCTGTTCTGAGCGATCCTACTTTCACTCTTGCGGAGTCCCCTGTTGTTGAACTTTCGCTCTTGCAGAGTTCCCTGTTGTCGATTTGTTGCTCTTGTGGAGTTCTCCTCGCCGTGGAGCCCTCCATGTGCACAGTTTCCCATGCTAAAGTTACCCGCCAAAAATTTGAATTGCGATAGTTCTGTAGCCATGTCTGAGTCTTAATGAAGGATGAGACCGCCATCTAATTGTACTTGCTTTGACAGATTCGGCTTGATTTCCCTAAGATTCACATTTAATTAAGGAGCCAAAGGCCTTAGCACATCTTCCAAAGGTTTTCAGAGCCCATCCATTGCATTTAATGCACCACAGAGGCACGGGGGGGCAGGGGGGTTGTCAACACATCCGCTTAGGCGCCAATGATTATTAGCGCCACCTGTCCGCACCTACTACTGCTCAGCTATAAACACCCCTCATTCGTATACGCTTGGGTTACTTTCCGTGCTATTGAGTTGTATAGGTATCTTGTTTAAGAGTCTAAGCCTTTGTTTTCACAGCCATGTCGTGCAGACTGCTTCCCTCTATTTTCAGAGTTCGCATCCTACGCTATTCTGCCCTTTCTGTTCAGTGTTGGTCATGTATGCAAGTTCATGACGGAGAACCTGTCAACTGAAGAATTCATTTGTCAATTCAAACGCAGAGGATTAGACTTCGGTATGGCCACCCTGACCAAGACTGTCAAGCTTCCTATTTTCTCTGATCCCAGACAGTCTCCGGGCACAAGGGCGTCTCATCCCCAGCAGCAGCAGCAGTCGGAGGTACCCGTTCCATAGCCCTTGGCCACTCTGGTTAACTACATTCCTCCGCGCACAGATGATGCACCCGAGGTGCATATTCCCAAGAACGCCAAGTATTCGATTCCGCTGCCACCAATGGTGGAAATCGTGGAAGAAGAAGGATCCCTACTTGGACATCTTCCGCTGGTTAAGTTTTATGACTTCAACTTGGGAGATTATAGAATGTATCCTCAGTTCGCGCCAGATCACTATTTGATGGTGGTCCATAATCTTGTTAAGAAGATTGATGAATTCGTCCCGCAGGAATTTGCAGTAAATCTAGAAAGGCCTGGACTGTTGAACCTATTGAAGCTACCGCACTTCGGGCATAGCAATGAAGTTAATGCGGTTGTCAAGGTCCTATTATCCTGTGTTCACGGTGGTTATCTTTGGCTAGGGAGGCCAATTGATCTGAATGTCGACCTGATTCATCGAATTACCGGCCTATCTAAGGTTGGTAAGGACCCCAACCTCCATTTCGTTGGTAAAGACAAGGACCGAAAGATGGTTGCAGAGCTGGTGCAGAAATACAAATTGTCGAGAGGAGGTCGGGCTTATGACCTCACTGTAGTTGAGGATGAAGCACTCAGATTCACAGGAAGTCTGCTCGCAGGTAGACTTTTAACGAAATGCTGACCTAAAGAAGTCCCTGGAGCTGTTGTAGAGCTCGTAATTGCAGCTGCGGAGGGAGAGCAGTATAACTGGTGTCTCTTCCTCCTGAACACATTCTTGGAAGACTGCCGGAACATTCAGGACACCGCCAATCAGCTATTCCATTTCTCTTGGTTCCTGATCTTGTGTGCCTTTGTCGGGTGGAAGGAACCGCCCAACACTCAGTTTCTTCCGTGTCGCTCAAGAGAGGTTACAGGGACGCACTATGTCAACCTCTGGGATTCTAGTAATCCCGCGAAGTGCAAGATGAACCGGGTTATGTTCTATGAGTATTATCATCTCGTCAAGGATACCATCCTAGAGATGCTGGGGCTTACTGAGGAGACGCCAGAACTCTATGGAACGAAGTTGGTCTTTTCTGCCAACTTGCATGAAATCTACTTCCGCCCTCGTGGAATTCAGTCGAAAGAATGGGCCGTAGGGCTCTACCGAATGACTACCCAGGACGTGGAGGACACTGTGAAGTCTTGGCCAAATAAATGGAAGAAGGCCACTGAAGCCGCTGCCACGATGCCACCCCCTGAGGCGCTAGAGAAAGATAAGGGCAAGGAAAAGATCGGGCAAAAGAATGATGAAAGTCCGTTAGGAATGGCTACCAAGAAGCAGAAGCTGTCACACCCCGCAAAAGCGACTGGAGATCCCTATGATATCCTTGCCGCGTCGCTCAACCGGTACTTGAAGGAGCAATTTCAGGAGCTGCGTGCCTCTGAGGCCAATATCAAAAGTACTCTGGATCTGCAGCTCATGGAGTTGAAAGGTCTCACAGGACAAGTTGCGTAGACCCATGCGCCAGCATCCGGCTCACAGGCACCACAAGCATCTACAAGCACCGACCGGGTTGAAGTACCTACAGAAAGGCACACTGTCGTCCACATCTTGCCCGCAAGCATGACATTCCCGAATCCTCTGGCTGCACTGCAGGTAAGCGTGGTTGGCCTTGTTGAAATAAATTTGTCACTAATTCCGTTGGAAACTCTACAGTTGGTTCATGAGAAGGTCTCTACTGAGCTGAGAGCTCAGGAGCTCTCCACATTCCATGCCAATGAAAGACTGTAGACATAGGAAGTAGAGCTAAGGGTAGGCTATAAGGAGATCTCTGCGCAACTTGCACTTCAAGAAGCGCGGGACACTGGGCTAAGGAATGTCGTCGATGAAATCACCTAGGAGCTGCCAAACTGCCAGATCCAACTAGACCTTCCTTTAGTTGAGAAAGTGCAACGCATTGGAAAAAGGGCGAAAGCCCTAGAACAACAAGTAGTTGCTATGGCTGAGGACCATAGAAAGCAGCTCGCCGAGTTGGAAGCTCATGTCGTAGTGCCTCCCATAGATGATAACCAAGAACGACTTGAAGCACTGCGCATAGCTTCTACCCAAATTGTAATACCCCAATTTTGACCCTTAGGAAATATCGGCTCTAATGTAAATATTTTATACACACGTTGTATGTTTCCCTAGCGTGGAGCTCAAGGCCAAGGCCCTGCTATTTTATACTCGGATTTTATTTGAATTATACACGCTTGATATTTTTCTACCCACGTGCTATTAAGCCATGGGATATTGTAAATTGATGTAAATATTTAAATATTGAAATAAAATACCAAAACTGGATATGGAGGCAATGAATGAGAAGAGGCCATGTGTATCCACTAGGGAGTGGTGAGAGGGCTATGGGACTAAACCCTAGGCTGCCATTTGTCATTATGAGAATCCATTGACTTCCCTAGTTGACATTTATGACTGTTGTAAAAAGGTGGTTGAGATTTCATCCCATGGCTTCAATGGAGCATGGGCATCCCTGAAATTCATATGGGAAGGTATGGGATCAATTTGCTTGTGCAAGAAGTCACTCAACCTCATGGGAGGGGGATTCATTCTCATCCACATTCAATGGGAAGGGATCTAGCATCATTCGGCATCCAAAAACGAGTGCTAGCAGTGAGAGAACCAGAAATCATGACCTTGAGAGAAGCCAGATTTTGAAAGACCAAAAATGCCCAGATTTGGCATGGGACAAGGAAATCCAATGGGGAATCCATTAGCATAAACCTTGGGGCGAATTTGGGAGCATTAGCTACCCCAAAATCATTAGGAAAACCCAGTTTTTGCAGCTCAGAAAACCAGTGATGGATTTGAGTATTTGGTGAGCAGAATGGTGAGAAATCAAGTTGGGAATGACTATGCAGAAGTTGGGTGTGCTTGATAAACCCAATGAAGGCTAGGATCTCAAGGATTAGCAGCTGGACCTTTCTATGCCCATCCTGAAGAGCACTGGAGGGAAGAGTTGCCTGAGGGACTGTGTAACAGAGAAGGGGATCTTCCTTGTGTTGGATGTGGTAGGTAATGTGGGTGCCTAATTGTTGAGCTCACTTGAGATGCCTGTAGCTATGTGGTTGAGCTCACTGGCTTAGCATTACCCTCCTCTATCTTCATGGATGCTTGACCGAAACCATGGCTGTGAGTGAACCCAGCTAGTTCCTCCTTAGTGGATACACAGCCCAGCTCGGGGGTGATATCTCAGTTGAAAGAATATAGGCTGGATAGAGGTCTATGGTTGGGAGGAACGTTTCCCTCACGTAGCCAGTAGTTTGGACATCTACTTATCAAGATAAGTGTTGTTTTTATTATAAATTATTTGCATTTTGCATTCTGCAGTATGATAAATTGCCCATGTTTAATGAAATGAATTAATTATCTTAGTATGGAATCCATGCATGGCACTGGAATGAGATTGGGTCTCTTTAGGTTGAATCATTCTCTGCTGTGATAGATATGTTATGCAATTACTGTCTGTTTGTGTGCTTGCTAGTATGTTCATTCCGCTGTGTTTATATTGAGACGAATCTGCATATATAGAAGTTTTTAAATTGTTAGGAATTTATGGGAAAAAATTATTGGGGCTAAGTCTGCCATAAGCCCGGTAGTTTGGTTAACGTTTCCTCCCTTGCACGAAAGTAATGGAAGGGGACATTACACAAATGAAATGCAGAACAGATGAAGCCCAGCAGTTAATGACGCAAGCTATGCAGGCTTGGTCTGAGCTCGAGAAGCTCCCTCCTAAAGTTGGCCTTTTGGAACAGGTGAAATTAGCAGAATAGTCTCTAACTGTTTTGAATGAAGAAGCTAAGCCCTTGGAAGGATTAGCCAAAATGAGAAAGATGAGTGAAGTCCACAAAGTCCAACAAGAACTGCACAGGATCAAAGACAAAGATGCTACTCTCGCCAACACCATTCAGCCATTTATGGATGAGTATGCTGAACTTCTTGCCCAAGCAGAGGTCGAGGTCAATGCATTTGTTGAGTCTCAAGAGTTGGTCGACGGTGCAGAAGGAGAAGAAGTTACTACAGACCTGGTGCAGACAGCCACGAAGTGCGTGCAAGATATGGACTCCGCTATTTCGCAGTGGAAGCAAGCCTTCGCTACGACCCAGGCAAAGTCCGATGTACAAGTAAAGCGACTGCAAGCTAGTGCGAGTGGCTCGAGGACGAGCCACAAGTAAGTGTTGGGGGCCTATTGGAGCATAGGCCGCAGCTATGGCAAAGCTGCCAATTTTGAGGAAAAAGCACTAAGTTTTGAAGGAAAAGTGCTAATTTTGAGGAAAAAGCACTAAGTTTTGAAGGAAAAGTACTAATTTTGAGGAAAAGCACCATTTTTGGCAGAAATGAACAGTGCACGGTACGGTGCCAGATGGACGAGCTCACCACAGATTACGGGCCAGAAATCGCGAAGCTCGCGCGCACAAGTCAAAGGAAAGAGTAAATAAGGTGGCCGAGTAGAAAGCTCAACCACCACAGTAAATGAAGCAGCGGAATAGAGGGCTCAGCTACCCTAATTAAGGCAAAGTACAGGAGTTATGGTTGCTCGGACCAAGGCAGAGCAACGGGCCAAAGCATTGAAGTCGAAGGACAAGGAAAAAAGAACGATGAAGTGGCGCCCATACCCGCGATCTGCACCGAAAATCGTGGAGTCTGCAGGAAGCTGTGACGTGACGGCAAGAGACGCTTACAATACACCTAGCCATGTCCATGGTTAGGGTTTTTGGGGATCACTGTTGGGAAAGGCCCACAGTTTTGTAAAGGTGAGACCCTCAGGGCCACCTATATATATGTGTAATTGGAAAGGGAAATGGGTTAGATAGATGGTTAGATGGTTAGATACTGAGTTACAGACAGTCTAAGTTGATGTCTGAGTCTTTTGTATTGCTATATTGTTTGAGTTGTTAATGATCATTTTGTGCATGTAAGAAGGCCGCGATCTCACAGGAAGAGCGCTTGGCATAAAGGCCATTGTATGTATCGATTAGTCGCAAGAGGACTGAGAGGGGAATGTAATTATATCTCTTCGTTATGTTAATATATGTAGAAGAAGAGAATAGATCTAAGAGAAGGGCTCCCAGCTGTGTGCGTGGATTTTCCCAGAAAGATCTAAGGCTGCAGCTGTGTGCGTAGTGGAACTGTGTTATCCCAGTCTCAAGATAATATAAAACACAGTTCCCGTGGACGTAGCTTCCCTCCTGGAAGTGAACCACATAATTCTCATTGTTGTGGTGATGCTTTGTGTGATTGCATTTCTTTGCTTTACTGTCTATGTTTCTATGAATGTTTCGCTGTCTTTATGAATGAATATGTAAAGTAACTCCTGGAGCTCCCTTAGAAGTTGTACTTGTGCATTGTTGAAGGAGTCTGTAAGAGCACTGTCACCGTAGCGCTAAAGGAGTGTGTCACTGTGCTGTGGCGCAAGGGCAGAGGCGATACATAGTGTATCAGAGATAGCGGGTAAAAGGCTCGTGCGCAGGTGTGGAGATACCATGCAGCTCGTCTGAGAAGAGTGAGTTTCGGCGCTGTAGCATTGGGAGACCTGTGAAAGAGTAAGGCACTCTGTTCCGGGGTTACTTCTAAGAAGGGAAGAGAAAAGACTGTAGATTCCACCACCTAGGTTAAGGAAACCTGATTCCTTATCCCCCCATAGCCACTTCGGGTGAGACTTCGAGCTGCTGCGCAGCTCATTGCCGAAAGGGCCAGTGCACCAAAGGGGTGTTTGTTGTTGCGCATCCTGAAAACCTGGGTCTGTCCAGAAATCAGCCAACAACACTCTTCACTCAGATTTTGGTATTCTACATACCGATCTTCCCATGCATTGACAGATTCAGTATGTGTCCCAGGTTGTTCCTCCCTATGTTCATCAAGGAATTTTAGCATGGTGTATCGAGGCTGCTCTTTAGACTCATATTTAAATTCACTGGGTCTATTATGGGGACCAGTCCTAGAAAAGATCATTCCACCAGTGATCTTCCTCTCTCCATTCTGAGAACCACTGCAACTCCCTTCTATTTTATTCTGTCCTATCTGTTTGGCCAAAAATTCTCTAGTCTCTTGCCCAGACTAGATGATGTTATGGGATATGTCATACAGCCCTTTTAACATACTTTGCACAAAAAATCTGAATTCTTCCTTATCGTTGTCATCGTTGTCATCCATGTTACTCTCCCCTTGTAATCTTCCTCCAGTGGATTCCACCTCCTCTTCTACAAATGGATCTTCGGGGCTCTTTCCTTTGGGGATTGGTACTCTTTTAGGACTCATAGCACAAACTGAGAGTAGGTTCAGAGGACCATGCTCTGATACCTCTATACTATCCTAGGAAATATTAAACCCAGATATTAACTCAAGTTCAGAATTTTAAATAAAATTTACGTATTCATTTTTAATCAATTCACCGAACAGAGCAGGAAGTCAGTGACGGGTAAGGAGACTTGAAACTGAGTTTGGTAAGATGAACATTCAATTCTGGAATTTATATGAGATGTATGCAGCATCATCAAATCAGATCAGAGGGAGAGTCCCAAGCACAAAGCACTAGGTCCATTTATGTTTCAGACAGCTACCAGTGAAGCCTACCGCAAAGCTTCCTGGGCGCACCAATGTATGCTTACTAGACTGGGTGGGTCACTGAGGGTCCAAGGCTGAGTTATCACAGTCAAATAATTTCAATGGATTCACTATGTATCATTCAAAAATATTTGGAATATGAAGGAGTAATTTGGGAGTCTTAAGCCACTCCGGGATTGCTAAGCTAGGAATTTTCCAAGTTTTACAAACAATGGTTAAATGCTTCCAAATTATGAAATTAATGATTGATATGGATATTATACTATATAATTGACCACCTACAACTTACAAAAATCAAGACTGACTCTTAGAATAGATTTGGCAGTCATTTCAGTAAAACTAGTCATAAAACAATGCTCAATGAGCTAGTCTTCCATTCCGGATTATTAAATGTTCTTCATTCAATGTAATACTCTGTTCTGAGGTGTTATATGGTTCTGATATAATATATATGATAGTAGCAAGTCAAAATATACCTCACTAGACCAAGCTTGTGTCCATTTAATGATCCTTCAGTAGAACAGTATCACAATGACTAGGAAATCCTCACATAGAGCCCAGGATGGACTGTGTGAGATATGAAATGATTAGATATATGATCTTAAAGTACATGGTGATCATCTACAGGTATGGAACAGAGTATGAGCTGAAAACTGGATCTCTGAGAAATAATATGGAGTCCTTCACTTGTCTTCTTCTTCTAGTAGAGGAAACACCTCCAAATCTAGCCATGGTTGAGAGAATGAGATAGAAGAGAAGAATAGTTCAGTTCTGAAGCTGATTTCTGATATGTGGCTCTTCCAATGTCTGCAAAAATGGCTGAACCATCTCTACACCAAGTCTTGGGTGCATTCACTAGCTCAAACTTCTTCAACAGGAGAATCTTCACTCAAACTAGTTGTAGTTTCACTATCTGCGGGATCTGCTCTTCTTCTGACTTTAAATCTTCAATGATGGATGCAAATAGATGATAATAGATTCTAGTACATGTTTTGGACCTGCATAACACTCTCTAGAAAACTAAAGGGCCTTTGGGCACATCACCCAAGAGGAACAATTGAGGCACATCACTCAACTAGAGAGGCTCAGAGCTCTCAAACCAAAATTACAAATGACAAAAATTCTTGAATGAAGTTAGAATCATGATTAAATAGATGAGATAGCTTTCTTGGAAAGCCATACCACACATGTGGGTGAGGTAGGGCGCACTCTCTCTGAAATTGGAAACTTCTGAGCTTTCTCCACTTTCTTTCCTCAACCTCCTTCAGTCAGAATTGGCAAGTGCGCCTTAGCTACTTTTCTGGATGTTGCTAATTCCTTTCTGAATGCTTTTCTTGATGCTTTCTATTTCTTTTACTTTCTACTTTTATGCTTTTGCCAACTTTTTCCAGCTTTTGTCAGTTTCTATTTCCATTCTGACTTTCTTTCCTTTCTGAAACATTCTCCACTTGGGCAAGGTTATCCACTTGCCACCAATTTGCCCTGTTAGACTTCATTATCCAACTTGGCAATATTTATTAGCATTTAAATATAAAAAATACCAAAATACCTCTCAACATTAATTCTAGCTTCCATAATTAATTAAATAACTTAATAATTAATTATTCTCCTAAGGTGTATTTTCCTCGAAAATATCCCATGAATTATAAATTCATAATTAATTAATCACCTAGACCCCCTAGGGATGGGAGGAGCCAAGATGTGACCATGGTCACTAGGGAGGGGACATGACAGTAGTCCTGTCCGAAGAACTCATCACACCACTATGAAAACCTAATTTCGCAGTGCCCCCATAGCTGCACCTCGGGTGAGACCTCAACCTGTTCACAGGCAGTTGCCGAAAGGGTCGGTGAGAAGGGGTTTTGTTGGTTCCTTGAAACCGTGAAGAACCTAGGTCTGCATTGGAAACATCTAGATCAGTAATTAAGCAAACAAGCATCAATAACTATGGAGATACAATCCAGTTGGTAGTATCAGTCACAACTGGTGTGATTCAGTCAAGTGTGACCAACTAAGTCTAACAAAACCATCTAGCCATAAATCAGGGAATGGAGACTCCAAGGTGGGTGCATGAGGCTGTCTAAATAAAAGTCTAGCTTGGATAACAATGAAGACATCATTCAGTCAATAGTATCAGTCATAAATGGTAATAGTCAATCAAGTGACTCTAACTGAGTCTAACAGAACCATCTAGGCATAAATCAAGGAATGGAAACTCCAAGGAGGCCAACGCATGAGGCTATCAAATAGTCAAGTGGAACTCCAAAACTAGCTAACTAGAAGCTACAAGCAATCAATATGAGCAATCAGTGGAAGAACCACTCAATCAATGCACTAACTGAATGATAACTCCCGGTAGGTGAGATAAGGCACCCTAACTGAGTGATAATTGGTGGTAGGTGAGCAAAAGCGCTCTAACTGACAGTGGTAGGTGAGAAGGGTGCACTTGCTAAGCAGATAAGTCAAGGAGGGTGCATTAGGTACGTAGGAGGCCAAATGAGGGCTGAATATAGGCTTGAGAGAGCTAGAAGCAAGCTCTAGGTGCTGGGGAGACAACCATGATGATGCTTGGATGCATGCAGCATGCAGTTTTGCATGCAAGCATGCAAAATACAAAAATTATGGTGTAAATATTCCAACACCTATTTCATAGAGTCTACCAGTTCAGAACCCTCCAGTTGTTAATATTCCTAATATTCAGAGCATCAATACAAGTAACACCGCGGGAACCACTGCGCATAATATTGTACCACCAAGAAGGAGAATGACAGATGATATTAACATGCCGATATCTAAAGGAACGGGTCTAGAAGACCCTGAGCAACATTGATTTCTATGTGAAGCCATGTGGAGTGGCAATCACGTTCAGGATGCTACTGTGAACCAAGCGTAGCTCATCACTACATTCAGAGATAGAGGCTTGAACTAGTTCATGAAGTATTATGTAAGACATAATATAACCTTAGAGGATATTAAGGCTTCCCTATTAAGAGAGTTCAACAAACCAAAGTCGGAATCATAATGTATAATAGAATTAAAGGAGAATAAGAAAAAACCTAATGAAATAGTCTACGAATTTGACCAGAAGTTTAAAACATTGTTAGACCAGGTCAGTTTTGACATAGCACTGCAACAACACCAAGAATGGTTCATAGCTGCGTTGTTTCCCCATATTAGACTACCACTGATGCAACAGAAGATTGCGTCGCAGGCAAAATCCCTGAAGATTGCGATGAAATTAGAAGCTTCAACCATAGGAGAGACTAGCACTGGAATGGTATAGATTCAGAATCAACTATCCACCTTGACATTACAGTTATAGGAATGAAGAAGGGAAAAGAACAAAGAGAAGAAATCTGGTGTACCAGATGTAAGGGAGAAGGACACTCGAAGGAATGTTTTCCTTTGTTTCAAGTTACCTAGATAGTGGAGCACCAAATCCACTGAATTAGAACCAAGGACCATGGTGTGAGATTTGAAGAACTAGAGGGAACTGGCCAGAAGATTGTTACTTAATCCATGAGTATGTGTGAACACCTAAGAATTTATATTGCACATTCTATAAATCTGTTGGACATGATGATTCCAACTATAGGGCATATGAGCTCATGATGGAGAGAAAGAAATATGTAGAGAATATGCGTGGTGGAGTTTACAAGGTTCAAGAAGAAACACAATGGAACAAGGATAATGCGCAGTATGATTAAGGCGCATACAAAGGCCATGGAGGATTCCGCGGAAGAGGAAGAAACAGTGGCCCAAGACAAGGAAGAGGTAGAGGCGAGATGATCTGTTATAAGTGTGGCCATCTATGTCACTTATCTAGAGATTGCACCAAGGCGTGTACTTCCTGTAATTATTATAACTATTTTGATCATGCAATTGAGGCATGCCCAGCGTTAGCAGCAGAAATGCATAAGAGAAAGCAAGAAGCACCTAACCTGAATAATCAGATGATCACAACAGAGAGAAGGAATGTAGATCCAAGTACTAATGTTGTGACATGAAGTGGCATTTCCACAAGCAAAGATAAACAACCATAAGCTTTGACTTCTAGAGATCACCTAACTAAGCAAACCCCTACTGATCAGAAAAGCTACGGGGAAAACACCAGTTTTCAATATGGAGAAGAAAAAAGAGGTCTTTGAAGAAGCACAAGACATATTCAAAGAGCCATCACATATGTTTCCAATAATCCATTTGCAAAGTGAAACAATGCATATGGAAGATATGCCAGTAGCGTATGATCAAACCAGTACCACAGCAGAAACGACCACTTTTTTTGCGTAGTTCCTATGGAGCTGCATGAAGTAATTGAAGAGCGCAGATGATGTAGTGGAATTACAAAAGTTGTTAAACCAATATGAACCGCACAGTTCCATGGAAACTTCCTAGAGTGTAGTTCATCAGATAACAAGCCATAAGAGAACAGGTTGAGAAATGAGGCTCAATGCGCAGATTGGAGATTATGAGATGGATGAGAAACTCCTTGATCTAGGATCAGAGGTAAATGTCTTAAGCAAGCAAACATGGAAACAGATGGGGAAACCAAGGTTATCATGGTCACCCATACAGTTGAGGTTATCAAATTAGTATAAAGTCATACCTTTTGGGAGATTAGCAAATGTACTTGTGGACATTGATGGAGTCAGAAGTTCCACGGACTTCGAGGTTATTGAGATCACTGATGACAGTAACCCATATCCAGCATTATTGGGGATAGACTGGGCAATGGATAACCTTGAATCATAAACTTGAACACCAAAAGGGTGATCTTAGAAGGGCGGGATATTAGGGTCATTGCACCCTTGGACCCTTCACAAGGAGAAAGATACATTGAGCCGATACATGAAGAATTGAGAGCACATGATCTTGATCACCTCTACAAGATGGCTGCGAATCAAGATGACTACATTAATCCTACAGCGGATGGAGCACTTAGTTGTCGATGTGACAGTTCTTTCATATCAGACTCTGACACCGGACTGGAGAATTGGAAAAGCCATATGCATGAGGTATCTACAAGAATATACGCAAAGATCACCAAATCATTGTGCTTGATTGGAACCGAGGTAAGTCCAATCCCCACTTATGATGGTTCAACTATTGTCTATTCATTTATTCAAGAATATACTGTATCAGTTGCAGTTGAGCATCACATACCAGCATTAGATATAGCACTGTGCTCTACACCTGCAAGATGGTGGGCCATGCATAAGCAGACTTTGACCACATGGGATCAGTGCAGACACATGATGCAAATCAGATTCACAAAAAAAGTTGCATTAACATTCTGAAAATTATAATGGACAAATGGATCTGAGGGATCACATAGAGACTTGTTCTCAAGCATGGAAAAATAGACTACAAACAGAATGGGTTCATATGTTTGTGCACACATTAGAGAAGATTTCAGAAGATTGGTACATAGATGTCGAACTTCGTAGAGGAACCACAAATTGGTCTATCTTGACAGCGAAATTTTAGAAAACTTTTATCTTTGAAGATGAAAGTCCAAGCATAAATGAAGCTCTACAAATTTTCAAAGAAATAATATCCAGAGAAGAATAACCAAGTATAAACGAGGCATTAGAGGAAATCAAAGAAAGGATATTTGAAGATGTAAAAGTACCTATGAAACTACAACCAGAATGGGCAAGACTGATAGAACACGCCCTTGAGTGTTATAATCTCACTGAAAATGAAGAAGAACAAGAAGAGAGCGATGAGGAGGATCAACGCAACATCAATATACTTGACTCAAAGGGAGGGCGCATTGTAGAGGGACCTCCATTGTAAATCCCAGACATGAGTGGACCTGTTAAAACAAGAAAAGTGAACATTGGCACAAGGGAAAAGCCAAAGTTCGCATCCATTGGAGAGTACTAGGATGATGAGATGGTCGCGCAGATCATAGACCTTCTGCATGAGTAGCAAGACTTATTTCTGTAATACCTTGTGATGAACCTACAATAATTAATTAATGCAAATACACGAGATATCAAAAATAATAGAACTCAGAATCACTTTTATATTGATCACGGACCACTTCGAGGGGGCAACCTCCTTTGAGCAAGCTCAATACAATTAACTTCATGTTGCCTTCAATGACCTCAACACACATTTATATACTAAGTCTATGCCCAATACCATGGGTCAAAACCATGGGACATATAATACTACAGGACGACCTACAAAGCATATGCGTCCAATACTATGGGTCAATACTATGGGCTAATATAAACTATGGATCAACAAATACTACGGGACAACTTACAAAGCATATGCGTCCAACAACAATATACTAACATAGTAAAGAGAAGGGTTGACACGGGTTCCTAACATCCCCTCTCCCTTAGAAAAAGCTTTGTCCTCAAAGCTTTGGTTGGAGAAATTGCTGCAGAATTTGAAGGAATGGTTCCTCGGTAGCATCCTCGGGTTTCATTTCGGGCCACTGACGGCTTTGGAGTGTCATGGAGGATTGCTTGGAAGGCTGTAGATGAAGAAGAACCCTATCAACTGCGTGGAAAATACGCTCAAAACGGTGTTGATCGGCCTGTTGTTTCAGGCGAATTCTGGCCATGTGAAGATTGTCGTGCAGAATGAGAAGAATATGATCACGGTTGCAAAGAACCGAGTCAATTTCCTAAACTGGGGAGTTGCTAAGGGTGTATGGAAGAAGAACTGGCAATGTTTGTCCATATACTGCTTTATATGGTGTCCTTTGAGATGTGGTATTGTACCACCAGAACGCTGCTAGAAAATCCATAGAAATAGTTGGCCAAAGCTGTGTAGGGATGGGCAAGGGTTTGAGCAATCCCGAAAGGAGTGTCGTTTCACCCTTGTTGACCTCGAAAGTATCATAGTCAACCACCATCTGTTGAATTGTCATTTTCAGTCCCTTCCAAAAGAAGTTACATTGTTCCCGATCATACATTTTGAAGAACCGAGAGTGCCCTGCTAATGAAGAAGCATGGAGCTCATAGAAGAGATAGCCCTGTTGAACATATTGCAACCAATTTGGAACAAGCAAAGAAAGAGCTGTAAGAGAAACTGGGTCATCAATTGTGTGAAAAGGATCATCTGCCACCATATTGTCCTTACCCTTAAGTGATCGCAAATTGATAACCCATTTTAGGTGTGTTGGGTAGGAGACCCATTGTTCCAGAAAATTTTCCAGACTCTGGAGATCAGTCTTGATGCAGAAATAATTCCCTAATAGGTATGGCTGCCACTTCTGTACTGCATGCAAAATAGCCATCATTTCCTGTTGAGAGGTAGATGTGACTATATTCTTACCGGAAAGGTCTCTTGAAGGCGGCAAGCTCATTGGTTCAGCAAAGACACCTGCATATCTATCCAAGGAAGTAGTGGAGACCGTTGATGGGTGCATCTAAATGGAATGGAGATGAGCGATGACACCATGTGAATTCTTCTTAAGGATTTTTTCCAGGCGATGTGAACTGATGATGCGGAGAGACCCTGGTTGTAATCCCATTAATTTGTGTTGTGCCCCATTGACTGAAAACTGCATCCAAAGTTACGCAAAATCCCATAAGATGGGTCCAAGTGTGCATAACCATTGAAAACCCAAAACCACATCACATCCTCCTAAGGACAAGGAAAACATGTCAGAGCACAGGTTATAATCTTCCATAGAGATACGCACATTGTGACACTTCCCCTTGCAAGGTAAGGTGCCCCCATTGGAAACCATGACTTCAAAGTTGGAGCAAGGATGGAAAAAACAATTAGCCCGTTTGGCAATCCGAGGGTCAATGAAGTTATGAGTGCTACCAGAATCAATAAGTATGGTAAGAGGGAGCTTCTTGAAGTATCCCCTGACTCACATTGTTTGTGGGGTGGTGACGCTGGTTACAGCATGGAGAGAGATCTCGGGTGGGTCGTCCTGAGATGGAGTGTCAACAGGCGGGTGTTGAATGTCGACCTGATCATCTACTATATCTGGAGCTTCTTCATCAAGTTCTGAGGCAGGCGGAGAATCCACAACCAAGAGATAGAGCTTTTGTTGAACACATCTATGTCCCCGAGTGAATTTCTCATCACAATTATAACAAATCCCTTTTTCTTGGCGTGCCTGCATCTCTGTTTCAGACAAATGCTTGATAGGAGTTGGTTTAGGAGCAAGCGTGATGGGAGGTTGTTGGGAACCCATATTTATGAAGGGAACAAAGGTGGGTTTGGAGCGTTGTTGAGCTGCGATCTTGTCCTCTGCCAACTTATCCAACCCTAGGACTTCCATCATTGTGTTGGGACAGAACATTTTGACCTCTGAGCGGATTTCATCCTTGAGACCACTGATAAAACAACTCCTGTAGAATTCATCAGACAATCCATCTGTGTGATTGGCTAGTTTCTCAAATTCTATCTGATACTCTCTCACTGTGCCAATTTGGTGAAGTTTAGTGAGTGCTCCTCTGAAGTCATCAAAAGCACTAGGACCAAATCGTGGAAAAAGGAGTTGGCAAAAATCTGTCCAGTTTGGTTCGGGATGAGCTTTGATGTACCAACAGTACCATTGAAGGGCTTCTTGTTCCAAATGAAAGGATGGAAGTGGAACTTTCTGGACATCAAAAGTATTATGTAGACTAAAATATTGTTATGCCTGGTATATCCATCTAGTTGGATCAGTACCATTGAAGCGAGGAAAATCAAGCTTCAGCCCACGAAAATTGTTGGAAGAAGAGAATCCGGTGGCTACAAAAGATTCTAGATGTCGATTATTGTTCATGGCTGAATGTTGAAGATGGAGGCTGAGAAATTTTTCATCCAGATCTTGGAGTTTGGTTTGGATGGCTGCAAGTGCTTCTTCCATGGCTTTTGCTCCTGCGGGTTGACAACCATAACCAAAATTTTTATTTTATTTATTTATTTATTTATTTATTTATTTATTTATTTTTTATTCAGAATGGAGCGGCTACGACTTGGAAGGGATCTGAAACGGATAGATCTGCAAATGGCGTGGAAGTGAGCGGAAACAGAGGGATCTGAAACGGAACCGAATGGATTGAAAATGGATGGATCTGGAACGGCTTTCAGAATGGATTTGAATGGCTGGATCTAAAACGGCATAGCAGTGATTGACAACAGTTCAGATGAAAATAGATATGGACCCCAGGTATGTGCAGATTCCTAACAGTTCAAGGGTTTCACTCGACCACCAATGTTGTCTAACAACTTGCGTATTGGGGCAGTACCCCTCACTCCACGGCTCAGGTAAAACTGATAACCCCTTTGCCACAAACGATAGCTCTTGGTTTACCTCACGGGTGGGAACTAGTCAATCAGATAGGGGTCATTGCCCTTTTCGTTGGCAGGTCCTCTCAATGGGCCAACTACTTCAGGGTTCCTGTGGTACTCCTCACAACGCGTTTTAGGGCTTATGCCCAAGTACTTCCTATAGTTAAGCGGATAGGGATTATTCCCAAATCCGAACCTTGAACAGATGCGAAAAAAAAAAATTGGCAGAAATTTCACCCAGCGAGCCCAAGAAAGTTCTCTGATACCAGATGTGATGAACCTACAATAATTAATTAATGCAAATACATGAGATATCAGAAATAATAGAACTCAAAATCACTTTTATATTGATCATGGGCCACTTCGAGGGGGAAACCTCCTTTGAGCAAGTTGAATACAATTAACTTCACGGTGCCTTCAATGACCTCAACACACATTTATATACTAAGTCTATGCCCAATACTATGGGTCAAAACCATGGGACATATAATACTACGAGATGACTTACAAAGCATATGCGTCCAATACTATGGGTCAATACTATGGGCTAATATAAACTATGGATCAACAAATACTATGGGACGACTTACAAAGCATATGCATCCAACAACAATATACTAACATAGTAAAGAGAAGGGTTGACACGGGTTCCTAACATACCCTAATTTTGACCCTTATGTTAAATTGGCTTTTAAGTAAATATTGTATACATGCGTTGCATGTTTCCTTAGCATGGAGCTCAAGGCCAAAGCCCCGCTAGTGTATGTTCGGATTTTGTTAAAACAAGCAAGTATTTGATATTTTGATACCCATGTGCTATTAAGCCATGGAATGTTGTAAATTGATGTAAATATTAATATTGCAATAAAATACCAAAAATGGCTATGGAAGCAACCAATGAGAAGGGGCCATGTGTATCCACTAGGGAGTGGTGAGGGGGTTGTGGGGATGAACCATACGCTGCCAAATGTCATTGTGAGAACCCATTTCAATTTCCTTGATGACATTTATTTATGTTGTAAGGAAGTAGTTGAGGATTTCAGTCTATGGCTTCAATGGAGCATGGGAAACCCAGAAATTCGTATTTGTAGGTATGGGCTCTGTTTTCTTCTACCACAAGCCACTCTACCTCATGGGAGTTGCTTCTTCCTCATCCCCATTCCATTGTGGAAGTTACCAACATCATTCTCCATCCAAAAACGAATTTCCAACAGTGAGAAAAACCAGAAATCGCAACTTTGAAAGAACCCACGTTTTGTAGAGCCAAAACGCCCAGATTTGGTATTAGATAGTAAAATCCAATGGGGGATCCATAGATATGAACCTTGGGGCGAATTTGAGAGCATTACATACCCCAAAATCCATTGGGAAACTCAGTTTCTATAGCCCAAAAAACCAGTGACAGGATTGAGTTATTTTGATGATAGAGTTCTGAGAAATCCAAGTATGAATGACAAAGCAAATGTTGGGTTTGTTTGATAAACCTAGTGAAGGCTAGAATCTCAAAGAATTAACAGCTGGACCTTTCTATGCCCATCCTAAAGAGCACTGGAGGGAAGGGACACCTGAGGAACTGTGCAGCAGAGAAGGAGACCTTCATTGTGTTGGGTGTGGTAGGTATTGTGGGTGCCTTGACTGTTTGAATTAACTTGAGATGCATGTAGCTCTGTGGTTGAGCTTACTAGCTTAGCATTTCCCTTTTCTATCTTCTTGTATGCTTGATAAACCCAATAGTGAGTTGGCTTAGCATAACTGTTGAAAGAAACCATGGTTGTGAGTGAGCCCAGTTAGTTTGTTAGGAACCCATGTCTTTACTTTCTTAGTATGTTGTTGTTGGATGCATATGCTTTGTAAGTCATCCCGTAGTATTTGTTGATCAATAGTTTGTGTTATTGTTGTTGGCGCATATGCTTTGTAAGTCTCCTGTAGTATTGTGATCCATAGTTTGTAGTGGCCCATGGTTTTGACCCATAGTATTGGCGCCTAGACTTAGTATATAAGTGTCTGTTGAGACCTATGAAGGCACCGTGAAGTTATTTGTATTGAGCTTGCTCATAGGAGATTGCCCCCTCGAAGTGGCCTGTGATCAATATAAAAGTGATTCTGAGTTCTGTCATTTCTGCTATTTCGCATATTCTTATTAATTAATTGTTGCAGGTGCATCACATATGGTATCAGAGCACTTTCTTGGGCTCGCTGGGTGAAATTTCTGCCAATTTTTTTTTTTTCGCATCTGTTGTAGGTTCAGATTTGGGAATAATCCCTATCCGCTTAACTATGGGAAGTACTTGGGCATAATCCCTAAAACTCATTGTGAGGTGTACCACAGGAACCCCGAAGTAGCTAGCCCATTGAGAGGACCTGCCAGCGAAAAGAGTAACGACCCCTACCTGATTGACTAGTTCCCACCCGTGAGGTAAACCAAGAGCTGTCATTTGTGGAAAAGCGGTTATCAGTTTTACCTGAGCCGTGGAGTGAGGGGTACTGTCCCAATATGCAAGCCGTCAGACAACATTGGTGGCCTAGTGAAACCCTTGAACTGTTAGGAAGCCGCACATACCTGGGGTCCATATCTACTTTCAGTTGAACTGTTGTCGATCACTGCTGCGTCGTTTCAGATCCATTTTGCAAGCCATTCCAGATCCAGTCGTTTTCAATCCATTCGGTGCTGTTCCAAATCCCTTTTGAGCCGTAGCCGCTCCAGTCTAGAAAAAAAAATAATAAAAATAAAAAATAAAAAAACCTTATCCCCCTTGTTTTCACTCTGTTTCCCTTGAAATTTTCGGGGAACCCCTGTCATCCCATTCTACATATTTCATTCCTGAGGACCCTATCCCCAATTCCCCTTCCCAAAGCCAAAAATCCCACATTTGTCTATTTTTAGGGTTTGCCATAACTTCCTCATATTTCACCCAATCACCTTCAAATTTTACCACAGAGTTCCTTTCTGAATTCAGCTTCTTTGTCCCCCTCTGCCAAATTTTCCCATTCTTTCACCCCACTTCTGAAATCCTCATTTTTGCTTCCCTATCTAGTCGATAGTGTCCAACACCTAGTCAAACCCCAATTACCCTTCAGATTTTTTTCCAAGTCCATATTTTCCCTTACTGAAGTAGTTTCAGTTTTTGTTTTCCTACCTAGTCAAAAAAAAAAAAAAACTCCTGGTTATGGTTGTCACCCGTGTAGGAGAAAAAACCATGGAAGACGTACTTGCAGCCATCCAAGCCAAACTCCAGGATATGGATGAAAAATTCCTTGGCCTCCATCTTGAACATTCAGCTATGAACAACAAACGGCAGTCCCAGTCTTCGACAGACAATGGTTTCTCTTCTTCCAGCAATTTCCGTGGACCGAAGCTTGATTTTCCTCGCTTCAATGGTATTGATCCAACTGGATGGATCTATTGTGCAGAACAGTATTTCCGTCTGCATAATACTTTTGATGTCAACAAAGTTCCACTGGCATTCTTTCATTTGGAACAGGAAGCTCTTCAATGGTACTATTGGTACATCAAGGCTCATTCAGAGCCCAAATGGTTAGACTTTTTCCAGCTCCTTTTGCAACGATTTGGTCCTAGTGCTTTTGATGACTTCACAGGAGCCCTCACTAAACTTCGACAAATTGGCACTGTGAGAGAGTATCAAACCGAATTTGAGAACCTAGCCAACCACACCGAAGGATTGTCTGATGAATTTTACCAGAGTTGTTTTATCAGTGGTCGAAAGGATGCCATCCGCTCTGAGGTCAAAATGTTCTGTGCCACCACAATGATGGAAGCCCTAGGGCTAGCTAAGTTGGCAGAAGACAAGATTGCATCCCAACAATGCTCCAAGCCCACTTTTGTTCCCTTCCGAAATATGGGTTCTCAATGACCACCTATACCGCAAGCTCCTCGACCGACTCCTATCAAGCGTTTGTCTCAAACAGAGATGCAAGCACGCAGAGAAAAGGGGCTTTTCTATAATTGTGATGAGAAATTCACTCGGGGACATAGATGTGTTCAACAAAAGCTCTATCTCTTGGATGTGGATTCTCTGCCTGCCTCTGAAATTGGTGACAAAGATCCAGAAACACTGGACGCTCCGGTCGACATTCAAGAACCGCCTATTGACCCTCCGTCTCAGGATGACTAGCCAGAGATATCTCTCCATGCTTTAGCCGGAATCACCACCCCCCAAACAATGCGGGTCAGGGACTACTTCAAGAAGCTTCCTCTTACAATACTCATTGATTCTGGTAGCACTCATAATTTCATTGACCCTCGGATCACCAAACAAGCTGATTGTTTTATCCATCCTTGCTCCAACTTTGAAGTCATGGTTTCCAATGGGTACACCTTACCTTGCAAAGGGAAGTGTTGAAATGTGCGTATCTCTATGGGAGATTATACCTTGCGCTCTAGCATGTTTTCCTTGACCTTAGGCATATGTGATGTGGTTTTGGGCGCTCAATGGCTACGCACACTTGGCCCTATCTTATGGGATTTTGCTGAACTTTGGATGTAGTTTTCCCTCAATGGAAAAAAACACACATTGACAAGATTACAACCAGGTTCTCTCAGCATCATCTGTTCACATTGCATGGAAAAAATCCTCAAGAAGAATTCACATGGTGTCATCGTGCAGCTCCATTCCATTCAGATGCAACCATCAGCGGTCTCCACCGCACCTTTGGATCTACAACAAATTCTAGATCGATATACAGTTGTCTTTGCTGAACCAGTGGGATTGCCACGTTCCAAGCCAGAAGACCATCGTATTCAGCTCCTTCCTGGCAGCATTCCTCCCAACATCAGGCCCTATCACTACCCATTTCACCAAAAAACGGAGATTGAAATGCTCGTTCGGGACTTATTGAATCAAGGTATTATTCACCCAAGCACTAGTTCCTTTTCTTCTCCAGTTATTCTTGTTCGCAAAAAAGATGGGTCATGGCGCCTCTACATTGACTTCCGAGCACTTAATCACCTCACCATCAAGGATAAGTTTCCAATTCCTATTGTTGATGAGCTTCTTGATGAGATTCATGGGGCTCATGTTTTCTCCAAGTTGGATCTTCATTCTGGTATCATCAAATTCGGGTTCATGAGGATGATATCCCTAAAACAGCTTTCCGCACACATGATGGCCATTATGAGTTTTTGGTCATGCCCTTTGGCCTAACTAATGCTCCTTCCACATTCCAGGCCTTAATGAATAAAATATTTCGACCCTACTTGCGGAAATTCATTCTGGTATTCTTTGATGATATCCTCATCTACAGTAAAACTTGGGATGAACATCTCCAGCATCTGGATCTTGTCATGCAACTTTTCTTTGACCATCATCTCCATGCCAAGCAGTCTAGATTTGTTTTTGGATAGAAGGAAGTTGAGTATCTCGGGCACATTATCTCAGCACAAGGGGTTCACGTGGATCCTGCCAAAATCGATGCCATGAGCAATTGGCCGCATCCTCAGACACTCAAGAGCCTTTGTGGCTTTTTCGGGTTGACTGGCTACTACCGCAAGTTTGTCAAGGATTATGGGAAGATTGCAGCTCCATTAACTTTTCTATTGAAAAAGGATGTTTTTACATGGACACCTGCTGCTCAGTGTGCATTTGAAAAACTAAAAGAAGCTATGTGTACTACACCTATTCGAGCTATGCCCGATTTTTCCAAGCCCTTCACTATTGAGAGTGATGCTTGTGGCAATGGACTTGGTGTTGTTCTCCTTCAAGATGAACACCCCATTGCATTCACCAGCAAAGCCCTTTCAAGTAAGGATTTAGCTGCCTCTACCTATGAGAAGGAAATGATGGCTATTTTGCATGCAGTACAGAAGTGGCGACCATACCTATTAGGGAATCATTTTTGCATCAAGACTGATCACCAGAGTCTGAAATATTTCTTGGAACAACGTGTCTCCTACCCGACACAACAGAAATGGGTTAGCAAACTCATGGTTTATGACTATGAGATCACTTACAAGAAGGGTAAAGACAATATTGTGGCAGATGCTCTTTCTCGCACATTTGATGCCCAAGGCTCTCTTTCAACTATTTCTATGCCTGTTCCAAATTGGTTCCAATATGTTCAACAGGGTTATGTCAATGACTCTTCCTTATCTCAAATCATCCAATGCTTGAACAAAAACCCTTCTACTGTACCACATTAATCTTGGGATGGTGCTTCTCTATGATACAAGGGTCGTCTAGTGCTTCCCTAGAGCCCAGATCTTCAACAAGCTATCTTCTATGAAATCCATGCTTCTCCATCAACAGGGCACTCTGGGTTCCTCAAAACGTATGAACGAGCACAGTGTAACTTCTTTTGGTAGGGAATGAAAAGGACAATTCAACAGATGGTGGCCGAATGTGATACCTGCCAGCGCAATAAGGGTGAAACAACACTCCTAGGATTGCTTGAACCCTTGCCCATACTTACACGGATTTGAATAGATATTTCTATGGATTTCATTGAAGGGCTCCCTAAATCTGGCGAGAAGACAGTGATTCTCATTGTGGTTGATCGCCTCTCCAAATATAGTCATTTTTGTGCTCTGAGCCATCCCTATACAGCCTCCTCCATCGCTCAAATTTTCCTGGACCAGATCTTTCGTCTTCATGGAATCCCTTCTGCCATTGTCTCGGATCATGATGCGACTTTCACCAGTCATTTTTGGACAGAACTATTTCGCCACACTGGCACCAAACTAAAGATGAGTTTAGGGTATCACCCACAAACAGATGGTCCGACTGAAATTATCAATAAATGCTTGGAAACTTATCTTCGCTGCTTCACCTCAAAACAACAACATCAGTGGGAAAAGTGGATCCCTCTCACTGAATGGTGGTACAATACCTCTTACCACACTGCCTCTAAAATGACCCCATATGAAGCAATCTATGGTCAGGCACCTCCTGTTCTTCTTCCATACACCCCCACCAGTTCACCAGTTCAGGAAGTTGACACGGTCCTTCGAAACCACGATCAGATTCTTCGCATTTTGTGAGACAATATTCACATGGAAAGAAATCTCATGAAGCAACAAGCTGATCAGCACTGTTCTGAATGCACTTTTCAAGTCGGCGATATGGTTTTTCTTCGTCTCCAGCCGTACAAGCAATCCTCCTTGAAACTCAAAGGGAGTCATAAGCTCTCTCCAAAGTTCTATGGGCCATATCAGATTCTTCAGAAGATTGGGTCCGTTGCTTATAAATTGGAACTTCCTCCTTCTTCCCGCATTCAGCCAGTCTTTCATGTCTCTTGTCTAAAGAAAGTTCTTGGCACCAACATCAGTGGACAAATGATTTTACCTGAACTGGATAATGAAGGATCCATCATTTTGGAGCCGGAGGCCATCCTCAATCGGTGCACGCGTCAGCTTCGCTCTCGCTTTATCACAGAGGTCTTAATTCAATGGCATGGCATGCAACCAGAGGATGCTACATGGGAAGCACTCCTTCAGATTCAACAACAATTTCCACATCTAAAGCTTTGAGGACAAAGCTTTTTTTGAAGGGGGAGGGGATGTTAGGAACCCATGTCTTTACTTTGTTAGTATGTTGTTGTTGGACACATATGCTTTGTAAGTCGTCCCGTATTATTTGTTGATCAATAGTTTGTGTTATTGTTGTTGGTGCATATGCTTTGTAAGTCACTCATAGTATTGTGATCCATAGTTTGTAGTGGCCCATGGTTTTGACCCATAGTATTGGCGCCTAGACTTAGTATATAAGTGTGTGTTGAGACCTATGAAGGCACTGTGAAGTTATTTGTATTGATCTTGCTCATAGGAGGTTGCCCCCTCGAAGTGGCTTGTGATCAATATAAAAGTGATTCTGAGTTCTGTCACTTATGTTATTTCGCATATTCTTATTAATTAATTGTTGCAGGTGCATCACATAGTTCCTCCTTAGTGGATACACAACCCAGCTTAGGGGTGATCTCTCAGCTGAAGGAATACAAGATGGACAGAGATCTATGGTTGGGTGGAACATTTCTCTCACATAGCCAGTTGTTTGGACAGTTTCATCTTCAAGATAAGTGTTATCTGTGTTTTAAATTATATGCATTATGTGTTCTGCAATATGTCAATTGTCCATGTTTAAGGAAATGAAATAATTATCTTAATATGGGATCTATGTATGGCATTGGAATGAGATTGAGTCTCTATATGTTGGATCATCCTCTGCTACGATAGATATGTTATGCATTACTATTTGTGTGTGTGCAAATGTGAGTTGATTCTGCTATGCTTAGTTAATTTGAACCTGCACACATTAAGTTTTTAATTATTATGTAAAATTTGGGTAACGTATGGGGATGAGATCGTTGAACGAAGTCCGTATGTTTGTTCATGTTCTCTCCCCTACAATAGGATGACGGGAGGGGACGTGACAATTTCCAACGAAGTTTTCTGAAATGAAATGCATTTTGGGTGACTTAGGGGTCATGAAGATACCGCTTATTCCAAGCACGATTCAGGTAAAGCAGATGCCTTATAGACTGAATCCGAGATATAAAGAAAGAATGAAGGCAGAGATTGATAAGATGCTTGATGCAGGGATCATTGAGCCAGTTGAAGAGTCAGAATGGATAAGCCCGATGTTTATCCAAGATAAAAAGACTAAAGGAGAAATCAGAATCTGCGTAGATCTGAGGAAGTAAATGATGCTTCGCTACATGACCCATTTTCTACCCATTTACAGATGAATTATTGGATAATGTTGGAGGAAATGAGGCCTATTCTTTTACTGATGGATTTTTTGGATACCATCACATTAGGATTGATGAAACATACAGTAACAAGATAACATTTTCTACTGAATGGGGATCATATCAATATACAATTATGCCTTTTGGATTGAAGAATGCACCTACTATATTTTCTAGAGTTGTTGTGGCTGCATTTAAGGACTTTAGCCATAAGTTCTTAGAAGTCTATTTCGATGATTAGACTCTCTTTCATTTACTCAAGAACTTCTATGAGAACCTTAGAATGATGTTAGCTAATTGCATACAACATCATATTTCTTTGAATTTGAAGAAATGAATAGTTTGTGTGCCCTATGGAATTATGTTGGGACATATTGTCTGTAGACAAGGCCTAATGGTTGATCCTGTGAAGATTGCAGAGATTGTTAATTTACCTGCACCAAATTCAGTGAAACAACTTCGCACCATGTTGGGACATACAGGATACTATAGAAAATTCACTAAGGGTTATGCGCAGATAACCGCACGGATGGAGAAGTTGTTGAAGAAGGAAGCACAGTTCATATGGAACGCAGAATGTGAGCAAGGCCTAGACACACTAAAGCAAAAAATGGTAACTGCGCCTATTCTTGTTTTTCTAGATTGGGACAAGCAATTCCATGTACACGTTGATGCTTCGTCCATTGCACTTGGTGTGGTGCTAGCACACCCAGGAGAGCGAGGAATTTACCATCCCATTGCATTCTCAAGCAGGAAGCTCTCATCAGCTGAAAAGAACTATATGACCACAGAAAGAGAAGGTCTAGCTATGGTGTATGCACTACCGAAATTCAAACACTAATTTTTCAGTGCGCACTTCTCAATGTTTACTGACCATTCCGATTTGAAGCATCTGGCCAATAAACTAGTGTTATGGGGGAGAATATGCAGATGTCAATTACGCTTCCAAGAGTATGATTTTGAAATTGTGGTTAAGCGAGGAAAATTGAACCTAGGACCTGACCATCTCTCAAGGATCGAGTCAGGCGAAGAACCAACCAATCTTGAAGATAATCTACCTGACGTGTAGTTATTTTCCATAGAAGTCACTAATGATTATTACAAGGATATTGTAGACTTTTTGTCTACGGGATTGGCACCTACAGAGTTCAGTATGCAACAAAAGAAGCAGTTGGTAGTCAAAGCAGTCGACTTCACTATAATTGCAGGACAATTATACAAGTTGGGACCCGATGAAGTGTGTGCAAATGTGTGTTGGAGCATGAGAAGCCATTTATATTGGTTGATGCACATTCAGGTGTATCGGGAGGTCACTGCGCAGGAAGAGCTACTGCACAGAAGATATTTAGAGTAGGGCTATGGTGGCCTACAATTCATAAAGATTTAAAGAAACATTTCCATAGTTGCGATGTATGTTAGAGAACAAGACAATCGTCGCGAAGAGATGAAATTTTGTTAAAACCATAGTTGACACTACAAGCATTTGAAAAATGGGATATTTATTTCGTGGGAACTATTAACCCACTAGGAAAGAGAACTGGTGTGAGACACATTATCACTGCAACTGATTATCTCATTGGATGGGAAGAGGCTAAACCAGTAAAGGACTGTAGCGCAACCACTACAGTATAGTTCATCTTCGAGAACATCCTTAGCAGATTTGGATGCCCAAAATTTTTGATGAGTGATCAAGGGACTCACTTTTTGAACAGAACTATTGAAGCCCTTACTAAAGAGTTCCACATTTATCATCAGAGGAGTACACCATACCATTCTCAAGCCAATGGAATTGTTGAAGCTTTCAATTGTTAAATTTTCAGAATTTACTTCAATCTGATCTAGGATCTTAACTGAGAGAATAACATGTACAGCATATCTACAGCATATCAATCATGGAGACAATAATGCAAGCACACAAGAGACACAAAGATTTATTTGGGGAAAACCATAAAGGTGAAAAACTCCAATAACTTCCTCAGAGATAGATAGAGCAATGATACAACCCAAACATGAGAGATAGACATAACCTAGCAGCAGATCCTCTTCCTCCATAAGTGCGCCACTCCTCCTTGAGTGCATGAGTGAGAAGTGAGTGATCAAATAGAGTGCCTCCCACACTCTATTTATACTTGACTTGACTTTCCTTTTACATAAATCATGTAGGCTCGAACTTAACCACATAACATAATGCTGACTGGGCCGACCCCCAATAGGGTGGTCTAATAACCCTTTGACCCACATGACTTATACAGGGCCGACCCCAACAAGGTGGTCTAATAACCCATCAAGCATCAGTTACGACATTTACAATATAAATGATGACACTTCCATATAGAGGAATAATACCATCTCTATAGGAATACAATATACATATGTGAAATACATTCCAAAGTTGCATACACATCAACACTCCCTCTTAACTAGGAAGGTATTTCTCAGCACAGGTCTTCTAGCACAAGTCTTCTTCTCTGGATCATTGTCACTGGATAATCGTCATCGAGTCATCATCATCGTCACTACTGCTGCTATCTCAACCATTCTCTAAATATACTCGTCATAGGAAGTTCTACAGAGCCAGTCCTTTTTCATACTGGATGTAGGCCCACCACCTGCAGGTCTTCATCATCACTGGCCATACTGTGGAATCCTCAGGATTTATTACATGCGTCACAAAACCTGGCTGTAGCATCCGAGGCTATTACGAGCACACAGCTCTATCTATAGGATCTCCCAGGAGCACATTGCATGTGACACATCAAAAAACCTAGTTGAAGCATCCCAGGCTGTTACGAGCACACGGCTCTACCTATCGGATCTCCCAGGAGCACATTACATGTGATCTCACCACAAAACCTGGCTGAAGCATCCCAGGCTGTTACGAGCAC
The DNA here is from genome assembly GCA_027924585.1 of Larix kaempferi. Lineage (NCBI taxonomy): Eukaryota > Viridiplantae > Streptophyta > Pinopsida > Pinales > Pinaceae > Larix > Larix kaempferi. The sequence continues at coordinate 42,262,595 of BSBM01000493.1, forward strand.
ACAGCTCTACCTATCGGATCTCCGAGGAGCACATTACATGTGGTCCACCACAAAACCTGGCTGAAGCATCTAAGGCCTTTTTCATCCTATCCAAATCTCCCACGAGCAAATTACATGTGGTCATGGCAAAACCTGGCTGAAGCATCTGAGGCCTTTTTCATCCTGTCCAGATCTCCCAGGAGAAAATTACATGCCATAGGACAAAAACCTCGAAAGAGAATCTTCCAGATATCCCAGGGCACCGAATTACATGCCATAGGCAAAACCTTGTAAGACTATCTGCATATCTCCCAGGGCACAAATTATATGTCCTCCCAAACATAACTTGATCCACGGCCACAAAGTATCATCTGATACTCACCATACATCATCCTGATCATCATCACTGCAACATCCTACTGCATGTCATCTGGAGAAGCTCGTCATCCACGATCATCCTGATCATACAATGCATTCATCTGATGCACACCAAGTATCTACCTGATATATATCATCACACATAGTGTATCCACCTGATACATAGATACATGATCCACACAATGTATCCATCAACATACATGATCTACCTGATCATACCTGATACATATCAATATACATGATCTACCTGATCATACAATGTATCCACCTGATACATATACAGATACATGGTCCAAGCATCCAACATAATTCATATACAAAATACATACAAATGATCCAACCGATCATATCTAACATCCAACATGATGCGTACATACATATGAATGATCCAAATGATCATATCCATCATCCAACATGATGCGTACATATATATAAATGATCCAACTAATCATATCCAGCATCCAACATGATGCGTACATAAATGATCCAACTGATCATATCCAGCATCCACCATGATGCGCACATACATATACATATAAATGATCCAACTCATCATATCCAAGCAGAAACCAGAACATCATCCTGATGCTCGTCATCGAGCGCTTACATCCATAGCCATGTGAAGGATCCTCCTTCCAACATGCTTGGAATGGCTTCAGCAAATGTGTCCATCACTTCTTCCTTGAAGTGTCCTCGATCTGAAGAATGCCAAGCCTCTCTCTAAAGTACTCGAACTTCACCTTGGCTAGTGGTTTCGTTAGCACATCTGCAATCTGCTCATCCATCGCAACATACAGGAGCTTCACAACTCCTCTCTGCACCATATCCCTGATATAGTGATATTTGATCTCTATGTGTTTCGTCCTGTCATGAAACACTGGATTCTTGGACAGCTTCACACAACTTTGGTTATCACAGAAGATACCAGTAACATCCAACAGGAGATCAAATAACTCAGACAGTAGCTTCCGTAGCCCTACAGCCTCACAGCTAGTTGAACAGGCTGCAACATACTCTGCCTCAGCTGTGCTCAGTGCTACGCAGGACTGCTTCCTGCTAAACCAAGAGATCACACCTGATCCCATACTGAAGTAGCACCCAGATGTGCTCTTCCTATCTGCAACACTGCCTGCCCAATCTGAATCAACATAACCCCATAGGTTAAAATTTTGATTCGCTTCATACTTGAGCCCATAATCCATTGTACCCTTCAAGTACCTCTAAAACATGCTTTACAACAACTAGGTGAACACTCCTCGGATCCGTCAGGAACTGGCTCAATGTGTTCACCGCAAAGCAAATATCTAGTCTCGTGTTCGTCAGGTACATCAAGGACCCAATCATCTGATGATACATAGAGACATCAACCGGCTCAGATGAAGCATCACAAAGAAGCTTCAGATTCAATGCCATATGTGTGGCCATGGCCTTGCAATCCATCATCCCAAACCTCTTGAGGATCTCTACTACATACTTCCCTTGTCCAAGGAAGATTCCATCACTCTGCCACACCTCCATACCTAGGAAATAGTGCATCATTCCCAAATCTTTCATATCAAATTCAACATCAAGCTTCCTCTTAGCATCTGCAATCAGTCTATCATCTCCTGTTACAAATAAGTCATCCACATGCAGGAGTAGAATCATAGGATTCCCTTCCTCAGCCTTGTAGCAAAGGTTGGAATCCGCTTTGCTCTTGGTGAAGCCCAAGCTAGATACGAAACTGTCCATCCTACCATACCAAGTTCTGGGAGCTTGTTTCAAGCCATACAAGGCTTTCTTCAATATGCATACATATGAATCCCTGTCATGTATTTCAAAACCGAGTAGCTACTCTACATATACTTCCTCTTCAACTACACCATTCAAGAAAGTTGTCTTGAAATCCATTTGGTGTATCTTCCATTTCATCACTTTTATACTTCTCTATGCTACCATCTGTAGCATGCTTGATCTGATAGATCCATATGGAAGTCATAATAAACTTCCCTTCAGGTCTTGGGACTGCATCCCAAACATCATTCTTCATGATCGACGAATCATGGCATTCTTCCATTTCTTCATCCCAGATCCTGGGATCTGAAATATCTTCAATAGATATTTTTGTTGCTGGAAGAAATGTTGTAGTCCTTTTGTAGGTGAAGGTATATGGTCTTTCCTACAAAACAGGTTAAATTGCATGATTAGAAACATCTCATAATTTTCAGAACAAATTCTTACACATAAAGAAATATGTCATACAGTCATGCAATTATCTTAGCCAATGCTTCAATACAACATTTATCCATATCCCGTAACTTTCTAGATGCCTTCCAATCTCTACCAGAACATTGTTAAGAGTGTGCACAACTCCCAACATGTCAGCGAAGAGGTTTCATTCTAGATAAGTAGCAATGGAATGTTGTACAGTGCCATAGGCCACTTACCCATGCATATTAGTAGTATATTGTTCATCAATGCAATTATTCTAATATGCATAATACACAACCTAATTCTAGGAACATCAGTATATACATTATTGAACAATTTTATTTAAACAAACAAATATGCAAGAAATGATAATTAAAATACTTATATTTGTTTGTTTGTTGGGTGGACTCCCTCTGAGTCTTTGCTTCCTTGTAGGAGCTGTTGGGGTCCTAATCTGAAGTAGCTTCTTCTACACCTTTATGTTGTGAAATGTAGAGAGATTCTCAACTCCCTCTAAATATCTGCATCCTTGCAGAAACCACTAGAGTGTACTCCCTCTTGATCTTTGCTTCCTGGATTACTTGTCCTTGAACTCATATTCATCCTTGGTCCCTATGCATGCTTATTATTATCATGAATTTGTTATCCTTGTGATTTCATATAAAATCATACATTCATTAGTATACTATTAGAACATAATAATCTCAAGCATGTATAGTCATGATCATTTCAAACAGAAATAATAAGCATGAGCATTCAAGGTTTATGTAGGATTCTTATGGTTAGTCAAATCATAAGAGACATAACATGTCTAAACTTATAATTACTCAAACCTATGACTCTTCGGGTTAGTCATATCATTAATTAAGGTAAGAAACATAATATTCATACAACCATGACTATTCAAACCTATGACTTCATGAATAATCATTATCAACAACACAACAATATAAGATCCTAACACAAGGTAGGATTCTAGCTTGATATAGGAAAAACATACCTGGATTAGCATGCTAGCTAGTTATGTCTAACATACCCGTATAATGTCTCTTGGTTCTCTTCAGTGACTTGTGCTAGTAGCCTGCATGTCTCATAAGTTAACCATTGTATAATCAAATTATACATACCTCAAAAGTAGATCTTCTATGTGATCCATGACAATGGATGAATCTTTGTTCTCATGCCATCATGATCATATGTTCTTGAACCAGAACATGATTTGTCTTTCTTGGTGTACCTTTCATGTTAGTAGACAACATAAACCTCATACAACACCATAATTCATTAGTACAATCACAAGTGTCAACACCCTAATTAATGAATATTTTCTATCGTGCATTCATAATTTTATTAAGGTGATATGACAAGTCTAAAATCAAGATTGTACTAACCATAATAACATGAAGACAAATTTACCATAAACTTAATCATGAACAAATCTCAAAACATACCTTGATGAATCATACCTGTCGAGATCACTTGTAATCTTCTTATGTAAGGCCTTAGCCTCATCTCCCTCTAAAACAGGAACTTCTTCACTTATGCAGGTGATCAATCCATCCTCTTCTAGGATTAACCCAATCCACTTGATTTGTAGGAAGTAGATCTGGAGCTGTAATAGGGTTTGTTAGAGAAACCCAAAAAATTCAAACTTTGAATTTCAAACTTCTGAAAGGATGGAAATATCCGCCTTGATGAGCTGATCAAGCTGGTATATTCAGAATTTGAAAACTGCAAAGTTTCACTCCTCAATTTTGCCTTCGAAACTTCCGGATTCACTAGATGTGACCCTGAACTAGGGTTTGATGAAGCCCACTCTTTTGCTCAATCAAAAGGTTTGATCCAAAGCTCTAAGATTCTATTTTTCTAAGGAGCTTCCAGCCGTGGTCATAGATTTCAAAAATTCCCATTTTTACAGAAGCCCTAATTTTCCACTTTTCTCATCAAAGTCCCGAACTAGGGTTTGATCAAGCCCGGCCTTTTTCCCAACCAAAAATTCTGATCTTGGTCTCTAAATTTTGATTTTGATGAGTATCATCCAACTGTGGTCTCCGATTACAAAAATTCCAACTTTCTCCGAAGCCCTAAATTTCGGAAGCCATGAATGAAGGTACTAAAAAATAATTATGTTTTGACAGAAATATGTACCTGATTGTTTCTGGTGTAACTACGAAATTTTTGATCCACGGGGTCTAAAAAAGTTTCCTAAGCTAGCCTGACCTGTTATCTTTCCATCCTGACAGGTATGACCTCAATTGGACTCTCTGAGATAGAGTTATGCCAAGTGTCACAACATGACCTTTTTATGGGATAATACAGGAGAGCGAACTTGTACGGCGTGCCACTTGTCACTGTTTCAACTTAGGCCTCTGAAAACGTTTCCTGAGATAGTACAATCTGTTTACTACCTGCAAATTTTTACTAAATTGAATTTGGAGCTTCCTAGCCCAAGTTATGACCTTTTTCCCAAGGTCACCTGATTTTGACTCAGATCTAGAAGAGGCAGAAACCCTATATTGTATAGATCATAAATCACAACCTACAGCGAATTAGAGGTTTTCTTTTGGATACAAGGTACATGGGGATTTAAAATTTGACCTGTAAAGATTTCAAATCTGAAAACTTCTCCAAAATGGATGTATAACGAAAGTACTACGATGACTGGTTTTTGCTATATCAATCCCTAGCATCGTAAGTGCAACAAGTGTCATACATGCCATATCATGCCTTCTTTCAAGCTAGCTCTGATACCATGTTAAATTTTCATAATTTACTTCAATCTGATCTAAGATATTAACTGAGAGAACAACATGTATAACATATCTACAGCATATCAATCATGGAGACAATAATGCAAGCACACAAGAGACAGAAAGATTTACTTGGGAAAAACCATAAAGGTGAAAAACCCCAATAACTTCCTCAGAGATAGATAGAGCAATGATACAACCCAAACATGAGAGATAGACATAACCTAGCAGCAGATCCTCCTCCTCCATAAGTGTGCCACTCCTCCTTGAGTGCATGAGTGAGAAGTGAGTGAGTAAATAGAGTGCCTCCCGCACTCTATTTATACTTGACTTGACTTGCCTTTTACATAAATCATGTAGGATCGAACTTAACCACATAACATAATGCTGACTGGGACGACCCCCAATACGGTGGTCTAATAACCCTTTGACCCACATGACTTATACAGGGCCGACCCCAACAAGGTGGTCTAATAACCCATCAAGTATAAGTTACGACATTTACAATATAAATGACGACACTTCCGTATAGAGGAATAATACCATCTCTATAGGAATACAATATACATATGTGAAATACATTCCGAAGTTACATATACATCAACATCAATAAGGTATTAGAGAATGTGCTGACAAAGGTATGCAATGTAAACACGGATGATTTGGATTTGCGCATTCCAGCTGTGTTATGGGCATACAGGACCACTTGCAAGAAGTTAACAGGCCATACACCTTTCAGATTCGCCTATGGAACGGAAGTTGTGATGACTATGGAGTATATTGTACCCAGCTTAAGGATAGATGCATTCATAGGCATGGAAGATCGAGAGACAATAGAAGAAAGGATTCTACACTTGGTGGGATTGGAGGAAGATCGCTTCATTGTGGGCTTTCACTAGCAAGTGCAGAAAGACAGAGAAAAAGCATGGCACGATCACCATATCAAGAACAAGTTCTTTCAGGTAGGTGACCTTGTCCTCCTATATGATAGCAATTTGTTAGAACAGTAATCCATACTTAGTACCATAGTCCATAACCTTAGTCAATTTTATTTCCATATTTCCATTATTACACCATAGTTTGAACTAGGTGACTTTAGTTGGTCAAATATCCACTTTTGAGAGTGTTCACACCTGTTCTATCCAAAACAGCTCACCCAAACTCCTGTTTTTTCCACAAGTGTATCCTCATTAAATGTAGGAGTGCTCTCTTTCCTTGAATTCGGGAATCATTGTTTACTAGGAGCGCTTGGGTGGATTTTGCCCATTTTTGGCTATATTTGGAGCATTTATTGCTTCCTTGGACCTCCCATACACCTCTATTTGCTCACCCAGGCATGCCTTGGCCTCATTTATGAGCCAACATTCTTCAACCACCTTCACAACAGAATTCGTGACTGTTTGGGATGATTAGGACTGAGTTGGACCCACCTAGGGGGGATTGAGGCCAATTTTGGCAATTTTGCTTCTACACTCATCTTGAGCTATCTAATGCTCTCGAATTTCTCCATGATGTAATAATAACCTGTTCTAAACATTTTCACATGTTAGACAAACTAATAATGCCAAGTTTCAGTTCACATTGTGTGTAAATTTTTCTTCTTTTCAAGCTATTTTGTTGGTTATTGCAAATTATTCAATTTTGTGAGGTTCTCCATAGCTCCAAGATCTATTGTGAATCAAAATAATCACATGGTATCAGATCCTTTTGGATTTAGTGAGTGGTATATCATTCCTTAAGCATTTGAACTGCATTCTAGTGAGGATTTCCAGATAAAAATCAAGTGATTTTTGCAGGTGTTTCAGCAGTTTTCTCACCAACACAGCAGTCATGGAAGCCAACCAAATGTTTCTCATTGCCTTCAATTTTTTCAATTGGAAGGCTGAGATGGTTATCAAACTGAGATCGAAAGGTCTCTACAGAGTAACTGTGAGCACAGAGGTAGAACCAAACTTAGCTGTAGAGAAAGCCAAGTATTACAATCAACTTGATGAAGCATATGGTATGTTGTGCCTAAGCATTTCAAGGGAACTCTTGTTTCACATTGACAGTCTAAAAACTCCCAATGAAGTATGGTTGAAGCTTGAATCACTCTTTTGGAAGACTGATGAACTAAGATGCCACCAACTTGAGAACGAGCTCATCATCTTGAGCCCATCTCACTTTGAAACAATCCAAGAATTCTTCACCAAATTCAAGTCATTGGTACTTTAGTTGCAACAATGTGGTATTGTTAAGAAGGAAGAACAATTGATTCTATCAATATTGTCAAAGCTAGGGCCTGTGTTCTCTATATTTGTTATCACATTCCACTCAGCCAAGATGACCCTTCGAAATTGGTAAATGCCATCTCTAACAACCTTCATGGAGTGTCTCACTCAGGAGCAGGACAAACTAGTTCAGATGGGCACCATAAAATTGAAGGACGAAGCACTGGCAATGGGTGTCCCGAATGCTACCAAAGGAAAGCAGAAAGAAAAGGGTTCGAAGCATCCAGAGAAGAGGAAGTTTGATAAAACCAAGCCTGCAGATGGAGGTTCAAATCCTTCAAAGGAAAAGGACAAGAAGGGAAAGTAAAATACCAAATGCACCTATTGTCATAAGGGATGGCATCCAGAGAGCTCATGTATGAAGAAAACCATTGACTCAATGGCGCAGCTGCTGGAGAAGAACAACATCCCAGTCCCTGAGGATGCAAGGAAGAAAGAAAGCACCTCAAATCCTGACAATAAGGAGAAGTGTCATGCTTTGGTAGCAGGTATTTCGAATCCCTCATCTTTTATCATTGATTCAGGAGATTCTAGGCATATGGTTTCATCCAGAGAGCTCTTCTCTTCTATGCATTCGAATGGTGGCCCAACAATTCGAATGGGAGATGGTTCAGAAATCTAGACCAAAGGGATTGGTAGGATTGACTTGGAGCATGTCTATTTCAGTGATGTTCTCTATGTACCCTCATTGGATACAAATTTTCTATTAGTTTTTCAAATGACCCATACAGGAGAAGCCAAGAGAGTAACATTTACTCTATATTTGGTAGAAATCTCAGAAATTTCTTCAAATCAAGTTGTGGCAGTGGGGTTTGATTATCATGAAGAGAGAATGTACAAATTCTCCAATTTCATTCCAAATTCTAGTGACCATGATCTTGTCTCTCATGCCAATGAGACCTCCAAGTTGTGGCATGAAAGGTTTGGCCACATGAACTACAAATATCTCCAGACATTGCACAAGGATGAGATGGTAGAAGGGCTTCCTGAAATCAAATTTTCAAATGGTGCATGCATTGGTTGTGTAGTTGGAAAGCATCCAGAGCGCATCTAGGAGAAGGGAATGGAAATGAGAGCCACTCAACCACTTGGATTGGTACATTCAGACCGCATTGGTCCTCTTCCCACTCCATCATACGGTGGATCAAGGTATGTGATCACATTCATAGATTCATAGATGCCTACTCTCGATTCTGCTGGGTATACTTCCTTAAATTGAAATCAGAATTGTTTGAGAAATTGAAGATTTGGAAGGACTTAGTGGAGAATCATAGTGGTCACAAGATAAAAATCCTTAGGAATGATAATGGAAAGGAGTATGTGAATAATAACATTTAGCATCTTTGTGAGGAATGTGGCATCCAAATGCAACATTCAATCCCCTACACACCTTAGCAAAATGGTGTGGCAGAGAGGAAAAACAGATCTCTCAAAGAGATGGCCACTTGCATGATTGAAGCTAGGGATCTAAGCCCTAATCTATGGTCTGAAGCCATCAATTTTGCTGCTCATATTCAGAACAGATCCTTTCACAAATCAGTAAAAGGTAAAACCCCTTATGAGGCATGGTTTGGCCAAAAACCAAATGTGTCAAATTTCAGAATTTTTGGATCTAGAGCATGGGCTTGAATTCCATCAGAAAAGAGGAAGGATTTGGAGCCACAGAGCAGAGAATGTATCATGGTTGGATATGGTGAAGACACAAATGGTTACAAGCTCTTTGACACACACACTCAAAACTTTCATTGAGAGAAGTGTGCAATTCGAAGAAGAACCAATTCCTGATTTTGAGCTTGCATTGGAGGAATGCTCTTCTTCTACACACCTTAATGAAATAAGTGATGATTCAAGTTTTGATTTTTCTGATATTTCTGAAGATGACATGGCTGAAGATGACATTGTTGTACATGAGTCACCATCAAGGCCCAAGTTTTAATACCCCCAATTCTACCCTTAGGATATATTAGCCTTTAATGTAAATAATGTGTACATGTGATGTATGTTTTCCTAGCATGGAGCTCAAGGCCAAGGCCCCGCTAGTGAAAGCCGAATTTTATTTAAAGGGCAAGTATTGATATTTTGATACCATGTGCTCTTAAGCCATGGAAATTGTAATAGGATGTAAATAAACATCATACAATATAAAATTCCAAGACTGGCTATGGATGTAACGAATGAGAAGGGGTCACGTGTATCCACTAGGGAGTGGTGAGGGGGCTATGGGAGTGAACCATAGGTTGCCATATGTCATTATGAGAACCCTTTGACTTCCCTAGAGGACATTTATTCCTATTGTAAGAAGTGGTTGAAGAATTAAGTCAATGACTTTGATGGAGTATGGGAAGCCCTGAAATTCGTATGGGTAGGTATGGGCTCTGTTGACTTGTCCCACAAGTCACTCTACATCTTGGGGTTTGCTCCATCCTTATCCCCATTCCACTGTGGAAGTATGGGAAATCTTTCTCCATCCAAAAACGAGTTCCCAAGGGTGAGAAATCCAGAAAATCGCGACTGTGAGAGAACCCACGTTTTGGGAAGCCAAAAACGTCCCGATTTGGTATTGGACAGTGAAATCCAATGGGGGATCCATTGGTAGGAACCTTGGGGTGAATTTGGGAGCAATAGCTACCCCAAAATCCATGGGAAAACCCAGTTTTAATTGCCCAGAAAATCAGTGACGGATTTGGGTTATTTGCTGAACAAAGCGGTGAGAAATCCAAGTGTGGATGTTCGAATGGAGGCTAGGACCGTTTGAGTCTAGCTTGATGTGTACCTAGCTCTGGGATTGAGCTCAGTGGACTAGCATCCCTCTCCATTTCCCATTGCATGCTTGAAAAACCCAACTGTGTGTTGGCTTAGCATGGTTGTCTGAGTGAAATCCTGACTGTGAGTGAGCCATTTAGTTCCTCCTTAGTGGATACATAGCCCAGCTCGGGGGTGATCTCTCAGCTGAAAGAATACAGGATGGATAGAGATCTATGGTTGGGTGGAACGTTTCTCTCACCTAGCTAGTCGTTGGACATCGCGTTACAAGATAAGTACTCTTTGTGAATTTAATCTATATATATATCTGTGTTCTGCAATGTGCTAAATCTGAATGTTATTTATTCATGAGATTGATATTGTAATGAAGTAATGAAGTCTGTGCATAGCATAAGAATGGGATTGAATCCCTTCCTATGGAATCATCTTATGTTTATGCTTATGTGTGTTGATATGTTTAAATTCCGTTGTGTTTTATTGAAGTACGAATCTGCACATAGAAATCTTAATTCTTATGTATTTTAATCACAAAAATATGTGGGGCTAAGTTTACAAAAGCCCGGTGTGTGTTAACATTTCCTTCCCTGCATTTGATGGGCGAAGGGGACGTTACACAAGTGGTCTGAAAAAATCATACAAGCTGCAGGTGAATTGGTAGGCAATCCCCAAAAGCCTAGGAAGACTAGATCTCAAGCAATCAATGCTTCCTTTGAAAATGAAAGTGAACTTGCTGATCACTATTATATGTTGATTGGATCTAATCCAACATCATATCAGGAATCTCATCATGATCCAAGGTGGAGAACAGCAATGCAAGAAGAATTCCAATCTCTCCAAGAGAACAAAACATGGGATTTGGTGCCTCTTCCTCCCAAGAGAAAAATTATGCAATGCAAGTGGATTTTTCAAACCAAGCTTGTTGCTGATGGTTTTGATATGAAGTATAAGGCTAGGTTAGTGGCTAAGGGATACTCACAAATCCATGGTGTTGACTATATAGAGACCTTTGCACCGGTTGCAAAGATGGACTCAATTAGACTAGCTCTAGCCATGGCAGCTAGTAAGGGTTGGGAAGTTCACCATATGGATGTTAAAAATGCATTCTTACATGGTGATCTACAGGAAGATATCTATATGCAGAAACCTGAAGGTTTCCAAGAGGATCCCTCACTTGTTTGCAGGTTGAAGAAGTCACTCTATGGACTCAAGCAAGCCCCCAGGGCTTGGTATGCCAAAATGATACCTTTTTGCTCTCAATTGGTTTCTTTCGATGCAAGTCTGATCCAAATGTTTATTTGTAGTAATGTGATGATAATTTGAAGGTCATTGTACTGTATTTTGATGATATTTTAATTACAGGGAGCTGCAACAAAAAATTGGTTCAATCAAAGCATCTTTGCACAGTGAATTTGCCATGAGCGACCTAGGATTGCTAAGGCAATTTTTGGGTTTGGAAATTGAGCAATCTGAGAGAGGTATATTGCTGAATCAACCTAAGTATGCTTTAGACCTGTTATTGAAGTTTAAAATGGCTTAATTTAAGTCAGCCAAGTGCCCATTCCTTTCAGGCATAAAACTAGGTGAATTTGAAGACTCTCCATTGTTGGATTGCACACTCTACAGGCAACTAGTTGGAAGTTTGATGTACCTTACACATAGAAGACCTGATTTGTCTTATGCTGTAAGTGTTGTAGAAAGATATATGCATCAGCCACATGAGATCCATTGGAAGGCAGCCAAAAGGATCCTTCAACATGTCCAAGGAACAAAGAGCTTTGGGGTACACTATGCAGCTGGTTCTTCACTACAACTAGCTGGATTTTCTGATTCCGATTGGGCTGGAGATCCCATTGATAGAAATTCCACTTTAGGTTTTGTTTTCATGTTTGATGAAGGTCCCATTTTCTGTTCAAGTAAGAAACAACACACTATTTCAATTTCATTAGCAGAGGTTGAGTACAAGGCAGCAGTGAATGCAGCCACACAATGTGTTTGGTTGCAAGGTATTCTTCGGGAGTTTGGTGTTGCTATTGATTCTCCAACCAACATTTGGGTGGATAATTAAAGTTCCATCAAGATATCTACTGATCTGGTATAGAGGCAGAGAACAAAGCACATTGAAATACATATGCATTACATTCGGGACTTGGTGCATGACAGAGTGATTTCCTTGCAGTATTGCCCATCCACCGAGCAAACTGCTGATATTTTCACCAAGTGTTTTACTGAGAAGACCTTCACTCACTTGAGAGATTTGCTTGAGGTGAGTGATGGATGGTGATTGCTACAATTTTATTGCAGGTTCATCCCCATTTCCATTTTAGAGGGAAGTTTTTATCCCATGTGGTTTTACTTCTTGTCCTCAATTTACATGGACAAATAAAATTTATGTTTGTAATGAGGTGACTTGAGCCTTTGTTTCCAAGGCATCCCACTTTAATTCCATGAGATGTACTAAGTTCTAGATAAGGGGGAATGTTAGAACAGTAATCCATACTTAGTATCATAGTCCATAACCTTAGTCAATTTTATTTCCATATGTGCTTTATTACAGCATAGTTTGGACTAGGTGACTTTAGTTGGTCAAATATCCACTTTTGAGAGTGTTCATACTTGTTCTATCTAAACCAGCTCACCCAAACTCCTATTTTGTCCACAAGTGCACCCTCATTAAATGCAGGAGCGCTCTCTTTCCTTGAATTGGGGAATCACTGTTGACTAGGAGCGCTTGGGTGGATTTTGCCCATTTTTTGCTAGATTTGGAGCATTTATTGCTTCCTTGGACCTCCCACACACATCTATTTTCTCACCCATGCATGCCTTGGCTTCATTTATGACCCATCATGCTTCAGCCACCTTCAAACTAGAATTCGTGACTGTTTGGGATGATTAGGACTGAGTTGGACCCACCTAGGGGGGATTGAGGCCAATTTTGGCAATTTTGCTTATACACTCATCTTGAGCTATCTAATGCTCTTGAATTTATCCATGATGTAATAATAACCTATTCTAAACATTTTCACATGTTAGACAGACTGATAATGCCAATTTTCAGTTCACATTGTGTGTAAATTTTTCTTCTTTTCAAGCTATTTTGCTGGTTATTGGAAATTATTCGATTTTGTGAGGTTCTCCATAGCTCCAGGATCTACTATGAATCAAAATACTCACACAAGTTTATGAAATTTCCGAGAAAATTTAAAATGCATTGGATTGTCCCATATACTATTATACATGTTACTAACGGTGGTGTAGTTGAGTTATCCACATTAGCCAGAGATAACTTACCAAGTTTTGGTGAATGGAAGTAAAGTAAAACCCTATAGAGATAGTCCTACTTCATAGAACCCTCAGTGATTAGAAGAGAAAGAAATTTCTAAGTGTCAAGTATAGTTGAAATTGGGCACTAGAAATTCGAAAGAGTCTATACACACTTTTGGTACGATATGCGAAGTTTGAGGGAAAGAATGCATCGACCGTGTAGCACTAGTCAAGAAGTCAAGCTGCGCATGAAAGAAAAATAAAAAAAAATGAAAAGAAAAGAAGAATCGCGTAGTACGAAGCTGAAAATGTAGTTGCGCAGATCAAATAGACCAAGAAAGAGACAGAGTTCAAAACAAAGACGCAGGACACGGCGAAGTAACCGCGCCGGAGTAGTGACAACCCACTACGTAGTTCGACGCAACATTCCAAGAGACTAGTTGTTACAATGTCGGTCGCTTATCTAGCCATTATACAGTGATTTTTTCGATGACTGCTCAGGCATTTAACGCAAAAATAGCCGTTCTGAAGGAGTTAATGAAGGAAAGGACCTGAATCCTCAGCCGATTTGGCCAATGTACATGCCATTTAATGCTTATATAGCCATTGATGGGAGTGGGTAAGCCTAACTGCGCCTATAAATAATGCTAATTCTAGACTCACAGGCGTTGCCGAAACTCTAAATTTTTTTTACGAGGCATAGATTGAATCTATTTACTGAGAACGCTAAGTTATCTTGTGAGTCTGCAGAAGAAAGTCTAATGTATGTCTGAAAAATCTACAATTGAGAAAGAGTTCACAGTTGAGCAGTTCATGAGGGTGTTTAAGAAAATGGGCCTTGAAGGGTTGATGAGAACCCCTGCTAAGAAGGTTTTTACAGAACAAGGTCAAGGTTCACATCATTCACCATGACACTCTACACAAATGCAAGGCAATGGTAACGAACCCGCAGTGGAGAAGACAAAACCGAAGATAATGAGTTCCAAGCTACCATAAGTTCCACTTGGCAATAAATAAATCCCGTTAAATTTGACCCCAGAGTACATCGCTCCGTGTGCACAAGATGCACCAACCCTGAAGCTCACCAGGAATGCTAAGTACGAAATCCTGCTTCTGCCCATATCTAAAAATGTAAAACTAGAAGCAAATCTGTTGGGTAAGCTCTCGGACTGTAAGTTCCAAGATTACGACTTACTGCAATAGTAGAATGATCCAGACAAGCTGAAGTACCCTCAATTTCAGCAAGATAGATATATGTGCTGGAAGACGGATGTCAAGAACGACCCGTTGTTGGTTGCACAGAACTGGTTGGTTGAAGTCGTCGAATTAGGGTTGTTGAACCTATTGCGGATCCCACACTTCGACTAGAGCCCAGAACTTAACATGGTGGTGTGCACACTCATATAGAGAACACACTAAGGCTACCTTTGGTTGGATAGGAATGTAGACCTAAACATTGACTAGATCTAATGAATCACAGGTCTAATCAAGCGGGGCGAAGACCCTAAGAAGTTCTTTGTCCCCAAAACAAGAGAGAAGTAGATTGCCACACAGATGAAAGAAACTCACAAGATACCAAAAGGAAAAATCGGGTTTGTTATGGAAGATATAGATGATGATTCTACGTGGTTCGTAACACAACTACTAGCAAGAAAAAATTTGCAGAAGGTAAGGCCAACAGAAGTCCCAGCCAGTGTAGTGATCCTTGGGGTGAAGGAAGCCCAGGGCGGAAGATTCAACTGGTGCCAATATTTACTAAACAAGTTTCCGGAGGATGTCCGCGAAACTCGGGTCCATGGCACTATTTTTCATTACAACTGGTTGATGGTATTGATTGCGTTTGTAGGCTGGAAGGACCCAAGGCACTATGTTGGCCTCACCTCTCCTAGCAATGACTGTCGATGACCCAGGTATGCAAACCTCTAGGCTAATGTGATGCCGAAATGGCAGCGCGCGTCGAATGAATTTTTCTACACATACTACAAGCAGATGTGTGATGTCATTGTTCGCATGCTATGCATATCAAAAGAGGTAACATCTAAATATATTCGCACCTTAAATTTTTACGCTGACATGCAATCTATCTACATGTCAGCAAAGGCACATAAAAAGAACCCAAAATGGTTCCAAGGGAACTATCACTATAGATGAAGCAGATATCAACCTTATTATGAAGGAATGGGTGGATGAATGTAAGGTCGAAGGACCTATGATCATCGACAAAGACTTCGAAGAAAGTAATCCAATTCCAACAACAATTGTCAAAGAGTCACCATCAGGAAAAAGGAAGGAGCCCGAAAGCACAGTACCAGAGAAAGTCCAGAAAAAGAAGCAGAAGACTTCAAAGGGCCAGTTGGACATGAAGCTGCATGATGACGATTATGAGATGATCGCATCCACGGTCACCGCGCATCTAGAAGATGTGTTGAACCTCAAAGACAGTAAGGATGAGAACATTCAAGCAAGCTTGCAACAAAATCTAACTATGCTACAAGGGATAACAAGGAAGTTTGAGAAATTCTAGCGTGACTTGGCTTTTCTGCGAGAATCAGAATTGGAAGAAAGGCTAGGGGACACTTCACAACCAAAGAAAACACCTCTAGCCCTAACCTTGCCACCAAAATCATGCATAGTCCGCATTTACCCACTCAGTGTCATTATACTACATGACGAAGTAGATGCGGGTGCATAGATCATAGAGCATGTGGACATCAGCATCACGATGTTGCCACTAGAGGGCCTAAACAATCTGCACTTCCAGGTTGTCGAAGAGATCCATGATAGAAATGTCATCGCTCTGTACCAACACCATCAATTTCTAGAAAATTATAAGCAGCTGTAGGAACCAAGTTTAAATAGAGCCAAGGCACTTGAAAGTGAACAGGACGAGTGAAGAAGAATAGAGCAGACTGTCACTTCAGTCTGTGTGAAGATACCAGAATGCGACGAGCAGCCAGAGCTCACGGATACTATCCTTAAGATTTGTTCGGTAGTCAGCAATCTTAAGATTGGAATGAAGGACATGGAGACTGATTATCAAGCAAAGATTGCCACCTTGGAAGCACAGAATTAGTCGAAGACACCACCAGATAAGGCAGAGCTCAGAGCAGCTGAAGCGAAAGCTGCCACAGAGACCATATCTGGTGAAGTATAAAATTGTCAATAGTTGTTGGATGAAGCTACAAGAGAGTTTACTAGGCTGCAAGAGCACCCTGAGCTACTACAGGTCCAAACAAGTTTGCAATAAATGTAGGCAGCGTTAGACACTCTGAACATGGAGATGAAGACCCTACTACCAATAGACAGACTCGCAGATTTCCAAAAGTAAAAGAAATAAAAAGACAACTTCAAGTGTTAAGAGAACAAGAGGTTGAAGTTGGAGATAAGTCACAGCCCCTACAGGAGGAAGCCCATGAACTAACGTAAAAGATTGAAGAAAAACTTAGAGAACTCCGCGATGCAAAAGATTCAGTGCAAGAGAAAACTTTGGACGACCTAACACCGGACGTGTTGGAAACCATCAAAGTAATTGAATAGGATGCCAAGGATACAGTTGCTAAGCTAAGCACAATGTATCAAGAGTTCGCTACTAAAATAGCTCTGCAGGAGGAAGAGCAGCTCATGGAACCAGAATTGGAAAGTGGCTCGGGGACAAGCCACATGTAAGTGTTAGGGGCCTAATGGGCCTAGCCCAAGTAAGGCATTTTTGGGCAAGACAATTTTGGAGCTGTGAAGTCATAGCACAACTCAGAAGAAGATAGTTTTGGGGAGCTGCGAGGTTGAGCGCAACATAGCCTCGAAAGGTAAGAACTGTGCATCTAAGTGCCAGCTCCGCGAAGTGATAGCACCATGCAGTGCCAGTAGAGAACCTATTTTGGGAAAAGATCAAGTGGAGGAAAGCGAATTATTTTGGGTATGGAGTAGCATGAAGTTAGGTGAAAGCGACCTGTCAATGAGAGTGCTGGAAAACAACTAGAAGCTAATCCATGGATCTGATAGCGATAGGAAGGCCAAAGGGATGGAAAGCGACATGCCACGATACATTGTAACCATTTCAGGAAGGATGTGGCTGTCAGAAGGGCGTGTGGGCTGCAAGTGGTCTAGAAAAATGGCCATAAGCATGTGGAGCAGATGTCCACTACAACAGGATGAGTCAGTGGGTAACCGTGACAGTTTTGGGTAACCTACTGAAGATCTAAGAGAGTCTGTAGCTGAGTGTGTAGACTGGAACTGTTGTACCCTTCCCAAAGATAATATAACAACAGTTCCTGTGGACATAGCTCCCTCCTGGGGGTGAACCACATTAAATATGTGTTATGTGATTGCTTATGTGCTCGAATATGTGTATTTGCTTATGCTCAATGGTTAAGATCTTGTTTATGAGCTCATGTGTTCTTTCTTTTATATGTATTCGTCATAAGGATAGTGATGGGGATAATATGTTAAGTATCAACATGTGTGAATGAATGTTAATTGCATAAGTATTTCTAATTCAGTTGAATGCATAAGTCAATTAGGTAAACAGCTCACCAGCAAATTCTATATAGTGCGATTCCATGAGTGCAGCAACGGAAGTGCACAATTACATTGTTGTTTGTTATAATGTGGAAGTTCGCAAGGGTTGTAGGCTATTATGCTTTTGAACGCATATTTTTACACTAAGTAAGATCTATTGAAGTTGCATAATTTTGGAAGGAAGCCCATACCTCTATGGCAATGTCCTATTGTCGGAGAACCATTTCACATCACGCAGTCCCTGGATTCGCGATAGTCTAAGTGTTAATCGTGAAGAAGGTGAACTTCGTGTAGTCCCAAATTCGCAATGCGAGTCCTGTAGCGTGCTACTCGCCATTATTATTGAAGCGCTCATCACCTAGTTGTGGAAACCTGATTCCACAGTCCCCCCATTACTTCACCTCGGGTGAGACCTCAGTTTGTTCGTAGGCTGTTGCCGAAAGGGACGGTGAAAAGGGGTATTTTTGGTTCCTATAACCACGCAGAACCTAGGTATTTCTAGAAAACCTCAAGAACAGTATAAGAAGCCAACAAGAATCACTCAAATTTCTCTCCAAGAATCCAAGATAGAGATAGAGCAAGTTCACCAAAAGTTGCAAAGATCATCCATTTCAGTCAGACAATCTCTTATGGTTGATTGTACTCAGAATTTCATGGAGGAAACTCATGAGATGGTGTTTCATGAGGTGAAGGATGAAATGCATGTGCTTGAGAACTTTTGGAATGTAGATGGTGATTTACAAGAACATAATCTCTACTAGGGAAAAATTGAGCTTCTTCATGGAGTGAGTTATTCCTCCATTAAGGAGTCAAAAGAGCTCTTGATGGACCAACCTGTTAAATTTTCAGAATTTACTTCAATCTGATCTAGGATCTTAACTGAGAGAACAACATGTACAGAAAATCTACAGCATATCAATTATGGACACAATAATGCAAGCACAAAAGAGACACAGAGTTTACTTGGGGAAAACCATAAAGGTGAAAAACCCCAATAACTTCCTCAGAGATAGATAGAGCAATGATACAACCAGAATACAAGAGATAGTCTTCTCCTAGAAGCAGAGCCTCCTCCTCCACAAGTGCGCCACTCTCCCAAGTGTGAGTGAGAGAATAGAATGTGTAAAATGAGAGAGACACACTCTCTATTTATACACTAACTTGACTTGACCTTTACTCAACTAGGTCGGCCTCAACTTAACCACTTAACATAATGCTGACTAGGCCGACCCCCACTAGGGTGGTCTAATAACCCTTTGACCCACATGGCCGACCCCCAATAGGGTGGTCTAATAACCCTTTGACCCACATGACTTATACAGGGCTGACCCCAACAAGGTGGTCTAATAACCCATCAAGTATAAGTTATGACACTTACAATATAAATGGTGACACTTCCGTATAGAGGAATAATAACATCTCTATAGGAATACAATATACATATATATGAAATACATTTCGAAGTTACATATACATCAACACTCCCTCTTAACTAGGAAGGTATTTATCGACACAAGTCTTCTAGCACAAGTCATCTTCTCTGGATCATCGTCACTGGATAATCATCATCGAGTCATCATCATCGTCACTACTGCTGCTATCTCAATCAATCTCTGAATCTACTCATCATAGGAAGTTCTACAGATCCAGTCCTTTTTCATACTGGATGTAGGCCCACCACCTGCAGGTCTTCGTCATCACTGGCCATACTGTGGAATTCTCAGGACTTATTACGTGCATCACAAAACCTGGCTGCACCATCCCAGGCTATTACGAGCACACAGCTCTACCTGTCAGATCTCCCAGGAGCACATTACGTGTGACCCATCACAAAACCTGGCTGAAGCATCCCAGGCTATTACGAGCACACAGCTCTACCTGTCGGATCTCCTAGGAGCACATTACATGTGATCTCACCACAAAACCTGGCTGAAGAATCCCAGGCTGTCACGAGCACACAACTCTACTTGTCGGATCTCCCATGATCACATTACATGTGGTCCACCACAAAACCTGGTTGAAGCATCTGAGGCCTTTTTCATCCTGTCTAGATCTCCCAGGAGCAAATTACATGTGGTCATGGCAAAACCTGGCTGAAGCATCTGAGGCCTTTTTCATCCTGTCTAGATCTCCCAGGAACAAATTACATGCCATAGGACAAAACCTTGCAAGAGCATCTCAAGATGTTACGGGTACACAACTCCAACCTGAAGATCTCCCAGGGCACAAATTACATGTCCTCCCAGAGCGATGTCTCGAAAGAGCATCCCAGGCTATTATGGGTACGCAACTCCGACCTATAGGATCTCCCAGACATGCTCATCTGCACAACCTGATCCACGGACACAAAGTATCATCCTAATACTCACCATACATCATCCTGATGTACACATGATCATCTTGATCATCATCACTGCAACATCCTGCTGCATGTCATCTGGAGAAGCTCATCATCCGCGATCACCCTAATCATACAATGCATCCATCTGATGCACACCAAGTATCTACCTGATACATATCATCATACATAGTGTATCCACCTGATACATAGATACATGATCCACACAATGTATCCATCAACATACATTATATACCTGATCATACCTGATACATATCAATATACATGATCTAGCTGATCATACAATGTATCCACCTGATACATATACAGATACATGGTCCAAGCATCCAACATGATGCATATACACAATACATACAAATGATCCAACTGATCATATCCAAGATCCAACATGATGCGTACATACATATAAATGATCCAACTGATCATATCCAGCATCCAACATGATGCACACATACATATACATATAAATTATCCAACTAATCATATCCAGCATCCAACATGATGCACACATACATATAAATGATCCAACTGATCATACAAAGCAGAAACTAGAACATCATCCTGATTCCCATCATCTAACGCTTACATCCACAACCATGTGAAGAATTCTCCTTCCAACATGCTTGGAATGGCTTCAGCAAATGTGTCCATCACTTCTTCCTCGAAGTGTCCTCGATCTAAAGAACACCAAGCCTCTTCCTGAAGTACTCAAACTTCACCCTGGCTAGTGGCTTCGTCAGCACATCTGCAATCTGCTCGTCCATCGCAACATACAGGAGCTTCACAGCTCCTCTCTACACCATATCTCTGATATAGTGATATTTGATCTCTATGTGTTTCGACCTGTCATGAACACTGGGTTCTCAGATAGCTTCACACAACTCTGGTTATTGCAGAAGATACCAGTAGCATTCAACGGGAGATCAAATAACTCAGACAGTAGCTTCCATAGCCATACTGCCTCACAACTAGCTGAACAGGCTGCAACATACTCTGCCTCAGCTATACTCAGTGCTATGCAGGACTGCTTCCTGCTAAACCAAGAGATCACACCTGATCCCATACTGAAGTAGCACCCAGATGTGCTCTTCCTATCTGCAGCACTGTCAGCCTAATCTGAATCAACATAACCCTGCAGGTTAAACTTTTGATTCACTTCATACTTGAGCCCATAATCCACTATACCCTTCAGGTACCTTAGAACATTCTTTACAGCAACCAAGTGAACACTCCTCGGATCCATCAGGAACTGGCTCAATGTGTTCACAGCAAAGCAAATATCCGGTCTCGTGTTCCTCAGGTACATCAAGGACCCAATCATCTGACGATACATAGAGACATCAATCGGCTTAGATGAAGCATCACAAAAAAAATTTAGATTCGATGCCATAGGTGTGGCCATGGCCTTGCAATCCATCATCCCGAACCTCTTCAGGATCTCTACTGCATACTTCTCTTGTCCAAGGAAGATTCCATCTGCACTCTGCCACACCTCCATGCCAAAAACAAATAGTGCATCATCCCCAAGTTCTTCATCTCGAACTCGGCAGCAAGCTTCTACTGCGTGTCAGCAATCAATCTATCTTCACCTATAACAAATAGGTTATCCGCATACAAAAGTAGTATCACTGGATTGCCTTCCTCAACCTTGTAGTAAAGGTTGGAATCTGCTTTATTCTTGGTAAAGCCCAAACTGGATAAAAAGTTGTCTATCGTACCATACCAAGTTCTGCACACATATATGACTACACCATGCTATCTTGAAATTCATCTAGTGTATCTTCTATTTCATCACTTTTATATTTCTCTATGCTGCCATCTGTAGCATGCTTGATCTGATAGTTCCATTTGGAAGTTACAATAGACTTCCCTTCAGCTCTTGGTACCGCATACCAAACATCATTCTTCATGATCGACGGATCATGGCATTCTTCCCGTATCTTGCGAACTTTAATATCTTCAATAGATAATTTTGTTGCATGAACAAATGTTGTAGTCCTTCTTTTGTAGGTGATGGTATACGATCTTTCCTACACAACAAGTCAAATTGCATGATTAGAAAACATCTCATAGTTTTCAGACAAATTCTTACACATAAATAAATATGTCATACAGTCATGCAATTATCTTAGCCAATGCTTCAATACAACATTTATCCCTATTCTGTAACTTTCTAGATGCCTTCCAATCTCTACCAGAACATTGTTAAGAGTGTGCACAACTCCCAACATGTCAGCAAAGAGGTTTCATTCTAGATAAGTAGCAATGGAATGTTGTATAGTGCCATAGGCCACTTACCCATGTATATTAGTAGCATTCTGTTCATCAATGCAACTATTCTAATATGCATAATACACAACCTAATTCTAGGAACATAAGCATATACATCATTGAATAATATTATTTACACAATACAATATGCAAGTAATGACAATTCAAATACTTATCTTTGTTTGTTTGTTGGGTGGACTCCCTCTGAATCTTTGCAACTCCATTCTTATGTGGATTGTGAGAAGTGGTCAACTCCCTCTGGATATCTGCATCCTTGCAGAAACTACTGGAGTATGCTCCTTTGCTTTCTTCCTGGATTACCTGTCCTTGAACTTATATACATTCTCGATTCCTATGCATTCTTGTTAGTATCATCATTGTGTTATCCTCTAGGTCTCATACATAATCAAACATTCATTAGTATAATCTTAATATTATCAAAACACAACAATCTCAAGCATGTATATTCATGATCATTCACAGATAATAAACATTAGTATTCAAGGTTTCAGGGAAGTCTTCTTTTACTCATACATATTCTTATTTGATCATAGGACTCTTCTGGTTAGTTGAATCATCAATCAAGATAAGAGATATAATATGCATAAAACCTGTGATTATTCAAAACTATACCTTCATGAATAATCATTATCAACAACACAATAGTATAAGATCCTAACACAAGGTAGGATTCTAGCTTGATATAGGAAAAACATACCTGGATCAGCACTCTAGCTAGTTATGTATAATATACCCGCATAATGTCTTTTGGTTCTCTTCAATGACTTGTGCTAGTAACCTGCATTTCTCATAAGTTAACCATTGTAGAACCAAGTTATACATACCTCGAAAGTAGATCTTCTATGTGATCCATGACAATGGATGAATCTTTGTCTTCATGTCACCATGAGCATATGTTCTTGACGTAGAACATGATTTGACTTTCTTGGTGTACATTTTTGTGTTAGTAAACAACATAAACCTCATACAACATCACAATGCATTAGTACAATCATAAGTGTCAAAACCTTAATCAATGAATATCTTCTATTAAGGTGATACGACAAGTCCAGTAATTAATCAAGATTGTACTGTAATGATATGAAGACAAACATATGATAAACTTAACCATGAAACATACCTGTAAGCCATACCTATCAAGATTGCTTGTAATCTTCTTATGGGAGGCCTTAGCCTCATCTCCCTCTGAGACAGGAACTTCTTCACTTATGTAGGTGACCAATCCATCTTCTTCTAGGATTAACCCAATCCACTTGTTTTGCAGGAATTGGATCTAGAGCTGTAATAGGGTTTGTCAGAGAAACCCCAAAAATTCAAACTTTGAATTTCAAACTTCTGAAAGGATAGAAATATGCACCTTGATGAGCTGATCAAGATGGTATATTCAGAATTTGAAAACTGCAAAGTTTCACTCCTCAATTTTGCCTTTGAAACTTTCAGATTCACTGGACGTGACCTCAAACTAGGGTTTGATGAAGCCCACTCTTCTGCCCAATCAAAAGGTTTGATCCAAAGCTCTAAGCTTCTATTTTTATGAGGAGCTTCCATCCATGGTCACAGATTTCAAAAATTCCCATTTTTGCAGAAGCCCTAATTTTCCACTTTTCTGATCAAAGTCCCGAACTAGGGTCTGATCAAGCCTAGCCTTCTTCCCAACCAAAAAGTATGATATTGGTCTCTAAATTTCGATTTTGATGATTAGCGTCTAGCCGTGGTCTCCGATTACAAAAATTCCAACTTTCTCCGAAGCCCTAAATTCCGGAAACCATGAATGAAGGTACTCAAAAAAATTTATGTTTTGACATAAATATGTACCTGATTGTTTCTGGTGTAACTCTAAACCTTGTGATCCAGAAGGTCCAAACATTTTTCTTGAGATATCCTGACCTGTTATCTTTCCATCCCGATAGGTCTGACCTCAGTTGGATTCTCTGAGAGAGAGTTATGCCAAGTGTTGCAATGTGACCTGTTTATGGGATAATACAGGAGAGTGAACTTGTATGGTGTGCCACGTGTCACTGTTTCAACTTCGGTCTCTCAACAATTTTCCTAAGATATATTGCCTTTCTATATTTCCATCTTGATAGGTCTGACCTCAATTGGACTCTCTGAGAGATAGTTATGCCAAGTGTCGCAACGTGACCTGTTTATGGGATAATACAAAAGAGCAACCTTGTACGGCATGCCATGTGTCAGTGGTTCAACTTCAGCCTCTGAAACATTTTTCTTGAGATAGTACAATCTGTGTACTACCTGTTACATTTTATGAAATTTCATTTGGAGCTTCCTAGCCCAAGTTATGACCTTTTTCCCAAGGTCACCTGGTTTTGACTCAGATCTGGAAGAGGCAGAAACCCTATATTGTACAGATCATAAACCCCAAAGTACAACGAATTGTAGGTTTTCCTTTGGACACAAGGTACATGGGGATCTAATCTTCGACCTGTAATAGTTTCAGATCCGAAAACTTCGCCAAAACGGATTTATAGCGAAAGTGATACGATGACTAGTTTTTGCTATATCAAGCCCTAGCATCGTAAGTGCAACAAGTGTCATACATGCCATATCATGCCTTCTTTCAGGCTAGCTCTGATGCCATGTTAAATTTTCAGAATTTACTTCAATTTGATCTAGTATCTTATCTGAGAGAACAACATGTACAACAAATCTACAGCATATCAATTATGGACACAATAATGCAAGCACACAAGAGATGCAGAGCTTACTTGGGGAAAACCATAAAGGTGAAAAACCCCAATAACTTCCTCATAGATAGATAGAACAATGATACAACCAGAATACAAGAGATAGTCTTCTCCTATCAGCAGAGCCTCCTCCTCCACAAGTGCGCCACTCTCCCAAGTGTGAGTGAGATAATAGAATGTGTAAAATGAGAGAGACACACTCTCTATTTATACACTAACTTGACTTGACCTTTACTCAACTAGGTCGGCCTCAACTTAACCACTTAACATAATGTTGACTGGGCCGACCCCCACTAGGGTGGTCTAATAACCCTTTGACCCACATGACTTATATAGGTCTGACCCCAACAAGGTGGTCTAATAACCTATCAAGTATACGTTACGACACTTACAATATAAATGACAACACTTCTGTATAGAGGAATAATAACATCTCTATAGGAATACAATATACATATATGTGAAATACATTCCGAAGTTACATATACATCAACACAACCTTTGATGGAGTTGATGCATCCATTAGCTTGATGGACGAGGTTTGCAGTAAGGAGATTTTGGTCCATGATCCTACCCCTATGGAGCCTTCACATGATGAAACTTTCACACTTTCTAATCATTTGGGAGAGTTGGTTCATTCTACTACATCCTACACTTCCACATTTTGCAGCATTCATCCTAATGAAGTATGGGTGAAAGGTTTCCATTTTATGGTTCCACGTGAGGAGTATGAAACTCCTATGTCTCCTTTTGATGATGACATGACTAGATCACCTTCTTCTTACATTTTCAGCAGCATCCTTTGTTACCTTATGATCATACACATCTTCATGGATGCACATATGGTACCCCTTTGACCCCCTTAACGGCTCATTGTTCTCTTTGTTCCTTACTTGATGGGAGAGTTCCTTCATCCACTTCTTAGGTGAAAGGCCACATGGAAGAATTACTTGATACCTTCCACACCTCCTTGGGGCATAATCCATTTCTCTCATTTGATGACTCTCACATCCATGGATGTATTGATGAGACTTCTTTGAGCCACTTGAAGTCTCCTTGTTTTGTTTGGTCCTTACTTGGTTCAAATTTGGGTGGAGGTTCTTCATTCACTTCTTGGATGAAATAACACATGGATGGTTATTTTGAATCTTCTTAAAATCTTTTGGAGCATAATTATAGGACATGGGAAACTCACCTATGTCATTGGATCAACATTTATTGGTCACTTGATGCTTGTATGCACTTGGAAAGTGGTGGTATACTTGCTTGGATGGCCAAGCACTTTCATGATCCTTTGGTGATGTACATTCTTTATGTATATTTGTATGATGTTGATATGTACTTTGATGATATATCTTTTGTACTTATGATGTTTGGGAGGATTCTTATTAGAGAGTGGGATCCTAGAATCCCCCACTTTGATATAAAATTTTGTGTTACTTTGCTCATTGATGTAATGCGCCAGTTATGAGATCCTAGCATTCCACACTTGGTTGAAATAATTTGGAGGATATTGTACACCTCCTACTTTGAAATATTATTTTGGGAGACCTTATGCATGATATAAATGCACAAGCATTGGGACATGAGAATCCCACATTTTGATTTGTATGTATTCACACTATGTAGTGATGGGGTGCGCAAGTGTTGGGACCCTAGCATCCCATACTTTCTAAATTGTTTCTTGATGACATTGTGTACTAGGAGAGTGTGCAAGCAGTGTGACCCAGTCATTGTTGAACATTGGCATCTCATTGGGAGCACATTTTGGTTGTTTGGATTGAGCAAGCAAGCCTCTTCTCTTCCCCATGGGTTCATCTTTGCAGTAGATGTTGATGGTTTCCTACGTGGGAAAACTATTTTTGGATGGACTTGCATTTTTCTTCCAAGGTGTTATGGTGAATTCCATGTGACTCTTATGCATTGCATAGGAGAATATATATTGCTCCTTGTATTCTTGAGGATCATTTGGGATCCTAGTACTAGTTTTGATTAGTCTCCACACTAAGTGCATGGTTGGATGGTAATATAATATTCTTTTGGGAGAGTTCATGAGCAGTTTATAATCAAAGTGGTGCAGCAGAAGCATGATGGATCATGATGCTTAGTTAGGTTGGATTTTATTATTGCTTGAGGACATGCAATATTGGGAAGGGAAGAATGTCATTTCCCCTCATTGATGTTTAGTTGAATGAGTTCCTAGCCCAACCAATCCCTTCGATTGAGGAAGAAATTTTAATGCACTTGGGGTTAATTCTGAAGTTAAGGCATTAATTAGTTAGGAAGTTTAATTTTATTTTTATCCTAAGTTTGAAATTCACCTGGTAGATGTAATTTTTATTTATTAGATATTTTTATTTTGGAATAAAGTGGATAATGCTCCACAAGTGTGCCTTGGAGGATAAGGTTGACTAAGAGGTAACTTACAAGACAAGAAAAGATAAAGTAGTCAAAGCAAGGAAAGTAGGAAAATGAGAAGAAAGAAGAATAAAGAAAAAAAGTACGACACAAGTAGGACAAAGCTAAAAAGCAAGACAAAGGCAAAAAATCAGGATAAAGCATAAACGCAAGAAAAAATAGGACAAAGCAAAAAAGCGGGGGTACGATAGAAAAGAAGGGAAAAAGTAGGATAAAGCATAAAAGCAGGATAAGGTAGAAAAGTAGGATGTTAGAACAATATTGCCATCATATACATGCCCTAGACCTTCATGTTGTTCTGCCTAGTATTATTTGTCCTTCTAGTGCCTAGTCTAGTGTCTTGGACCATAGTTTGTCCACATTTGACCACTTAGACTAGTGATATATCTATAAGGCCTTGTTTTCCCACGTATCCACTTATTCCATCATTGTAGGAGTCAATGCACCCCACTACCTTTCATTTATGTGGGACTTACTGCATTTCATTATTTTAAGGAGATGGAGTGTGCCTTCTTAAATATGTGGTCAACTTGTGCATCGATGACCACTAATTAGCCAACTACTCACCCATGCAAACTCGTAATGGTATCTTTCACACTATTTTGACTAGCCTAACCTCCTCATGGTCCATCTATGTCCATTGAACCTCATTATGGCCCGATATATGAGTTACACTTTGCCTCGTGTCATTGATGGGTGAATTGGTCCATTCTAAGCCTCATTATTGTGAGTTACTCAACTTGCTACTAAGCCTCTCAATTTTTTCTTTTGAGATAATATATATTGTAGACATGTTGTTAAACAATAATGAAATGGAAGATAAATCCACATGAGTGTTGTGTTATTGTGTTCTACTTAATATTTTCTTCATATTTCTTCTGTTTTCCTTACAATGTTTGGTAAATTCTAAGTGAAGCTTGCTCTAGTAATATAGATCTACCCATGACACATATAGAATTTGACATGGTATCAGAGTGCCATAGGGGATCCTAGTCTTGCTTCCAAAATAGATTTCCAAGTGTGTTTTTTGCAGGTGCCTACAACAACTTCAATATGGATTTGAAAGTTGTTCCTCTCCTCTCTCCATCCAACTATTCTGAGTGGAAAGAAAAGATTTGTGCATATCTCAAGAGAAAATGTCTCTTTGATGTGTCCATTGGTTTTGTTAGTGAGCCAGAATATTATGAAGAGAAGTTTGATTGGCTTAATGATTGTGATAGAGCATATGGAACTATGTGTCTAGATATACCTCCTAGAATGCATTATCTCATTGATTTGTTGAGTATCCATTTGAGATTTGGAGAAATCTAGATAGAGCTCTTGGCATGCAGAAAGAAGATACTAGCTATATGGAGAGAAAGAAAATTGACACCTCCTCATGCTTTCTCCATCCAAAGGTCTCAGCCTCATTCATTTCTCAATAAATTGTTCAAATTGAAGAAGAAGAAGAAGAAGATACAAATTCAACAAATAATCTAGCTCAACTTTATTCCTCTGTGGATTCCTTTGTTTTCCATGAATATAACATACGAGTTGTTGCCATCAATACTATTTAAGAGATGTCTCTCAATTCAAACTCTTTCTCCTCTATTCCTTCTATTACGAATGTTGAAGATGGGTTGTTGATTTGTGATCATAGTGAGCCTTCTCTAGAAGAGATTCTTTCTTCATATGAGAGTATTGGTTCGAAAGATGATCAAGGAGAAGTTTGGAATTCATGTGAATATCTCTCATTGCTCCACACTCTTTTGCTTCCTATGTATTCCTACACCATGACTAGCAGAATTTCCTCAAGTTCATTTGAATATGGAGAAGCCTTAGCCATCACATTGGAAAACTTGGGACTCTAGTTCCCCTTTCTTGGAGCTAACTACAACTCTCTTGGTTTGATGTTGATACTTCAAGAGCCTTATGATTCTCTTGGGGTCACTTATTCTCAACCATCTCAAGTCTCTTTTCGACCTGGAACCCTACTTGTTTCAAATATCAAGTCTGAAGAGAAACCTTTGCTCTAATATTAGTGTTACCTAGTTGTTCTACATGGAATCGGTTTCCATCATGTAGCCGTACAGGTGCATGATCTAGTTGCACACATTCCTCTTCTTCCAAAGAAGAAGGTTCCTCTAGACATATGAACAAGTTCACGCATGCTTGTGTTTTGGAGTAGTTTATTTTTTTGGTGTATTTCATGTCCATTTTAGAGGGATGATTTTTCCCATGTGGTTTTGCCTCTTTCGTCACATACATGGATTAATAATGTAAAGGGTAACCATAATCCTTGGTTTCTTGGGCCCTATTTCTCATGCTGAATGCCATTTTGGATTAAGGGGGGTTGTTAGAACAATATTCCGATCATATACATTCCATGGACCTTCATGCTTTTCTACCTAGTGTTATTTGGCCTTCTAGTTCCTAGTTTAGTGTCTTGGGCAATAGTTTGTCCACATTTGACCACTTGGACTAGTGATATATACATGAAGCCTTGTTTGTCCACTTATCCACTCATTTCCATCATTTTAGGATTCAATGCACTTCTCCATCATTTTAGGAGTCAATGCACTTCACTACATTGCATTTATGTGGGATTTATTGCATTTCCTTGTTTTTGAAGGAGATGGAGTGTGCCCTCTTAAATATTTGGTCAACTTGTGCATTAATGGACACTACTTAGCCAACTACTCACCCATGCACCCTCATAATGGTACATTTCACAATATTTTGACTAGCCTAACCTCCTCATGGTCCATCTATGTTAATTGAACCTCATTATGGACCAATCTATGAGTAACACTTGGCCTCATGTGATTGATGGGTGAATTGGTCCAATCTAAGCCTCATTATTGTGAGCTACTCAACTTGCCACTACGCCTCTTGATTTTATCTCTTGAGAGAATATATATATTGTACACATGTTGTTGAACAATAATGCAATGGAAGATCAATCCACATGAATGTTTTTTTCTTGTGTTCTACTTAATATTTTCTTAATATTTCTTATAATTTCCTGTCAATGTTTGATAAATTCTATGCGAAGCTTGCTCTAGTAATCTAGATCCACCCGTGACACATATAGTGTAGCTAGTGTTTTCACACTAGCCTGTGCAAATGAGCACCCACTAAGGGTTATGAAACCCTTAGTAGCAAATTCAAATATGGATAAAAATAAATAAATGAAAACTGATATGTATGAGTGCAAATAACAACAAGAAGTAAATCTAACAAACTACTGCAATAAAAAGAACTAATAGATCAAAACCCATGAAAGATTTTTTGTATTTTATTGCAAACTATGTTTATGTATATGTAACTTCGGAATGTATTTCATCTATATATTATTGTACTCCTATAGAGATGTATTATTACTCTATACTGAAAGTGTCGTCATTTGTATTGACAAGCGTCGCAAGTGGTGTAATTTGCTGATGGGTTATTAGACCACCTAGTAGAGGGGTCGGCCCGATATAATGTAACCCAGGGTTATTAGGATGAGTTAGACAAGTCATCCACGTAGGTTTGTTAGGTAGCACAAGACAAGTATAAATAGAGATCGAGAGATCTCTATTTCATTCATCTCATTACTCACTCTTCTATCACTTGGAAAGTGGTGCACATGTGAGGAGGAGGATTAGCATCTAGGAGAATACTATCTCTTGTACTTTGGTTGTACTTTGGTTGTATCATTCCTCTCTCTATCTTTGAGGAAGTTGTGGGGTTTTTCACCTTTATGGTTTTTCCTAGTGAAACTCTGTGTGTCCATTGTCTTATGTGATTGTTTAATATGCTTGATACATGCTTGATATGATTGATATGCTGTACATGTTATTCTCTCAGTAAAGATCCTAGAGTATATTGAATTAATGCTAAAAAATTAACATGGTATCAACGCTAGCCTGAAAGAAGACATTGTGTAGTGGCGGAAACTATGGTTTCTTGTTTATTGGGTTTCTCTCCACATATTTTGGAAACCCAGTAAAGTAGATTGACTCTACTCATCAAGGAGAATCTATTTGTCCAATCAGAATTCAATTCTGAGCACTTTCAATTTTGCCCCTAAAAAATAGGGTTTCCTCAAAAATAGGAATTTCTGAAATCTTAAAACATGGTTGGAAGCTCCTTGGAAAAATCGAAGTTTAGAGCTTTGGATCAATATTTTTGGTTTGGTGAAGCTCCGAGAAACTCAAACTCTAATTCAAGGTCCTCCCTAGTGAATCCGGGAGATTGAAAAGCATTTCTGAAGGGTGAATCTTTGCAGTTTTCAAATTCTGAATATACCAGGATGATCATCTCATCAAAGCGCATCTTTCTACCCTTTCAGAATTTTGAAATTCACATTTTGAATTTTTAGGGTTTCTCTGACAAACCCTAATCCAAGACCAGATCCAGTTTTCAGCAAATCAAGTGGTAAGACCTATATTTTTTCTATTTCCATTTGAAGTAATCTTTAGAGATGTCTCACCACACCAAGCTTGAAGATAAGCTTGAAGGGGCTGATAACTTCTGAGCATGGAAGTATAGGATTGGGTTAATCCTAGAAGAAAATGAGTTGGACTCTTACATAAGCTTTGAGGTCCCTGTGCCAGAGGGAGAAGAGGATAAAACCCTCCATAAGAAGAACTTGGTCAAGTAAAAGAGGATCATTGTTGATTCTATCAAGGACCATCTCATCCCACATGTGTCATATCTGAAGACACCCAAAGAGATGTTTGATTCCCTGAACAAGCTATTTGAAGGGAAGAACATAAATCGGAAGATGACCCTGCAGAACCAATTGAAAGGGGTAAATCTTCAGAATGGAGAAAACATTCAATCTTATTTTTCTAAGGTCTCTCAGATCAAGGAACAACTCGAAGCTATGGATGAAATTGTGGAAAATGGTGAAGTTTTCATGACCACACTAAATGGCATACCTAGGTCATGGGATTCCTTTATCTAAGGAATCTATGCAAGAAAGAAGTTGGTATCCTTCAGCAGACTGTGGGAGGAATGCTCACAAGAAGAAGCAAGGCTTGTGGCATGAGAAGAAAAGATGGGGAATGAAGATCAAGCTCTCCCAGCACACACCAAGAAAGGCAAGTTCAAGAGGGAGCCATCTCATCACAAGAAGAAATATTCTCACCCATACCACAAAGAAAAGAAAGATCTAAGGTGCTTTAATTGTAATGAGAAAGGACACTTTTCCTCAGAATGTCCTAAGAAAAGAAAAGAAGATACCAACAACTTCAATAAGAAGAAGAACAACAACAAAAGAAGATATCATGCTCATGCTGCTGAGGATGATGAACCTCCTAGGAAGAAAGCTAGAGCAGAAAGTGATGTCTCATCTAGTGAAGATGAATATGTTCTAATCTCAGCCCTCATAGGTATTATTTCTCATGGTTGTAATAATTGGTTAATTGACAATGGGGCTTCTAAACACATGTCTGGGTTTAAAGAATATTTTGTAAATTTATCTGAACATGAATCACCCCATAAGGTGAAACTTGGGGATGATCATCAATACCCTGTCAAAGGAAGTGGGAAAGCCTCCTACAACCTAGACTCTGGAAAGTCTTTGAAGATGAAATATGTGTTATTTGTACCTAGGCTCAATAAGAACCTACTTTCCATATCTACATTGGATGCAAAGGCCATGAGGGTTTCATTTGTAGATGGCCAAGTCCTAATGTGGCCAAAAGGTAAAACTATTGATGATGTAGTGGTGATTGGAGAGCAAGAGGGAGGATTGTACAAATTGAAGGGACAACCTGAACATGCCATGGTACATGAATCGATGGAGCCAAGTGAACTTTGGCATCGAAGGCTTGCACATGTGCACTACAGAGCACTACCAATTGCAAGAAAAGTTGTAGAAGGTCTTCCTGAAATAAAGTCAAAGCATGAAGGATTTTGCAAAGGATGTGCAAAAGGAAAGAACATTAAGAAGGCATTTCCAAGTAATGAAAGCAAAGCAGAAGGGATCTTGGAAATTATCCACTCCGATGTATGCGGTCCAATGTCATCCAGCTCTCTAAGTGGGTATGTATACTATATCTTTTCCATTGATGATTTCTCTAGGAAGACTTGGGTTTACTTCTTGAAGAACAAAGATGAAGTATTTGATAAGTTCAAGGAATTCAAAGCCTTGATGGAGAATCAAACTGACAAGAAGATCAAGACATTCAGATCTGACAATGGTGGAGAATTCACTTAAGGTGATTTCAAGAAACTATGCAGTGATTCAGGGATTAAGAGGGAGTTGACTGCTCCCTACAATCCTCAACAGAATGGAGTTGCAGAAAGAAAGAATAGAACAATCATGGAGGCAGCTCAGGCAATGCTGCATGACCAAGATCTGCCTATTGCATCTATGGGCAGAAGTAGATAGGATAGCTGTATATGTGTAGAATAGAACACCTCACAAGATATTGGACAACAAGACACCAGAAGAAGTCTTCACTGATAAGAAACCTGAGGTCAGCCATCTCAGGATATTTGGTTGTCCAGTATATACACATGTTCTAAAGGAAAAGAGGACAAATCTAGATCCTTCAGGAAAGAAGGGTATCTTTGTGGGGTACAGTGAAAGCTCGAAGGCTTACAGAATATACTTTCCATGGTTCAAGAAGATTGATGTCAGCAGGGATGTGACATTTGATGAAGACTCAGCTTTCATCAAGTCAAGGAAGGAACCTATTGAAGATCATGAAGAACCAAAGGAAACCAGATTTCAAGATACCACCATGACTGAAGCAAATCCAGAAGCAGATCAAGAAATTAAAGATCCACAAGAACCTGTATATCCACCTCGTGAGAAGGACTCACAAGAGGAAACCTGGATGGGCTAGAGAGCTCATTAAATATGCAAAAAGGTATGGCATTCCAGAAGAAGAACACAGAGCAAGGAAGAGAACTAGATCTCACACCAGTTATGTTTCCTTACTCTATGACATTATGAACAAAGAACCTTCTAGTTATGAAGACGCATCAGAAAAGAAAGAATGGAAGGATGCCATGGTCGAAGAGTATCAATTGATCATGAAGAATGATGTTTGGAATGTAGTTCCAAGACATGAAGGGAAGTCAGTTGTGACTTCCAAGTGGATCTACAAGATCAAGCATGCTGCAGATGGCAGTATAGAGAAATACAAAGCGAGATTTGTAGCTCGTGGTGTCTCCCAGAAAGAAGGGATTGATTACGAAGAAACCTTTGCTCCTGTAGCCAAGTACACTTCCATCGGATCAGAACTTGCTCTGGATGCAGTGATGAAATGGAAGATACACCAGATGGATGTCAAGACAACTTTCTTGAATGGTGTAGTCAAAGAGGAAGTGTATGTGGAGCAGCCACTTGGTTTTGAGACACATGACAGAGAGTCATATGTGTGCAAATTGAAAAAAGCCTTGTATGGCTTGAAGCAAGCTCCTAGGACTTGGTATGGTAGGATAGACAACTTTCTATCCAATTTCGGCTTTACCAAGAGTAAAGCAGATTCCAACCTTTACTACAAGGTTGAGGAAGGAAATCTAGTGATACTACTTCTATATGTGGATGACCTGTTTGTTATAGGAGAAGATAGTTTGATTGTTGATACCAAGAGGAAGCTTGCTGCTGAGTTTGAGATGAAGGACTTGGGGATGATGCACTATTTTCTAGGCATGGAGGTGTGGCAGAGTGCAGATGGGATATTTCTTGGACAAAGGAAGTATGCAGTAGAGATCCTGAAGAGGTTCGAGATGATGGACTGCAAGGCCATGGCCACACCTATAGCATCAAACCTGAAGATTCTGTGTGATGCTTCATCTGAAATGGTTGATGTCACTATGTCAGATGATTGGGTCCTTGATGTACCTGACGAACATGAGACCAGATATTTGCTTTGCGGTGAACACATTGAACTAGTTCCTGACAAATCGGAGGAGTGTTCACCTGGTTGCTGTAAAGCATATTCTGAGGTACATGAAGGGTATGGTTGATTATGGGCTCAAGTATGATGTGAATCAAAGGTTTAACCTGCAGGGTTATGTTGATTCAGATTGGGAAAGCAATGCTATAGATAGGAAGAGAACATCTAGGTGTTGCTTCAGTATGGGATCAGGTGTGATCTCTTGGTTTACCAGGAAGCAGTCCTGCATAACACTAAGTACAGCCAATGCAGAGTATGTTGCAGCTTGTTAGGCTAGTTGTGAGGTAGTATGGCTCTGAAAGCTACTGTCTAAGTTATTTGATCTCTCTCTGGAGGCTACTGGTATCTTTTGTTACAATTAGAGTTGTGTGATGTTGTCTGAGAACCCAGTGTTCGACGACCGGTTGAAACACATTGAGATCAAATATCACTATATCAGGGATATGTTGAAGAGAGGAGCAGTGAAGCTCTTGTATATTATGATGGATGAGCAGGTTGTAGATGTGTAGACAAAACCACTAGCCAGAGTGAAATTTTGGTACTTCAGAGAGAGGCTTGGTGTTCTTCAGATTGACGACACTTCGAGGAAGAAGTGATGGACACATTTGTTGGAGCCATTCCAAGCATAGTCAGAGGAGGATCATTCCCATGGCTGTTGATGTAAGCGTTGGATGATGAGCATCAGGACAATGCTCCAGTTACCGTTTTGTATATGCATCAGGTGGATGCATGATATGTATCAGGTGGATACATTGTATGATTAGGTGGATCATGTATGTGATATGCATCAGATGGATGCATGATATGTATTAGGTGGATACATCGTATGATCAAGTGGATCATGTATGAGATATGTATTAGGTAGATACTATGTATGATCAGGATGATCATGGATGATGAGATTCAGGATGTTGCTCCAGATGATATGCATCAAGATGGTGTAGTGATGATGATCGGTATGATCATGAGCATCAGGATGATGCTTCATGCGATGATGATCAGTTGGATCTTGAGTATCAGGTTGGTACTTGGAGGTCAGAGATGATACGTGGCAGGTTGTGTAAGTAGCATGTAATCAGTCCTCAGAGATCCGATAGGTTGAGCTGTGTGCTCGTAATCAGTCCTGGGATGAGGTATTGCTATGTAGTATGCAATCAGTCCTCAAGATCCGATAGGTTGAGCTGTGTGCTGGTAATCAGTCCTAGGATGAGGTATTACTATGGAGACATGTAATCAGTCCTGGAGATCTGAGAGGTTGAGTTGTGCGCTTGTAATAAGTCCTAGGATGCTCTTTAAAGATCTTGCCGGTCATGCTACGACACATAAATGTTCCTAGGATGCTCTTTAAAGGTATTGTCTATTCACATGTAATAAGTCCTGGAGATCCGAGAGGTTAAGTTGTGTGCTCGTAATAAGTCCCGGGATGCTCTTTAGAGATCTTGCCGGTCGTGCTACGGCACATAAATGTTCCTGGGATGCTCTTTAAAGGTATTGTGAAGGAGATGCATGTAATCAGTCCTGGGAGATCTTGCTGGTCGTGCTTAGGCACATAAATGTTCCTGGAATGCTCTTGTCAGGTATTACATCAGCACATAAGATCAGTCCTGAGAGACCACCTCTATCAGACCGTTCACATAGATGATGAAGACCTACAGGTAGTGGGCCTACATTCGGTATGAAAAAGGACTGGCTCTGTAGAACTTCCTATGACGAGTAGATTCAGAGATTGATTGATATAGCAGCAGCAGTGACGATAACAATGATTCGAGGATGATGATTCACGGATGATGATCCAGAGAAGAAGACTTGTGCCTGCAGATCTGTGTCAAGAAATACCTTCCTAGTTAAGAGGGAGTGTTGATGTATATTTAACTTCGGAATGTATTTCATCTATATATTATTGTACTCCTATAGAGATGTATTATTCCTCTATACAGAAGTGTCGTCATTTCTATTGACAAGTGTCGCAAGTGGTGTAACTTGCTGATGGGTTATTAGACCACCTAGTAGAGGGGTCGGCCCGATATAATGTAACTTGGGGTTATTAGGCTGAGTTAGACAAGTCGGCCCCATAGGTTTATTAGGAAGCACAGGACAAGTATAAATAGAGATCGGGAGATCTCTATTTCATTCATCTCATTACTCACTCTTCTATCACTCGGAAAGTGGCGCACATGTGAGGAGGAGGATCAACCTCTAGGAGAAGACTATCTCTTGTACTTTGGTTGTATCATTGCTCTCTCTATCTCTGAGGAAGTTGGGTTTTTCGCCTTTATGGTTTTCCCCAGTGAAACTCTGTGTGTCCATTGTCTTATGTGACTGTTTGATATGCTTGATACATGCTTGATATGTTGTACATGTTATTCTCTCAGTAAAGATCCTAGAGTATATTGAATTAATGCTCAAAAATTAACAAACTAGAGTTTACAAAAATGGTTACTTCCAAAGATGAGGTGATGGGGGCCCTTGCAGCAATAGGAAGAGTAGCGCGTCAAGTCTCCTGAGTTCATTTCTCTTCTCCCAATGCTCAATGGATGGCCAAGATTCCACTAGGTGGGCACAAAATCTCAAAAGGGTAGGTTAGAGTGTTATAGGAAATTTGGAAGCATAAGGGTATGAAGAGTGATCATGGATGTCAAATGGGGGGATTCCATCACCTTTTTATAGTGATTTTGGGTGGTGGAGTACTGACCCATGGTTTTGGGAAACCAATAGTATTGGCTAGTGGTATTTGATATTTTCCCTCTTTTTTTAATTTTATTTTGACTTTTTTCCCTTTTTCTTTTGGGGATTTTGGAGATTTGGACCCCTTTTTAGGGTTTTTAACCTTTTTTGAAGGATTTTCATTAATTGATGAGGGAAATAATTAATTTATGCCAATTTGGTTACCAATTTAGGGTTTTTTGCGTTTTGGAGGTCAAAAGTGTAGGAAAAGTGGACAAATGGGTTATGTGACTAGGGAGATGAGCTAGTGAACAATTTTTGGGTGTTAATAGATTGCCCCTAGGAGCTCATTGTATTCCCGATAGACATCATAAGGTCTAAGTTTTTCTAGGGGTGTGAGCATTGTGATGTCGAAGAGCAAAAAATGGATGGAGACTGGAACACATGCTCTATACGAACTGCAAAGGCTAGAACTGAAAATACATGACCTCAATAATGGATGAGGAATAATCTCAAATATATGGATGAGGCGGGAATACCCATGCTCATATGAAAATATACAAATAATAATGAGGCCCAAATGGGACCTGATCAATACATAGAGAACTGTTGTGTACATCATAATGGTCCAGAGGGGACATAGATATGGGACACACTCATGGTCCAACCATGACTAATATGAAGAATTGATACATGGAAAGAATGGCATTCATCCCGAATGCAGTACCACAAAAACTAATACTCTTTTGGACCTAAAGTTGTCCAACAACTGTATGGAATCAACGAATGAGTGTTAGAATCTCAAATTTACACTGGATTGCATCTGAGTTGGATACTCTAAGAAGCACATAGCTAAAGGGATCCCGACATTGTCTCCAATGCAGCTCGGATATCCATGGGAAAATACAACTGAGGGTTCCGAATAGACTCACTAATGTGCTAGAGTTAGGGGATAATCGGGGTCTTCAACCAATAACTGAAGGGACCAATACCTTGTACAAATCTCAATGGTGCGATGATGGATTTGAAGTCGAGCATGTGAGAAGAAACCATTCTAAGACACAATAAGGACTCCTCTCATATGGTATGTAGCCACTCAACACTGATGGAGATGAGTCCAAGATACAAGGACCTCTGGGTCTATCCTCTGGAAGAGATGTGCTTACATCGACAGAGGGAGAATTGCAACTACCAAGGAAATGATGTTTCCTTGATAGGAATGTGAGGTATACACCAAGAGGTTCTAGTACGAGATGTGAGACTGACATACTATGGGGTGGGGATATGGGGGTCGGGGAGTGATGGGACTCAAACTTCCTTTTTTCAGAGTATGACTGAAAGAATGACTTGGAAGCATATGAAACTAACCTCAGGAAAGGGGATCATAGCTTAAGGGATGAGGTATTGTGACAACAATGAGGGAGACTCAGGGGGGGAACTGATGAGTGATATCAGAACACTCAAAGGGTGACACATTGTGGAATACTCTAAACAAAGGAGACCATGTTGTGGATGTTGCCGTAATGGTGGGACGATATGTGATATGTTGTGGCTCTGAGAGGCACCATTTGGGAATTCTTCATGGTTTAAGGATCTCAAAGAAGGGATATAAGTTTGCTCAAAATGGTACTGTCATGTGGATTTGTACGAGCCCAGGACGATGCATGATCATGGGTGCTTTCAATTTTAAGGAGTCTGAAAGTGATAAGAAGACTCTAAACTGGTGGAAAGGTACCGTCATGTGGATTTATGCGAGCCCACGATACTGAATGCTTGTGGTCGCTTTAAATTTTAGAGAGGCTGAAAGAAATAAGAAGACTCCAAGGGGGTTCTTTTTCATTTGTTATTCCCCAAGGCCCGAAAAAGCATAAAAGTATGCAATGGAGAACTCTTCTAGCCGATGCGACTAGGGTATTCCTTTTTCATAATTAGTCTACCAGGACGGGAAAAGGGTTAAACTTATACCAGATAGAATCCCGTTCAAATACTTTTAGCGAGCATA
The DNA here is from genome assembly GCA_027924585.1 of Larix kaempferi. Lineage (NCBI taxonomy): Eukaryota > Viridiplantae > Streptophyta > Pinopsida > Pinales > Pinaceae > Larix > Larix kaempferi. Next base: position 42,303,024 of record BSBM01000493.1, read on the forward strand.
AAAGAAAGCAAGATTGCTCGGCGATCTTTTCATTCTTTAAGGAGGAAGAAAAGAGCTAAACAGAAACTCCCTAAGTGCCTTTTTTGTAGAGGAGCTACACGGCCCGAAAAAGGGATAAAAGTATACCAAACAGATTTAAAATCCAAGCAAGGAGGAAGTGTTCAATCAAGGGACAAACATGGGAACCAATAAAGTGTGTGAGGGGAACACTAATGGGGCCTCCTAGTGGGTGGATGAATGGTGGAAAAATAATGCAATAACTATAGTATGGATGGAGATTAGGGCTCATGAATAGGTCGCGATAGACAAAATCATCAAAATGGCGCAAAAACTGGCAACATCCTGTGTGGCACGCAAATCAAGGGAGAAAGGGGCATGGAAAAAATGCCTAAAAAATATTGTGATAACAAGAAATGATCTCAAGCATCATCACATGCACGGAATTCGGAATCCGAAGGTGCACACGGAACAGAAAACGGAGTTCGGATGACTCTAGAATGGTGAAAGAGAGAAAAGGGTCCAAAAGGACAATAAATAAAGGTGAGATCACCAAGCCAAGGATGCGGTGGTGGGGATAAATGATGATCCGCAGGGGCGGAATAATAGGTGTTTAGAAAACAAACCAAATATACAAGTAACATGTTATCTCTAAAATGGTCGAGATCAGGCATGTGAAAAAGTGAGTAGGGTTAAGGTTCTTCCCCCATACTATGGGCATGGGGTTTGTGATTATGGATCACATATGTGTTGGGTTTAGTGATGGGTTCACTGATATACCAAGATAGATGTTGACCAACACGACTCCAGTCAACAGGGGTTCCACTTCACTATCGACACATGCTGCAATCGTCCTGGTCACCAGACCAGACGGGTTTTATCTTGCCCAACAACACCTACAGAGCAGATGAGGTCTCACCCGAGGCGTTCAAGAAGAGAAAACGGAACCATGTTTCCGCTGAGGAAGGAGGAGGGTTGCTGCTATATGAACTAACTCTATTGCAACACTAAACTGGAATCTCAAACATTTGACATGTATTCATAATGCATTATTCAATTGCAGCATTCATTATCATAATAGTAGTAACAGTAGAGCAATAATGCATCAAGGAAACATAGCATTATTCATGAAGTGTGACATTGCATTACCATAAGTAAATAGAAAGAACCCAAGAATTGCACCAGAATAGTTTCATTGTATCATATTATCACTGCAAAACCTTAGATATAACATTTATTCAAAGATCAGGTCTCGGCAATATCTCATAGATGCGGAGAAACAACCAAAACATGCACTTATTTTCACCTTAATTCCACTCCTATCTCTCTGATCTCCCCCCCAATACCTATGAATCTTATCTATATATAGGCTTCCGCCATTACAATGCTTGTCCACTTACTAACAATTTCCTAACTGACATTTGGACAAGTGACCCAATATCTAACTAATTGGTACAAAACTGACCAAAAACCCACATGTTGCAGTATAACTGACTCAACATTACATAATATGTGGTCCAAATGACCCAAAACCCGCATTCTACGGTACAATTGACCCAAAATACATAACTAATCTTCCACTCCTCGCCATTTGCGTCATATTCTCACCATTCGCGCCATGTTTTGCCTTGTTGCAGCATCGAAGATGCTGCGATAGCACTCTACCAAACCGCCTGCCAACAGGCCCCCAACACAATCTTATGGCTCGCCCTCGAGCCACATCAACTACTGGACATGGTACATTCGGACTGAACTATGTTTCTGCAACTGTTATTGCTGTCTGGATCGCGCGGTGTTGTTCTGCTCCTTTTGCTACATTGATCGTCGACTTGTTGTTGCAGCAACCCCCCCCAAAACAAATTTTGTAGATATTGGGGCCCTTCCTTTCATTTTCGTAGAAAGACTGCCTAAAAAATCTAAGTCTCCTGTGAAAACCTTTTGGACTTAGTTTTGTTTCAACTGAGGAATCTGCTTTACAAATTTGAAGTTTTCTTCTAAGTGAAAACTCACAACTCTTTCCCGAAATTGCGGAAGAACTCAAATTTCTCTCCCGAAACTGCGGATGAACTTGGGATTCTCTCCTGAAACTGCGAAAAGACTTAAAATTGCTCCCCGAAACAGCGAAAATAGTTAGCATTTATGAAGCTTCGGAAGAACTCAAAATTATCACCCGAAATAGTGGAAGAACTTGAGATTCTCTCCATAAACTACGGATGAACTCAGCAAGCTCACCCGAAACTGCGGAAGAACTTGGGATTCTCTCCCAAAATTGCAGAAGAATTCGCCAAGTGTTGCTGTAGAAAGTTGTTCTTTTCCCCAGGTTGCTTGACCGTTCATGTTTCGGAAAAGACTTAACTTTGTCATTTGTCAATCTCGGAAGGACTTACTGAGTCTTTCCGCAACTTCGGGACAACTCGAAAAAATCGGCCGTGATAAACTTTCGAGAGAGTGAATTTTGGAAGAACTCACAAAGTGCTCCCAAAACGTCAGAATGACTTGCCAAACTTTTCCGCCACTGCGAAGCGTCTTTTTTCATCTCTCCCACAACAAGCAAATTCCTTGCCAAAGTCTCTCGCCTTTTGAGAGGAACTCATGAGTTCTGGCTGCAACTGCGGATGAAACTTGTGAGTCCTCGTCGCAACCGACGGTCGCACTTAAATGCCAAGTTGGCTTGAAAAGACCGCACCATATAAGCATTAAAATCCATTTTAAAGTCGTCACCTACCTGTTTAAATTCCTGAATGTGTCAAAACTTATATAAGGGAAGTGGGGTTCATTGTTCCCATTGTTAGTTTTTTATTCAAAGAATGTCATTTAGGAGATTGCGTCGCTCGATCTTAGCGTATTCACCACCATGTCGACCTCACTCCACCACTGTTTTGTTTCCAGGTAGGATTATCAACCGTTATCTTTGTCTTATCTCTACGTTGAGTTATTTCTTGGGTGTTTTCCTGTTTCATAACGTGGCCGGTAGGCACTAGTAGCATGTATCATTTTAAAAGATTTTATGGCCACTGTGGCCCCCATAAGTTTCTCATTACTGCCAACTAGGAGTCATAGTCATGACCAAGTCGTTCCCAGTTGGCCCTTTGTCTCTGAGTCATCCGAGCTTGTTTTTTTCCACCGGTTACGTTTCGGTCGTACTCCTACCAAGATTTACTCAAACCCAAGTTTTATACCAGCTGCATACTGCTTCTCTAATAGTATCAAACCTAAGGCAGCGTTAGTAGTAGTCATTTGAGATACTCAACCACTTTCCTATTCGGCTCAGTTAACGATTGTGGAAAACAGTTTCATGTTTTCATTTTCCTCATAGGATTTTCCACTCCAGGCAGCCTACCATGGGCCATTAGAAGTACCATGATGGAGGACATCCTATCTCCAAGGACTAGGAAGGAAGTGAGTTTTTACACATTGTATGCTTACCTTTTCGGAAGCATTTCAAAAGTGCTTAACCAGGCATTGTCTCCCTAGAACAACCAAGTCTGAGGACCATATTGGTTTTCTTGAATGATTTATGTTTAGTTTGCTTCCCCAACATGCAACCTTATAATTTTTCCTATATTTATCATTAGCATGCTAAAATTGTCTTACTCTATGTTAATCTCTCATAATGTGTTACAATTTTTATAATCATTCACATTTGGTTGCTGACAGGGATAAGCCAGGATGCCAAAAGGTGGTAGAAAGAAAGCTAAAGTGATGGAGCCAGAACCAGTGCAACTAAAGACTGAAACTCTTTTCCAAGACACTAAGTGTACCACCGGCATTCCTCCTAAGGTCCATTGGGGAGATGTTTACCAGATGATCAAGGACCAAGATATCCCAGACGTGTTGTTGGAGGAAGAAAAAATCTACCTCAATATCAGAACTTCCGGCATAGTCAGGGCTTCTACTCGCCCTGAATTTTTCCTGTGCTCTGAAGTGATCGGATGGAAGCTGGTACATGCCAACCCACAAACAAGAGTGTTGCATGACAGCAAGGGAGAGCCTTTCACTTCATTCCATCCAGCTTATATTGCAGCAGCCTACAAATTCTCACGTCCCCAGCAGGCTCTAAACGATGAATGGTTGGAAAAGATGAATAATATCGAGATGGCTAAAAGGATATTGGTCATAGGCAAGCAACTAAGGAAGAGAGATAATGATGAATATGATGTTCAGAGCCTAAGACCTCCTTTTAGATTAATTGCCCTGATGTTATGTAGCATTTTCGGCATGCCCGATGGCATTGTATATAGGATACAATGGGATCCCATCATCCACTTCATAGCATTCAAAGGAACTGTGTTTGATTGGGCTACTATTCTTTCGGATAGTTTGGCATCCACAGTGGCCGCGGCTAGAGAAGGTTTGGCCTTAAAATGGTCAGAATTCTACATGTCTTCATATCTTATTGACTGCATTTTGGCCAAGCTCTCTTTCCCTAGGCTAGGTTGCACGTGGGATCAGGACAACACCCTGGTCTACACTGCCTATAAAATAATGTGGGCTCAAAATTATAGAGCAAACTACAAGCTCAGCTGCGAAGAGTTCATCATGTCTCTGTATGAATGGATGTTCAAGGAAGAGCCTAGTTGTCTATGAGAAAATGCCATGGAGGTCCTAGAAAACTATGGCGATTTTTACTTCTCAGAGAAGGGCACTTACATCAGGATGTTTGGAGGTACCAAAGCACCATACATTTTGCCAAAATACGCTACTGATTATGTAGTCCTCAAGGAAGCAGTCAGGCAAGTTTTCCTTGATGGAATAGGAGTAGTGCTTAACAAGCAACATAAGGCTTCCTTCCCTCCTTTGCATTTTTGCATAGGAGCCTATAAATTCTCAGGGGTTGCAATAGCTGAGGAGTAAATTCAAGAGTTGAAATCTTTCCACTTCGGTGAGGTGATCTTCCATAGAAATGACAGGCAGAGCAAGATTGTCTAGCATTGCAAGGAGGTATATGCTCATTTTGAGTATGCTCATTACTATGATGTAGAGGAAGAAGTGTTTAGAGGCATCAACAACATGACTGAGTTGCAGATTTGTCGTCACGGCAGTGGAGCTAGCTCTAGCTCTGCCTCAGCCCGAGAAGCTAGTCCACAGAAAGAAAGGGAAGCAGCTGAGGCCCTGGCCCGTGAAGAACAAAGATTGAAAGAAGAAGCAAGACTGCAACAAGAAGCAGAAGAAGCAAGGTTATAGAGAGAAGCTAAAGAAGCAAGGTTGCAGAGAGAAGCTAAAGAGGCAAGGCAGCAGAAGGAAGCAGGAGAACAAATGTAGAGGGAGGAAAGTGAAAATCAGCAGCAAGCTGAAGAAGAAGAAGGAAGGCATAAAACTGAAGAGGGACAAAAGGAGGAGGAAGAGCTTAAGACCAATGAATATGCCCACGCAGGTGGCTCTAGCACCCAAGATATGGAAACAGACATATATCAGGCAGGTGGCTTCGGCACCTAAAATGTGGAAACAGACACATCTCAGGCAAGTGGCTCCAGCACCCAAAATGTGGAAACAAACACATATCAAGTAGTGCAGACCCCACCCATGGAGACAAAAGTACATGTAAGAGATCTCCCGATCATCCCTTACACCCCATTAGAAGATCATACTAAGTCCCAATGGGATGAATTTGTGTATTATAACAAGAGGAAGGCGGTGGTCTTGAAGTCAGAAGAGAGAATAAACAGACTCTTCCAAGAAGATATTATCACCCAGTGGGATACCACGGTGATGCAAAATACAAATAAGGATCCCATAGCCATGGCATCTGCCGCTAATGAGCAGGCTTACAAGGATCTTGTAGTGAATAAATATAATCACCTGTCTGTTGATCACAAGGAGTTGTCAGATAAGTATCCCCATTTAGAAGAAGAAAAGGATCACCTGGCAATCCAGATGATGGTTCTAGAAGTGGAAAAGAATGATTCTGAAGCTAAATTTTTTCATCTGGGAGTAGATAAGCAGGAAATGGTTGAACAATTACAGCAGGAAGAAAGCAGAGCGATAGATATGTCTCCCTTTCATGAGTTGTCCTGTGACATTTTGAGACAAATGCAAACCACACAGGAGCTGATTACTGAGGAAGTGTGTAGGCTCAAAGCCATGATAGCTAGATTGAAAGAAGTCAATGCAGAGGCCAATAGGCTTAAGGGAAAATACACTCGAGTTAAAGAAAACATGTTGAGCCAGATTGAATGGAGAGAAGAGAAGGTTGATTTACCCAAGCATCTCCCATTCAAGTCGATAGATGATTTTAAAGAAAATGTAGCCCTTATGGAATTTTGCAGGAACTGTGGACTCAAGTTGATTGTTAAGATCTAGGGAACAATTGAGAAAAGTAACAGCCTGTATCAAAAAATCCATGAAGTGCATGATAAATGCAAGCTGATGTTTCCTCAATCCCTCGATGAGTTTCCAAACAAAGAGCAACGTTTATCAGACTTGAAGGAAGTGCTAGGAATTCAAATAGAATGTGTAAAGAATATTGATGTCCTAGCCACTGATGATCTCCATCACTATATTGGGTTGTCATCAGTATACAGTCATTTGCTTAAAGAAATCCACCAAGCAGCGATTGCAGAAATTCAAGGTATTGAAGCAAAGCTTGGTAAGCATGTGACTTCCCAGAAGATCTTGCTCCCTTCACCAGCAAATGTGGTTGTCAGAGACACTGGTATCTGGTTCAGTTACATTGCAGAAGAGGAAAAGAAATCAGTAGCAGCCAGCACAAGCACCTCACTCCCAGCAGAAGCGCCTCCTCAAGGATGAACATGCTATTCATAATGCGTTGTTCTTATTTTGATTTATTTTCCCTGTGTTTAGAGCGTAGGGTCACTAGACAGCTGTCCTTTTCTATTTTTGAGAAAATTTATGTTATAAGAAAAGGGCCACGATTTGTTATTTCTGGGAAAAGTCTTGAAAGGACACTTGTAAGAGCTAGGTGGCAGCCCAAGAGGCATTTTGTAAAGATATAAATAGAGGCTTAGGGAATAATGTAAAGGACTTTTGGCAGGGAAAAGGATTTTCTTAACGTGTATGACCTATCTTGCACTTGCTCCAAGAAAATGAATTTTGCCTATTAAGAGCCTTGAGAGGACGTCTTTTGCATGGAAATGGATGTTGGATGCATGCTGGATTATTCTTGTGACTTTCATATGCTACAGTGAGATCTTTCTTTGCTGTCTTGAATTATTTCTATGTATTGAATGATCTTACTATTTCCTGTGCAAATGATTTTTCTCCTACATGAGTAATGGAATGCGCTATATGTAAATTGGAAGCTATCTTTTAATATCTTTTGTCTTTTGTTGTAGTTGTATATTCATGGTGTAATGGCTATCTGTTGATCTGTAGATGCTTCTTTCAGCACATTACTCATATTTGCAGCTTTTGCTCCTTGCAACGATAGATTAGATTTATTTCAGTCTTAGATACAGATTTGTTTTAAGCTTTTCATTTAGATTAAAGTAGCTTAAACACTTGCATATCATTTTAACAATAAAAAAGAAAAAAGAATGGTGGATTGGGCCATAATCGGTGTAAAAGAAAGAAAACATGACGGTTGTCGGAACCGCTAATCGGACAGATTCCCCATACCAAACGGTGGACAATCTAATTGGGATAGTCTATCGGGGAGAATCCCTTTCTGCTTGATGATGCGATCTTCGGGGCATCAACACGACTCATTGTCATGTAATTCTCACCCGAAAGTGGGCATCACCCGACTTGCTGTCATGTACCTCTCAAACTCATCCTCCAGTCTTGAGGAATCTGGTGGAGATTGAGGAGAAGTTTATGAACAACCTTGAGGTGTGAACCAAATGAACGGCTCTGGCACATCTGTTTCACACCGTTAAGCACAAGTCACAGGGATTCGGGGGCGATGACCCCCCCATTTTATATGGTCACCGGCACCATGATACTTCGAACCATCACCAATTGCCTAGACATCTCAGACGAAACTTCATGCTTGTAACTCTGGGGTGTCCGAGGCGCAGCCTGCTCCAGGCGCTCATGCACACTCGTCGTTTGGGCCCTCAACGCACCTAGTGGGCTATGACACGAAATGAAATGGATCATTTCCACAGCCTCCTTGAAATTCCTAACTTAACAAAATGCTAGAACCTTGTGTCGCATAACCTTCTTAACTAAAACAATCCCTATGTGCTTACTCACCGCATGTCCTCTATTTATATAGTGCACTCTATCAAAGATCGGCCTTAGTGAGCCGTTGCACCATCGGCTCGCACCCCAGAATAATCATAAGTTGTTGTGTGTTGATTAGCCTAACAGCGGATGAATCATACCTTTGCCTGGTTCCCTTCATGTAGAAATGTGGGAAGCATTTCTTGGGCCATGCTTGCATGGTGGATACTTCGTGCCAACCATGCAGACCATCGTGGTAAGTAAAATCGGACATACTGCGTCATTGTATCCCTAAGCCCAACCAGGCTTTCATCTATCACTATCGACTTGATTAACGAGCATATATGTCAAAGCAGGAAAAAGTCCCATCGTCGTTATGATTGTGGATGTGACCCAAGTGCAACATTCCTAGGGGTTAACAACTCCAACCTTGCAGCAAAAACCCCCCTACTGCCGCATTCCATCCATGGTGGGGCGACATCCGTCCACCCATTGTTATCAGACAATCTACCAAAGATGGATCTAAGGTGTGATCTCCCTAACTTAATGCAAGTCTAGAACAAATAGTATAGAATAGAAAATTTATTTCCTAGATCTAGTTACAGATCGAGTACTTAGATATCATACCTTTTAGATCGCATATCCTTCTCCTTGTTGTTGCTCCAAGTCTCGTGGTCGACATATCTCCAGCTGCAAGACCTGTCAAGACAATATGGAAACAATACAAGCAGTACAAGATATCTAAACAATAACTGATATAAACTAACAATTGAGGAAGAAAGTTCTAAACATCATCAACGAGACAACATTTATGGAAAGAGATTATATTAACTATATAAAAAGGTGGGAATACATAGAAAGGATGAAGCTACAACCAAATCCTCAATGTCGCATCCTCCATCCAACATGTCCAAGCCAAGCCTTCAAGGTGGTACAAACTTCCCAATCACCAATATGGATCCTATCAGCATAAGGCTACCATAGACCTTCCCCCCTCCCATGGAGAGAGTGGGTGTTTATATAGGGCTAAAGAGATAGAGTAGGTTGAGGATTAGGGGGAGACGGTTAAGGGATCTTCCCATAAGGTTAGGAACCAAAATGCCACCTCACCTAGAACCTAGGGATAGGCCTCCACATCACTCATCTTCGAGAATGGTCTCGAAGATACTCTTTTATCCAAATAACTGACATCGTCGCAGGTTGCATTAGGACAACCTGCGACGTCGCATGTTGCATAAGGGCAGACTGCGACGACCTTGAAAAGTAGGTCAGTTAAGCCCTCCAGTCATGGGAAACTTCAGGGATGTGTTTTTACTCTAAAATAGGTTTAGGTAAAATAACAAAGAGTTTACACAATGGTCAAGATGACGACATTATCACAACGGTCATGATGACAACACTTGGTCATAATGACGATACTTGGAATGGTCATGGTGACAACACTAGGTTAGGATGACGACACTTGCAACCATTGCGACACTTGCACAAGGGTGATGACATTTTGGTGTAACAGAATGCCCCCCAAAGCATGAAGCTGATGGAATGAGACAGGTGAAATGCTTTGTAGTAAGAAAAATGGCAAGGACTTTCTAGTTGGAATGAGTTGCTGCAAAAATGACCTGAGATCCGCAAGTCTCATATAACACAAAACATGGCTACCGACCAATACATTGCAGATCCATGATAGTAAAGACTAACTGAACACAATCATGGCTACTAGACATAATCGTAAATCCATGATGAGTTGATAACACAGCCATGACCAATATAAAAGTGGATCCGTGTAAATCTAAACTAACAACACAGCCACGACCAATACAAAAGTGGATCTGTGCGTCCCAAACAATCTCCATTGCAACCTGGGTAGAAAATAACTTCCCTAGGGTCTTCAAGCTGAACCCGCAATGATACGAATCTATCCATGTGATTACAATGTTTTGGAGTCAAACATGGTAGAAACCACTTGATTATCGGTCATTAATGTATACCGTTAACAAGTGCGAGGGAGATCACCATTAATGTCAATGATTCCCAAGGTATCACAATACATATCACCAAGCGTGAATAAATGATTTGAAGTCGAATGCAAGATGAAATCTTTCAATCAAGAGTCAATGATGTAAACTCATGTTGAAAGTGAGGTAACCTGCCATTGAGGCATGCAAGGCCAAGGTACTTGGTTGGTTTCTAAGTTCATTCCTTGGATGATGATTTGAAGTCAACGAGGATGAACCCATCGAAGGAGGGCCATGATGAATCCCCCATCATCGACATGAAACTCGATAATAGATGTTTGGTGTAGATCGGACGGTAGAGTAATGTGCAAGACTGAATCAAGGTAGACCAACATGATCGAAGGTATACAGACTATAGAAGATGAGTAACAAATGTCTCTTGAACATGGGCATGGCATGACTTGGCAGTATTGACATGATGAGACTGATACCAATCCCTAATGCAACTGATGGTGGAAGCATTCTTTGGATAATCCAAAGGAGCAACACGAATCATGGAATTGACAAGACTCAAGGACAAACAGATTATCCATGTACTGAATGCAAATGCAAATGAATGCCATGTTCAAGAGAGACTATGTATTGCTGTAATTAAGATGTAACACAAAATATTCCCTTTTTCCCCATCATGATTGATGAGTGCCTCATGTGTTTTTGACGAGCTTGATGAGGGTAACCAGATGCTTGGTATAGCTCATCTCATAGATGATTCCAATCCCAAATGTTTTATGAACCTAGGAAAGGAGGGGTTCATCCCATAATGGGCCCTTCAATGTTTAAAATTTAACAAGTCCAAAGAAGGAAAACTCGACATCATTTCATGTTTAGAGAGTCTGAAAAGAACTAAAGGAGACTCCAGCGGTCCTTTTTCGTAAAGTTAGCCTCATCGCCCGAAAAAGGGTAAAACAATGCGGGAGAGGACTCTTCCAGCCATGGTTGGTTGGAGTATTCCTTTTTCGTAAATAGTGCTTCCTGGTCCAAAAAAGGGGTAAACTATACTAGAAAGATGATCATTCAAACGCTTTTACAAGCGTGAAAGCATCAAGTTCGCTTGGCAATCTTTTCCTATTTAGGGAGTCTGAAAAGAGCTTAAAAAGGACTCCATGAACAACTTTTTCATGGTTAATGACCGAGTACGACAAAGGAAAAAGTAAACTCGGCACAGTTCCTTTTCTGTAAATAGTCTAGCGAGTCCAGATAAAGTGATAAACCTATACTCGTTAGACACACGTTTTTAACTAAAATTTTTAACGAGAACGAGAATGGTATAAAAAGCACTCAGAATCTTTTTCATGTTTGAACCAGAGCACAAAAAAGTAAAAACTAAGCTTGAACCACTTTTCATGTTTCAACCAGAGCATGAAAAGGTAAAAACTAAGCTCAAACCACTTTTCATGTTTCAACCAGAGCACGAATAAAGTGAAAAAGTAAGCTCGAATGCTATCTTACTGTTTTTAACAAGCTCGAAGATAGGTTGGAAGAATGCTCATGATGTCTGCTTCATTTTTTAATGAGCTTTTAACAGAAAAAATAAACTATGCTCAGGATAATTTTCATGGTTTAATGAGCTCGAAACCTAAAAAAGGAAAGTATGCTCGAAAAAAGTTCCCAATGGTGGACTTTTTTCCAACATGGCATCCAGAGGTTGGTGTGTGCCCCCAGCATGATTGCTAGAAGTAAGTGACTTAGCTCCAATGTGGTGTGGAGAGGCGACTGATTTGACTTCAACGTAACTTCTAGAGGTTGAAGACATGCCCCCAAGCTTCATTTCATTCTCCTAAGGCATAGGCGGATGAAAAGAAGGTTCAGGTACTAAGTCTACGAGAAGACTCGACTCAATGGAAAATGAGTTGTTTCATTTTTTAATGAGCTTGACACAAGATTAGAACTTTGCTCATGGGAACCTATTTCATTTTTTAACGAGCTTGACATAGAATGGGAACTATGCTCACGGGAACCTATTTCATTTTTTAACGAGCTTGACATAGAAAGGTAACTATGCCCATAGGTTAAGGCCCACTGATGGGTTCCTTCCCAACATGATGCCTAGAGGTTGGTAAATACCCCCAGCATAATTGCTAGTGGCTTATCATGGTAGTGTTCCTTCAACATGATTGCTGATGGTACGACATGCGGTATGCCCCCCAAGCTTCATTTCGTCTAAAAATGATGCTTGCTAAACCAACTACCAACCTGGCTACTAATATGAAAATGTTCACCAAGGGGGGGGAAACGAGAAAGAGATGAAATGAAGGTTCGAGTTCTAACTCTAGTGATAGACTTGAACCGATGGGAGGGAGATCCATTTCATTTTTACACAAGCTTGAAATAGACAATAATTATGCTTGAGGGGGGCCATCTTGTTTTTTAAGGAGCTTGAAATGGAATAAAATTATGCTCGAGGGGGATTGGTTTCATTTTTGTGCAAGCTTGAAACCAAAGGTAAACTATGCTTAGAGGGGTCTATCTTATTTTTTAATGAGCTTGAAATAGAATAAAACTATGCTCTAGTGGATGGTTTCATTTTTATGCAAGCTTGAAACCAAAGGGAAACTTTGCTTAAAGGTTGGTTTCATTTTTTAACGAGCTTGAAACATAACATAAACCATGTTCGTAGAAACCTATTTCATTTTTTAACGAGCTTGACATAGAATGGGAACTATGCTCATAGGTTAAGGCCCATTGATGGGTTCCTTCCCAACACGATGCCCAGAGGTTGGTAAATGCCCCCAGCATGATTGCTGGTGGCTTATCATGGTAGTGTTCCCTCAACATGATTGCTGACGGTATGACATGTGGTATGGCCCCCAAGCTTCATTTCGCCTAAAAATGATGCTTTCTAACCCAACTACGAACCTGGCTACTAATATGAAAATGTTCACCAAGGGGGGGGGGGACAAGAAATAGATGAAATGAAGGTTCGAGTTCTAACTCTAGCGAGAGACTCGAACCGATGGGAGGGAGATCTATTTAATTTTTACACAAGCTTGAAATAGAAAATAACTATGCTTGAGGGGGCCCATATTATTTTTTAATGAGCTTGAAATGGAATAAAACTATGCTTGAGGGGGATTGGTTTCATTTTTGTGCAAGCTTGAAACCGAAGGTAAACTATGCTTAGAGGGGTCTATCTCATTTTTTAACAAACTTGAAATAGAATAAAACTATGCTCTAGTGGATGGTTTCATTTTTATGCAAGCTTGAAACCAAAGGGAAACTTTGCTTGAAGGTTGGTTTCATTTTTTAACGAGCTTGAAACATAACATAAACCGTGCTCATGGAAACCTATTTCATTTTTTAACGAGCTTGACATAGAATGGGAACTATGCTCATGTGAAATGGTTTCATTTTTATGCAAGCTTGAAATCAAAGAGAAACTTTGCTTGAAGGTTGGTTTCATTTTTTAACAAGCTTGAAACATAACATAAACCATGCTCGTACCCCCCATCCTCAAGGGGAAGAAACCACTACAACATGTGGAACATTTAGGGAAGTCTGATGACTAGGAGTCATATGATGAGTGGGTGTCATGAAGGAAAGCTGATCAATGGTGACAATATTCCCATGATGAGGAAAATACATCACTCAAAAAGGCGTGGACACTACAGCTTTCATAACATAGACAAAATCACGTCCAATGAGCATATTGAAATCTAAAGTACCTTGGAAAACCATGACATCAACACAAACAGTTTTACCTCTCAATGTGATAGGTAACTGCGGGAGAATCCCTAAAGGTCCGGTAAGCCTTCTATTAAAAGCCAAAATCTTGTCAGTTACTAGCACAAGCTGAGGAGAACCTATAGCTTGCCATGCGGTTGAGAATAAAATACTAACAGAAGCTCCCTCATCAACTATGGTACGAAATATTTCGTTATCAAAAACTCCTACAGATATTTGAAAATGAATACTCAAAGGAAGATGAGATTCTGTTAGACCATTCCAATCAAAGGAAATGACCTCAGTACTTGGAGGGGGTCCTGTAGAAATGGACAGGGTTTCCCCTTGCCTAGGACATTCTGAACTAACTAGGAAAACATCAGCGGTTTCCAATTCACTCTCACTTGGAAGATAAGAATGAGACGAAGATTGCGTCATGTTGACTACTTCAGTCTAGATTTTCTCCAATGAAAGAGCGGGATCAAGTGGAGATGACAACGACTCAATCACTTCACTCTCGGAAGGAAGAGTGGGATGAATTACAGATGAAACTGAATTGATCACTTGGTCAACCAGTGGGGGATCGAGGGACAACTTATTATCGTTTGTTGGAAGCACCTGTTGACAATTAGTAATATATTCCAACCACCATGAAGCTTCATCCGTGTTTGGACAAAGGTAAGTACGATGCATGCCCTTGCATAGCCAACAAGGGTCTGCAGCTCTACCCTTCCAATCCTTCACCAATGGGTCACTGGTCGAGGGAGTATCATCATTATGATAGTCAGAGGTTGACGATACAAACGGTTTTGGTTTTTTAGACCACACTTCTGACACACGAGAAAGACCGGGACAATTCTTGAGAAGGTGATCACCCTTGTAAAGTTTGCAAGGGAGCTTGGGCTTGCGAGGTGTTCTCATAGAATGAGTACCATCAGAGGCAGATGGTTGACACTTGGTCTCTTTCTTATCCTTCTTCTTCTTAATCTTCCCTTTCTTCTTCTTTGTACCCGCCTTCTTACTAACATCATAGTTTTCAGTAGGAGAAGAGGAAGAGATGGAAGCCGATTCAACTTTCGACGGAGAAGGAGAAAGGTCATCATAAGATTGATGCTCATGTGGTGAAGGACCTAGGTCCAACACGATTGGTGCACTTGGCGTAACTGGATTGGAGAATAACCATACCGGTAATCCTATCATCAATCCAGGAAGACTCAATGTAGCCATAAAGGAGGACCAACAGTTCCACAAGGGGGAATAACAAATGGAATACCTTGGAAAGGGGTGCCTTGGTTGGCAGTCCCGGAAGAATATTCCATATCTAAACTTCCTAAGAGTCTCTAAAGTACCACACAAATCAAACACCACTCAAGTCTAAAAGCAACAAGCAAACTGTGTGAATAGGAGTGGATTCAAAGTCTAAAACCTCACAGGATTAGCAAGGCATCACAAACCGCGATATACTGCAGGGTCCAACAATATGATGCGACAAGGAGGATTGGGACCATACCCTTGCCTGCATACCCGATTACCTGGACTGTACGTGCGTGCTAATCTCCTCGAGTGTTGTTCTCGGTGTATTGCTTTGCCAAGACGGCTAAATGGTTAACTCAGTTGGTTTCAGGAATCCTAGGCGTGTCTCCCGATATACGCAAGGTACATGGGAGCTCAAATCCATAGTGGTGCTGTCTAATGCACAACCATTTGGCAAGAGACCTTTAGATATACTACCGAGTACGTGACACACCCTTCGATATACGCCAAGTATGGATTATGGTACTTGGTGGGTACGTGAAGGAGCTCGATATACTGATAAGTACGTGGAAGACTACAATACCCCCGGAATACTGTGCTGGCAAATAATGATAGCTGCCACGCTTAAAGACATCAGAACACATCTCTAACTTAAAAAACAATTTGCTAAATGATTTTAACCTAAGCTAGCGTTAATTTTATCCGATACGGTTAGGTGGATTTATGAGGTGAGTACATAAATGTAAACATAATACAATCCTCAATTACATGATAATGCACATTTTCCTTTCCTTTTCAATGAAAACTACTTAAGGTAGGGAGATATTTTTCTTTCTTTCAAACCAGAAGTACTTAAGTAGTAGTGAAAAGAAGAATTCCTTCCTAGAGTGCAATAATTCTAACTTTCTGCAATAATCAACCAAAAAGCGTAAAGAAAATGAAATATGCAGCTAATCTTAACAATGCATAAGACAAGATAATGAAGCACTTTCAATTTTCAAATGCATGTACAAAAAATGGAATTTGATAACTAAACGCTTTTCATATCTATGTACAGAAAGTGAGAGAATATCTACAACACTCTAATCATTCAGAAATTCCCAAAGAAAAATGGCAAGCACCCAAACAACTCAAAGGCACTCAAGAGAGGCTCAAAATCTACCAAATGTAATAATTATAACTCATTTCCTATCTTTTTACACTTGAATAAGACACATCTAAGCTATGGAAAGAAGGATTCCCCAAACGTTTCCAATCAAATGCAAGACAAAGATAAGCACTTAACAATCTTATCTAACTCAAATGCATACAAATCTGAAATGAATCTTTCTTCCTTTTACGAGTGTGAGACCAAGAATTTCAAATGATCAAATTAAAGCAAGAAGAATACTTATGTTTTCCAAATTCATGAATATAGCAAAAGAGTGACAAAATCAAGCTTTTCTTTGAACTAAAGTGGAGACAAAGAATCAATATTTCCCAATAATCATTGAATAGCTCAGCATGTAAGGGAAACAAGATGCATAATCCAAGAAAGAGAAGCTCAAAAAGACATGGATATCCCACACTCTTCAAGTCTTTAAAACAAGTCAATCACACCAAACCAAAAATGATCTCAAAACCTTGAGATGGGTCAAAACGACTGAAGAATGCATGATTCAAAAATAGAACCCATTTCGCTTAAAAATGCAAGCAAAAAACTAGTTTTTACTCAAGGGGCCAAACATGAATCCAAAAATCAAAAGACCCAAAAACAAATACAAACAAGCCAAACAAAACACTGTTGGACAAAAAGGGCTCTACCTGGAAGGTATAGTGCAGAGGATTCTGTACACAAATCAAAACTCAAATCAGAAATGGAGAAAAGGTGCCTCTACGGCAAAAAATGGTAGATCAGCGCACTCTGTGCTTATGCACAATGCGACATCGTAGTTCACTAGTGCAGGAAGTGAGATGACATCACAGTATACCAATGGAAGGACTACGACGACAGACTGACAGGAAAAGAACAGAGATAAAAAAACACACAGTGTCGCTCTGGGTACACTAACCAGGTGCGACAAGTGAGATCTAAGTTAAAAAATGAACCAATTCTCCAGATAATGAGCATAAAAAGGTCTGCAAATGGGAAGTACAAACTCAAAGGAAGGCAATCAGACTCTTCAAAGTGAAGATCTAATGGTGAAAAGGTTTAAGAGGCAAAAGATGGTTTGGAAAAGCAATCAATCTGAAAACTAACATTCATATTGAAAACTAAAACAATGTTCATCCCCAGTATGGTCGCCAAATTTGTTATCGGACAATCTACCAAAGACGGATCTAAGGCGTGATCTCCCTAGCTTAATGCAAGTCTAGAACAAATAGTATAGAATACAAAACTCATTTCCTAGATCTAGTTACAGATCGAGTACTTAGATATCATACCTTTCATATCGCAGATCCTTCTCCTTGTTGTTGCTCCAAGTCTCGTGGTCGTCAGATCTCCAGCTGCAAGACCTGTCAAGACAATATGGAAACAATACAAGCAATACAAGATATCTAAACAATAACTGATCTAAACTAACAATTGAGGAAGAAAGTTCTAAACATCATCAATGAGACAACATTTATGGAAAGAGATTATATTAACTGTATAAAAAGGTGGGAATACATAGAAAGGATGAAGCTACAACCAAAGCCTCAACGTCGCATCCTCCATCCAACATGTCCAAGACAAGCCTTCAAGGTGGTACAAAATTCCCAATCACCAATATCGATCCTATCAGCATAAGGCTACCATAGACCTTCCCCCCTCCCATGGAGAGAGTGGGTGTTTATACAGGGCTAAAGAGATAGGGTAGGTTGAGGATTAGGTGGATATGGTTAAGGGATCTTCCCATAAGGTTAGGAACCAAAATGCCACCTCACCTAGAACCTAGGGATAGGCATCCACATCACTCATCTTTGAGAATGGTATCGAAGATACTCTTTTATCCAAATAACTGACATCGTTGCAGGTTGCATTAGGACAACCTACGATGTCACATGTTGCACAAGGGTAGACTGCGATAACCTTGAAAAGTAGGTCAGTTAAGCCCTCCAGTCATGGGAAACTTCAGGGATGTATTTTTACTCTAAAATGGGTTTAGGTGAAATAGCAAAGAGTTTACAAAATGGTCAAGATGACGACATTATCACAACGGTCATGATGATGACACTTGGTCATAATGACGATACATACAATGGTAATGGTGATAACACTAGGTCAGGGAAACGACACTTGCAACGCTTCCGACACTTGTGACACTTGCACAAGGGTGACGACATTTTGGTGTAACACCCATCATCCAAAAACACCTCAAATTTGTTTTTTCGATGCGACTCAAGCATCGTGGTGTTCTAAGCCTGTGCGATAGGGATTGAACCTATGACCATTTACCAGCTTGGGGAGCATCACCCCGTCCAACTGTTGCAACTAAACTGCTCCTCCTGAAGTAATACTACTGATGCGATAAGGACCAAGCTAATGCATCTGCAACTTCCCTGGATGTTTCATAAACTTGCTGTCGTACAACAGCACCAAGTTGCCCTGCTGAAAGTATTTATTGTTGATGTGGCGATCATGCCATGCCTTTTATCGATCCTTCTCAACCCCCTGGTGGAACGCAACAATGAAAAAATCTTCTTCCAGTTGCACCAATTGCGCTAGAAGTTCATCTAATGCTGCGACATCATCCATGCCCATGGCAGCCGCAATTCGTAGACTCGAAACAATATACTCCATTGGCATAATCGCTTCTTTTCCATATACCAAATTAAATGGTGTCTGTCCGGTCCGCTGCTTACATGTGGTGCGATAGGCCCACAACACTACTGGGATTTTGAGATCCCAGTCATCGCGGTTAGCATTGCACACCTTTGTCAGCACATGCTCCAATACTTTGTTAAAAGCCTCCACCATGCCATTCGCATGTGGATGATAGGGTGAACTCTTATTATGCTGTATCTACAATTCCTCCATCAATGCGCTGATAGTGCGATTAAGAAAGTGGCTTCCTTGATCACTTAGCAATATCTTGGGTCAGCCAAAGGGAGTGATAATGTTCTCAAACAAAAATTGTGTCACCGTAGCCATGGAATAATCAACTATAGGTGTCACCTTGGCCCATCAAGTCAAATATTCTGTCGCCGTGATGACATACCGCGCACCCGTGCATTTCCCTAGTGGATTGATCGATCCTACAAAATCCACGGCCCAATTGTCGAACGGTTGCAATGTTATTTGAGGCATCAGCAACATCTCATCGTGGAAAGACGGTTTTCCAGTTTGCTGAAAAAACATCGCATAACTGCGCATAGTCTATCGCATCATTATGCAAGGTAGGCCACCACAGCCCTGCACGCAAAACCTTCCTAGCTGTCATCTGATTTCCATAGTGTCCTCCTGCTATTCCTCCATGTGCTTCAGCTAGTATTAGCGCTTGCTCATGCGGCAAGATGCATCTACGCAATATCTCATCAGCGCCCATGTTATACAATTCTCTTGCAATTAGCCGGAAGTATGCAGCCTTGACTACAAATTGCTTCTTCTGACTGGTGGTGAACTCATCTGGTGCAATGCCCATTGTCAGAAACTGGAGGATGTCCTCAAAATAGTCATCAACAACGCCAACCTTAAATAATTGTGCATCTGGCAACCCAACTTCAATATTGGTTGGTTCGTCCCCTCTATCAATATGCGATAGATGATCAGGACCGGCATTCAATTGGCCTCGCTTCACAATGACTTCAAAATCAAACTCTTGAAAAAGAAGTAGCTAGCGGCATATCTTCCCCCCCAACACAAGCTTATTGACTACGTATTTCAACGTGGAATGGTCAGTGAACATTTTAAAGTTCCCACCCAACAAATAGTGCATGAACTTTTGCAGCGCGTAGACCATCATCAGACCTTCTTGCTTAATGGTGGTGTAGTTGCGTTTAACTGACGACAACTTTTGACTAGCGAAAGAAATGGGGTGATCAAGATCTCCTTCACCGAGCTGAGCCAATACTACTCCCAATGCGATTGATGAGGCATCCACATGTACATGGAACTCCTTAATCCAATCCGAAAATACCAATATGGGTACTGAAGCCATCTTCATCTTCAGTGTGTCGAAACTATCTTGACATTCCGGAGTCCATTGAAATAGTGCATCTTTCTTTAGCAACTTCTCCATAGGGGCAGTGATCGCTGCATATCCCTTGATGAACTTGTGATAATACCCCGTATGCCCCAGAGTCGCTCGTAACTGCTTAAGAGTGGTCGGTGGTTGCAAACTCAAAATGAGCGCAGTCTTAGCTAGATCGACCAACAACCCTTGCTTACACACAATATGTCCCAAATGGTGCACAAAAAATACATTTCTTCAAGATCAACGATATTTGGTGCTGACGGCATTGCTCAAGCATTAACCGTAGATTGGCCAGATGATCGCGGATCAACCCATAAACTGTCCAATCATCCATGTATACTTGCGAAATTTTTTGAATAAAGTATTTAAATCCAACAACAACGACCCGGGAAAATATCGCAGGTGCATTCTTCAAACCAAACGGCATTACAGTGTACTGAAAGCTGCCCCATTCAGTAACAAAAGTTGTTTTATGGCAATCTTCTTTGGCAATGCGAATCTGATGGTATCCAGAGAACCCATCGGTGAATGAGTACATCTCCTGGCCACCCACCCCTTCAAGTACTTCATCAGTAAACGGGGTCGCAAAAGGGTCGTGCAAACAGGCATCATTTAACTTCCACAAGTCAACACAAATGTGCACTTCACCGGTTTTCTTGTCGTGCACCACCATAGGACTGATCCATTCAGACTCTTCCATTGGTTCAATAATACCAGCATCCAACATGCGATCAAGTTATGCCTTGACCTTTTCCTTATGTCGCAGATTCAACCGATAAGGTCACTATCGGACTGGATTAGCATCTGGTTTTCAAGGAATCCTCATCTCCCATAAATCACCCAGGATCCCCTTCATATCATAAAACTTCTTAGTAAACAAGTCTCTAAACTCATGGAGTAAATTAGTGACCTTACTCATCATCTCGTCATCCCAATAGTCCCCAACATTTGCAAACTTGGGAGTGGCCTCTGTGCCGATATTCATCTTACGAAGCTTCAATGGTTGACTAAATAGATTACTTGACGTAGTAGGTGGGACCACATCATGACTTCCTTCAGATTCGGGAATGTTGACATTTTGGGGATCGTCCTCATCCTCTGGCCCACCGGTGATGTTGAAGCACTCCATAAGAGACTACATCTGACAATATGTGTGTGGATCAACAGGTAGGTCATCGAAACAACCTGAAGTACCACATCGTGGATGAGTTGTAAGGTGTTATTGACGTCAGGGTTAGCATCCGCGAAAGTGAATGTATGAGTGAAATAGACCGTCAACTCCTCCCATGTTGTAATTTCTTGATGCAACTCAGCTGCAATATACCATGAGCGCAGCATCTCATCTAAGGTATGGATAAAATCATGGACCCACTCATCTCTGGGTTGCGCTACCCATAATCATTGGCATTCCTTCACATGATCACTGGGATTCTTCTAGCCATCATACTTGCCAGTGTCATAAACCTCAATATCACCAAACCAGACCATCATCAACCTTCAACACTGTGACCAACCATCAATAGATTTCTTGTGTGTTTCCCACCAACGTGCTGGAGCGGCCTTCAATGCTTCCTCCAATTCCAGCAATCGTTGTATTTTTGAGACTCATTCTTCAAATTCCCTCAAAAAGTTGGTTAAGCTAGGAAACCCCTCGCAGATTGGCAGTGTGACTGTTTCTGTCACAACATGACATAAATATTGCGTAATTATGCCACATTTTTGGAACGACACTTCGTGCAAGCGGTTCTGC
Source organism: Larix kaempferi (assembly GCA_027924585.1). Taxonomy (NCBI): domain Eukaryota; kingdom Viridiplantae; phylum Streptophyta; class Pinopsida; order Pinales; family Pinaceae; genus Larix; species Larix kaempferi. The sequence continues at coordinate 42,324,980 of BSBM01000493.1, forward strand.
CAATGTTCTAAGGCATCATTAGAGTCAAAAGACACAGAGCTCTCACTGCGCCATCCCAACTCACCGTTGGCAGTAGGGTGAATATAGTCTTCAAAAATATTGAATGCATTGTCCCATCCAATGGGATCATCATCTTTTATAGGCTCAACGTATTGGTGTCCTTCAACCAGATCTAATGAAGCTGTGACTCTGAGATCGCAATTCTCAAATGTCATCATGTGCCTCTTGAAGTTGATTACAGCTCCATTATCGTTAGCCCATCCAATCCCCAATAGCGCAGGATAGGAGCTTCCTCCCTCAACCACTTCGATGACATCGAAATCAGCATAAGTCTTCATGCCCTCAATATCGACTGTTAGCCGCGGAACTCACCCAATGGATGTTACTTTCGCATGGTTAGCCAACCGGAGCTGGACAGGAGACCAGCTCAATGGGGGACTCCCCATTTTCTGCCACGCTTGCTTGGTTAAGATTTTAACATCTGAACCAAGATCAAGAATAACTGAATCGACATCATAGTCACCAATATGGATGTTCATTCTCATCTCCTTGCTAGTCTTCCGTCGCTATAAAGAGTTTACTACCGACTCCTGCCCTCACAGAAATCGTTGCAACCATCCCTCAATATCAACCAGGGTGGTCGTATCCCAGGCCAATAACAGACAGCTTTCAAGAAATATTTTCAATGTTCCAGATGGTGTCGATAGACCGCCCTCTGATTTAGTGTCAAAAACAGGTGGCATATCACAAACAACAACCTTACCATGGTCTTTCTCCAAGGCGCGACGTGCCTGAAGGAATGCCTCCCGTTCAGCATTGATGTCAAATGATACCATCTTCTAGCCTGCCAACCAAATCATCAGTCACGAGCTATCTTCCCCAATCATTTTGCCTCCATGAGTTACAACATCCACTGAAGCATCATGTGGTTGCAGTTCTATAGAAATTGTCGCAATATTTGCACCCTACGTATGAGCCTGCTGTAGATTCCCCTGCGGGTTCCCATTTGGATTTTCATTCTGAGTCAGTTGTGGGGGATGGTTCTATACTAGTTGTTGTACTTGGTTCTGGGCTGGTTGTTGTACTTGGTTTTGGGCTAGTTGCTGCGGCTGCATCTCATTCTGTATCTGCGGAGCGTTCCCAGCCTGCCATCGCGCAATCAACTGTGGACAGTTCTCAATTGTATGATCATTAACAAAACATAACGTACATTGATTTTGTAGTAGTGGAAAGTCTTGCTAATAATTCCCCCACATCGCATAGTAATAGCATTGAACAAGTCCACGGCCAACTCGTCCTCCTCCCCGACCAAATCCTCCACCGTGTCCGCCCCGGTATCCTCCTCGGAATTCACCCTACTGTTGGTACTGCAGCTGCATAGGATTCTATTGCATGCCTTGTCCCTGCGGTACATACTATGGTTGCTGGACGTACTGTGGTTGTTGTGGAGCCACTTGCATAGGAGCATATTGCAGCACGAACTGCTACGGTACAAACTACATCTGCGGTTGAGGTAGTGGCTGGGCTACCTACAGTTATAGTTGTGGTTGTTGTACGGCACATTGATCATCCTTGATGTAGAATGCATCACACATGCTTTCTTGTAGCAACCCATATGCATGGCAATCTTTCTCATCGTGACCCACTGACTTGCAAAATGTGCAATAAAGATTTCTCGGGTTGTGACCATTTTCTGCATAAAAGGGAAATTGTTGACCAACTAGTCGACAGGGGTTCCACTTCATTGTCGACACATGCTGTAGTCTTCCTGGTCACCGGCCTGGACAGGTTTTATCCTGCCCAGCAACACCTGTAGAGCAGATGAGGTCTCACTCAATGTGTCCAGGAAGAGCAGATGGAACCATGTTTTCGCCGAGGAAGGAGGAGGGTTGCGGCTATATGAACTAACTCTATTGCAACACTAAACTAGAATCTTAAACATTTGACATGTATTCATAATGCATTATTCAATCGCAGCATTCATTATCACGGCAGTAGTAACAGTAGAGCAATATTGCATCAAGGAAACATAGCATTATTCATGAAGTGCAACATTTCATTACCATAAGTAAACAGAAAGAATCCAAGAATTGCACCAGAACAGTTTCATCGTATCATATTATCACTGCAAAACCTTAGATACAACATTTCTTCAAAGATTAGGTCTCAGCAATATCTCACAGATGCGCAGAAACAACCAAAACATGTGCTTCTTTTCACCTTGATTCCACTCCTATCTCTCTGATCTCCCCCCCAATACCCATGACTCTTATCTATATATAGGATTCCGTCATTACAATGCTTGTCCACTTACTAATAATTTCCTAACTGACATTTGGACAAGTGACCCAATATCTAACTAACTTGGTACAAAACCAACCAAAAACCCGCATTCTGCGGTATAACTGAATCAACATTACATAATATGTGGTCCAAATGACCCAAAACCCACATTCTGCGGTACAATTGACCCAAAATACACAACTAATCTTCCACTCCTCGCCATTTGCGTCATCTTCTCACCATTCACGCCATGTTTTGCCTTGTTGCGGCATCGGAGATGCTGCGATAGCACTCTACCAAACCACCTGCCAACAATAGATGTGACGGGGAAGTTTCAAAAGGATTGAAAAGGCCCCATATCCCAGGGTCAAGGTAATATATTATCCCCCATAACTCAGAGTTGTCAATGCAGTGTGGAGGCTCGCTCTAAGAGGGATCATCAAGGCATTGACCAAATACTAGAAGGGTGGTGTACCATGAGGCTAATGGCCATGGTGACACACTGAAGTGATGATATGATGATGGAAGATTCCTCTTGCGGGGTGGATTCCCACAAAATCACCAACGATAATGATGACAATGATGAGTAGGCAAGTTTGTTGGATTTCCCCCATGTTGTGGACATGTGATTTCCTCATCGATTTTAAAAGGTTGAATAGGTGGTTCGGAGGGATCAGTTGAAGGGACCGATATGACAAAGGGTTCTCCAAGGAGAACCATGTAAATGGTGTTAACCTCAGTCGATGAGGAGGATTCAGGTGGGTGGATCTCCTCAATCACAGTAATGGATGATTCTAAAAATGGCTGGCACAGTTCATGAAGCACCAACCGATACTCTAGTAAGTTGGGAAAATGATGGGAGTAATGGTTGTAGACGCTGCATATGGCGTAGGAGTAGTTGGTGCGCAATGATTTGTTATGCGGTTGGGGGGTGGGTTGTAGTTTGACAACCAGACTATTGGGTTCATCATCCAATGTCTTCATGTGTTCTTGGAGGTTTGGTAATTGCAAACAATTATGTGTAGCATGGCCCAAATCATTGCACAAAGAAAACTTAGTAGGTGTGTGGAATGGATGGGGGGATTCATAGGTTTAGTCGCATGTGGTGCAGTATGATTTTGCATGACCCTGCCCCTAGTGTTGTTCGTTGATTGAGAGATAGTGTTGGATGAAGATGTTGTCACCACACTGGGAGGTGGATGATTAGAAGTGGTGATTAGTTGGACCTGTTGAAGGATGAATTGTGGCGTCGAAGTGAGATTAGGAGCTGGTAAATACCACATGGGAAGTCCTAGTGTTAACCTGGGGAGATTTAGCATGGCCATCACGGGAATAGTTACTAATCCTAATGTGGGAATAAGAACGATATTGTGTGGATTAGTGTGGCTCCAATGTGGTTGGGGACCGATGACGGTTGAGGAAATAGTGGTGGTTGAGAGTTAGGCACCGATTGATTTGACAAAACGATGCACGAGCTAGATATCTCAATGAATAGTGGAGGAGGTGGTAAGGAATGAAAAGTGGAGACCATTGGAGCCTCTGAATAAATTTCGGGGATGACAATGGAAACCAATGAGGTGGGAGCACCAAAAACATGTTTTTCAACCATGGGGAGAACATTCTCTGGTGTAGCGGGCGTGTTCGGGTCATAGTAAGTAACTTGGTCTATTTTGACAACTTGTCCCTCATGAAGGAACATCATGATGTGGAACACCAATGAAGCAACAACCTTCATGGCATACATTTATCTTTGTCCTATGAATAAGTTGTAGTCAAGTTGTGCGTTTACAACTTATATGTCAATCAAGACACTTTTTCCAGCTAATTGGACTGGAACATTATCCAGAAGGGCTCGTGGCTGAGATGAACGGCCATCATAAGCTCGTAGGTGGTCATGGATGGATGTAGGGTAGGGGATTCGAGCTTCTGCCACATGAATGTAGGCATAACGCATGTATAAGTACCCTCATCGATGATGCATCGATGGATAACAAGATTCCGTACTGAAACAGAAACTTGAAATGCTAATGTGGAAGGCATGCATGGTTCAAATTGTTCTAAATTGAATGCCATCATCTGTGAGTCAGAAGGGTCTATTGCACCTACGACAGACAACATTGTTTTCCGTAGCATTAGGAATTTATTTAAAACTTCTAGGGCTGACATAGCAGTAGGGGATTGGGCTAAGTCAACCACAATATTATAGTTGGGGAAAGCACGAGCATTAGGGTTGTTATTAACGCACCACAGAGGAAATCGAGGAGCTTTGGGAGCCCCTTCGAATGGTGTGGGAGGTATACGAAACGATCGATCTGTGGGAAGAGTGTTAGCAACCTTTTCCATAGGAATGGATTCTGTAGTGGAACCATATTGGCTACGACGTGTTTGAAGGTTGATGTTAGTCGAGGACATCATTAAAATGTGGTGGGTCCCTGAGTCAATGGGTTGAATTCCAGGATTTGCGTAAGTAACTTGCTATTGTGGTGCCACAGTCCCTTAAGGGGGATCCAAAGGTTGGGTGTCTACTACCCCTTGCATGGGTAGGGGGTTCTGCAACGCCATAGGTTGTGGGTTGGGTTGGAGGGGGTTAGGTGGTGTCGAAGCTGCAGCATGTCCTTGGATTTGAGCATCGTTAGTCCAAAGTTGGAGAGCTCGCTCCAGATGGGGAAAATTGTGCGTGTAATGCCATATACCGCGCAAATAGAGCATTGGTGGTTTGGTGGTGGACCGTCTCTATCCGGAGGTTGATTGTTTCCTTGATTACGCCCACGCCACCTTTTTTTTTTCTTTGTTGGTTTTGTTGGGCAGGTTGGTTTTGTGGTTGGTTATGTTGGGCATAAACTTTCCCTTGGGGAATGGGGGGGTTTGCGGTTGAGCTGGTACATGGGTAGCCAGTGGTGGATAGTAAGAGGGAGGTGCTTGCGATTATGCGGGTGCAGGTGCAGCCGGTTGATAGTAATAGGTAGGTGGTGTGGCAAGAGAGGCGTATGCTGGCGGGGTGTGACCATAGCAATGCTCCGGAAACGAAGGTCCATGTATATGAGGGGCTTGGGCCACAAGAACATATGAAGATGTTTCTCCATAATGATTCATTGAATGAAAAAGTTCAGGACCACTACTCATGGCAGGTGGTGCGGGACTGGGTGTAGGATTATACGCTGGGGTGGTGGCAGGAGGAATATGGACATATGGCTGGTTACGAGATGCAACATATCTAATAATGTCGTCAGTGCCATGGGATGCACTAGGTGCTTACTTTTGGGAGGAATCACAGCGAGGAGCATCAGGTAAGATGGAATACAGGTGGCCCGACTTTGCGTAGATAAGGTCAAATTGTTGGGATTTAAGTATGGCTTCTTCTTCGGTTTGGGTCCGTTCGGATGCCACATCCTTGGTGGTAACTGGTATGAAGCATTTCAAGAGCCAATCTAAAGATATGTGGTCGTCTAACTTGATCTTATACAAACTACGATGTCTATGCCATTCATGAATATGGTCAATGATATCGGTAGCCATGTTCTGTCTGCAAGATAGTAAAATCTCAACACCAGCATCATAATGGATGGGTAACTGGAAGAACTGCAGGAAATTCAAAGCAAGGGATGTAAAAGTGGAATGTGTCCCATCTGGTTGTGCAATGTACCACTTAGCTGCAAATCCAGTTAGGGTCCATTGTAAAAGGTGTAGGCAGATCGAGTCATCCATTATGGAGTTGGAGGAGCACCATAAGTGGAAGGACATGATATGGTTTTGGGGGTCCTCGCCACACTTCCCTTCAAAGTTTGGTATGTCCGAAGAGATTTTGGTAGGAATGGAAGGTCATGTATGATCAAATAATTTGTTAATCAGGCCAAATCAAGGAGGTTGATACTAGCCATGAGTGGAAAACTAGCAGAAGGATGTGACATGGTTGAAGGGGCCTATGTGCTAGCCATGGCAGTGATCGTTGGGCCACCTCCACTGAGGGGTGGAGCAATGACATGAGTCATAACAGGGATCGAGGGACCGTCGGTAAAGGGTGGGGGAATCGTGTAGGAAGGGCCAGTTCCCCCAAGTGTACTACTGGTGACCAAAGGGATGGTAGTTGGAACAGATCCACTACCGATGGGTATGGAAGTAGTGACTGTAATTGTAGGTGTAGGTCCTGCAGATGGTATAGCAGGGATGGATGCTAAAATGGTGGTTGGGGAAATGGTGGATCCATCGCCAACAATCCCACCGTAAAATGGGTTGGGATTCACGTTGACCATAGGGCTAGATGGAGTTGTGTATATGGGTAACTATGACTCAGAATCAAAGGTAAAATAAGGGGCATCGGGATGAATATCCGACGACGAAGCTGAGCATATGTGATGGGTGAGGTCAAGTGGACCATACTGCGGGGATAACCCTCATAGGAGAAGAGAGTGTCTCGGTGAATCAATGGTGATAGTAGTAAAAAATGATGAGGGGTTGTGGTAGATAAAATGCTCAAAAATCCTAGTGCAATCATGTGTGCAAGAGGAGAGCTAGTAAAAAGACAGCACTCAGGCCAACAACAAGCTCAAAAACGTGTGCTGGAACAACATGCTACAATAAGCACAACAACAATAAAATGGTCAAAATACAAACGAAAAACACTCCTAGAAATAAAAAGGTAGACTCACTAATCCAATGGGGGTATAGGAGCATGTAAACACCTATCTAAGAGATATGGAAGCTCACACAAATCGTATCCCCTATAGGGTGATGAACTTCGTATTCAAGCAATACGAAATGTAGAAAAAAACAGGTGAAGCATATCCCTCTACCAAGAGGTATTCTGGGTAAAATAGTCCTAGAAGAATTGAAACTAAGCTACCCTGTTGATGGCACATCCAGAAAGGTGTCCTGCAGCTTCAGTTCTTTGGTCGGCGTACACCCGGTATGGGTGTGAGTGTGCATGACAAGAACAATGAGTTGGTGTCCTTCAGTATAGAATGGAGAGCAGTATCCAATCAGACTTCTAGAACCAATATTGCTACTTTCCCTCCTAAGGGAGAGACCCTCGGACAAATCGGTGTCAACTGTACCATTAAGTAACAGGGGATTTTGGATCCCCAAAAGACAATAGCTATGTCTCAAATATGAATGAGAAAGGGGGTGTTATTTGGATGTCTAACCCTAATGTCCTACCTAGATACAAAATTGTTTTTGTGTTCCCCAAGTGGGGTTAAGTTGGGTATAATTAAGTCAATTTTAAGTATCTCTTGAATCAGGGAGAGTGTGTGTGCACAAGTGGTGTGAAACCAAGATCGCCAGATAGTAAAGGCTTGAAAGAAACAATTGAGACTGAAATAAAATATTTTTTCTTTTACTTTTCAAATAATAATACAACTGTTATAATAGGTATGCAGGAAAGAAACTTGTTGAACTATCATACAAGGGATAGCAATGTAGGAAGGATGCATGAACAATGAAATGTCTCTAATGCTACAGCAAGAAAAACAATAGAAAAGCTAATGGCAAATGGGTGCAGGAAAAAAGGGGTTTGTGGGTGCAGCCAAAGGTAAGAAAAAGGAAAAAAAAGGTGTAGGGTGCGGATATGAGGTGAAAAGGTGCAGTCTGGGTGCAACAAACTGCAGAAAAATCATGTCGAAACTGAAACAAAAAAAAAACAAGACAAAAAGGCGCGGGTCTAGGAAGAACGTGCGCATCTGGGGCACAGGCTTTAGACTCAGAAGTGCACAGAGGGTGCGTCTTTCAAGTGAGAAAGCACGCGAAAAGCGTGATTTTCAGGAAAATGTGCGAGCACAGGGCATGGCTTACATGGAAGTACGTGCACGCAGGGCATGAGTTTCAGGGTGTTACGCGCATGCATGGAGCGGGTTTCGGGCCAATATGGGCGTTGAACGTGCGGATTACAGGGTCAAAAGTGCGCTAAACGTGTGGCTATCTAGTTGTTCTGCATGCAGAAATCGTGGATAACAAGGTCAAAACACGCTGAAGGCGCGTTTTATGGGTGCAAATGTGTGCTCCGGGTGCAAGTTGCTAGCCGAAATTCATGTTGCAGAGCGCGGGTTTTAGGATGGAAGTCGAACTTGGGCCATAGGTAAATGGAAGAAAGTCATGGGTGGGTCCGTAAAAAATAGGACTGAATTAGGTCACTATGAAGGAAAGGGCCATATCTACAAGTATGGGGGCAAAAGGGTGACCCAGAACTATAAAATGCAATGAAAATAACAAGTACAAAACTAAAAAAAAAATAACTTAAACCAAAGATCGATGGGAATCGAACCAATGGAGTCGTCAAATCTGTAGTTAGGGTTTTCACACCAGCCTGTGCAAATGAGCACCTACTAAGGGTTATGAAACCCTTAGTAGCAGATTCAAATATGGATAAAAACTAAATAAATGAAAATTGATATGTATGAGTGCAAATAACAATAGAAAGTACATCTAACAAACTACTGCAGTAAAAAGAACTAATAGATCAGAACACATGAAATATTTTTGTATTTTATTGCAAACTAGGGTTTACAAAAATGGTTACCTCCAAAGACAATGTGATGGGGGAATTGTGTTGAGATATTGTAACTTCTAATAATATTATACTTATACTTTATTATTTCCGATATGTTTCATTCCTCTGTGGAGACCCTATTGTATATCCGGAGATGTTTTATTCCTCCGTGGAGAATGTGGTAACTTGGGTTATTAGACTTCCCTAGTGGGGTCAGTGCTATATGAATCATGTGGGTTAAAGGGTTATTAGACCACCCTATTGGGGGTTGTCCTAGTCAACATTATGTTAAGTGGTTAAGTTGGGGCCGACCTAGTTAGTGTAAAATTCAAGTCAGAGTTGTGTATAAATAGAGGAGGTGTGTTCCTCATTTAACACACATTCACTCACTTGTGATTGGCGCATAGGAGGAGAGATATTTTCTATGGAGGAGTAGGAGATCATGTTTGGGTATTACATCTTTGTATTTTCTGGTCATCTATATTGAGGAAGCTTTGCTAGGCTTTCTACCCCATGAGGGTTTCCCAGGATAAATCTATGTCTCTTATGTTTATGTTGTGCTTGTTGTTCTTTCAGTGATCATGTATATTCTATTGTTGTGAAATGGAATGTAATACTGATATTTTCTATCTTAGCATATTAAATCTTAACATGGTATCAAAGCTATTCTGAAGGAAGTCAATGTATGGCACTTACGACACTTGCTTCACTTGTGATAATTTGAAAGTTAGGGTTTTGTATAGAAAAAACCAGTCATGGTGGCACTTTCACTATAACTCCATTTTGGAGAAGGTTTAGACTCTGAAAATTTTACAGGCCGATGATAAAATCCCCTCGTACCTTGTGTCTGAAGGACACCCTCATATTCATTGTACTTTGTTATATATGATTAGTACAAGTTGGGGTCTGTGCCTCTTCCAGAATGTAGTCCTAAACAGGTGACCTAGGAAAAAAGGTCATATCTTGGGCTAGGAAGCTCCAATTGAAATTTTGTAAAACGTGATAGGTAGGGCATGGACTATAGTTTCACAGGTCCTCTTTTCAGAGGCTGAAGTTGAAACAGTGACATGTGGAACTCCGTACAAGTTCGCTATGTTTTTTCATCCAATAAATAGGTCATGTTGTGACACTTGGAATAACTCTTTCAGAGAATCCATTAAATATCAGACTTGTGGGGTTGGAAATATGACAGGTAAGGCTACCACAGGATGACATTTCAGACCATGCAGATCTGAAATTGCAGAGATACACCAAAAACAATACGACACATCTGAAACGGCTCAATGGAGGAAATCTAAGAAGAGGAGGAAGAAGCTCTCACTTAGGGTTTTCAATCTTTAGGTCTGGAAGGACCTGATATAATGTTGGAGACACCTGATACAACATTGGAAGCCTTGATAATGGATTTGGAATCCATTCATCATAGATATTGATCCTCCATCAAAATGTTGTGGGAGGAAGGAGATTGAAGATTAGGGTTTTCCAAGTAAGAAGAAACCCTATCATCCTAGCACCATGAACATACATAATATTTTTACAAGTGATCTACCTTGGATGGTTAGGGTTTTACCCTTATAGAGAAGACTACTCGACATGTATGACTTGAGAAGGCACAGGTATGTTTTGAAATCTAATTCTTGATTAAGTTCATAATATGTTTGCCTTCATATTATTGAGGTTAGTATAATTATGATTGTTTGATAATGAATGCATGTGATTGATAGAAGACATTCATTGATTAGGTTTATGACACTTATGATTGTACTAATGCACTTGTGGTGTTTAATGAGGATAATGTTGTCTACTAACATGAAAGGTACATCAAGAAAGACAAATCGAGTTCTATGACCATGATGACGTGGAGACAAAGACTCATCCATAGTCTTTGATCACATAGAAGCTCTACTTACTATGTATGTATGACCTTGTTCTACTATGCTTAACTTATGAGATATGCAGGTTCTAGCACAAGATCTCTAAAAACATTGAAGAGAGCAAAGAAGATATTGTTTGGGTATAATAATCCAGGTATGTTTTCCTATATCAAGTTAGAATCCTACCTTGTGTTAGGATCTTAGGTAAGTATACATGTGTATGAAATGATCATGACCATACATAATGTTTTGATAGTATTGATATTATACTAATGAATGTATGATTATGTATGAGATCATGAGGATGACACTAGTGCACACTTAAGCATGGATAGTGGTACATAATGAATATAAGTTCAAAGACATATAGAGATCAAGCTGGAGGAAACCACACAAACATAAAAGATAAATATTTGAGTTGTTATTTGAATCTCTGAAATTGTAAATGATATTGCTTGTAATAGTTATATGCATATTTGTATTCCTAGAATATATCATGCATAGTGTAAGCATTCATATAGCATTGAACAGTATACTACTAATATGCATATGATGGGTAAGTTGGACAAACATTCCATTGTTGTTTATCTAGAATGAAACCTCTTTGTTGAAATGCTGAGAGCTATGCATGCTCTTGATAGTATGTTCCGGTAGAGATGGAAGACATCTAGATAGCCATTGTATGCATATATGATATGGAAAAGTGTTGTGCCAAAGTATTGGTCAAGATAGTTGCATAACTATGAGAATCATATCTGTATGCATTATAGGTTATCATGTCAACATGATTTGATGATTATGAAGTATTACTAATCATGTAATTAACTTTGATTTGTAGGAAAGATCATGTGATATGATCTACAAAAGAAGGATGATGAACACTGAACAAGTGATGGATGTTCAACTAGAAGACTTACAAATCAAGCGTAAGATAGAAGGCTCGTGGCTAGAAGATTCTCTTAGAAAGATGAAGAGGATCATGACGAGATGTTTGCTCCAAGTGGCTAGATAAGACCATTCTCTTAATGGTGTAATTGAAGAAAGCTTTGTATGGGTACCCAGGATCAATAGTCATTTGATGAGCTTAATGATCACCATGGGTGATGCGGATTTCAACCTTTGCTACAAGGTTGAAGATGGTGTATATATACAGATGGCATTCTTCCCTTAGATGGATGCAAGAAGGAAATAACCATAGAGTTCGAATGATATTGAGGCTCATATCATTAGACCCATATGACGAGAGATGGAACGGATAGATATACAGAAGATCACTCAATGCAGAGTGTGAATGATGTTCAGTCACAGAGGGAGAATTGATAGCTTCTTGACAAGCTTGGGCTTTACCAAAAATAAAGTTGATCCTAACCTTTATCTTAAGGTTACGGATGATGAACCTATCATACAATTACTGTATGTGTATGATCTCTTTCTGACAGGGAATGAGAAACAAATCATGGAAAGCAAGAAGAAGCTAGGTACATAATTTGGGATAAAAGATCTCGGATTGATGCATTACTTCCTAGGTCTGGAAGTATAGCAAGGCCCATAAGGAATCGTTCTCAACCAGAGAAAGTATTTGATATGTTGGAATGCAAAGCCATGGCCACTTCCATGGATTCCAACTTGAAGCTGTAAGCTAATGACTCATTAAAATTAGTGGATGTGACTCTATACAGACAGATTATTGGGTCATTGATGTATCTCACGAATACTAGGCCAGATATATGATTTGTTGTGAACACCTTGAGTCAATATCTAGTGGAACCTAGGCATGTTCACCTGATAGCTGCAAAGCATGTGATGAGGTACCTAAAGGGTACGATAGACTTTTGTTTATGTTATCTTGGAGAACATGACTTCAGATTGTATGGCTACATAGATGTTGATTGGGAAGGAAGTGTAGTAGACCGGAAGAGCACATTGAGCATATGTTATTGTCTGGGATCTTCCATGATCTCATGGTTTAGAAGGAAGCAGTCTAGTGTGGCTCTCAGCATAGCTAAAGCGGAATATATATAGCTGCTTACTCTACTAGTTGTGAAGCGATATGGCTTCGGAAGTTGTTATCAAGACTATTTGACTTGGAGATGGATCCCACTGTGATCTTGTGTGACAACCAGAGTTGTATCAAGATGAATAAGAATCCAGTGTTCCATGATAATTGAAAGCACATAGAGATCCGATATTTCTATATACGGGATATGGTACAGAAATGAGCTATAAATCTTGAGTATGTGAGCACTGACAAACAAGTTGCTTATGTATTGACCAAACCTCTGTCTCGAGTAAAGTTTGAGTATTTTTTAGACAAGCTTGGTGTAGTTCAGAAGGACCCTCCTTGAAAGGGGGAGTGATATGGTCACTGATGATGAGATTTCCTACATCGACGGTGAGGTCGATGATGAGGATACTTGTATCGATGATGAGGATGTTGTATCGATGATGAGGATACTTGTATCAATGACGAGGATACATGTATCGATGATGAGGTTACCTATTCCGACAATGAGGTCGATGATATCAATGATAAGGTTGATAAGTGGTCCTAAGACTTGGCCTAAGTTGACAAGGGGATTGTATCATCCCCTGAATTCGGTCCTTGAATTGATCCATAGACATATGTCTCTGAAAAGTGGCTCTTAGACTTTGTCTAAGTAGGCGTGATAGGACTGCATCATCCCTGAATAGTTGGTTCAAAATGTACATGATAGGACTGCATCACCCTTGAATAGTTGATTCAAAATATATGTGATAGGACTGCATCGCCCCTGAATGGTTGGTTCAAAATGTACATGATAGGACTGCATCATCCCTGAATAGTTGGTTCAAAATGTACGTGATAGGACTGCATTGTCCCTGAACAGTTAGTTCAAAATGTACGTGATAGGACTGCATCGTCCCTGAACATTTGGTTCAAAATGTACCTAATAAATCCTGGATTTGATCTAGGTCACATCTAGTATGAAAAAGGACTAGCTCTGTGGTGATAAATTCTAGATTTGATCTAGGTCACATCCAGTATGAAAAAAGGATTGGCTCTGTGGTGATAAATCCTAGATTTGATCTAGGTCACATCTAGTATGAAAAAGAACTTGCTCTGTGGTGGTAAATCCTACATCTGATCTAGGTCACATCTAGTATGAAAAAGGACTGGCTCTGTGGTGGTAAATGCTAGATCTGATCTAGGTCACATCCAGTATGAAAAAGGACTAGCTCTGTGGTGGTAAATCCTAGATATGATCTAGGTCGCATCTGGTATGAAAAAGGACTGGCTCTATGGTGGTAAATCCTAGATCTGATTTAGGTCACATCCAGTATGAAAAAGGACTGGATCTGTGGTGATAAATCCTAGATTTAATCTAGGTCACATCTAGTATGAAAAAGGATTGGCACTGTGGTTGGGATTGCATTGTCCCTAGACATGAGAGGTGTCTTAAATTGAGAGGGTTTGATCATCCCGTAAGCGGATCAGGATTGTATCATCCTTGGACTTATGTCCTAAAGTGAGTAGGATTGATCATCCTATAATTGGATCATGTGTGTTGCAGAGTATGCCGCTATGATGCTGTTGATCGGAGATCCAGATGATGATGTTGTTGATCGAGAGATCCAGTTGATGTTGTTGATAGAGACGATCTAGATGTTGATGATGTTGATCAAGAGATCCATATGATGTTGTTGATCAAGAGATCCAGATGATGATGTTGTTGAACGAGAGATCCAAATGATGTTGTTGATTAGGAGATCCATATGTTGATGATGTTGATCAAGAGGATCCAGATGTTGATGTTGTTGATCGAGAGGATCCAGATATTGATGTTTTTTATCGGGAGATCCAGATGTTGATGCTGTTGATCGAGAGGATCCAGATGTTGATGTTGTTGATCGAGAGATCCCGATATTGATGCTTTTGATTGAGAGATACAGATGATGATGTTGTTGTAGCTATTTGAGTGTTGCAGAAGATGAAGAATCAGTACTGAAGATGTTGATGTTCCAGTATGAAAGATCTTGAAGATGTTCCAGTAACTGTTTGAACTACTAATGTTGTATGAAGAAAGCTTCCAATGATTTATAGATGTATCATGTATCATGTAGTTGATGACTCCTTGCTCCTACCGATGTTGTTATAATATCCTTCTCGTTAAGGGGGAGTGTTGAGATATTGTAACTTCTAAGAATATTATACTTGTACTTTATTATTCCGGAGATGTTTCATTCCTCCATGGAGACCCTATTGTATATCCGGAGATGTTTTATTCCTCCGTGGAGAATGTGGTAACTTGGGTTATTAGACTTCCCTAGTGGGGTCGGCCGTGTATGAGTCATGTGGGTTAAAGTGTTATTAGACCACCCTAGTGGGGGTTGGCCCAATCAACATTATGTTAAGTGGTTAAGTTGGGGCTGACCTAGTTAGTGTAAAAGTCAAGTTGGAGTTGTGTATAAATAGAGGAGGTGTGTTCCTCATTTAACACACATTCACTCACTTGTGATTGGTGCATAAGAGGAGAGAGATCTACTATGGAGGAGTAGGAGCTCATGTTTGCAGATTACATCTTTGTATTTGCTGGTCATCTATATTGAGGAAGCTTTGTTGGGTTTTCTACCCCATGAGGGTTTCCCAGGATAAATCTGTGTCTCTTGTGTTTATGATGTGCTTGTTGTTCTTTCAGTGATCCTGTATATGCTATTGTTGTGAAATGGAATGTAATACTAATATTTTCTATCTTAGCATATTAAATGTTAACAACTTGCAGTAGTACGAAGAGTAGCACATCGGGTCTCCTGAGTTCCTTGCTCTTCTCCAAATTCTCAATTGATGTCCAAGATTCAACTAGGTGGGCACAAAAGCTCAAAAGGGTAGGCTAGAGTGCTATAGGAAATTTGGCAGCATAAGGGTATGAAGAGTGATCATGAATGTGAAAAGGGGGGCCTCCATCACCTTTCTATAGTGATTTTGGGTGGAGGAGTATTGACCCATGTTTTTGGGAAACCAATAGTATTGGCTAGTGGTATTTGATATTTTCCCTCTTTTTTATTTTATTTTGACTTTAGCCCCTTTTTTTTGGGGGGGGGGATTTAAGGGATTTGGACACTTTTTTTAGGGTTTTTAACCTTTTTTGAAGGATTTTCATTAATTGATGAGTGAAATAATGTTTTTATGCCCATTTGGTTACCATTTTAGAGTTTTGGAGGCCACAAGTGCAGGAAAAGTGGACAAATGGGTTGTGTGACTAGGGATATGAGCTAGTGAACATTTTTTTGGTGTTAACATCTAGAATTTGACATAGGAAAAAGCAAGATAGAAAAGAAAAAGAATGATAAAGAAAAAGAAAAAGAAAAAGAAAAAGAAGAAAGAAACGCAAAGAAGAAAGCAAGGAAAAAAGTAAAGCAAAAAGTAAATCAAAGAAGAAAGCAAGGAAAAAGATAAAGCATAAAGCAAAGTAGCCTGATCCACTCCATGAGGGCACCTTAGCCTATATTACTTGCTCAAAAAGTCACCTCAATCTATAAAAGAAGGATTAAAACTCCATTTCACATCTTTTGACCATTTGTGATTTGAATTGGGTGCAATTTTGCCTCATTGACCTGGGAGATCCGCCCTTAGTCCTAGTTGGGAGATGTGACCCACGCTTCTACTAAAAGGATGATGACATCGAGTATTCATCACTGAGTCTATTGCAGATATTGAATCTTGTCTACATGCAGTATAAGGTATCATTGGAGAATTCAATCCATTCAGAAGTGTTCCTAGTACCAATCCTATCAAAGAGAGATCCCGGGGAAGCTTTGATAAGAGGAGGAGATCAAGTTGCTTGAGTGAACCCCCAAGAGAATTCTTTGATTTTAGTGCACCTTTCATGAGCATCCATCTTCTCAATATCCATCATCATAGCAAATACAGGGACCAGACTCCCTCTTGTTACTCTTCTCTACAATATTCTCCTTCAATCAATGTAATAATCCAAGATTGATGGCTTCCTATGAAGTTCGAGCCATGAGATTTATGTTTATTTCTTATACATCTCAATGAATGTGTGTTGCTATTGTTAATGTCATTTATGATCCACACCAATTATCAAAGAATGAATTTGAGAACCTTATAGGATGATTATGTGTGAAATTAATCATAACATATTTAATGAACAAGTAAATCAATTACAATAGGTGAAACTCATAAAATATGTATAAAACTGTGCAAAATGCTTGCAGCAGTTCTCTATTGAACTCAGAATGGTAGAATACAATACAATATAGTAACAATGACTGAGAAATTCGAATTAACCAAGGAGGTCATTCGAATATACTGCATGGAATAGCTTCGCTCCAACTACGAGTCCTCATCATCAGATCAGTGGAGTCATCAATGCACAAGTAACGGTCCACCAGGTGTCAAATTACTGAGTCTAACTAAATGTGGTAGGTGTAACTAGCACATGTAGGCACTAACTGAATGAAGGAGTCTCAATGGAGGGTGCATGAGGAGCTAACTAGAGTCAGAATAGGCAGTCTAGTCTCACTGGAGGTCCAACGGAGTGATACAATCAGTTAGGAGTCAATCGAGCCTTAAATCAAGGAAAGACAACTAACTAACTAAAGTGAACTGAGTGGTAGGTGAAGAAGGGCGCTTTTCTCAAGTGGTAGGTGAGAATTGGGTGCCTTCCTGACTAGGAGGGCTAAAAATGTATAGAAAGAAGCTCCTGGGTGTTGGCAAACTGGGGAGAAGGTGCTGGAGGCATCAAACTACTGACTGGGATGCATGCGAATGCATGCATGCAAAGTAAAAAACTGAATTATGAGATATCCTAACACCCCCCTTTAAGCTATACTATGATGTAAAAAATAATAACTGAATAGGACCCTAGTTACTGAGACCAAAGGTCACCCTAATACAATAATCCAAAAATGCTAGAAATAAATCTAAGTGAGGAAAGAGGAAAAACCAAATGGGAAGAAAGCCCCCTCTCAAGATGAGCATAGAAGGATCTAATCTGTCTCCACCATGATGGAACTCACCCCCAACAGTGAACGGCGGTAAGAGAACTTCTTCTCAGTGAAGCTCTTAGTGAAGATGTCTACAATTTGCTCATCGGTAGGAAAATATTGCAAACCAATGGTTCTGTCATGCACAAGCTCTCAGATGTAGTGCATGTGGATCTCGATGTGCTTGGTCGTCTGTCTCTGAACTGAATCCATCGATATCTTGATAGCACTTTGTTTTTCACAAAAAATGACAGTCGAAGTAGTACTACCAATATCAAACTCTGACAAAATACCCTGCAACCAAACTGCCTGAATGCAAGCATTGACTACTCCTCGATTCTCTGCCTCTGTTGAAGATAATGCAATGGTTGCTTGCTTTTTGCTTGACCATAAAATAGGCCCTTTTCCAATCATGAAAACATAACCGGAAGTGGACTTCCGATCAATACTATCACCCGCCCAATATGAATCTGTATACCCAATCAAATCTAGCTCACAATCTGCAACATAGTGTATGCCAAAGTGTCAATTACCCTGAACATAGTGTAAGATCCTCTTGGCTTCCCGCCAATGGAGGTCATGGGGATGCTGCACATATCTTGATATATCATGCATGACATAAGATATATCAGGCCTTGAGTGTGTCAAGTATAGTAGAGAACCGATCAACTGTCGATACAATGTGGAATATGCAAGCGGTGTAGAATCTCCCTCCTCAAGACTGATTCCTGAGAGGAATGGAAAGGGGGTTTCCTTACAACCTAACATGTTGAAATTGTTTAATAGGTATCAAATGTATTTTTTCTGAGATATGGTGATCCCATCAAAATTTTGTGCAATCTCAAGCCCCAAAAATTGTTTTAGCAAGCCCAAATCGCTCATGTCAAAAACTAGATTCAAAGCGGTTTTTAACTTGTCTATTGAACTGAGAATGCTACCAATTATCAGAAGATCATCAACTTAAAGAACTATAATCAGAAAATTACCTTCCTTCTGCTATAGGTACACATTTGGATCTGATTTACACCTTCTGAAGTTTTGGGAGAGAAGGAAGGAGTCCATCTTAGCATACCAAGCTCTTGGGGCCTATTTTAAGCCATACAATGACTTCCTCAATCTGCATACTATCTTTGGATCTGATATATATCCTCCTGGATTCTTTATATATATTTCTTCTTTCAGATCTCCATGGAGATATTCACTCTTCACATCCATATGGCGCACTTCCCAATGCTTGGATGTGGCAATAGCTAAAACAAGACGGATCGAATCCATCTTTGCAACCGGTGCAAAGGACTTAGTGTAGTCCACTCCTTGGACTTGGGAGAAAATTTTTGCAACCAAACGAGCTTTGCATTTGTAGGTTGAGCCATTAGCAGCAACCTTTGTGCAGTAGACCCATTTACATTGGACTAATTTCCTCCCAGGTGGAAGAGAAACTAGCTCCCATGTAGCATTCTTTTGAAGAGAACTGTACACTTCATCCATGGCAATTTGCCATCTCAGATCTCGGTGGGCATGATAATATGATTTAGCATCTAAACCTATCATGAAAAATAATTTCTTAGATGGAAAAGGATCAGATAAAGAAAGAGCCATACCTTCTCTTTGAAAGTCTACTCGAGTCCTCCTTGGATCGACAGGATTTCCAATGTTTTGATGAGCAGAATTGAGTGTATTTTGGGCCCACTTTGGAAAGTGTTGGGGCACAACTAAATCAGCCTCTAAGCCTGATATATCATGTTCCAAAAAGTCTGATAAAATATCATAAATATCAAAACCAACACTTTCATCATCTTCTTCAAATTCTTCATCTGGTGGAGGCGATAAATCAGTAGTTTCTTCCTCGACTAGTTCTAGATTTTGAAGCTGCTGTTCAAATCTGACACTTCACTCAGTGAATATATTTTTGGATCTGATATCCATTAGTTTGCATCCTTTTGATTCTTCAGGATATCCCAATAGGATCCAAAGATCTTCTCTTTTTACTCAGAATTCTAGCCCAAGCGGTTGAGCCAAAAACACGAAAATTTGACACATCAAGTTTGTGACCTGTGTAAGCTTCGAAAGGTGTAATATTAGTAAAAGATGAATGTGGAACCCTATTTTGAATGTATGCAGCAACATTCATGGCCTCATCCCAAAGGTTTTCATCCAAACCTTTTGATTCAATCATACAGGTTGCCATCTCTTTCAGTGATATGTTCTTCCTTTCCACTACATCATTTATCTGAGGTGTGTAGGGAACTTTGTGCTAGATGAATGCCTCTTTCATCACAAAGTTGCAGCAGATCTGATTTGATATATTCACCTCCATTATTAGATCTAATAGCTTTTATCTTTCTGTTGGCGGCAGTCTCAACATAAGCCTTAAAAAACTTGAATTTTTCTAGTACTTCCGACTTGTTTTTGAGAAAGAAAACCCATGCAAATCTGGAGAAGTCGTCCATGAATGTAAAAATATACCTTGAGCCATTCATGGATATATGTGGCAGCGGACCGCTGATATAAGAATGTATCAGCCCCAAAATGCAAGAAGCTTTGCTAGCTTTGCCTTGGTCAAATTTGTGATCGGGGTGCTTCTCAATGATGCAACCTTGGCATATTCCCTTCAAGGATTTGATCATCGGAAGACCATCAACCATGGAATTTTTCTGTAGTAGCTGCAAATATTTATAATTTAGGTGTCCAAACCTCTCATGCCATAGCCTACTGACCTCATTTCCATGAGTCAGAAGAACGGTGGGCTTGTCATGTGGTAGAAAGTGTGAAAATTCATATGATTTTGAAGCATGATTTGCTTTTCCGACTGCAATAATTTTTCCACTTTGAATATCAAAAATTTCAACTTTATTAGGAAAGAATACAACTTTCTTTGGTGAACCAGTGTGAGTCATCTTATAAATGGAAAGAAGATTCAAAGCTAAGGATGGAACATAGAGCACATTGTGAAAATTGCCATGCTCTAAATGAATAGTACCTTTTCCCTTTGAAGAGATCTGAGAGTCATCTCCCATGTGGATGGAGATGGTGCTGTTGGGATCAAATGGTGATAGAGAATCTTTATTTTGCAGCCATGTGGTTCGAAGCTCCAGAATCAATGAGTAGAGTTGGAGGGGTCGAAACTGTTGCCATGAGTGCATGACCTCTCTTGAGATGATCATTTTTCTCCTTCTTCCTTTCACCATCAGGAAGGGTTATGTTGTTTTTCTCTAATAGAAGGGCCATCTGATCTATGGTTTTCTTCATGCATTAGCTTTCAGGATGATAGCTCTTGCTGCAATAAGAACATTTATATCTCTCTTTTCCCTCTTTCCCTTTTTGCTTGTTTCTTGAACCAGATGGCTCATCCGCTTGCTTGTTTTTCTCTCTTTGCTTCAACGGATCAAACTTAGGCTTCTCTTTCTTTTGCTTCCATTTTCCATTCGTATCTTTGGATCCTCCAACAAATAATGCTTGGTCTTTGGAGCATATGGTCCCCATTTGAACGAGTTTATCATGCTCCTTCGTCACAGATTCAATGAAGGCACTTAAGGTAGGCATTTTCCAATTCATAATTGTGAGCTTTCTGGAATTGAATGTAGAGACAAATACCGAATAATCTTTACCAATTTTTGAGAGGATAGAAAGAATCAACTATTTATCTTCCTTTACAACTCCACTTTGCTTCAATAGCAATACCAAGTGCTTGAATTTGGTGAAAAAATCATTTATGGTTTCAAAATTCTCAGGATTCAAAGCAATCAATTCATTTTCCAACTGGAAAGACCGCATCTCATATTGCTTTTCAGAGAGCTTTTCAAGTTGCTCCCATACTGTTTTTGGAGTAGACAAGCCACTGGGGTGGAAATGAAGATCCTTGAAAATATTGAAGCAAAGAAGACCATATGCTTCATCCAATTTGTTGAAGTGCTTGGATTTCTCAATGAGAGTATTTGGCTCAACTTCGAGGCCCATGGTGACTCTGTAGTACCCTCTTGAGCACAACACAATCTCCATGTCATTCTTCCATTAAAAATAATTGAAAGGAGTGAGAAGCTTTGAAGAAGAAGAATCCATATCAATGATAGCGAATGCTAATGGAGGAGTTATAAAACCTGCAAATCACAATAAAACAAGAACAATAAGGTTGAACAATCCACCTTTTTAGAGTTGCATCTCACCTAGCATAGGAGATCAAGCAAGCTTGAAGATCCAATGATTCATGTCCAGGAATTCTATGGAAAACTCAAGGCTTCTAGAGTAGATTGGAGAGAAATTTCAGTCTTGCATGCACATGAGATTTTGCATGCCACTGCTGAAATATTTTTGTGAGCAACTCACTCAATCTTCATGTACAACACCTATAGAAAATAACTCTTGTCCCTTCCATGGATCTAATACCATGTGAAATTAAGCACAATAGATCTAATGAACAAGTAAATCAATTACAATAGATGAAACTTAGAAAATATGTGTAAAACTGTGCAAAAGGATTGCAGCAGTGCTCTGTTGAACTCAGAATGGTAGAATACAATACAATACAGTAACAATGACTAAGCAATTCGAATTAACCAAGGAGGTCATTCAAATATACTGCATGGAATAGCTTGGCTCCAACTAGGAGTCCTCATCATCAGATTAGTGGAGTCATCAATGCACAAGTAACGATCAACCAGGTGTCAAACTGAGTCTAACTGAGTGTGGTAGGTGAAACTGGCACATGTAGGCACTAACTAAATGAAGGAGGCTCAGTGGAGGGTGCATTAAGAGCTAATTGGAGTCAGAATAGCCAGTCTAGTCTCACTGGAGGTCCAACGGAGTGATACAATCAGTTAGGAGTCAATATAGCCTTAAATCAAGGAAAGGCAACTAACTAACTGAAGTGAATTGAGTGGTAGGTGAAGAAGGGCGCCTTTCTCCGGTGGTATGTGAGAAGTGGGCACCTTCTTGACTAGGAGGGCTAAAACTATATGGAAAGAAGCTCTCAGGTGCTGAAAAACTAGGGACAAGGTGTTGGAGGCATCAAACTGGTGATTGGGATGCACGTGGATGCATGCATGCAAAGTACAAAACTGAATGATGAGATATCCTAACATTATGCTTATCTTTAACAAGACTAGCTCTTTGTGCATCTATTACTTGACTAGTTTTCAGGAAATTGAATTATATAGAGTTCTATGAAACCATTCCACTTTGTGAAAGATTTTGTTGGTTGAACTTTTCCTGAAGAATACATCCCATGTCCAAAATCATATATTCGTGACCCTTTATGACTTCTTGTATTCCTATTTATGAGGACTTGCTCATTGAGCCCTTTTAATTGATTAGTTTTGCAGTAGTTTTAATTAAGAGATCTCTGGTTGTGCAATTTCGATTTTATTAGTCATCTGAGATTCTTGAGAGCTTTTTGAAGACCATCCAAGCCTCTCCATGAGAATTCATAGTCCTCTCAACGTGTTTGGAAGAGCCTGGAAACACTCTAGTTAAGAAGTCCATCCTAGCGCTCTTTCTCCCCTTGACTCCAAACGCTGTCAAAACCTCCCAAAACCTTTGTGAATCTAGTCTAGCAATATATTAGGGGGTTATGACCTCTTATCCACCTCTGGATGATGTCAAATTTAATTGAAAGAGTTTCATAGGTATATGATGGTGTGCCTAGGAAACCTTGGAGTAGACTTCAACCTAGCTGATGTTCAAAACATAAATGGCCCCAATACATTGTGCTTAGAACTCAGAAGTTGGCCTTGATGTTGTTGTCCTTGCTTCTGCACACTCAACTAGTTTCATCCACAGTACTTCTTAAGGATTCTAATATTATACTTAAGTATAGTATCATAGGCAATTTTTTTGGATTGAAAAAAATATCTATATAAATAGGTAGACTAATATTAAATATGAAACATACAATTTACTACTGAAATGTGTAAATTTTGACAAATATTATGATAAAAAAAACATTTTTATGTAAATATAGGAGATATTAGACACTAAAAAGGATCAAATAGTTTTTGTTTTTGAAAAAAAAACCCAAAAATACCCAATTGACCCTCATTTCATCTGAACTAGTTTTGAAAATTAATTTTAAAGTTGAATTTGAGTTGATATCCTATAAGATCACATTGAGATAAGTTATACAAATATATTGTAGTTCTCTAAATAATAACAATATGATTAAGTTATTCTTAAATCACATTGTAGTTCTCTAAATAATAACAATATGATTAACTTATTCTTAAATCACAATGTATAGATGAAAGATAAAAATGACATAGTAAGTTATTCAATAATCTATTTCTACATTTACTTATTAACCAATTTAGATTTTTTTAATAAATTTGTATTTCATGTCAACCTATTTAGATTATTTTAATAAATTTGTACTTTATACTCTTTATTTGGAACTCTTTTTCAAATTATGTACTAAGCGCCCCCTTTTTAATCTGTATTTTCAAATTCCGTGGCCCCAAGTGAGGCCACGTTCTCATGCTGTCATTATATTATCTATGTTATCAACGTAACGTTGTCGTTGATGCAAGGAGAGAAGGGAGCATTTTCTTTAATAAAAAAGAATCTCTCCTTGGAATTATCAACTTGCCATCCGAGTGATAGATTCCAATACCTACCATTGAATGCATTGAACGAAAAGCACGACAGCTATCAGTCCTTCCTCCTCACCTACGCTTCCTTTCAATTTCCATATAATATTGGTGTGACTCTTACCGTCGTCACCTATCAATCCGCAAATCATCCATTCTCGAACGACGGTCAATGGGAATGGCCAACGTAGTGGGGAAAGGTCTGAAAGGTCGTTGGAGAAAGTACTCCATTCCATCATACCCTCCGATCTTATATACACCTGCGAGATGGCCTTAGCTTGATGCATTCTTTCCCAATCCATTGAATCTTTAGCAAGGTTGCAGGACTAATTACCGGAGTGTTCTCTGTATAAAGATCCTGATGGGCCAAATGCTTTATTAGCGGCGGCTGCACGGGCAATCGCTTTCTCATGTATTCTGAACAGCGGGTATGTTTAAGATCTAGTAAGTTTTCAGTCGTTGTGGCCACTTCCAGTTTCAAACTCTCTCGCATCTTCTTAATACAGGGTTTTATTGGAAATATGCAGGTTCTGTGGAGGCGTATTTCTGGTTATATGCTCTGTAAGCATACAGCTCGGAAGAACGTGCCCTAAATATGCCTTCCCTGAAATGTTTCTTGCTCAAATGAGTATTCCATATGGCGTGCATTCTAATTATTCTTCCCCTCAGGTTCTCATTTCCATAGTATCTTTTTCTTCTATTTCATTCTTCCTATAGTCAAGATCAGGCTCTCGTCCATATAGCTGGAATGCCCCTTTTTAGCATATAGATTCTAGATAGCTTCTTTCATTCTGCTGATTACCAAATGTTCAGAATCTTCATTATTACTCTTAGGATACCGTCATTTTAACCTAGAATCTACTAGAGACAAAAACTTCTTATCCTTTAAAGATTATGTTTTCCCAAACTATCCCAGCGCACCTCACTTTATGTGCATTGAACAATTGCTTAGAATCTAAACCCTCCCTTCTAATCTTTCGCTGGAAGTTCTGTACCAAAATTTGCCAGATCTGTTTAATATAGTTCTGAAATCCGATCAACTATGAAGTTGAACCCTCCTGCTGTATGCAAATATCTTCAAAATCTCTTTGGTAGATGTTGTTACTTCAAGTAGTAGTCGCATGAATTTGCAGTCAGGTTTTTCACATTCATCCACCTTATACCATGTACAGAGAGTTAATTTCCAACCTTACTATATGAATCATATATGAACTCAGATTGAATGCTCATTGAAGCAAGAAACGTTGCATTGGAGGCATTTGGGAAGCAGCAAGTCCGGCCATAATGATGGGCAAAGCTATGATTTGGATTCTGAAATGAAGCATCTGCCTCTGGTCAATCAAATGAGTGCGTACCAGTGCTTAGTTTGCTTATCATTTCCAGATTTTAACGTGAGGTTTCCATGCATGTATTGAAGGAATTTCTGTTTTTTACATACCCATTGCTGCATACACTAAAATTCAACTGGGGCGCACCGTATCTATCGAGTTTTTGTTCTTTGTATCAGCATTTTTATTGTCAAATTGTGTTCTCGGACAGAAAAGCATATATTCTTTGTTCATTGTAACATTTGTTTCCTTTAGTTCAGAGCGTTGGAAGGTTTGAATTCAATAATGATGAGAATAAGGTTATTGTTTATTGAGATCAAACAAAAACTAAAGAAAAAGTTCACTATTTTGTTTTGGAATGTTGTTTCTCAATTGAAACACACACAGTGTCTTTTCTATGGCAAACTCAATGAACTGAATTAACGATAATGCTATTAACTTAGATACTCAATACTCTATGTATTGCTTCTCAACTATTTGTATGGATATTTCATCTCATGGACACGCATAGAGATTTTTGGGAATATTTCTTTTGAAGTAATATGTCTAAAATTAATCCTCAGTTGATTGATGATGACTGTAATGCTTACTGCAGTTTCCATTGATTACAATCTGCTTTCTCAAAGTTTAAGCCAGTGCCTCTCCATTGAAAGCATCAAACATGAAAATGTAAAGCCTACTCGATCAATAACTGAAAGGAGCCCTGGATGTCTCCATTTTCCTGGAGGTAAATACAGCTTTACTTTTTATTGTGGCAAGCTATTCCACAATGCATGTTAAATTAGAATATATATACATGATTTATGACTGCCTTGATGGATCGAATGATTAGATTTAATATTAAGGAAATTTTTTTAGAAATTTATGTTGAAACACTGTGGAAACATTGATTAGTTTTATTTTATTTTATTTTAAGCCATAAACACCAAGAAAATTACCAAGTTACAAAGCACATTGCTTTTGGGATTGCAATTAGCACAAGCTCTTACTAATTCCCTGGAAGTTATCCGGTTCCAGCCTCCATGGAAGAGAGAGGATCACTGTTCCATACCTTATCTCTTGCTGATTTCTTCCATGAAAATCCATCGAGATATTGTCTTACAAATTCCAGTAACAATATATCCAAATTATTGAAATCGCTGGTAGGTAACAAACCTTGCAAAATCATCCTCAAGCTAATGGAGATGAGATAATAGAGCTACACATCGTATCAATTTTATGCATGATTTTTTGCTTTTCAGTACATGTCTTGCAATACCCAAGCATGTTGTGGGATATTGCAGTGGATGT
This sequence comes from Larix kaempferi, assembly GCA_027924585.1. NCBI lineage: Eukaryota > Viridiplantae > Streptophyta > Pinopsida > Pinales > Pinaceae > Larix > Larix kaempferi. The sequence continues at coordinate 42,351,801 of BSBM01000493.1, forward strand.
AGATTGATGAATCTCTTAAATGAATAAATCATTTACATGAATGCGATTCCATTGAAATTGGAATAATGGATGGAATGGATTAAGTTTACTCATTAGCAAATAACAAATTCTTTAATCATTTTTGGAGTAGTATCTAGTTTACAAATTCTTTAATCATTTTTGGAGTAGTATCTATTTTACAGTTAGATTTTTGAATGGAATGGATTAAGAATTTTGTTTGAAACATAAATATTTATTTAATTTTTTTAAATTATATATTTATTTTATTGAAAAATATTTGTTATATTTATAATCATATCTACTTAAGGATTTTAACCCATAATACAATTCCTATCATCTTACCACATTCTTGTCCTATCACCTTACCACATTCTTGTAAATTTTAAGTTTGTAATTGTTAAATAAAAAAACTTTAGAGGAAATGATTTCTTAGAATTATGACTTTGTAAAAGTGTTACTTTTTAGACAATATATTACATATTACTCTTAGTATAAAGTTAAAGTTGTAGATGTTCCTTCCATTAATAGAAATTTTGAAAATTTAAAATTTTAAAAATGCAATTAAATTCTGAATTATATTGTGATTCTAGTCGTAAAAGTTATATATTATAAAATCTTCAATTGATATAACAAAATACTAGTTAGAAATTTTAATCTTTTGGTGAAAACAAAACTTGTATAACTCCACCTAAATATATTGTGATTCTAGTTATAAAAGTTATATATTATAGAATCTTCAATTGATATAACAAAATATTAGTTAGAAATTTTAATCTTTTGTTATTTTCACAACAAACCTCGTATAACTCCACCTTAACACATTATACATTATATATTGCAAAGGTAGGTATTGGTGTTAAAGAATTAATAGTTAATGTATCAATCTACAATATGATACAACACTAACACTAGGGAAAGGCATAAAAGAACAAAAGGTAATGCATCTAACACACATGGTGTCACGCCATCTTATTTGACACACATGGTGTCACACCATCTTATTTGGAAAGGTATGTGGGCATTAATATGGAATGAAATCTCAAAATAGGGATTCACCAATGTATTGCGATATCTTGTAATAGCATATAGGTAACAACCATAAGATAAAGTTTGTTATATTTATATTTGATCACCTTTGGTTAAATTAGTTGAGTCACACCATCCACACACTTTATGTCAAGGATGACATTACACCTCTATTTTTTTTATTTTCCTCATATACCATATTCTTGTTGGTTTTCATAGTAAAACAATCACAACAAAGTCACTAATCTCCCATGTTAACCCCATGAGCACCCTTAGAATACCCTTAAAAAATAAAAAAAATTGTGCATAATGGATAGGCTAAGTACATAAGAGTTCATGCATGCATGCCACTTGTATGGCATTTTTTGGCTCTCAGGTTGTACCTCAACTAGTTTTTCAACATTTATTTGAGAAAATGTGATAGCTACAGATTTGTGTTGGAATATTCTCACCATCTTATTTTTGTTTTGCATGCATCCATGCATTAGCAATTGAGTCTCCTAGTGCCTAGTCCTTACTTTAGGCCTCCCGGATCTTGCTTTTGGCCATCATTAGCTCTCCTATCCACTTAGAGCACCTTGGTTACATCACTGAAGTCCAAAGTCACCCTCATGCATTATTTTAAGAGTTAGAACAACCAGTTCCATGATTTAGGGCACCTTGTTCCCTTGATTTCCTAGTTAACTGACTGTTACACCTAGTTTCACTACTATTGAGTGTAGGAGCACCTATTTTGACCACTACAAGTTAGTATTTCACCCCCTTGGATTTTATTCCCCTATTTTGGTTCCCACATGATTCAGTTATATTGAGTTCTACCTCAGATAACTGATTATTCATCATTGGTGGCCACTGAACCTTATAGAGAGATTGTTCCAATGGAAACTAAGCCTATACTTGAAGTGAATTTGAATACTCCGAGGAGTATCAAATTCATTATATTGTAGCACTTTTTGATTTCCATCTTACAGCTGATTAATGTATCAACAACAGTTTTTCTTGTATGTTTCATTTTTATGAGTGAATTGATGCATGTATTTGTCTAATTCTTCTCAGTAATAACAGTGTGAAATTGTGAGTTTTTTTCAAGCTCAATGATGTACCCCTGTGGAATTTCACATGGTATCAGAGCTCGTGAGAGATTTTGAGTGCAGTAGTTGTAGCAGTAGCAGTAGTTCCAATAGTTGATTGAGTAACTGCTTTCAGTAGAGCACCAGAAGCCTCTGGATTTCCACAACAAATCTTGGTGCCATTGCATTGAATTCATTGGAGAAATACTTTGAGGTCTATCAAGGTGTGAAGGATCTAGTTAAAAGTGCCTACTGTCCTAAATCACTGTTCAATAGATTCAGTAACAATCCTCCAGATATTTTTCCATTGTTTTTGTAGGTATTCTACAACATCTTCCATGAATCTGGAAGCAAATCATCCTCTCTCTCCATTCAAATATGATGAGTGGAAACCAAAGATGATAACATATCTAAAGAGACAATGTCTTTTTGATATGTGTATTGGCATTATGAGAGATTTTTCTTCCTATGAAGAAGAGAATGATTGACTAAATGAATGTGACAGAGCCTTTGGAGCAATGTGTATTGCTATGTCTCCTAGTATGTGCTACCTCATGGAAACTATTGAATATTCAAGTGATCTATGGCCCCAACTGGACAAAGCATTTGGAAAGTAGAATGAAGAGATTGGTGCAAATTATTTGGAGAATAAGCCTAGTGATACCTCCTTAAGTGTTCTCTCTAATTATATCTCAGCCTCAATCATCTCTCATGATGAAGTTGTTCAAGATGAAGAAGAAGCTACAGATTCAACACAAAAAGTTCATGTTGAAGACATTCCTTCCTCTGTTGCTCCAGAATTTGAAGACAGTTTCGAATTGTCCCTTTACCATGTAGCTGATGCAGATGAAAGTGATACAACTAATGAAGATGATCCTTTTGTAGAGATTATCCATTCCTCAATCATGTTCTGAATGTCTTCTATTTCAAATTTTGAGCAAGATAAGCAAGTTCATGCTCTAGAATATGAAGAGGTTCTTAAATCCTCTCTTTCACATGAGTCTGCTAGTGTGCAGAATGATGATCTATTGAATGTTTTGGGGGTTAAATCATAGTTTGGAGGTGTTTCATTTTCCCTCCTTGATCACATGCTTCCAATGAACTTCTATTTGATCATTGGCACATGTTCTCAGAGTTTCTCTTAAGATGGAGGACACTACCATTCACTTGGGTTCAAGCCTCAGGCACATTTTGGTGATTTTGGTTTTTATATCATGCCTACTGGTTCAAAGGAGATCACAAGAAACCATCTCTCAATTCTTGGATCTAATTTAACTTCCACTAATCAGAAGTTCAAGGTTCAAGATAAATTATATCTGATTGGAGTTGATTTTCCCTCGGTTGGTTCGAATTACAGGTTCTGGGATGATCTTCATATATTTGGATTTGATCTCAACATGTTTGGTCTGAAGAGGAAGTTCAGGAAGCCTCCAAATTCACTTGCATCAACTGAAGGATAATTCAAGCACATGTTTTTGAAGCATGATCCACTTCTTCCCAAGAGGAAGATACCTCCAGACATTGAATCAAGCATCACACATACTTGAGTCTTGAGAAACAATTTTCGGTGTGATTCAGTCTATATTGAGGGGGGGGGGGTTCCCACTGGGTTTTCCTTCTTTCCTCATTTTTTTTTATTGTTGTATGGGGTGACCTTTGTTCTTAGTAACTAGGGCCCTAATTTCCATTTAATTTTCCTCATAATCCAGCTTAAGAGGGGGTGTTGGACTATTCTCACCATCTTATTTTGGTTTTGCATGCATGCATTCCATGCGGACTATGAATGAAAACCCATGTCAAAATTTTGCCAAATATATATGTGCACAGCTTGGTCCTTTATATCCAATTATCACCATTGGTCCCTTCACCAAGTGGGGGATAGATTATAGAACATGCAACCCGACATTAGAAAGTGTCCATAAATACATCAGTGTGTCCATTGACTACTTTACTAACTGGGCCGAGGCTATGCCTACATTTCTTCATGATGATGAAATTGCAGTAGACTTCATGTTTAACTAGATTAATTCTCATTTCGGTATCCCTAGAGATATTGTCACAGATAATGGAATTCACTTTTAAAAAAAAATTATGTGAGAATTCACTAAGAAACTTAACTTTCACCAAGATTTATCTTCATTGCACTATCCTCAAGAAAATGGACAAGTCGAAGCAGTTAATAAGTCTTTCAAAAAACATGCTTCAGAGAATGGTGAATAGAAACAAGAGTAATTTCATATTATGCTATATCCAGCTTTTTGGGCTTACCAAACTTTTTTCAAGACTAAAATAGGGTTCAATCCTTTTCAATCTGTACATGGAGTTGAATAAATATTACCTATAGAGTGTGATAGTCACATCTTTAAATTTACCTATAGTGCTCTTATAAGAAACTAGTGAACTAGAAGAACATCTCTTATATATGGAACACTTAGATGAAAAAATAAGGGATGAAATAAGGGATGCTCTCGTAGCCATTGAAGTGAACAAAAACTATGCCAAAATATAATATGATAAATCAATTCACTCTCGTATATTTTCTAAATGATATATGTTGTTGTTCTATGACTAGAAACATGATGAACTTGGGTCTAGGAAATTTACTTTAATGTGGATTGGTTGTGACATCATGAGGAAAATCCTCGATAAAGGAGTCTATGAGTTAAAATAATTTAAAGGGAATACTTTAGGGTCCATAAATGGACTATATCTGAAGCGATACTTTTCTTAGATTTCTAGGAAACCCCCCTTGTACTAATTGTATTATAGGTATCTTAGACTGCTTTAGTTTAACGTTTTTTACTGGCATTGGCCATTGCTCATCACACTTTGTTCTCAATTGACATATGTCTTCATATGCACCTATGTTTATGGGATATGCGGATGGGGATTTCTGCCACACTCGGAAGATTGCTTCTACAACTTGGTTGACTTATGATACATTAGCCCATCTGTTATAGGTCAAATTTGCACCTCTCCGTCCATGATCACCCTGAGCTGCTAATCACACAAAAGGACAACTTGGATGGAGGAACATGTTGACCTTGGATAAGATGACAACTCATTCCATTTCCTGAAAATACTGGAAAACCACAAAAATATCATCTTGAGATATGAGCGCTACTATACTCAAATATACTAGCGCCCATACGCTACTCCACTGTATAATAGTAGCGCCCATATCCAAGTATACCCGACTCCAGTGCAGCAAAGTAGTGCCCGACATTTAAAATCAATTGAGCGCTAGTTGTTAAATACTAGGGTAGCGCTCTATACGCTACTCCACTGAAGAAGAGTCGCGTACATCTTAAAATATGATTAAAAAATATATTAATTCATCGAGGAGGATTAGTTGATGGTAGTTTCTTAACTCCCCCAACTTCCTCCATAACTACATCTCGACCTGAACTGCTTCTTTGAACTTATAAATACCAAGAAGATTAAAGGAGCAAGGTTACAAATGATTGCTAGAAAAGCTAGAGGATGAGTTAATGGAGAAACTTTAGGACATTGGAGAAGTTGTTACAGAAGACATTCAAACCAGAGCAGAGCCAGAGCCCAGAATCTAGTTGTAGGAGCCTGCTTCATTATCAGGTATATTTGTATTGCATTCCAATTTTGACAAATAAAGGTTGAAGTGTTTCCTTGTTCCAATCTGAATGTGTTATGAAATGGCATTTTAAGTTGGATTTATTTTGGTCAATGCTGAATATTAAACATAGTTTTTGTTTATTTCATGCTTTATATGTTGCCCAAAATGTTTGAGGAAGGTATTGTTGTTGCAGGTTTGCTGAAGGAAAAGTAGATTTGGAAACTGGACACGGAAGCGAGTCAAGGCTAGGATCAGACTCCGGTAAAAAGGTGTGTTCTCTAAATCTACAATCTATTTCTTTTGTAAATGCCTCTGTAATAACATTAATGCACTTACCTGTCACCCCAACCAAGTTGATAGTTTAGTTTCCTGACTATAGGGTAGAAATATCCTCCAACAGACTGGCGACTCCGCTGGGGACATATAGTTTTTGGCTTTAGGAAACCTTGTTTTTGGGTGTCTTATCAGTTTATTTTGATTTCTTTGATGTGTTAAGAACCTTTTTAGGTATCCCTTGTCTTTATCTTGCCTGCTTTCATCAGTTTTTATACCTTCCAAAGTCAGTTTCAAGCCTTTGAAATATGAGCGCTACTCTGATATATTTACAGTAGCGCCCATTTTGGCATGGGCACGAGTTACTCTACTACACAGTAGAGTACATTTCCTGAAGCAGTCAATTTTTGGTTTGCTCGTGTTTTAGCCCTGTGGTGATTTGCTGACTGTGCTGTAGGGTTCCTTTGATGATTGCATAAGGTTTTTAATTGTTGTTCAAGTCATAGAACCTCTCCTTAAAGTTTTTCCATCTTTTAAACCATTTGTTGACCTTTGGATTTTTTGAGACCTTTTATTGACTTTTTGGAAGACTTGGTGGTGTTTGGTGATGAACACTTTCACTTTTTTCAGACCCTGACTGCTTGTTGCCCGTTTACAAACTTGTACACTCCTATGTCTGTTGTTTGTGGTGAAGTTGTCTGCTCTCTACTACCCCCATCCTTTGTTTAGGGTTTGGTCTTTGGTAGAGCTTCTAGGGTGTCTTCTTTTTGGTCAACTTTCATTTTCTTCCAGGACTTCTTGTCTTCTGCTGGTCACAAGTGCTTTTTAAACAGTTGTAGGCTAGTTTCACCTCTCAATTTCTTTGTGTTAGTAGGGCAGCCTGCTTGTCTACTTGTACTTGGCTTTGTGGTCTTGCTAGGGTTAAACACGTTAGGTAAGTCCTTGGGTGTTCTCTCCTTTGTTTTCTCCCACTTGGTGTCCAAGGTTATAGGCTTTTTCTTAGTAAAAAACCTGTAGATCAAGTCTTTCTCGAGCTAGGGTTTTGACAAATATAGGCTTAAGAACGTTTAGCCACACTTACACACTTTACATAAAAAGTTTTATTTGGATTTCCATTTTTTGCATAGTTCTTTTTCAGTTTTTGAAAAAGCAAAAAAAATTTGGTACTTTAAGTTAAATTAGAACTTGTCTTTGTCATTGCAAAATAGCTTAGTATATTTTGTATAATTTAAAAAGAAAACAAAAATCTTTAAATAAGTTTGCTTAGATTTTCAGTTTTGAAAAAGAAGTAGATGAAAAAATAAAAAAATTTTGTTGTAAGAAGATTTGAGTATATTTGCATTTTTGTTTTCTGGTTATAACCATGCTCACACACTCACTATCCCTTTTGCGTAATAAAAGCCCTAAAATTTGTTAATAAAATGAACTATAAATTTTTTCTTTTTAGGGTACACTACACCAACTAGTTTTGGTTAGGGTCTTGGGTTTAAATCACCTTAAACCACCCAAGATCACACATTGCGCAACAATCGTAGTGAGACTATCATAGGTAAACCCACCTCACTCAAAATTTGCCTAGGAGCATATGTAGTAGGTCATTGCGAGATCAGTTTGTGGGAATACTCCTCCTACTTGCTGTTCGAGCATACGCCAGGATCGGATTGCGTATTGGGGACTCTTTCAAGTTTCGGGCTTAGCTACTCTGCCCACGTTTTCTGATTCGACCAGTGACTGTTCCCCCAGGAATTTTCGGTGTTGTGGTATCCATAGTATCAGACTTCTAGGTTCTTACACAGGTGACAGCAGAGGGTATATCTGCTGTACCTAAGACAGACGTGGGAGGAAACCCCGTGCAGGTCTTTGGGAGGGCGGTTGGGTGATTCCAGCGCTTGCACCCTTAGTCATTGTATTGTGGACCCCGGGTAACTGTCTTTCTTCCTTCGTTGATCTGTTATGGGCCCTAATCATCCCAAACTCTTCTCCGGAAGGAACCTTTGTTTGACTGGTTTGTATACTTAGGAATTTTTTTAGTTGGTGTGCTGTTTGCCCCCAGTCATAGTGGCCACTAGGTTCTAGTTTGTTATTTTATATTTATAATCACGTAGAATCAACAACTCCGTAGATCGAGAAGGATTCAAAACCTTCCACCTGTTAGAACAGAACCTATACAACCACCTAGAAGACAGTGGGTAAACCCCGGTATTTCTTCAGAAATTACCTCTGAAATAGAATTGCTTGAAGAAATACTTATAACAGAAAACCTTGAAATTGAGGTTCCTGAGGAACCACTACCAGGTACCACAGATCAACAACATTTTAGTACTATTGAGGTGGAAGATCTTACTTCCGCGGAGTATAGCACTCCTTTCAATCCTCCCTTAACTAATACTAGAATTCCGCTTCTGTCACCTGTTGGTTTCCAGCAGCCCCTTTTTAGTGCAGATCTTTTGTTTCCCGATCATCTGATGTCTAACACAGGAGGTGAACCAGGGGGTCCCCAAACTCCCACTTTAGGTATGAATACCAGCAAAGTTAACCCTTCTTTTACTGCTACATCTAGTCAGGCACAAACCACATCCATGCCTACTCCATCTTTCAGTTTCAACACTAGTACATTAGGAATGCCTAGTTTTAAAACAATGGCATCTATTCCCACGTCTACTGTTGGACCTAGCAGTATGGCCAACTGTGCAACACCTTCTACATCCCAACCGTTATATCAGATTCCTAGTACTTGGGTTTCCACACCTGTGGTAGGACCAAGTGCTTCTGCAAACATACCAGTCATGGGTACCATGACTGCACCATCCACATCAGCTTCTACTGGTTTCAACACCTTTGCAGGACCTAACTTGAATCAAGGTAACATACCTGCAAGTAACATCCCTTTTTCCTTATTTTCAGGGGGAGGGGGTAATATCTTTAACCAGCAATATGGCGGGGCTAACACCCATCCACAGTGGATGAACCCACAAAGCACTAATCCGCTCTCGTATGGGTGGGGAAATTTTAATAACTCTTTCTCACAACAACAACAGATGGCAGGGGGCAACCCCTACCAACAAATACCTGGGGGTAACCCCTACCAATAGTTAATTGGGGGAAACCCCTATCAACAGTTGGTAGGTGGCAACTCCTATCAGCACATGGCCGGGGGCAACCCTTATCACCAGATGGCTGGGGGCAACCCCTACCAACAATTCATGGGACAAACGATGGGTGGTTTCCCTTATCAAGCTTCATCTTACTGGCCTCGTCTACCTTTTCTGGCAACTTTGAATTTTCCAGACCTTTCGAAACTGAAAAATGATCCTGTGTGTCATAATGCCACGTGGCCATCAGTTCCCACCAAATTACCTTCGGATATTCCAAAATTCGAAGGCAAAGCTGGTGAAGATCCTGGTGACCATGTCACTACCTTTCACTTGTGATGTTCTTCAAATTCGTTGAACGAGGATTCCATCAGATTGAGATTGTTTCAAAGGACCTTAACTGGTCCCGCAGCCAAATGGTACCTTGAGTTACCTGCGGCTACTTTCTCTAGTTTTGGGGATCTAGCAACCGTCTTTTTGAACCATTTCCAACTTCCTGTTTGGTATGATGCCGGAACAGAACTTTTGTCTACTTTTAGACAAAAAAGAGCCACTCACTTATCTGACCACATTCAGGAGTGGCGAAGACAGAAAAGGCTCATAAAGGCCAACATCCCTCCAGAGTTCCTGCTTGAGTGGTACTTGAAATCACTCCTTCCTTATATTTCTAAGGAAGTAGCGACATCTGGAGTTTCCAATGAAGAAGAAGCCATCTTAAGGACTCAACAGTTAGACCCGGAATACGCACAATCTGGTTTACTGTACGAGATTATACCGGACGCACCGAGATCAAACACTGATCTAAGTAGACCCAAACCTGAACCACATGTTGACGGCATAGTGGGTTCAGTTAACTCTGCAGCCTTCGAAGCACTGACCAAACAGGTCCAAGCCTTAACTATCAAACATTCGACTGCAGACATTGCTTCCGTCACAACCTCTCCTTCTACTTCTGAATCTGTTAATCAGGTTTAGAACAATCAAAAGGGCCCTCGGCATCCCAACAACAAAAAGAAGGGCAAGAAAGGAGAGGGGAACCAACAAAATCCCAAAAAAGACAATGCTGAAGAGGGTAACAAAGAAGAAAAGAAGGTTAGGTTCCCTTGTAAACTTTGCAAACAGAACCATCTTACTCATCAATTCCCTCTATTAGAAGAAGCCCAGAAGCTCTTAAGAGAGAAGAAGCTTGCCGTCTTGAAAGATCCATTTCCTAAAGGGCAAGGCTCAACTTCTGGCACCTCCAAAACTGGGGGCACTTTGCACGCCACGGTTGATCAAACATTCATAAATATGGTCAACTCAGATGCACTTTTGCAAGCCAGAGCTAAGAACTATACCCCGAAAACGCAGAGAAAGGATAAGGAGATTGCTGAATCCTCCACTCCACTCCACATACCTGTGGACCCAATGCCCAAGATTCCGAAAGGTGTCTTGAAGAGGGCATTGCACAATCCCAACACACGGGCTGCTTCTAACTACAATGCGGTTGAATATTTAGCCCAAACCCCTTGTGCCATGTCTACTCTAGAAGTCTTGCAGAGTTGTCCATTGCAACGAAATGCACTTCTGGCAGCTATTGGGAGTATGGAGTCCTCCAACATGTCTGCACGATTTGACATGACTGATGTCAAATACCGGTTGCCATATCACATTGCCCTCCAGATTGAGGTCGTTCATGGTCCAATGACCATAAGACGAGCTGTAGTAGATGAGGGAGCGTCGACTTGCGTAATGTCGATTTCCTGTTGGAAAGGTCTAGGTTCTCCTGAGTTAGTCCCTTCCAACACAATTCTTACTGCATTTGATGGAAGAACTTTTCGTCCACATGGAGTTTTGCCATCATTTAATGTCACTTTGGCCGGTAAGACAGTTGCTGTTGAGATAGAATTTCTGGACGCTCCGCTCGATTACAACATGTTATTGGGCAGGAGTTGGACTTATGCCATGCAAGCTATAGCATTGGCAGTTTTTCGAGTGGTCATGTTCCCATTTGAAGGTAAGATCGTTACAGTCGATCAACTTTCTTTCACTCAAGGAAAACACCAGACTTCTTCAGAAACCACGGTTCCTATGATTGATCAAACCACCCCAGTTAACGAGAGTTTAGGAGCAGGACTCTTTGGATCACTAATTGGCACTTTTGACCTACCCGCTCCTACTTTATTTGTTGGTACTGAGGGATGTTCATCGTCTGAAACTCCTATGATTAGTTCAACAACTGATTCCGAGTTTCTCTCAGCTAATACAAACCCCTCCGTGCCTACTCCTGTTGTAGAAGTTACCCGTTTTGAGTCTCATCAAACTACAACAGAGCATATGTCGACTCAATTGGTGTCTGTCGAGTCAAACATCGATTGTGCCACTACTCAGACACCTAACCCGATTCATTCTCTCAATAGTGCAAGAATTACTTTACCTTCTGATGAAGAAATGTTAGAAGCCCTGAATGACCCGGACCATCCTCATGAACATATAAATCGCGTGTCCTTCTTGTTTCCTTTTCTTCACTTATTAGAGAGAGGTGAATTTTGTTCACCACCCGATGAGAATACGGGTCTCACTCCTTCACAAGTCGCCATTGTTGAAGCAAATAGAGTACATACCTCGTTGGTGAACATTTTCACTAGGGTCAACGGAAACATTCTCTTTGAAACGGGATGTTATCTCGATGAGATCATTCCGTATACCAATCTTTTCCATGAGTTCCATAACACCTTTGCCCGGCCTCCTGAAGAGGATCCAGGCATCGACCCTACCTAAAGAAGTATTATGCCTAGGCTGAAATACTTTTTCTTGTAACATAGCTGTATATTTTTGTATAGTTAGTTTTGTTATGCTCGTTAGGTGATCTTATGTGTGTGTTTCGTTTCGTGTACTAGATGTCAACCGCACATTTCCTAGGATTTGCTGATGGCGCCAGTCGCCACACCTGTCAGTTGGCTGCAGTAACTTGGGTCATTTATTCACCCGCTGACCAACTTGTTTCTTCGGGGGGGGAGGGGGGTTGTTTGGGACCTACCACGAACAATGTGGCTGAATACAGTGCAGTTATAGAACTTCTTCGAGATGCCCTCAGTCATGGCATTTCATACCTGGAGGTAAGGCTTGACTCACAACTAATTGTATTTCAGTTAACAGGTGTCTATCGGATCAGGGATCCAGGATTGCTACGTCAGTTTCTACGAGTTAGACTATTGGAAAGACATTTTCATTCTATCAGATATGAATACATTCCAAGAATTTTAAACAATTTAGCTGATTCATTAGCGAACTATGTGTTAGACTGGCATTTGCATCATACATTGTAAACAACATTCCACACATAAAATTTAAAACGCATACACATGTAAATAACTGATACTGTATATATAACTGGTACCGTATCAAAAAATATGAGTTTTGAGTCATGAGTCTCTCCAGTCAAGTCATAAAAGTACAAAAGCTGGGCATGGTAGCCTCAAAAATATATACATATAATGTTTTTCTTCTCCTACGGAGAAGGAGGAACCTCCTCATCATCTACCGCATTGCGATAGCATACCACTAGTCTAGCAACCCTCCGCAGTAATCTAAGCCATGCTGGGGGCACCCCAACAACATCTTCCTGCATGTCAACTGGTATCTGGTCCATGCGGCATGCAGGAATCTCATGACTCAACCGACTCATTTTTCTCTCCAGGGTTCCCAACATAGCTTCGACTGCGGTGATATCAGCTGGCCTCACATAGATGGTAGGATGGCCCTCGGGACGAACAGGTCCAACATCTGCATTTGACACTTGATTAGAACTCCAAAACTCTTTCATAAAAATAAAATACTTGAAAAGTTTGAAAAAATTAAATAAATTCTCAAAAGTAAACATACCAATATCTCCCCAGGCTCCACCTGGCAGAAGCACCAGCTCTGGATCGTGACGGAAATCCAATCCAGCATAGGGAAACTGCTCAAAAGCGGGAACCTGCCTCTCCCACCACCCCCAGAAGTCATTAGTGTGGTAACAATAGTGACTCTCGCCACCACCCTGGCGGAGAAAAATGTCACCCCAACGGCCTAGTCTGGGATCACAGGGGTTAACCTATGGTAGAGGCATCCCCAAGCTAATAGCAGGCATCCTCTCAAAGAAGAAAGTACACAAGATACTCCCGTACCCAAAATTCTTCATTGTGCCGGATTTGCAACTTGTCAATTGATACTTCATGTTTGCCAACAAGCTAGTACTCCAATCATAAACATGGCCGTGCAAGCACTGTACACCAATATGCATCAAATGCCTAGAAGCTAAGTGTTGTGATGCACTACCGGATACCCGGTTGATCATGCTCACTATCACTTTCAGCGGGAGACCATCAATAGTTGAAATCAGGATTTGGCTTCCCGATTTTTCTGCTCTGGCAACACAGTATGTATTTACATATTCTTGCATTGATCGTGCACCCAAACGAGATGTCCCTTTTAGATTGATTACTTTCGTCTCCTTGAGAGACCGGTAATAAAGTATATATCCTCAATGGTAAGCTCTAGAGTTTGCCCCCGGATGATTAAGGTATTAGTATCGACATCCCAATACTGAATCAATCTTCGAAACAGCTTGTTTAGTGCACGCATGTTTACGGTTCGATAAAATTTCAACAAACCGCATCTACGGAGCGCATGGAGGGTAGCCGGGTCTTGAATGGCTAGCCTATCCATGTCTTCATGCTCCCTTTCCCTCCATTGTAAGACCGTCCTGCACAAAAACCCCAAAAATTTTGAGTCTCGACGCTTTAAAATGGCTTTGCAAATATGTACGCTACTGTGTATACTACACAGTAGCGTATAGGTGCTACTCTGTTTGAGCAAAGTAGCGCCCATTTCCTTTGTACGCTACTGTTGTGTATACACAGTAGCGCCCGTGCATAAAACCTTATGAGCATCGCGTTTCGGGCCATTTTTGCTCAAAATTTTAAAAATAAACCATTGAAATGCAAGTTTGGTTGATTTCTACTTACTTGGTGGAAGAAGTTTGGTGATTGGATGCTCCGTTTGATCACGGTAGAGATTTGAAATTCGCAAAATGGTGCCCAATGTTTGCCCTACAACAAAAAATGAAAATTGATTTTTTAACAATGAAATTATATATAAAATTGGATTTTGATTTTTACCCATAATTTTTAATTTTCCATAGTTTCAAAAAAATTTCAAAAACCCTAATTAATCAATTGAAACACAAAATAAGGTATAACACTGATCTAGGTTCAATTTTCACTCAATTGTTGTCGGATTCGTCTCCTAAGCTCAAATTTCTTAATGATATTGTCAGTTAGCTACACATTCCAAATTCATATATCATTTAAGATTTTTGCGACATCGACTAATATTTTGTTGAAAACCTAGTTTTTGGCAGGACATGAAGTTACGATCCCAGAAGCTGACCCTTAAGTCATTTTAAGCTCTTGTTTGGACTATTTAAACCTAAACAAGATTTCCGAGCAAACTTCGAGCTTGTTAAAGTATCCGAAGGCTCATCCACTCAGGTATAGAATTACCCCTTTTCCGGGCCTCAATGGATTAACTACGGAAAAGGTATACTCTAGGTATACTCCTGTATGCGCTAGAAGAGTTCTCCTTTCATTGTTTTATACTTTTTCGGGGGAGGAGACTAACTATACTAAAAAGGACCTTCTGGAGTCTCTCTTTAGGGTTTTCAGACTCTCTAAATATGAAAATACCAAGTGAGCATTCACCTACTCGGGCTCGATGTGAAATCCATGAGAGGGTAAGTAGAGGACTGTTTAAGTTTTTCAACTCTATAAACAAGAAAACACCGCCGGATAGGTGAAAAGAGGATTGTTTAAGTTTTTCAGATTCTATAAACAGGAAAACACCGGCAAACATTAATCTGCTTGGGCTCGATACTAAAATCCACGAGCAGATATATGGAGTTATTGTTTAAGTTTTTCAGACTCCTTAAAATTGAAAACACCGGCTAGCAAGAACAGATCTCGGCTCGATACTAAAATCCAGAGATCAGTACATATAGAGTAATCTTCTATCTCTTCTTCAAACTCTCTAAATTATGAAGAAGGTATTGAGTCTTCCTCCCATGGGCTCGTTAAACTATTTACATGGTTGGACCTATTGAGTTTTCATTCTTTCTTGGACTCATTAAATCCACAAGAAGGGTATTCTTTTATCTAAAAAGAATAAGGAACGGGAAAACATATCATATCTTCATTGTCAAAGGCAGTTTCAGTCAAGTCCTATCCTTGAACACAGCACCTACTTGAGTCTATCTTGTCGGTTGGGTTTAGTTTTTGGCCTCGGGGTGAACCTTTCCTCTGAGTTATTTACTCCCCCGGTTGGTTATTCTTCCAACCATATGGAGGGTCTGTTAATGTCTCTTACATTTCAGACTTATTTACCCCATTATGTTAGAAACTGCCTGAGTCACTTTTGTGTCGTGCTCAATGTTCAAGGATATACCCTGTGTCGGCCATTCTGCAGTTTACCTTGACCTCATGTGTCGGCCTTCCTAGTGTCAGTATTGTCGCATATTATTCCATATCAGCTCTTACCAGTTGAGTGTTCCTCGAGTTGGATGATGGAGGATGCCTCAAGGCCTCCCTTCCAACGGACTTCTTCCCATCGACACCAAATCATTATTCTGGGATTGAAGTTTAGAGTTTCGGTTAGTACCTTGGAGATTGCAGTCACCAGTGGCAATTTTCCTCGCTGTTGAATGATGAGAATACATCACTGTCTCTTCTTCGACAGGGTTCCCAAGTGTTCGACTCCAAGTCCATCTATTCACATTTGGCGAATCGTACTTGGTACCTTGGACCCCATCATCATTATCGGTGGAAGTCCTCGCGTTTGTTAACGGTATACATCAATGACCGGTAATCAGACGATGCCCTCCATGTTCGACTGTCAGCTCATCTATTCACATGGTTTAGGTTTGTACCTAGGGTTGTTGTGGGATGAAGACCTTGGGATTTTGATGACATAACCTCATTTTTTTATCACCCAAGTTGCGCAAGACTGAGCCTCACTTATATACGGCTCTCCATGAGACATAGATCCAGTTTGTTTCTTATGGCTATGATCTCTCAGTTTGACATGGATCCACGCTTGTATTTCAAGTGGCCATGCTTTTCTATACATCTCATTGTTATGTATCGGAGATCATGTTGTATCACACTACACATCTATAAGATGTCAACAATGTAATTGCTCGCTAACCTTGATCTTTGTTGCAGGTTTCTTGCGACTTGTTCTGCGGTTCTATGCTCCTCCTCTGGCTTTGGATTATAATGTATTTCAGCCATCGTTTCTCTCTGACCTCACACATTAGGGGGCATATGTTATAGGTCAAATTTGCACCTCTCCATTCGTGATCACCCTGAGCTGCTGATCACACAAAAGGACAACTTGGATGGAGGAACATGTTGACCTTGGATAAGATGACAACTCATTCCATTTCCTGAAAATACTGGAAAACCACAAAAAATATCATCTTGAGATATGAGCGCTACTATACTCAAATATACTAGCGCCCATACGCTACTCCACTGTATAATAGTAGCGCCCATATCCAAGTATATGCGACTCCAGTGCAGCAAAGTAGCGCCCGACATTTAAAATCAATTGAGCGCTAGTTGTTAAATACTAGGGTAGCGCTCTATACGCTACTCCACTGAAGAAGAGTCGCGTACATCTTAAAAGATGATTAAAAAATATATTAATTCATCGAGGAGGATTAGTTGATGGCAGTTTCTTAACTCCCCCAACTTCCTCCATAACTACATCTCGACCTGAACTGCTTCTTTGAACTTATAAATACCAAGAAGATTAAAGGAGCAAGGTTACAAATGATTGCTAGAAAAGCTAGAGGATGAGTTAATGGAGAAACTTTAGGACATTGGAGAAGTTGTTACAGAAGACATTCAAACCAGAGCAGAGCCAGAGCCCAGAATCTAGTTGCAGGAGCCTGCTTCATTATCAGGTATATTTGTACTGCATTCCAATTTTGACAAATAAAGGTTGAAGTGTTTCCTTGTTCCAATCTGAATGTGTTATGAAATGGCATTTTAAGTTGGATTTATTTTGGTCAATGCTGAATATTAAACATAGTTTTTGTTTATTTCATGCTTTATATGTTTCCCAAAATGTTTGAGGAAGGTATTGTTGTTGCAGGTTTGCTGAAGGAAAAGTAGATTTGGAAACTGGACACGGGAGTGAGTCAAGGCTAGGATCAGACTCCGGTAAAAAGGTGTGTTCTCTAAATCTACAATCTATTTCTTTTGTAAATGCCTCTGTAATAACATTAATGCACTTACCTGTCACCCCAACCAAGTTGATAGTTTAGTTTCCTGACTATAGGGTAGAAATATCCGCCAACACCATCTCATGGGTTTAGGTTGAGTGTTTCTTGGTCCAACTAATGAAAATATAGTTGAATATAGTGTTGATCTAGTTAATGTTGGGAGCAATCTCTCTTCAAATCCCACATTTAACTATCCACTTAGATTCACAGTTGGTGGTATCACAGTTGAATGGTATATACCATGTCTGATTCCCTACATTGCATCGAAAATTTATGCAGGTGTGTCAACTTAAGCATTATTTTGAATTTAATACATATATACACGTGCCACAAAGGTTTAATTACATATACGATACATTAAAAAATTATATATTAGACAGACATTTGTTTCATAATTGAACACATCAATACAAATCATGAGAGTATGTACAAATTTTAAATATGGCCAATAAAAGTTCCTTACATTCATATAAAAGTAGGAAACATAAGTACAAGAAATAGTGTGATCATAATACAAAATTGGGGTCATAACTCTCATGTTTGGGAAGTACAAAATGTCCAGCATAAGATTCAAAATACATCAACGATGTCATCAAGTCACTCCTGACCACCTGTGGTGTCCTAGTAACATAGTATATAGGTATCGACCCACCTAGAAAGATGGATCCATACCGCAGGAACCCCGACCACTTGTCGTTGCATATGTGAAATTATGTGGAAATTATCTCACATGGGTGGATCTCTAGTAGTAAAACAATCCTCACAATGTTTAATAGGGATCTACATAAAAATATAGAAGAGTATCATAGAGAAAAGAGAGTGCCGAGTGTAATTTTTTTTCATATTATTCATCCACAAGATGTGGGAAATCAAATAAGATTGCATGCAAGAAAATTCATGAGCCTCTGATTTCATTCGAATTCAACTGAAGAGACGAGCTTAGTTTGCATTAGATCCATCTCCCGATAAGCACTAGTGGAAACTAATGATGAATGGCTAGTTAAATGAAGGTGGTTGGCACATGATTGAGCCTCTAGGATATAAATTAGGGAAGGATAACCCAAAGAGGTGCATGAGGTGATTTGTAGTGGTAAAAAAGGGAGATAGTAGAGTCAGTCTCAGTGAATCTAGGTAGAAGGGTTAGTTAACTAGAAAATCAAGGGGACAAGGTGTCTTAATTCAAGGAACTGACTCAACTAACTCTTAAACTCATGCATGAGGGTGCATTTGATCTCAAATTATGTGGATAAGGTGCTTTGAGTGGATGAGGATAATGATGACCAATTTAAGCACTAGGGGGTCAACAACATAGTCTAGGTTCTAGGAGACTCAATTAATCAATGCATGGAATGCATGACTAATGCATGGCCAAGGTCTAGATGGATAGAATGTTACAACACTCCCCATTAACCACGAATTATAAAAAAAAATCAAAATAGGGCTCAACAACAAAGGCTAAGGTCACCATTTACAAATTTTATATGTCCACGTAAACTGAGGAAATAGGGTAAAACTCATGGGAACAAGACCCTCCCTAAAAAATGGACATGAAACACACCAAAAAATTTTGCTCCAAAATTAAGTAGGTGTGATGCTTGATTTGATGTCTTGAGTAATCTTCATCTTTCATAGAAGAGGATCATGCACCCAAAACATGTGCTTGGATTCTCCACCAATGGATAGAAGCGAATCTGGAAGCTCTCTGGAACCAATTGTACCATGATATGCTTGAGCCTTGAACCCAAGCAATAGTGAATTCTCTTCAAACTTGAACATTGAACCATGTGAGTTAAGATCAAGTCCATAAGACACTTGATGAGCTTGATAATCAATCCCAATCAAGTGGTGGTGTCTTCCATATTCAGTGCAGCCCCGACGAAGTGTGCTAGTCAGTTTGTAGGAATATGTAGAAGGAATGAGATCACTGTCAGTGAGTTAAAATGGAGCACTGCTGAGATATGATCTAAATTTTGAATCATCCTTTGAATTAGCATATTGTGCACCATCAACTTGTGAACAATGCACATGATCATCAACAACTAACTTTTCATCCTCAAGGTCAAAATATGAAGAATGATAGGATAACTGAATGGAGAGTTATTCTCCAACAAAGATGGTTTGAATGTCTTCTTTTGGATCATCTACATATAAAGATGATAAATAATCATTCTCTTGAACATCTTCAGCAATAGGAGAAGTGCTCTCTTCAAGGAGACTATCACCAATTCGAACTCGGAGGAAGTTGAGTCCTTCTACCAGAATGATAGCTCCATGGGTCACTTATTCTTCATCATCAACTTCAGATGATGAGTTACCAAGATATTCATAATCCTCTAGAGCCATAGAAGAAGTCTCTTCAGATTCTACTTCATGACATGCAAATGAATCATTCAAATCAAGGAGATATTTTCCCACAGAAATTGACTATGTTGAAAAAAATTATGCAATTTCTCTTTATTCTTGAACAAATTCTTTAGAGAAGCTTGCTTCCAATATAGTAGTTATATCTGTGAGAAAATATGAGAAGGTGTATCTAATAGGATCACTCCAAATGGATAATATCTTCCTCATCATCTTGCTAGGAAAATGCTCTATCTAGATTGCTCTAGAGCTCACTTGGGATATCAGCTGTATCAATGAGGCAGAGCATGGATGGAGGAATAGCTAAGCACATAATTCCAAATACTATATCACCGTTATTCATCCAATCATATTTCTCTTCAAAGGATTATGGTTCTATAACAATTCCAATAGAAATATCAAAGAGATCCAATCTCTTCAGATACTTTGATATATTCAATTTCCAAATAGAATAGTTTGAAGAATATAGAAGAGGAATTGAATTCGAATCCTTGAAGTTGTACCTGCATAAAAGCCTGCAATAAAACACTATGTAATAAATTTTAATATCAACCTACTCAATCTCTACTTCGACATTGAGCACATTCGGGAGTGCCTCACACCTAGGAAGATTTCCTTGGCAAATCCAAGGCTATCAAGGTTATTTTCCCAAGGAATTATGTGGAAACTCTGCAGCTTCTGGTGCATCAATGGAAGTGTTTGAGATAAACTACATAGCTGGTCCACTTTGATACCATGTGAAATTCTCTCACACATGTGGATCTCTAGCAATAAAACAATCCTCATAATGTTTAACGCAAAACTACAGAAAAATAGAGAAGAATACCATAGAGAGAAGAGAGTTTTGAGTGTAAAAAAATTTCATATTATTCATCCACAAGATGTGGGAAACTAAATAATATTACATGCAAGATAATTCATGAGCCTCTGATGGCATTCGAATTCAACTTAAGAGACATGATTAGTTTGCATTGGATCCATCTCCTAACAAGAACTAGTGGCAACTGATGATGAATGACTACTGCTAGTTAATTGAAGGTGGTTTTCACATGACTTAACTTATAGGCTATAAATTATGGAAGGATAACCCAAAGAGGCACATGAGTTGACGTGTAGTGGTAAAAAAGGGTGCTACTACACTCAATCTTAGTGAATCTAGGTAGAAGGGTCAATTAACTAGGCAATTAAGGGGACAAGGTTCCTTAATTCAAGGAATTGACTCAACTAACTCTTAAAATCATGCATGAGGGTGTATTAGATATCAAATGATGTGGATAATGTGCTATGAGTGGATAATGAGGCTAATGATCACCAATATTAAGCTATAGGGGGTCAAAAACATAGTCTAGGTGCTAGGAGACTCAATTAATTAATGCATGGAGTGCATGACTAATGCATGGAATGAATGCATGAATGCATTGTAAAGGTCTATATGGATATACTGTTCCAACATCATAGCCTCTAGAATATTCTCTATACAAGTGGCCGATATGCCATGTGTAAGGCCTCGAAATAGGTTCTCCTCCACAATTGTAAGCATGGACTCAACTCCTTCCTCCACCCATGGATCATGTCGTCCGATGTATGGATGATTATATAGTCATACTGGCCCAATGTCTACTCCATAGTCAGTTTTTTGTTAGACTCATACTTCAAAAAAATTTCGTCTTCAAATGTTAACTATTTTAAAAAAATTAAAAAAGAAATATGATAAAATAAAATACTCACCATTCCTGCCACATGCTCCTCTAGGAGGAAGCATTAAATATGGATCCTATCAAAAGTCTAAACCAACATAGAAAAAATCCTCAATGGTTGGAAGTTGTTTTCTCCACTATTGGAGGTAGTCATCATCAGAAGAACTAGTAACAGATCCACCTCCTAACCGGTATATCAATTAATACTATCAAGTCATCTTCGGCTCTCTAGGATCTAAGGGAAGTAGTGAGACTCTTGGTCTCATTTTCGATAGCCTCTCAGAAATTTATGCTACCAATATACTTCTATAACCAAATTTCTTATTTTTTCCTATCTTGCAATCAGTTAGATGACTCTTCATGTTAGTCAACAAGATGATACACCAATAAAATAGAGTATACCTCAAACACTCTACTCCAATATGCGTGAACCTCCTAGAAGCTAAGTGTAGGGTTGCGTATCCAGCCACTCTCATGATCATGGTTAAAATCACTTTCAATAGAAAGCTAGATACTCAAGATGATTATTTGTGTCCCTATTTTTTCGTTCTTTTCACACAATAAATGATAGCATATTACTGGACTCTGAGGACACCTCCCCCATGGATCAATACTTTCAAATTCATGGAAGGTCCTCTTTACAAAAGGCCTATTAGGAAATATATATCATGCACCATGAGCTATAGGATCTCCCCTTTAGTTATTAAAACACCTTGGTATGGGTCTTAGTAATGCATGAGTGTTTGAAGTAGCCCTTTTTGGGGTCTCATATTGGATTTTCAAAAAACAATTAGTATCCTGCATCAATACAGTACAATAAGGGTAAATGGATCTCCAGCTACATCTCGGTTGAGATCCTCATGTTCACATTCCCCCCAGATAAAATCCATTCTTGCCAAAAATAATTATTTTAGTCACGGTGCAACTTTCCTCAGACTTTCTATGAATTTTCCTTCAATTATGTTATTAGGTGTTAATCATACACACCCTATCCAATAAACATGTGCGATTTTTTATATAATTCGCTACCTGGTATTTCATTTCCCGTGAATGCGCAGATTGGATTTTAGAATGAAGAAAACAACCAATTTGGGGGCTAAAATGATAAAATAAAGCATCAGAATGAAAAATAAAGGATAAGAAAAATACATCGAGGTGATGAAATTGAATTTCGTGTCCTCAGGCATCCATAATTAACATGCAAATATTTGGGGCCAAAATATCTCCAAGATGTAAAAAATCAAAGTGAAAAATGTTTTTTTACAAATTCTTTAAACACATATATGTTTTATTTAGTTTATTTTACCCACTTTATATAGTTTCAACCCATTTTTGCACCAAGGTTATTATTAATGCCACTTTTTGTGTAGTATTGATCATTTTGGATAGGTAAACATGAGCTAAGGTGTCATTTTGTTCCAATGGTAGTCCCTTTTACAATTTTGTTATTTGAAACTAGCATATATGCTAGGTCTTTCCCATAATGCACATTTTCGTTTAGAATTTCCATCATTTTATACCTTAGGATCACACAATATGGAATTATGACATTAGTCCCATGTTCTCAATAAAGTCTTCCTTTTCCATGTTAGATCTTACCAACTCATGGGTACTCTAGTTAGAATCGCATTGTCTTCTGGCTCCCATGAAAAAATCATGTTAGGCTTGAGAGTCCCTAGGTAGCCCCAATATGTCATCAACATGAATCCTCATGACTCTCTCTATTCTATCCATTTACCTAGGGGGTCTTATACTTTTGCATTTTGTGATATTGCATTTGTATACAGCTACTTGCACTCTTGATTCTAATGTCACTATAGTTAGCCTCTAGCCACAAACCACCAATGCGTTCTCCTAATATCGATCTGATTTTATATCTATTGTAGTCACATCTTGATGCCCTTACCAGAGAAGACATGCTTTAAGAGAATCCACATCCTACACATCACTTTCTTGCATTCTTTTGCATAGGTATGTTCTATGGGCTTGGAACATAGTTGCATGCCCATGTGACACTCGTCTCTCCATTATATTATAGCATACTTTTATTCTTTTTTAATATTTAATAATATGAAAAGAATAAATAAGTCAATTTTTTTTTTAAAGGAGAGGGAAGGGAAAGATATCCAATGTCTATTTAACATTGGTTGCAAATCAAGCCATCATTAAACATAGCACCAGTTTTGACTCTTGTAAGAAGTTGGGTTCTAGTATTTTCCTTAGGATTTAAATCTTAATCATCGATTTTTTATTCCTCTGGTTAGTTACTCTTCCAATCACATGGAGAATATTTTAATGTCTCCTACATTATAAATTGATATCACTAGTCTCTGTGCCGAAAGTTTCCCAAGTCACTTTTGTGTCATACTCAATGTTTAAGGATATAAGTCTGTGTCGGCCATTCTATTTTTCTTGGCCATTCCCTCGTGTCATTTTGTGTTATAGCTTGAAATGACACCTCTCCATCCGTGACGACACTTGCTTCCCTTGGTCGCATGACGACATTTCTTGAGATTAAGTTCAGTCACACAACAGGACAATTGTGGATGGAGGAGTCATTTGGGACACTAAAAATGGTTGAAATTACCTCATTCTTGACCCATTTGATGTATATGACCCTTAGGAACATTTTTCCAGACCAAACCATCTCCTGAAAATGAGCAGAAAAGCATGTTTTTGGCCATCTTTTAACATGAGCGCTAGTACACAAGCATGATAGTAGCATGTGTACCCTACTCTAGTGTACAATAGTAGCACTCAAACCTTCTGAACACTACTCCACTGTTGAAATAGTAGCGCTCAACTCCATATGTATGCTACTTTGTCTACTGTAGAGTAGAGTACACCCCTGTTTTGGTCAAAATCTCATAATTTTGGGAAGTTAAGTTGGTTGGGGAACCTCCTACTCGATTATGACTTCTTTTCCTCTCCTTCACTGATTATATAAGGAGGGTAGAAGGGCCATGTGAGGGGACTAAGCCCAATTACAAAGTTATGCTGGAGGAATGGAGACCCTCATCCCCCTCTCTTGTGCTTCAGTTTTGGTAAACCCTAGCATAGTTGATTAGAGGCTAGAATCCTTGGAGAACAGAAGCAGGAGACCTTGAATCTAGGTTTCGTGAAGTGCCAAGCTTGAAAGAAGGTCTGGGCATTGCGACACTGGATAAGTATTGCAGAACGAGGGAGGCAAAGCTAGGATCAACCTTCTGAATAAGGTGCCTACATCTCTAAACCCTAATCTTTTCATTTATTTGTTGTACTTGCAGAATGCTTGTAAGTCTATCTTTATCACCGTAAGTTGGTAGTTTCTCCCCTGAACTATAGGTGCATTTTCCCCACAACAGAATGGCGACTCCGCTGGGGAAATCCTAACTGCATAGGGGTATCCAAGGTCATTTAGTTAGTTTTGTTTGAAGGTCTTTGTTCAATTTCTTGATTAGAATAAATTAGTAGGCTCTGTTTGACCCTCTTGGGCTTTTACAGACCCTTCCTGGCCCTTGCAAACCCTTATGGACCCAGGTGTGGGGGGTTTTAACCCCATTTTTTCAACCTATATGCTACTGTTGTGCAGTACAGTAGTGCCCTGGGCACTAGTCTCCTTCATAAACAGTAGCGCCCAAAATTTGGGTTTACATTTTTTGAGTTTTTGGGTTGTGGACCCAAATCTGGTGGTTCTGGCTGCAATTTTGTGGTCCCTAATGACCCTAGGTCTGTGTTAAGCCCCTGTAAATGGTCTTCCATCCTTGTACTGATCCTACATTCATGATTTGAACCTCTTTTGATCAATTTGGGCTTGTTTGGAAAGTTTTGGGGCTTGTTGACCCAAGTTGGGGGGTTGTGGACCTGTTTGGTGTTTTGTACCTTAATTTGAGTCTAACTGAACCTGCTTTCCCCATTTCTACTGGATTTGAAACCTTTTGAGTCTTCTTGACCCTATTTGTATCTATTTGAGTGAAATTTCTCTTTTAGATTAGTTTTTTATCCTCCCTTATGCTTTTAAGTTTTCTTTTGTAGTGAAAGCTCAAGTGTTTTGGCTGTTGTTCAAGACCTTGTTTGGATTGTTATGTGCAGACCTGACTTTACCAAACCATATTTCTTCGTAGGTCATTTGCTTCGTTTGGGTCTAAAAGTAGTTTTTGTACTCTTTTCCCAATGTTTGGCATGCTTACATCAATAAGAATTTGAAAGTCATAATTGGTAGCTTTTACTATTTCAATAAAGAGAACCTGAAAGTTCTTTGCTTTTGTTTTGATAGTAGGGTAGTTTCAATTTTGTTTCTTATCTTTGAAAAGCATAAAGAATTTTGATTCATTTTCTAAATAGAGTACCTTGCAAGTGGCTTAAAAGATTTTAGAGTGCTTTGCATAAAAAAGAACAAGTTTTCTTTTGCATACCTATTTGCTTGAGTAGCTGCATTCATAGGTTTTGAGTTTAATTTTGTACATTTAGAATTTATTTTTACCTTTTTTGCATTTGAAAGATTAAAAATTGCATTTGCATATGCATTCTAGATCATAATTGTAAGACTTGCATTGAAAAGAATAGATTTGTTTGGTGGTAAATATTTCATTTTTAGTACTCTATCTCTACTATAACCACTCTCACACACCCACTACCTTTTTGAGTAAGCAAGTAACCTCTAAAATGAACCCTAATAAAATGTACTAGTAACATTTTCTTTTCTATGTTACACTACACCAACTAGTCTTGGTTAGGATCTTGGGTTTAAAACACCTTAAACCACCCAAGATCACACATTATGCAAAAATCGTAGTTTGACTATCACAGGTAAACCCACTTCATTCAAAGCTTTCCTGGGATCTATGCAGTAGGTCTTGTGAGATCAGATTGTTGGGAATACTCCTCCTACTTTATGTTTCGAGGATATACTAGGATTGGATCGTGTTTGGGGACTCTTTTGAGTTTCGGGCTCAGTTACCCTGCCCACGCCTTCTGATTCGACCAGAGACTGTTCCCCCAGGAGTTTTTGGTGTGGTGGTATCCTTAGTATCTGACCATAGGTTCATACACAGGTGACAGTGGAGGGTATATCTGCTGTACCTAAGATAGACGTGGGAGGAAATCCCTTGCAGGTCTTTGGGAGGGCGGTTGGGTGATTCCAACACTTGCACCCTTAGTCATTGTATTGTGGACCCCGGGTAACTATTCTTCATCATCCGTTGATCTGTTCTAGGCCCTCATCATCCCAGAATCTTCTCCGGAAGGCATTTGTTTGCCTTGTTTGATTTACCTACGACCTTTTCTAGTGGTGTGCTCTTTGTGCTACTTGTTTTAGTTTTCCTTAGAGAACTTCTTGTTCATTTGAGCAGGAAACTATGTCTAGTGTTCTAGCGAGTGCCAATCAAGGTACCCCTGTTCTAGGGGATCCTTGTGTTGTTCCATTCATTGGAAACATTGGTGCTCCCTTAATGGCTACTCTGAATCTTCCTGGATTCACTATTGGGCTGCCGGTTTGGTTGTTTTCCACTCCGAATGCCTTGCATGCTCCTGACGCTTCTTTTGTGAGCACCTCAAATCAAGAGCATTAGAACCCAGTGCCTCCTTTGCCAGTAACATCTTCTCCTCCTCCTTCTACCACATGTGGCAAAAGTAGAAATACTAGTAGCCAGCAGTCTAAAAGGAATAGACGGAGGAAGAATAGGAAGAAGATGCCAAAACAAGGGGGCAGCAACCCAACCTTTGCAAGTCATGCTGGGGGCAAGCACCCTGCCTCTGCAAGTCATGTAGGGGGCACCTACCCAGCCTCTGGAGGTCATGCTGGGAGAAAAATTTTAGTCACTAAAAATCATACTGAAAGTTTGTCTTCAACCACTGTCAATCATGTTGAGGACACGTCATTGATCACTGCTAGTCATATTAATGAAAAGTCACCAGTTCCTGTGAGTCATACTAGAGACACTAGATCAGCCATTGTAAGTCATGCTGAGGGAGTTGACATTCTTGACAAACCAAACAAACAGAAGCCTAAGTTCCCTTGTACGTTTTGCGAGGGAGATCACCTTACTTACTTGTGCCCTGTACTTCCAGAAGTGCAAAAAGTGTGGTCCTTAGTTCAAAAGTCTTCTGCTTCTGAACAACCAGCCACTGCCAGTCATGTTGGGGGTAAGATGTCAGCCAATTCTATTCATGCTGAGAGTACTGACATTGTAAAGGATTCTAAACCTATAGGATGGAAACCAAAGTTCCCTTGTAAACTTTGTAAGGGAGATCACCTTACTCACCGATGCCCTGCCATTCGAGAGGTACGAAGAGTGTGGTCTATGTCTGAAGGAATCTCTGTTCCTAAGTTGTCTATTGATTCCCTACAGTCAGATCAACCTTTGGTTGATCAAGTGGTTGAACCAATGCAATATTTGGTCGACCCCACTCTTCCTTCGGAGATTGAAGTGATTGAATCGATGCAATCTTCAACCGATCCCATCAGTCCTTCAGAGATTGATGCACCTACTACTGAAGTCTTCTGCATTACCAGTTTGGATGTTCCTGAAAAAGGGGGCACTTCATATGTTCCATGTGAACCCCTACCAAGCCCTAGGACCATTTCCTTTGATTGGAATAGTCTAGCCGAGCCTCGTCTTCCTTCTTCGACATCTTTCCAGATAAAGGTTGATATCGAAAACCATACGGTTGATCGATGCATTGTTGATGAAGTTGCTTCTGTTAGTATCTTATCTGCTTATGCTTGGAGAGATTTGGGTTTCCCTAATATTATTCCAACTGTTAATTGGATGTTGACCTTTGATAAAAGACCTAGTGAACAGATCGGATTCCTCCGTCAGGCACCTGTTACCTTGGGTGGAAAAATAGTCTTAGTTGATTTTATGGTTTTAAAGGACCCTATGGACTTTGATATGATCCTCGGGCGTGATTACGTTTATGCTATGCATGTTGTGTTGTCTACGCTATTTCGTGTGATGCATTTCACTCATAACGAAAACATTATGACCATCGACCAGCTTGCATTCGTTGATCCTGCTTATTACCCAACTGTAGACCAGTCAGGTCCCTCGTCATTAGGCACTACTATGTCACATGGGAATTTTGTGGCATATTGTTCTTTGAGTTCAACTGCTACTGAGAAGGAGTCTCTGAGTTCATGCTTACCTTCTCGGGACTTAGTCCTAGCTTTTGACCAAGTGACACCTCCATCTGAATGTTTAGATATGTATTCTATCTGGGATGATATGCTTCCTTCCAATGAAGTTTTCCTAGAGTCTATAATATAGTATGCCATTCACTTGGATGTTGATCTAGTCACAGTCATGTCCAACCCCAGTTTGACCTTAAAGCCAGATCTTCCTACTGTTGAATCTTAAAACTCTCCTATAGATCTGCAAATCGGTGTTCCTACTGAGTTTGATTCTGCTTCTAGAATTTCCAACTCCCGTGATGATGAATTTGTTTCTGCATATTCCATCATGTCCTTCAACTTTGATCTTCATCCTGAAGTTGATCTTGTTGATTGTAAGTTCTCAGGATTGGGTACAATAGAGTCTTCATTTGAAAAATATGCCTTGTTTATGCCTGTTGTTGATGATAGTGAAGTTGAAAGTATTGCTACCACAGTGACTTGTATCGGGTCTTTCTTTACATATGTTTTAGATATGATCTTTGTACTGATGTTTCTTGGACACAGGATTCTTAGCTGGATGTATGCTTGCTTATTGGTCCTTTTTAACACCTTGTGTGACCATGTCAGGTATATTCGGAACTTTACATATAGGTTTAGGCTTCCCCGTTGTTATGTTGCATTTGAACCTTTTGCCATCCGAATTCGCCTTAGTGTCGAACCTGTTGGATATTGGTGTGTTAGCCATCTCTTTATGCATCGTTCACCAATCCAACAACAGGGCTTACCTAACATGGATCACCCTAGTCACAACCCTTATGCCATTCTGGTGCCCATGCTGAGTTTTTCTCATAGGCTTGGGAGCCTTTTTAGATTTACCATGACTTTGAGAAGAAGCCTCATATCTTTATTCCTCATCTATTTTTGGCCATCCCTGATAAGGCTCCCATATTTATGTTCAAGTTGTATGTGCATTTGTTATGATCTCGCTTGCGCGAAAGAGCCTGATGCCGGCTTCCATGCTTTTATTTCGTTGTATAAGCCTCCATCTCTGATCTCATTTCCGCTAAGCCCTGTATCATTTTTCCCTCACAATTTGACAACTTTTACCTGGAGGAGACACACCATGAGTGTACTTATCTTGCTCATGTTCCTTGCATTAGGCATAGCTTTGTTCCATGCGCTTGGAGCTAGTTTTGCATGTCCCTGACACTCGTCTCCTCCCATTTCGAGCATTCTTCTTTTACTTTGAGCTCGTTAAAAACAGTATGTAGGCTTCGAGCATTCTTCTTTTACTTCGAGATCGTTAAAAACAGTAAGTAGGTTATGAGCATTTCTTCCACCTTTCCTTCAAGCTCGTTAAAAACAGTAAGGAGACTATGAGCATTTCTTTCATCTTCACTTCGAGCTCATTAAAAACAGTAAGGAAGTTGTGAGCATTTTATGTATCTCCTTTGAGCTTGTTAAAAACAGTAAGGAGGTCATGAGTTTACTTTTTCGGACTCGTTAAACCTTTACGGAAAAGATCCCTATGGAGTTCTTTTAAGCCCTTTTCAGACTCCTTAAATAGGAAAAGTTTTCCGAGCATAGTTGTCTTTTTGGGCTCGTTAAAATAACTGAACCGACATCCACTTAGGTATAGAATTACCCCTTTTCCAATCCTTGGTGGATAATTTATGGAAAAGGTATACTCTAGGTATACTCTTGTATGCGCTAGAAGAGTTCTTCTTCCATTATTTTACACTTTTTCGGGGAAGGAGACTAACTTTATGAAAAAGGACCTTTGGAGACGTCTTTAGGGTTTTCAGACTCTCAAAATGTGAAAACACCAAGCGAGCACGTACCAATCTGGGCTCGATATAAAATCCACAGATAGGTGTATAGAGGACTGTTTAAGTTTTTCAATTCTATAAGCAAGAAAACACCACCGAGCACAGACCAATCCGGGCTCAATATAAAATCCATGGATAGGTGTATGGAGTTTTCTTCTAGGTTTTCCAGACTCCTTAAATATGAAAATACCTTCGAGCATGCTTCAGTTCTTTGTCAAGCCCATTAAAAAATGAAAAAGGAAAGGGAAGGGAAGAATGTTAAAATATCTTTCATTATGATGGCAGCAAGTCAACTATCTCCTTAAACAAAGCACCTGTTTTGAGTCTATCAAACAAGTTGGGTTTTAGTATTTGGCCTTAGGGTAAACCTGATCTCAGAGTTCTTACTCCTCTGTTTGGTTAGTTTTCCAATCATATGGAGAATATGTTAATGTCTCCTACATTGCAAATTTGCATCGTGGTCTCTTTGTGTTCAAAGCTGCCTAAGTCACTCTTGTGTCGTGCTCACTGTTCAAGGATATAACATGTGTCGACCATTCTGCAGTTGTCTTGACCTCTTGTGTCGGCCATTCCTTGGTGTCAGTATGTTTCATCATGTGTTTAGTCCTACTCCAAATCAGCTCATACCTATTGAGTGTCCCTCGTGTTGGATGATGGAGGATGCATTAAGGCCTCCCTTCCAATGGGTTTCTTCCCATTGACTTCACCTCATTGTACTCTGGGAATGAAGTTTAGAGTTTCGGTTAGTACCTTGGGGATTGCAGTCATTAGTGGTAGTTTCCCTCGCTATTGGATAGATGGGAATACATCACTGTCTCCTATCTGATGGATTCTTCAAGTGTTCGACGGCAAGACCATCTATTCGCACTTGCTTGAATGTACTAGGTACGTTGGGTTCCATTTTCATTATTGGTGGCCACCCTTGCATTTGTTAATGGTATTCATCAATGACCGGTAATCAAACGATACCTCCCATGTTCAATAATAACTCTCTTATTCGCATGGATAGGTTTGTACCTTGGGTTGTTTTTGGATGAAGACCTTGGGATCCTCGATAACATCACATTATTTATGTTATCGCCCAAGTTGCGCAAGATTGAGCCACACTCTTTTTGGCTCTTGATGACACATAGATCCAGCTTGTTCTCTATGGCTATGTTCTCCAGTTTTGACATAGATCCACCTTGTATTTATGTGGCTATGTTTACACTTATGTTCCTCATGGATCCACGCTTGTATTTTAGTGGCCATGATATATGCATCAGTATTTGGATCATTATTGTATCCTCTTGGAGGTCAAGTTCCACCATTTGAACATGGACAGTTACCCCATGGATACGTTTGTCTGACATTGCCTTTGTTTTCAGGTACTTCATTTGAGCCTATGATTCTTGGTTTCTCTGTTCCTCCATGATTCAACTCTTTGTTATTTATAATGTATTTCGGCCATTGTTTCTTGCACTCCCTCTCAGCTCATACATTAGGGGGCATCTGTTATAGCTTGAAATGACATCTCTCCATCCATGACGACACTTGCTTCCCTTGGTCGCATGACGACATTTCTTGAGATTAAGTTCAATCACACAACAAGACAATTGTGGATGGAGGAGTAATTTGGGACACTAAAAATGGTTGCAATTACCTCATTCTTGACCCATTTGATGTATATGACCCTTAGGAACATTTTTCTAGACCAAACCATCTCCTGAAAATGAGCAGAAAAGCCTTCTTTTGGCCAATTTTTAACATGAGCGCTGGTACACAGGCATGATAGTAGCGTGTGTACCCTACTCTAGTGTACAATAGTAGCGCTCAAACCTTCTGAGTGCTACCCCATTGTTGAAATAGTAGTGCTCAACTCCATATGTACGCTACTTTGTCTACTGTAGAGTAGAGTACACCCCTGTTTTGGCCAAAATCTTGAAATTTTGGGAAATTAAGTTGGTTGGGGAACCTCCTACTCGGTTATAACTTCTTTTCCTCTCCTTCACTGATTATATAAGGAGGGTAGAAGGGCCATGTGAGGGGACTAAGCCCAATTACAAAGTTATGTTGGAGGAATGGAGACCCTCATCCCCCTCTCTTGTGCTTCAGTTTTGGTAAACCCTAGCACAGTTGATTAGAGGCTGGAATCCTTGGAGAACAGAAGCAGGAGACCTTGAATCTAGGTTTCGTGAAGTGCCAAGCTTGAAAGAAGGTCTGGGCATTGCGACACTCGATAAGTATTGAAGAGCGAGGGAGGCAAAGCTAGGATCAACCTTCTGAATAAGGTGCCTACATCTCTAAACCCTAATCTCTTCATTTATTTGTTGTACTTGCAAAATGCTTGTAAGTCTATCTTTATCACCGTAAGTTGGTAGTTTATCCCCTGAACTATAGGTGCATTTTCCCCACAACATTTTGTTCTCATCATGTATCATTGTACTTAGTGTTCATACTCATGATTATCTGGAAGGTCCCCATTGACTTCTCACAATAGGGTAGTGTATTATTGACAACAACTCATCTCCTCCGAGGCATTAAACTACAGTCATAAAACCCTAGACCTATTTTGTAATACCCCAATTTTGACCCTTGTGATTTATTGGCTTTTATGTAAATATTGTATGGATACGATGGATGTTTCCCTAGTGTGGAGCTCAAGGCCAAGGCCCCACAAGTATATGTTCGTATTTTATTTTAAATGGACAAGCATTTGACATTTTGTTGCCCATGTGCTATTAAGCCATGGAATATTGTAAATTGATGTAAATTTTTAATATTGCAGTAAAAACCAAAATTTGACTATGGGAGCAACGAATGAGAAGGGGCCATGTGTATCCACTAGGGAGTGGGGAGGGTGCTGTGGGGATGAACCATATGCTGCCAAATGTCATTGTGAGAACCCATTTGACTTTCCTTGATGACATTTATTTCTGTTGTAAGGAAGTAGTTGAAGATTTTAGTCCATGGCTTCAATGGAGCATGGGCCGCCCAGAAATTCATATGGCAGAGTATGGGCTCTGTTTTCTTGTACCACAAGTCACTCTACCTCATGGGTGTTGTTTCTTTCTCATTCCCATTCTAGTGTGGAAGAACCCAACATCAATTTTCATCCAAAAACGAATTCCCAGTAGTGAGAAAAACTAGAAATTACAACTTTGCAAGAACCCACATTTTGAAGAGCCAAAAATGCCCAGATTTGGTATTTGGCAGTAAAATCCAATGGGGGATCCATAGATATGAACCTTGGAGAAAATTTGACAGTATTGGATACCTTGAAATCCGTTGGAAAACCCAGTTTTTATAGCCCAGAAAACCAGTGACGGGATTGAGTTATTTGATGAATATAATTGTGAGAAATCCAATGGTGAATGACTGAGCAGAGGTTGGGTTTGCTTGATAAACCCAATGAAGGCTAGAATCTCAAGAATTAGTAGCTGGACCTTTCTATACCCATCCTGAAGAGCACTGGAGGGAAGGGACGCCCGAGGGACTGTGCAACAGAGAAGGGGACCTTCCTTGTGTCGGGTGTGGTAGGTAATGTGGGTGCCTTGACTGCTGAATTCATTTGAGATGCCTGCAGCTCTGTGGATGAGCTCACTGGCTTAGCATTGCCATCCTGTGTCTGTTGTATGCTTGATAAACCCAACTGTGAGTTGGCTTAGCATAGTTGTTGAGTGAAACCATGGCTGTGAATGAGCCCAATTAGTTCCTCCTTTGTGGATACACAACCCAGCTCGGGGGTGATCTCTCAACTGAAAGATTATAGGCTGGACAGAGATCTATGGTTGGGTGGAATGTTGCTCTCACATAGCCATTTGTTTGGATAGCTTCAGCTCAAAGATAAGTGTTCTCTGTGTTTAAAAATTATATGCATTCTGTGTTTTGTAATGTATTAATTTTGAATGATAATTATTCATGTTAATTGAATTGATATGAATCTTATGCATAGCATGAGAATGGGATGGATTCTCTACCTGTTGATTCATCAATTGCTTGAGATAAATATGGTGATGCATTTCAGTTTGTGGGCATTAATACAAGTTTTTAATTCCGCTGTGTTTATTTGAGGTATGAGTCTGCACACACAGAAGATTTTAATTATTATGAATTTATGAGTAATGTATGGGGCTGAGATTGTCAAATAAGCCTAGTAAGTTGGTCATGTTTCCGTTGCTTGCATCGAGTTGATGGAAGGGAACGTGACATATTTACGTCATTGATAGGTAACCTTTCACTCAATAGAGACAATTCACCATTGGTTAGTAATTGAGTGGTTTCACTTAATGTTCGACATCCAAACATCTATTCAAATTTCAGGATTTATGTCGTACCTTGGATTCCATTTTCATCATTAGTGGAAGTCACTTCCCTATCAATAGATTTTATTATCATTTTTTCCTCGAGGGTTCTCTTCTATGTGTTATTTTCATCCGGTGCATGTAGGAGAGATAAATGGTGCTCCGTTCTATAAAACAATTTCTCGGTCCTTTCCTAAATCAAATCAATCCTCAATATTTCCTAGTGTTGGATAATGGGGGATGCTTTGATTCCTCCATTCCAATGGGACTCTTCCCATATACCTCAACTCATATTTCCCTAGTAATGAGATCTACGGTCTCAGTAGTACATTGGGGCTTGGAGTCATTAGTGGAAGGTTCCCTTACTATTGGGTAGCTTGAATACATCAATGTATCATACTCGATAGATTTTAAAGTTGTTTGACTTCGAGACATCTATTCATTCTTGTTAGAATGTACAAGGTAGCATGGTTCCCATTATCATCATCGCTTGGTTACCTTTCATTTGTTAATGGTATACATCAATGACCAGTAATCAAACAACATCTTCCAAGTTTAAATTTAGCTCATTTACTCACATCGGTAGGATTCATACGTTTTATCCGTGAAGTCTTGAAAAATAGCCATATGCTCTTCAACTAAAGTAGACTTTTCTCCATCATAATTAGGGGAAATTTTCAAATAAATCTCATGCATGTCGTGAAGGCTACTAGGGAGATTTAATGGACCAAACTTGGCATATACCCAAGGATTTACAGGGGGTGGTGGTGGAGTTCCACCTCCTCTTCCAACATTAGACATTGTATGTTGTAAAATGATATTTCTGGCTTGAGGAGTTATAGGAGTCATCTGTATCCTTGAATCAATATTTGTTGGACTACAAGTGCCAGCAGAAGGTGATATAAAATTATTCTGAGGCTATATGAATGTATTTAATTGAGTTGTAGGAGTAGGCTTAAGATTTCCTTGATTATTTAAATCTTCAAATATTTCTTGATTTTGAAAAGTAAAAGGATCTGAAGGAGTATTTACACAAGGAATACCTTTCTCCTATATTTTTTTATTTGCATGGAGATTCATCCAATGATTTCCCGAGAATGGAATACTAAAGAATTCTTGACAAGTCATCTTTCTTCTAGTGTTCCTTTGGTCTAAAGCCATATTTTCTTTAATGGAGTCGCTAGGTGAAATTTTCATCTAGTCATCTCATCCTCTTTCACCACTTAGGAATCAACATTGAACTTTGTCGTGCCCGAGGAACATACTTTCTAATTTCCCGTCCCCGACAATGACACAATTTTTCATGTTAGTCCCTAAGGAATACTAGAATGGAAATAGTGTACGTCAGAGCATGATGAGGCTAACATTTTATAGACTCTAGAGCTAAATATGCATGGAAGTGAGATATACATTGTAATCTTTCATTGGATCTCTCTTATAACTAAGGATAATGAACTGACTTGAATGCATATAATAATTTTTAGAGTAATTTTACAGAGTATGATAGTAATTTAGGTTTCAGTGAACATGGATTTAGAAAATGGAACAAAACAGAGATGTAAGAGGTGCTTGCAGAACAAATCTCTCACACTCAAATGACATAAAAAAAAACTCAATTTGATTTAAAAGAATTCACTAGTTTATGCAACACATAAACATTCATGACTCTCTTTAAGAAATTATTGGCAACATGGCATACACAGAAAACAACAATAAAGGAAAGCTTCACATCCTGTTGAATCACATGCATATCTAGAAACTAGACGAGAGTTCAAAGAAATTGAAATCTTTGATCCAAATTGAAAATTTCAACACTACGTCCATATCAATGACATAAAGTAGGGTTGAAATTGTTTCTCAATGCTTTGTTATTATCTCATGAAAAATTGACATAGATACGGAAGAGTGAGGAAAAAATGGAGAAGTACATAATATAGATAAAGGACACATATGTGACACTCTACAATATTAATCTCCAAGAGAAATTTTTATTACACTCGAATAGTCCACTGACTCAACAATCCTAGAGACCCTCTAAGATTTTCTAGTATTGATTAATGAGCTCGAATTGATTTATATAGGCCTTCCAAGAATAACTTCTTTTAGTTATCCTTAATTGGCTTACAACAAAATCGTAAACCAGTCATTTTCACTTTAGCTTTTATAACTACCTAAACATTTTTCTTTTGTATTATTCACATTCTTCTATTTGATCCCTTTTTACTTCCTTGTTGTTGAGATGATTCCCCTCTCACGTACGCATTTGGTTTAATAGCTATTTGTCCATCTGACTAAGCTCATTGCTGATTCATTGGTTTAATAACTGCCTTCCTCATCATTTGATGCATCATTTGAATATTATCTTGTCCTCCTGGTGGAATGAAAAATGTTGCAACATGGGAATACCCAAGGTTCAACATAAATCACACCAACAAAGACCCAGACACCGGCCCTTTTGGTATCACTTATGAACAGATGACGTCTCACCCAAGGTATTAGAGGGGATTGTAGGAACCAAGTTTCTCTAGTACTAAAGGGATGTGAATTAGAAATTCAACATATCCATTATTCATTCCATTAATGCATATATATCATTATTCAATATTAATATAAGTAAAAATGGCATGGAAACTTAACTATGCACAATAGAAACAAACATTCATCACATTGAACATAAACATAGAGTACTACAACCAGAGTTTGTCAATTAACATCGGAACAACTCAACATACCTTGTGTAGAGCACACCAATACCCAATATTCATCTACTAGCATTACACACAAAAATAACTACTGTCAGTCCTCTAGACAGACATATTCACTCTCTCCATACATACTCTACTCTCATATATCTTACATATTTATACATCGAGATATGGGAGGAGCCTGTTACAAAGTGGGAAATACTCATAACTAATTTCTAACTTTATCCCTTTGCATGGTTTTGGGCCGACTACTAAACTATCACATGGTCCATCTTTGGCACACGACTTCCCATACATGTCCAAAACCAACTCCAATAGGCCCCCAACACTCACCCATTGCTCGTTGCAAGAAACTTTAGCTACTGCATGGATTCTTTTGGGAAGAATTATTCAGTTTAGTAGCATGAGTACTACTACATAACACCTTTAGAACCAAAGTTTTTACACTATGGAAACTGAATTCTAAACCTTGTCCTGAGTAGAGTTACAATCATCACTCAACTTGGAAAACAATTTCATCCCACCTATGAGCCACGCTTCAAAATCATGGACGTTGGCATTCGCATTATCAATGGTGTCTGAGCTCATGACGTTCAATACTTCTTTCTTGCCAACCTGATGGTAAGTATTCTTCTGGTTTCTCGAGCTACTCCTCCCTGAAGCAACGCTTATTTCTCATTAGGATTTTCTCTATATTGTGACTCCTCGTTTAAGTGGGGTCATGACTTTCTGCAACATACATGATTCATCTCTTGTTTTTCTTTTATTCTTCTTCATATACTTCCATACTATTTTTGCTTCTCGGTGCCTCTTCTTCACTTATCAACTATGCATTCTTATGCTGACACTTGTAGTCGTAAATCTTCAAACTTGAACCAAAATAAACTTAATTGTTTTGGTATACCTTCCAGTGACCCTATAAAGCCAATTCTGTCTTCCTTCCCCTTATGTTGAAATGATTTTCTTATGTCGTTGATACATACTTCGAGGTTAGATGTTGATTCACTGTCCTTTCAAAATTTTCGCCACTGATTTCCTTCATGATGGACACACTTTCTTTCTGACGCACATGACTTCACGACTTCTTTTGCACTGCCTCCAATGTCTTTGTCAACTTCTGAAGTGTTTCCTTAGCTTTCATGACTTGCTCTTTTTACTGGGTTTCTTGTTGTATGCTACCTTCCACTATTTTTGCATCAAGTGGCATTTCGAGTTTCTTCTTTGTTTCAATGATTTTCTGCTTGATGAATTCTTGGACTGCAGTGAGATCTTGTATGACTTTGTATGCTTACTCCTATAGTACCTCTATCATTTATTCAATGTTCGATTGCTCAAACTGCAGGTGGCTAATCTCCTGCTATTGTTTTCTATATACTAGTGATTTTACCTTATCAGTTGTTGGCAAAGTGCTCATTTCTTCCTTCATCTTCTGTACATTTTCTTGTGCTTCTCATATATTTTTCTCTATTGTTTGTAGCTCAGTATCCTTTAGTACTTGTGTCCATACCTATGTGATTTCTTCACATAGCTTCACACATTTTTCCTTCAAGGTCTTAATGTTTTCCACCATGGTAGTTGCACTAGCTTTTTATTCTCTTTCTTGTCACTGCTTTGTCAATGTGCTTGGAGTTACTTTTGTTTCTAGGTCAAAAATATTCACTTTGAACCTTACAATTACTTTCCAAATATTCATAAATGTTTCCTCAACTGGGATATCCACCTCCAGTTGGTCTTCCAGAATTGTGTTGTACAGCCTCTCAAGTGCTTTCCACAACTTCTCATTTTCCTAGACCACCTATTATTTTCTCTTCTTTGATTCTTCTTTCTCTGTATGGAAGTTCCTTCCTCTGTCTGCTCCTTTCACTTTTCTCCAAACTCTAATGGTGTATCTTGTGCATCATTTCCTGTGCCATATTCTTATTCAGGTTCACTATCTTGCTATTCATCTTCTCCACTGCCTTGTTCTCCATTCGACTCTTCTTCCATATTTTCATTATGCGCTTCATCTTTTTCTTATGTTCTTATTATGTTAATGGGACTCTCCACCCTTCATCCCAATCATTCACAGTTATGATGATATCTTCGTCTATTAGACTGTATAATGTGGGAAACTATATTTTTTCCATATCTTGTCTTTCCTGAATATACATGTGATGCATTCTATCCCTGAAACGTGCAATTGGTCTATACATGTCCACCACCTTTGGCTTGATGTGTGGTTTTGTCTTGATAATGTACTAGGTAGCGTCACTGTATACAAAAAAATTATATTGTTGTCAATCTACCTCCTCTTACACTTTGTAAACCATAAGTTCGCATACTTGGATTCCAAACATGGTCTATGCGCATCATTAAAAAATTGTGAGTCCTATGGCTCCCTCCATGCAACTAAGGAAATCAATACTAGTAACCATGCATAATGGAACAATTTCCCCTTCTCGTGTTATTCTATACAATCCTCCATAAATTCATTTACCAAAAATTTTCCCATTTTAATTGTATGCCTTCTGTGCACTTCTCCACCACTGCTATGATTCTTGTTGCGACTTGGTCCTTCTGACTCTTCCATAATAGTTTGCAAGCTAACATTTGCGTCACAAACATCATTGCATCATCATTTATACTTGGAACATCTAACCCTCGCGGGCCCGTATGTGTACCATACTTTTGCTTCATCCTTTCATCTAACTCCTTCTCTTTCTTCTATTTTTAAATAGTAGTGCATGATCCTCCCCTGTTGTAGGTGGCCGCATTATCTCTGCAATCAAATTCCTGTCAATGGACACCACCTTGTCCAGTCATATAAATCCCCTAAGCGCACAACTTAGCAATAGATACACATAGTTTTTTACTTATGGCGTTCTTCGAAAGTGTGGGATCTCTAGCATATTCAATATGCCTACTCAGTGTAATCCAGTCTCCCATTGTTTTAGATC
Organism: Larix kaempferi; assembly: GCA_027924585.1. Lineage (NCBI taxonomy): Eukaryota > Viridiplantae > Streptophyta > Pinopsida > Pinales > Pinaceae > Larix > Larix kaempferi. The sequence goes on from BSBM01000493.1 coordinate 42,392,063, forward strand.
TAGTGTAATTATCATTGATCCTAGGATAGTTTTATGTTCCATATAGTTATCCTTTATCAGCTTTGGAAACTTCTCAGCAAGATTAATGATGTTATATGCATACACTAAATTATTTATGGTTTTGAATAGAGTTCCCCAAATCGGTACGATCTTCAGAATCTCTAGTGTATCTATGGGCTACCATGCCCACTTCTACAAATTTATTGGTTTTGCATCCTTATTCCTTGGCAGTATATAATCCCTTTGATCGCCTATGGGGATTGATATTCGTTTCCCTATTCTTGAACTTGACACTAATGTTCTGGTGGATGAACTTGATTCTTGTTTTTCCAGTATCTCCTCCTCTATCACCAGCGATGCATTCTTTATCCACAGCTTCCTCTGCACTAGTGCTGGCAATGGTAAAGTTGATGCCATCTTCCTACTTCTCCCTGGTTCCACTTGAACTAGCTTAGCTCTACTCACTTTTATTCCAAGTGTCTTAGCTCAAGCTATTCTCACCTTGTGTCAGGAACCCGACATTCAACTCATGCTTTTAAATCCTACTCTCAGTTATCTTATCAGCCTTCATTCGCACTTCTACTTTCAATGTTACCCTAGATTCATGCATCATTTCCTAGATATGGTCTTAACTCAGATTAGGATTTACTTGTCCTAATAATTATTTTCATTGATCCAATGCATTTATTACTTCGGCCATTACTACCATCTTTAATGTTCACACTTGTGAAATATGCCACCTTTTTCCTTGAATTCTTTCCTATGCTATCCATCTTCTTCATGCGTTTGTTCCTTGTGTGTTACCTTATCTTTTTTTTCATTATTGCATGGAACGAAAGTTGTCCGTATACAGCTTCAGTGGAATTCCATTGATGAATCCTTCTAGTATCTCTCCATTAAGTTTCCCATGCTAAATGACGCCTGCTTCTGTGATTGAATTGATAACATAAGAACATAACAAATGCAATTTGAACTTACTTGGATATTTCATGAACTTGATTTAATACATTAGAACTAAGTCTCCTTTCTTGAATTGATCCTGCTTAATATTGCTATCATTCCAAGATTTCTCGCACACTTTTTGGACCTGCTAATGAAATTTTGTGACAAACCGATCTTCCTCCAATTCCATTAGTCGCGACAATCCCCTCTCCACTGCACTACTATCTGTTAGTTCTGTCAACGCAGATGTAGCTAGTGTTTTCACACCAGCCTATGCAAATGAGCACCTACTAAGGGTTATGAAACCCTTAGTAGCATATTCAAATATATGGATAAAAACAAAGAAATGAAAACTACTATGTATGAGTGCAAATGGTAACAAAAAAATAAATCTAACTAATTGCAACAGTAAAATATAACTGATAGATTGGAACCTATGAAAGATTTTTATATTTTATTGCAAACTAGGGTTTACAAAAATGGTTACCTCCAAAGATGAGGTGATGAGAGCCCTTGCAGCATTACATGAGTAGTGTTATGGGTTTCCTGAGTTCCTTGCTCTTCTCCAAATGCTCAATGGGTTGGCCAAGATCCAACTAGGTGGGCACAAAATCCCTAATGGGTAGGCTATAGTGTTGTAGGGAATTCAACAACATAATGGTATGAAGAGTGATCGATGATGAAATGGGAGGCCTCCATCACCTTTTTATAGCAATTTTGGGTGGTGGAGCGTTGTCCCGTGTTATCACTCCATAAATTGTGCAAGGGTTTGAGGGAGATCTTGGGAAAAGAAAAAAGGAATTTGCGTGATCAGGAAAAATTTCTAAAAACGACTAATGAGCTGATAGCGCACGGAGACATGTGTATGCGGTTTAGATTAAATAACCCAAAGATTTATGACCATCAAACCTTAGCACCAAGTCCAATTGGAAATAGTATGGACACAGGTGCGGTGTTAACCAACGGGCGTATTCCTAAAGCGATCAACGATAAATATCTGAAGGAGAAAAGATCTACGGTGAGGATGCTATGGTGCTAATCTAACATGCGCGGGAGAGAGGCTGCATTCTAAATCACCGCGATCTGATTAAGTGGCATGCTTCTTTCAATGGCTCGGATCTGGAGAAGGTAGATCAGCGGTCCATAATAATGGCGGTGATTTTAATCACTGGTGCACGAAGCACACCCAAAATCACCGCGGTCAGTGAATGTCCATCATCCGACGGTTAAGATTGGGGGTGTAATATTAACTTGAAAGTCCACAGTGACAAGGGAAAGGAAGCATATCTATGGTTGAAGGAGGCCAAGAGAGATGGATGGTTGACATGATTCCGTTGCTATCATAATCGTAAGGGTGATACTGTGAAATCTATATTATAAAATGGCTCGCCCCCACGAATGTCCACATCCTGTCTGTCCATTTGCACATTGGAGAGAGAAGAAGGTGAATCTGGAAGAATCCTACTGGCCGACTAGCAGACTAGAAGGTGGTTTAGTTGTCAGTGGACCAGGTAGGTTTTTCCCCCTTTTCCTTTTCACAACTAGGTATTTAAATGGACGAGATAGTAGACCTCTCTGTTACCGAAGCTCCATTGCTTAGTTCCCTTTTGGAAGACAAGGATAGTGACATATACGACACCATATATCTCAATAGCTCCCTGGATACGGCCAAGGAGAGGAGGGTGGTTATAAGGGCCATATAGGTAGACGTCCACAAAGTATACCAACCCTTTTTCCACTGCTTTACCACCACCCAAACCCCCAATTTCCCTGAATTCGTAGCATGGTGAACCAACCATTATGCTCTAGGACAAAGGGCAATCCTGGATGCCTCAGGCTCTAAAATCCTTTTCCATATGAAGGCCCTAGTTGTTAGAAAGGCCCTGGATGTTCCCCTATAATTCGGCCATAACGCTCAGGGGTATCAAATGGAAACCATGATCCAGTATTTCCGCCAGTCCCCAATTGAACTCAAGCAAAGTTTCTTCCAGGCCTCCTTGCTACCAAATGCATCTTTTCCTAGCTCACCTTTCCTCGACGAGACCAATTCTTTCATAGAAGAATCTAAATCTGTGGTTTCCATGATAACCCAGTTTTTGGGGTTAATCAGCCTGATGTTTGTCTTTAGCACTTGTCCCATAGAACCAGCTGACCAGAACCCTCTTATCCAGACTGCATGCCTAAGATTTGATGATTCCCTGGCTGAAAGTATTCACTCCTAGCTGGTCGAATTCCCCAAAACCAGAGTCTTCAGGTTCTAGTGTTATCTCCTAAAAATGTTCTTAACAGCATTTGAAGAAAACCTGAAAGGACTAGAACTGAAAAATCACAAAGGAAATGTATTTTGACTATTTGATTTTCATGAATGATTTGATGACAAAGGTTTATCACATCTTTTTCGGGGAAGAATTGCCCAGGGTACTTCCAGAAATGAAGGATTCACTACAACCCGCTATGGGGAAAGGGATAGGAGACTGGTTTTTGATGAAACATGGGACAGTAATTAGAGTGCATGGTTTTTCACATCTGCCATATGTACTCCCTGCATTTTTAACACCTCGGCTGTTCCATTTAGAATTCATAAGGCATAAATTGAAAGCTGAGTGTGAACACTTTATAGATAACAAAAAATATTCTGATATAGCTTTCTCGTGGATGGTAGGTTCTTTTATGATCAAACATAAGACAACCCTCTCAGGAATTGAAGAGATGATGAGGAACCTGGGGCTCCCCTCTAAAGTTGCGATGAATTATGATCCACATCATATAATCTCAGAGAGAAGGAGGGAAGATGGCAGAAAGGGATATGACCATTTTGAGATGGCTGGATTTCCTGAGAAAGCAAATTGGTTAGAATACATTGATTAGGAGCTCATGGACACTAATTCCTTAGAGGATTCCCAAACTCTAAAATTCATTTTTCAGGGAGGCACATCTTCACCACCTGACTCATCTAATAAATCCCCAGTAGGGTCAGCAAATTTACCCCTTGTCACCATTCTAGGGGAACCCAACAGTTCAACGGATAGCATCCCTATGGATGTAGACAATGACCCTGAAAGAGCCTCAAAGAGGAAAAATGTGGAGTATAATGAGAAGTAGGTAGTAAAGATCCAAGAAGAAAATCCTAAGAAGAAGCATATCAAGTTTCAAATGCCCCTTATGAAGTGAAACAACATGTGTTTGGAAAGCCACCCAAAGGACCTACAACATCCAGTACAAGTAGGACCAAGCTATTGGAGGAATATGAAGAAAATCTGGATAACTTGGCAGAAGAAGCAAAACTTTACTCTGAGGTAAGGAAAATATCCAAGAAAGAAGTGGCCCTAGTTGCCAGCAGAAATTTAGCTCAGAACACCTTGAGCCTTGCTCTGGCCACCTAAAACAAGGCTACGGAGATGAAATTCAACCTAGAAGACATCCCTATCCCTGATATAATCAACCTACACAAGGAGACAAGTGATGTCATTTATAATAGGCTGTTGAAGCTTTCCATAGAGCTCTCAAAGGTGTAGACAAGTAAGTCCAGGATTCAACACTAGCTGAAGCTGGAAAAAGCAGAGAATAAATCTCTAAAGGCGCAGGCAAAGAAACACCAAACACAACTGTTAACAAATGAGAATGAAGAAGATAAAAGTAAGAATATCGAGGAGCTGCTAAATGAAAAGGATCAGGAGATCCTGACTTTAAAGAAGAATTTAAAGATCTCACCTGCTCAATTTGTAAGCACCCCTGAGATAGCAGAGTTGGAAGAAAAGAAAGAGAAGCTAAAGGGGGAACTTTTGGACTGTAAATCCCAATTGGTGGAGCTTATTGAGAAAGAAAAGAAGATGCAGTCTGATATGACCCTTGTAGCATCCCATGAAGAATCATGGAGGACCTAGTTTGAAGAGTTAGAGAAGAAAGTAAAGGAAATGGAATAGGAAGTCATAGACCCGATTGCATTCGGAGATTTCTCCTTGGTAGGGAAAATAGTTAATGCCACCTTGGAGGATGCTAAGTTACTCAGATTAAGGAAACAAGTTGCAAACATGAAAACTCTAAAGGAAGATGCAGAAAGCAAAAGGGAGTCTTGGGAAACCAAGTACTAGGAAATGCAAGGGGATCTTGACAATTTGAAGGAGCAAGTAATCGGACAGAAAGTGCTGCAAGAAACTAGGAAAATCATCTAGAATGATATTATAAAACAAGCTGAAGACCTACGACCTTATCTAAAATTCATAATGGATAAAGAGACTGTAGTGAATTTAGCCATACAAACATTGATGGTGGTAAATGAAAGACTCAATAAAAATCCTTCAAGATATTCTAGCAACACAGTAGATTTCTTAAATGATTTATCAAAATAACATGCCGATGATGCAGGAATCAAGGACAGGGTGGCCACCATCATATGGTCCAAAAGGGTGATTAACAAGCATGAACAAGTGAAGATTACCCAATCAGGGATTGACATTTTTTCAGAGCAGCTAAAGATGTTCAGGGAAGCATTTGATCCTTTATTCAAGAGAGGACTACCTGAGTTCTAGGGCAAGAAAGGAAATATGTTATCAAAGGAAGAATATAAAACCAAGCTGTGGGATTGCAGGATGAACCAAGCTGACTTTGAAGGGATGGATCGGCCCTTGATTGGCCAGATAGTAGCTGAAAAACTGACAAGAGAATTCTAGTTAGCCTCGAATTTCGGAGGATCCAAAACGTTGCATACCAGATACTCTTACAAGGAACACACTAAGCTAAGAGTATTACTTAAGGAGCTCGCCACCGTAAATATACTCCCATAGGACCGGTGGAAACTAATCGAGAAGTATGGTAAAGCGAGGTTAAAAATCAAAGTATGAAGAGCTCAAGGGTATCGGCTAAGGAACCAGTGATAAATGGAAGTGGCCAGCTATAGCTATCAATTTTCTGTTTTTTTTTTTGTTAAAGTAGTTGGTCATATAGTAAAATAGGCTAGTGAATGTAAACAACAGTTAGGACTATATCGCATGTGTCTATTTTAAAGTTGTAACGGCGAAACGCCTTGGTTATATGTCAAGTAGGTGTCAAGTAATTTGCAACTATTTTTTGTTCAGAAGAGAGCCGAGCCTAGAGCTCTAGGGGCCATTATAAATTCATTGTAATTAAAGACATAAGGGTTGAAAAATCTTGTTGAAAACCTTTATGAGAATTTTGTGTATTGTTCTGTAAGACATTTCTGAGCTATATTTTGAATAAAAATTGCAGAGCTGAGCTGATGTTTTCCAGGGATTCTTGTGTAACTAGTCTTGTAGTATGTTTTTCCTTTTCTATGTAAATTGTGTATCTCTCATTGTTAATTCCAGTCTGTAACATTCCCCCATACTTGGTGCAGTGTGATAGTTAAGTAGAATTCATAGAAGTATTCTCTACTTATTTTTTTCCAAGTATTTCACCATTACTTCTCTGCTAAAGTCGATGTAGGATTCATTATTATATGCCTTACATCAATGGATTGTTTCTCTCTCTTCTGTTTCACCAATTAAATTCACTTTGACTACGAGCTGTTTACTATCTCTCCCCTGTGTTAATGCATTTGTGAAGCCCTTATGAATAAATTTTCAGATTTTTGTCTAACGTGACTCCATTGCCCAAAATATAGATTCATATGTTTCAGCCAAACGACGTTTAAACCATTTTTGTTCCAGTAGAAATATGATCTTTTGTATTGTTGTAATTAAATATTTTTGATAATGAATGCTGGTGTATGTTTTCATTGTTGATACCTTTGATTATTCCAGTCTTTCATATGTTTGTAGGGAGAGCCCTCTTAGACTAAGCTGGGTTAGTATCTTAAGTCTAAAGATTGGTTAGTGGTTACCCCGAATTTCCTTCTTCACAACCTTGGGGGTTAATTTGGGTGTTAACAAATTGGTGCCATTGATGGGGAATGTGATTGTTATTTTATGACTGGGAAAACGATAAAGGCTTCAGATCTGAAATGTTGATGGTGAACAGTAGTCAAACATCGAGAAGGTTGTATCATTCACCTGGTGAATCCACTCAAGCGAAATTTCAGTACGAAGGTGAGCCCACTGGGGAGATCGGTGATATTTTATCAGAATTGAGATGTTGAAAAATTCTCATGGCGACTTCGCTGGGGAAATCCAAGGTTTCATTGATTCGCAGGCTGATTCCCTCAGTCTTTAATTAAAATTTGCAGACTTCACCGAAAGGCGACATCAACACCTTTAAAACATGGAAGAATCAAGACCCAAGTATCAAACTGTCAATCTTTTCAAAGAGATCTTGTTCTTCTGTATTGGTCTCCTTTTACCCTTATGTGAATATATATAAAAAATCTATTTCACCAAGGAACTCTAGGTCAAGGGAGAGCCTCCTTTATATATCCTTCACTAGATTTTGAAACCATAGGTCCTTTTTCCGTCCCAAGAGCCGATCCATTCCCTTCTTTTGAGCCCTGCAAAGTTCATAACCAGCCTTGCCAATCCCAAGAAAATAATGCTGGTGATAACCTTCCCCTACATACTCCTTGGCCTTCCAGGTCTCAACTGAGGTATAGCCCTTTAAGGCTGTCCCCCATTCTTCATGAATATTCTCCCAAATACCATAAATACCTTCCTAGATTTGATGGAGAAATTGAAAGCCTTACTGCTAAGAAGCACCTCCAAGGTTTTGAACATTTTTTGGATCTTTTTGAAGTAGAGCATGATGATGTGTGTATGAGGGCCTTCGCCCAATCTTTCCAAGGAGATGTGAAGCAATGGTTTAACCATTTGCAGCCTAGGTGTATAGATACATGGCAGAGGTTTTTTGATATTTTCTTGGAGTCTTGGGGTAAGAGAAGGTCATGGGACCTAGTTCTTTCAGAGTTTTACTCCATGAGAAGGCAAGAAGGAGAAATCATGTCCAACTTTAACAGAAGGCTCGCCAGTTTCTATTATGATATGCCAAAGGAAATTCGGCCTCTAGAGAATGCTGCTAAGTTACACTATGCATCTATCTTTCCTCATGATTTATCTTTTCTACTTTTGGAGAGAAGGTCTTTTGATTTGCAACATATGTTCCTTGATGCTTTGGAGATTAAAGACAATCTTAGGATGTATGGGAAATTATCAAGCGAGGATAACAAGGAAAGAACTGATAAATCTGTATTCAAAGAGATGCATGAACAAGAAAAAATTGCTTTGCTTTCCAATATCTCCCAAGATGAACACAGAGAGAATTAGCTCGATGATATGCCAGAAGAAGATAATCCTGATTTGTTTTATGTAAATTGTAATCATCCTGCTAACATTTCTGCTAGTAATGGTTTTAAGGAAGTTTTCAGCCCACCTAAGTACAATGAATATGAAGGGGATGGCTTAGAGAACTTCATAAGTTTTTTTGAAATTGACAATGAAAAGGAGGGGCAAGTGTGCAATCAATCCCAAGAAGCATAAGTCTACCATAGGGAAGTGAAGTGCCAAATAGAAAATTAGGCCTCTCTTTCACATTCAGAATTTTTATATCAAGAAGAGTTTGTTGCACTTAATTTTATTGAAAAATTTAATGATATTTTTGCTGCGATTGATCAAGTTGTAAACTCTGAGATTTAGGATGAAATTGGTAATGATCTTCATATCTTTTCTCCCGAGTTGGATGAGAATTTTCTTCAGCTTTATTAGTTGTCATGTGATTCAGAAGAAGATCAGAATAGTCAGATAAGTTTTTCTCCATGTCATTCGATTTCAGAGTCTTTTTGTCTAGAGGGAGCTTTTTCTTTTAATACATTTGAAGATCAGAATGATATTTCTTTTGAAACCCAAGAAGAGCTTCAGTTCTATCAAGCTGATGTACATATGTTTGATTGTACAATATCTCTTGCAAGTCAATGTATTTCATCTACCGAGTTAGATAAAGAAACAAATCTTTCATTTTCTGGAAGACACTTTTTCCAGTTTGTTGGAATCATCAGAGAAGATGGAGTTGGTATTGTCCAAGCATGCAGGGAGGGAAAAATATTGTCACTTGGAGTTATCATTTGCCGAACTCTTTTTTTTGTCCTAGAGGGATTGAATGTGAGTTTAAGACAAGATGCCATTTTCTTGATTGGCTTCATTGTAAGTGTGAGATCACCTGATTCATCCTTTATGCTCAGTAAATAGGGTAGGAGAATCTGTATATAAATAAGCTTGGAGGTCAAGCATTTTTGTTAATTTCAGTTTTTTTTTAGTTTCAGGTTTTCGGTTACAGTTTTTGAATGGAAGACCAGTAACAGGTTGAAGGTTGCAGTTGTCAGGGTGAGAGTTGCCCAATGGATCCGGCACTTGGTCTACGGGGTTCTTTGCTACCTCGCAGGGAGGATAGCATCCCCAGCTGGAGCCAATTGTTAGCACTGCATAAATTGTGCAGGGGTTTGAGGGAGATCTTGGGAAAAGAAAAAAGGAATTTGCATGATCAAAAAACATTTCTAAAAAATACTAATGAGCCGATAGCATGCGGAGGCATGCGTATGTCATTCAGATTAAATAACCCAAAGATCTACGACCATAAACCCTTAGCGCCAAGTCCAATTGGAAATAGTATGGGAACAAGTGCGGTGTTAACCAACGGGCATATTCCTAAAGCAATCAACGATAAAGATTTGAAGGAGCAAAGATCTACGGTGAGGATACTATGGTGATAATATAACATGCACGGGAGAGAGGCTGCATTCTAAATCACCGCGATTTGATTAAGTGGCATGCTTCTTTCAATAGCTTGGATCTGGCGAAGGTAAATCGACGATCCTTAATAATGGCAGTGATTTTAATCACCAACGCGCTAAGCACACCCAAAATCACCGCGGTTGATGAATGCACATCATCCGACGGTTAAGATTGGGGTGTAATATTAACTTGAAAGGCCACGATGACAAGGGAAAGGGAGCAGATATACGACTGAAGGAGGCCAAGAGAGATGCACATGATTCCGTCGCTATCATACTCGCAAGGGTGATACGGTGAAATCTATATTATAAAATGGTTCGCCCCCACGAATGTCCACATTATGTCTGTCCATTTGCATGTTGGAGAGCGAAGAAGGCGAATCTGGCAGAAGCATACCGGCCAACCGACAGACCAGAAGGTGGTCCAGCTGTCACTGGACTAGGTAGGTTTTGCCCCCTTTTCCTTTTCACAACTAGGTATTTAAATGGCTGAGATAGTAGACCTCTCTGTTACCGAAGCTCCATTGCTTATTTACCTATTTGAAGACAAGGATAGTGACATATACGACACCATATTTCTCAATAGCTCCCTGGATACAGCCAAGGAGAAGCTGGAGGTTATAAGGGCCAGACATGTAGATGTCCACAAAGTATACTAGTCCTTTTTGCACTGCTTTACCACCACCCAAACTCCCAATTGCCCTGAATTCGTAGAATGGTGTGCCAACCATTATGATACAAGATAGACGGCAATCCTCGATGCCTCAGGCTTTAAAATCCTTTTCCATGTGAAGGCCCTAGTTGTTAGAAAGGCCCTAGATGTTCCCCTATAATTTGGCCATAAAGCTCAAGGGTATCAAATGGAAGCCCTGATCCAGTATTTCCGCTAGGCCCCAATTGAACTTAAGCAAAGTTTCTTGTAGGCCTCCTTGCTACCAAATGCATCTTTTCCTAGCTCACCTTTCCCTGACGAGACCAATTCTTTCAGAGAATAATATAAATGTGTGGTTTCCATGATAGCCCAATTTTTGGGGTTAGATAGTGACCAGTACATCATAGAGTCACTAATCAGCCTGATGTTTGTCTTGAGCACTTGTCCGATAGAACCAGCCGACTAGAACCCTCTTATCCAGACCACATGCCTAAGATTTGAATATGCCTTGGACGAAAGTATTCACTCTTAGCTGGTCGAATTCCCCAAAACCAGAGTCTTCAGGTTCCAGTCTTATCTACTAAAAATGTTCTTAACAGACGTCGAAGAAAACCTGAAAGTACCAGAATTGAAAATCACAAAGGAAATGTATTCTGATTATTTGATTTTCATGAATGATTTGATGGAAAAGGTTTATCACATCTTTTTCGGGGAAGAATTGCCCATGGTACTTCCGAAAATGAAGGATTCACTGCAACCCGTTATGGGGAAAGGGAAAGGAGACTGGTTTTTGATGAAACATGGGACAGTAATCAGAGTGTATGGTTTTTCACATCCGTCATATGTCCTCCCTGCCTTTTTAACACTTCGGTTGTTCCATTTAGAATTCATAAGGCAAAAATTGAAAGCTAAGTGTGAACACTTTATATATAACAGAAAATCTTCTGATATAGCTTTCCCTTGGATGGTAGGATCTTTTATGATCAAACATAAGACATCCCTCTCAGGAATTGAAGGGATGATGACGGACCTAGGGATTCCTTCTAAAGCTGTGATGAATTATGATCCACATCATATAATCTCATAGAGAAGGAAGGAAGCTGGCATGAAGGGATGTTGGAGCATAGGCTGCAGCTATGGCAAAGTTGCCAAATTTTGGGGAAAAAGCACTAAGTCTTGAAGGAAAAGTGCTAATTTTGAGGAAAAGAACCATTTTTGGGTAGAAATGAACAGTGCACGGTACGGCGCCAGATGGACGAGCTCACCACAGATTGTGGGCCGGAAATCATGGAGCTTGTGTGCACGTCAAAGGAAAGAGTAAGTAAGGTGGCCGAGTAGAAAGCTCAACCACCACAATAAATGAAGCAGCGGAAGAGGGCTCAGATACCCTCATTAAGGCAAAGTACAGGAGTTATGGTTGCTCGAACCAAGGAAGAGCAATGGGCCGAAGCATTGAAGGCGAAGGACAAGGAGCAAAGAACGATGAAGCGGAACCCATACCCGCAATCTACACCAAAAATCACGAAGTCTGTAGGAAGCTGCAACATGACTGCAAGAGGCTCCTACAGTACACCTAGCCATGTCAGTGGTTAGGGTTTTTGGGGATCACTATTGGGAAAGGCCCACAGTTTTGTAAAGGTGCGACCCTCAGGGCCACCTATATATATGTGTAATTGTAAAAGGGAAAAGGGTTGGTTGGTTGGCTGGTTAGATAGTTGATAGTCACTGAGTCAATTGTATTGCTGTGTCTTGTAAAGCTATTAATGAGCATTTTGTGCATGTAAGAAGGTCGCGATCTCGCAGGAGACCGCTTGGCGTAAAGGCCATTGTATGTATCGATCAGTCGCAAGAGGACTAAGGGGAATGTAATTGTATGTCTTTGTCATTGTAATACCTGTAGAAGAAGAGAATAGATAAAAGAGAAGGGCTCCCAGCTGTGTGCGTGGAGTTTCCCAGAAAGATCTAAGGCTGCAGCTGTGTGCGCAGCAGAACTGTGTTAGCCCCATCTAAAGATAATATAAAACAGTCCTGTGGACGTGGATTCCCTCCTGGAGGCGAACTACATAATTCTGGTTGTTGTGGTGATGATTTATGTGATTGCATTTCTTTGCTTTACTATCTATGTTTCCATGAATGTTTTACTATCTTTATGAATGAGTATGTAGAGTAAATGCTCGAAGCTCCCTTAGAAGCGTACTTGTGCATTGTCGAAGGAGTCTGTGAGAACACTGTCGTCGCAACGCTTAAGGTGTGTGTTGCTGCACCGTGGCGCAAGGGCAGATACAATACATAGTGTATCGGATGTAGCGGGTACACGCCTCGTGCACAGGCGAGGAGCTACCACGTAGCTAGGATGGGAAGAGTGAGTTCCCGGACTGTAGCGCTGCGAGACCTATGGAATAGTAAGACACTTTGCTCCGGGGTTACCTGCAAGACGGGAAGGGAGAAGACTGTAGTCTCCACACCACCTAGGTTAAGGAAACCTAATTCCTTAGCCCCCCCATAGCCACTTCGGGTGAGACTTCGGGCTGCTACGCAGCTCGTTGCCGAGAGGGCCAGTGTGCCAAAGGGGTGTTTGTTGCTGTGCATCCTGAAAACCTGGGTCTGTCCGGAAAGCAGCCAACAAATGGTTTCGTTGACTTGAGACTTGTTATGCCAACGATGTGCGAGATTGATGCGAAACCTAGAGAAAAAGGGAGCCAACAAATGGTTCCGTTTCCTTGAGACTTGTTATGCCGGCGATGTGCGAGATTGATGCGAAACCTAGAGAAAAAGGGAGCCAAAAAATGGTTCCATTGCTGGCTTTAACCCTATTATTTTGAAGTAAATGTGGTGTTGGAATCCTACAGCTAAAGAAATTCAAGACTGGTTTGATTCAAAGGCTAGAGAGTTCGTTGAATGTTAAAATAGAAGCCTTAGGCTTCAGACAGAGGACTGGTTGCAGAAGCATATTTATACTGACCTTCAAAAAATGTTCTTTGTAACATTTGCAATCGAGTTGCATGAGTGGGTATCCAAGCTAGCACATACTAGACCCACTGTGCACGTTAATCGACCTATCATTTGGACGCCTAAGCTGGTTAGCACTGTGAAGCGGGTAGATAATCCAATGTCCTGCGCAGTAGACTTTTGGTTGAACAGTCTGCTGGAAGGTTTCATCACTGAGTTTGCAGTAGATACGAGAAAGAGCTTCAACGAGGCTGAGAGGAGATTCTTCAAAGCATATAGGGGTAAGTTCTTAAATTCTCTGAACTTGTGGATTAAAATGCTCTTATATGAAAAATGAAAACTATGCATAGCTTCTGATGAATAGCATAGACAAGTAATGTCCACAGATTCTAATAGTGATCTTGAAGTTATTAGTTGCACTCGTAGCAAAAAATGGTATAAAGTAGGCCTCGACCAGCATTCTTTTGAGTCTAGCCCAGAAGATAGTTGAGCTCGTAGAGCGAGCCATATAGAGAGACAAGGGAGTGCTCATATCCCTTATCACCCCTTTACACCGCAAAAATCAGACAGGGCTCAGCATAACCCCGCAGTAACACCCTCTAGTAGCCTGCACGGTACTTCTAGTACCTCAGCCCCACCTTTGTTTAACCATCTCGGAGGCAGTGCCACAACACCTCCACATCAACCTAGCGCAAAAAGGATGGGTGATGACATGAAGCTACCAACCTTTAGAGGAATAGGGCTAGAAGACCCTGAACAACACTGGTTCCTATGTGAAGCCATTTGGACGATTAAGTAAATTAATGATGATGATGTTAAGCTGGTTCAATTAGCAACCACACTAAGAGAGAGAGCTTTAACCTGGTATATGAAATACTCAGCAGCATAGAATAGGACGCTTGCTGATGTAAGAAGTGATATGATTAAGGAATTCAAGAAACCTAAATCAGAATCATAGTGCATAACAGAACTCAAAGACATAAAACAGTTACCTACAGAATCAGTATGGGACTTTGACCAAAAGTTCAAAGCCTTGATAGATCAAGTAAGCTTTGAGTTTGCACCGCAGCAGCATAAGGAATGGTTCATTGCTGCGTTGCTTCCTCATATTATACTTCCTCTTATGCAACAGAATCTCACTACCCAAGAACAAGCTCTAGAGATGGCTATGAAACTAGAAGCTTCACCAATTGCTGGAACAAGCAACAATGTTGCGCAGTTGCAGAACCAAATAACAAACCTAACCTTGCAAGTGCATGATATTAAGAAAGGAAAGGACATCAAAGAAGAAATTTGGTGTACAAAGTGTAGAGCACAAGGACATTCAAAGGATCATTGTCCTGTTTTCATAGATTATATTGCAACTGGAGCACCTAACCCTTTACCACAAGCTCAGGGGCCTTGGTGTGAAATCTGTAGAACTAGAGGCCACAGACCACAAGAGTGTCACTTGTTACAGAAATATGTACAAACTCCAAAGAATCTATATTGCAATTTCTGTAAATCAGTAGGCCATGATGAGAACAATTACAGAGCATATGAGCTTATGATAGAAAGAAAACATGATGTTTATAGAGTACAGTCAGAACCACAGGGGCCCACAGCAGGTCCGTAGTATAACCCAGCTCGCGAAGGTCGGGGAGGAAATTACAGGGGCCGAGGACGTGCAGCAGGTTTTGGTCATGGAAGAGGATAGATCACTTGCTATAACTGTAGATCTCAAGGCCGTTATGCAAGGGATTGCCAAAACCCTACAACCACCTGCAGATACTGTAAATCTTATGATCATGTTATTGAAGAATGCCCTAAGTTGATGGCCAAGATGCAAGACAAGAAGCCACAAGTTAACCAAAATATTCAGTTGATTGCAGCAGAAAAAAGAGAACCAGATCCCACAGTTAATATAGTGACGCGCAGTGGTACAACCATTGGTGCGCCAAAGTCGGGAACTGGAAAGACAGCGACACAATGGGTGCGCCGCGCTAATATTAAACCATCCCCGCTTGACCTACAGAAGCCAAAATAAGCCTTCAAGCAAGCTCAAGAGTATTTCTCAGATCCGTGAGCTTCAAGTTATGTCGCATTACCGCACAATGACATCAGACCGCATGTGCCACGATAAGAGAACCTGGTACGAGAGCAGGCCACTACATCTGGAAGGCCTGATGAGGAGGATACACTAGGAAGTGTTCATGCTTTCCTAAGAAGCTGCTTAAAGTTGTTGCGCAATGAAAAAGAAACTATGGAACTCCAACACCTATTGGATCAGTGTCAACAATCTGCTTCGATGAATACACCGCAGCATGCTGTTCATCAGATCAGGTGTCATGCTAGAAATGGAAGAGAGATGAGACTCACAATGCAGATTGGAGCATTTGAAATGGACGAAGTCATTTTGGATTTAGGCTCAGAAGTTAATGTTCTCACCATGCAGACATGGGAACAGATGGGTAGCCCTCAGCTTATCAGATCTCCTATCCACCTAAGACTAGCAAATCAGCAACGAGTTTCTCCATTGGGCAGATTACCCAATGTACCCATTGATATTGAGGGAGTAAGAAGTTCTGCAGACTTTGAAGTAATCAAAATTCTAGATGACAGTAGACCTTATCCAGCACTTTTAGGCATAAACTGGGCATTTGATAATCTGGCTGTAATTAATTTGAAGAAAAGACAAATGACCTTTGAGGATGACCAGATTAGGGTCATTGCACCACTTGATCCCCTTCAAGGACCAAGGTATATTGAAGCCATTCGAACAGAAGAAGAAGTGCGCCACATGGAAAGTTTGTATCAGATGACTGCTAGTCATAATGATTATGTTAATCCCATAGCCGACGGCCATATCAGCTGGCGATGCGATAGCTCGTGCGCATCAGACTCAGAAGCAGGACTCGAAAACTGGTAGAACCGCTTACATGAGGTTTCTACAAGGCGTTGCACCATGATGACTAAATCCATTCGATGGATTGGCACAGAACTGAATAACACTCCAATATTTGATGGTTTAACTGGAGTAAGTGAATTCATACATGCATATGAACAAATCCCAGATGAGCAGTGCATATAAGCATTGGATGTAGCACTGCACGCTACACCCGCAAGATGGTGGGGTGCGCATAAAGAAAATATCGACACATGGCCAAACTATCGCAGGTTGATACTGCGTAGATTTCAAGAGACTACAACAGGATTTTTGTGCAAATACAATGGACAGAGTGACCCCAGGTCACACGTTGAAGCATGTATTCAGCAATGGTCAGATATTCCAGAAGATGAGTAGGTTCACCTATTCATCCACATGTTGGATATAGTTCCAAGGAATTGGTACACTGAAACAGAATTGTGCAGAGGCACTATCACTTGGCCTCTCATGATTGAAAGTTTTCAACTCACTTTCAGCTTTGAGTTAGAACATCCAAGCATCGATCGGGATTTAAAGTGTATTAGAAAGAAGGTATTTGGACAATGTCCTTTACTAGAGTACTCTCAACCAGATTGGGCTGTCCAGATGGAAAATGCCCTGGAATGCTATAATTTCGCTGCTGGAGAAGAGGATGATGATCCTCGCAACATCAATATTCCAGAGTTAGAAGGGACGTGCAAAGTCTAAGGCCCTCAGCTTGATATCCCTGCCATTACAGAACACATCAAGCTCAAAAAGATTAACATTGGTACAGAGGCCGAACCCAAGGTTTCCTCTATAGGAGATTATTGGGATGATGAAGCTGTTGGCCATATTGCAGATTTACTACATGAGTACCAGGATATCTTTCCTACGAAGTTTACAGAAATGAAAGGCATCCTAGGAGATTTAGGAGTTATGCGCATACCTCTGAAAGTGGACGCTAATCCAGTAAAACATCGCCCGTATAGGTTGAACCCGTGATATAAAGAAAAGGTCAGAGAAGAAATTGATAAGATGCTCGCAGCTGGTATCATTGAGCCAGTAGAGGAAAGTGATTGTATTATTCCTATGGTGGTACAAGAGAAAAAGACAAAAGGTGAAATAAGAATCTGCATGGACCTGCGCAAGCTCAACGACTCATCAGCACATGATCCATTTCCTACGCCCTTTACAAACGAAGTGGTTGACAATGTTGGAGGGAAATAGGATTACTCCTTCACTGATGGCTTTTCAGGATACCATCACATCAGAATCCATCCAGAGGACCGCCATAAGACCACTTTTGCGACTGAATGGGGCTCATTCCAGTATACGGTAATGCCCTTTGGTCTTAAAAACGCTCCTGCTATTTTCTCTAGAGTCGTTGTTGCTGTTTTCAAAGAATTCATTCATAAGTTTCTAGAAGTCTATTTTGATGACTGGACTGTGTTTGGTTTACTAAAGAACCATATAGGGAATCTAAGGATGATGTTAGAAAAATGTAGACAGTATCAGATCTCCCTTAACTTGAAAAAATGTATCTTCTGTGCTCCTTTTGGTATTTTGTTGGGTCACATTGTATGCAGACAAGGACTCATGATGGATCCTGCGAAGGTTTCAATCATTGCTAACTTGCCTGCACCCAACTCAGTCAAACAATTGCGCACTACATTGGGACATACAGGATACTACAGGAAATTTATCAAGGGTTATGCAAAGATCACTGCACCTATGGAAAAACTGCTGAAAAAGGATTCGAAATTCCAATGGATAGAAGAATGCCAACAGAGCTTGGACACACTTAAAGGAAAGATGGTCACAGCGCCTATTCTAGTTTTCCCAGATTGGAGAAAACCTTTTCATGTTCATGTAGATGCTTCTTCCATAGCATTGGGTGTTGTACTGACACAACCGAGAGAAGGAGGTATTGACCACCCCATTGCTTACTCTAGCAGAAAGCTGTCTACAGCTGAGAAGAACTACACCACTACAGAAAGAGAAGGACTAGCTATGGTGTATGCCTTACAGAAGTTTAGACACTATCTATTGGGTGCTCATTTTAAAATGTATACTGACCATTCTGCCTTGAAGTACTTGGTCAATAAGCCAGTGTTAGGGGGAAGAATTTGCAGATGGCTACTCCTCTTCCAGGAGTATGATTTTGAGATTATTGTGAAGCTAGGTAGATTGAATGCAGGACCTGACCATTTATCTAGGATAGAGTCAGGGGAGGAACCTACAAATTTGGAGGACAATCTTCCTGATGCGCAACTGTTTTCTGTTCAAGCAGCAGACGAATATTATTCCGATATTCTTGAGTTTCTCACTACAGGGAAAGCGCCAGTTGAGTTCACAATACAGAATAAGAAACAACTTGTTGTCAAAGCCGTAGACTTCACTTTGATAGCAGGCCAGCTCTATAAGTTTGGACCTGATGAAGTCTTGCGCAGATGCATTTTACCGCATGAGAAGAACTTCATAATCGCAGAAGTGCACTCAGGAACCGCAGGAGGCCATTTCGCAGGAACGCCGACTGTGCAAAAAATCTTAGCTGCAGGTCTTTGGTGGCCAACATTGCACAAGGATACTAAGGAATTCTTCAAGTGTTGCGATGTGTGCCAGCGAATAGGAAAACCTTCAAGAAGAGATGAAATGCCGCTAAGACCCCAGATAACAGTGCGTGCTTTTGATAATTGGGCCATTGATTTTGTGGGACCTATCAACCCACCAGGAAAGAGAATTGGCGCAAGATACATCATCACAACAACTGAATACCTCACCAGATGGGCTCAGGCGAAGCCAGTTAAGAATTGCAACATGTCACTGCCGCGCAGTTCATTTTTGAGAATATTGTCACTAGATTTGGATGTCCACTCATTCTAATGAGTGATCAGGGCACACATTTCCTGAATGAGACTATAGAGGCCCTTACTGAAGAGTTCCACATTAGTCACCATAAGAGTACACCCTACCACCCTCAAGCTAATGGTACGGTGGAGGCATTTAATAAGATTTTGGAGAATGCCCTGACCAAGATCTGTAATCAACAAAGAGATGATTAGGACCTTAGAGTCACAGCTGTGTTATGGGCTTACAGAACCACATGCAAGAAATTAACAGGTCACAAACCTTTCAGTTTGGTGTATGGACAAGAAGCAGTCATGCCCATGGAATACATTGTTCCCAGTCTTAGAATTGCTCAAATTACAGAAATGGCAGATACTGATGCTATGAGTGAAAGGCTGTCACAATTGGTTGCCTTAGAAGAAGACAGGCTTTTAGATGGATTCCCTCAACAAGTGTAGAAGGTGAGACAAAAGGCTTGGCATGACAGGCATATTAAGAATAAAGTCTTTCAGGAAGGAGACTTGGTACTCCTCTATGATAGTAAATTCATCAAGTTTCTAGGCAATTTTTGTGTACATTGGTTAGGCCCTTTTCAAGTGATGAAGATAACCGAAGGTCGAGCAGTTCAGCTTGCGAAGCTTAATGGAGAGTTACTGCCCACAATGATTAACGGGAGTCGGCTCAAGCTTTATCGCGACGACCACTCCGCCTTGTCGACCTAAACAGTTTCTAAAGTTGTGTAGATGTCTAGTGTAGTTGAAAGAGGCATCGCACTTATCAGTCTACATGGAAGTTGTGAGAAGTTTGTCAGTCTTTGGCTTCCCGAGCAGTTCCTCGAAGCACTTGCGTAGTCAATAAAGCCTGTTCTGAGCGAGCCTATTTTCGCTCTTGCAAAGTCCCCCGGGTTATCGAAATCTCGCTCTCTCGGAGTTCCCTGTTGTCTATTTGTCGCTCTTGCGGAATTCTCCTCGCCATGGAGCCCACCATGTGCACAGTTACCCATGCTGAAGCTACTCGCTGAAAATTTGAATTGCGGTAGTTATGTAGCCGCGTCTGTGTCTTAATGAGGGACGAGACCGCCATTTAATTGTACTTTCTCTGACAGATTCGGCTTGATTTCCCTAAGATCCGCATTTAATTAAGGAGCCGAAGGCCTTAGCTCATCTCTCGAACGCTATCAGAGCCCATCCCTCGCATTTAATGCATTGCAGAGGCGCGGGGGGTAGGGGGGTTGTCAACTCATCCGCTTAGGCGCCAACGGTTATTTGTGCCACTTGTCCGCATCTACTACCGCATTCAGCTATAAATACCCCGCATTCGTATATGCTTGGGTTACTTTTCATTTCTATTGCGTTGTATAGCTATCCTATTTGAGAGTTTAAGTCATTGCTTCAGAGCCGTGTCGTGCAAACTGCTTTCCCATTTTCACAGTTTGTATCCTACGTTGTTCCACCCTATTCTAATCAGTAGTTGTCATGTATGTAAGTTCATGATGGAGAAACTGTCAACTGAAGAATTCATCTGTCAATTTAGACGCAGAGGGTTGGATTTCGGTATGGGTACCCTGATCAAGATCGCCGAGCTTCCTAATTTTCCTGATCCCAGACAGTCCCCGGGCATAAGGGCGTCTCAGCAACAGCACCAGCAGCAGCAGCAGATGGAGGAACCCATTCCAGATCCCTTGGCCACTTTGGTTAACTACATTCCTCCGTGCTCAGATGATGCACCCGAGGTGCGTATTCCCAAGAATGCCAAGTATTCGATTCCGCTGCCACCAATGGCGGAAGTCATGCAAGAAGAAGGATCCCTGCTTGGACATCTTCCGCTGGTTAAGTTCTTTGACTTCAACTTGGGAGATTATACAACATATCCTTAGTCCGCGCCAGATCACTATCTGACAGTGGTCCATAATCCTGTTAAGAAGATTAACGAATTCGCCCCACAGGAATTTGCAGTAAATCTAGAGAGGCCTGGACTGTTGAACCTATTGAAGCTATCGCACTTCGGGCGTAGCAATGAAGTTAATGCGGTTGTCAAGGTCCTATTATCCTGTGTTCACGGTGGTTATCTTTGGCTAGGGAGGCCAATTGATCTGAATGTGGACCTGATTCACCAAATTACCGGCCTATCTAAGGTTGGTAAGGACCCCAACATCCATTTCGTTGGTAAAGACAAGGACCAAAAGCTCGCTGCACAGGTGGTGCAAAAATACAAATTGTCGAGAGGAGGTCAGGCTTATGACCTCACTGTAGTTGAAGATGAAGCGCTCAGATTCACAGGCAGTCCGCTCGCAGGAAGACTTTTAACGAAGTGCCGATCGAAAGAAGTCCCTGGAGCTATTGTAGAGCTCGCAGTTGCAGCTGCGGAGGGTGAGCAGTATAACTGGTGTCTCTTCTTCTTGAATACATTCTTGGACGACTGTCGAAACGTTTAGGACACCGCCAATCAGCTATTCCATTTTTCTTGGCTCCTGATTTTGTGTGCCTTTGTCGGGTGGAAGGAACTACCCAACACTCAGTTTCTTCCATGCCATTCAGGAGAGGTTACAGGGATGTGCTATGTCAACCTCTGGGATTCTAATAATTCCATGAAGCGTAAGATGAACCGTGCCGTGTTCTTTGAGTACTACCATCTCCTCAGGGATACCATCCTATAGATGCCGAGGCTTACTGAGGAGACGACAGAACTCTATGGAGCGAAGTTGGTCTTTTCTGCCAACTTGCATGAAATCTATTTCTGCCCTCGCGGAATTCAGTCGAAAGAATGGGCCGTAGGGATCTACCGAATGAATACCCAAGACGTGGAGGACACTGTGAAGTCTTGGCCAGATGAAAGGAAGCAGGCCACTGAAATCTCTTCCACGATGCCACCCACTGCGACGCCAGAGAAAGATAAGGGAAAGGAAAAGATTGCGCAAAAGAATGATGAAGGTCCATCAGGACCGGCTACCAAGAAGCAGAAGTTGTTGCACCCCGCAGAAGCGACTGAAGATCCCTCTGAGACCCTTGCCGCGGGGCTCAGCCAGTACTTGAAGGAGAAATTTCATGAGCTGCTTTCCCCTCAGGCCAATATCAGAAGTGCCCTAGACCTGCAGCTCGTGGAGCTGAACGATCTCGCAGGACGAGTTGCTCAGACCCATGCACCAACATCCGACTTGCAGGTGCCACAAGCATCTACAAGCACCGAGCGGGTTGAAGTACCCACAGAGAGGCACATTATCGTCCACATCCCACCTGCAAGCATAACATTGCTGGATCCTCTGGCTGCACTGCATGTAAGCACGGTTGGCCCTGTTGAAATAAATTTGTCACTGATTCCGTTGGAAACTCTACAGTTTGTTCAGGAGAAGGTCTCTACTGAGCTGAGAGCTAGGGAGCTCTCCACATTCCATGCCAATCAAAGACTGTAGACTCAGGAATTAGAGCTAAGGGCAGGCTATAAGGAGATCTCTGCGCAGCTTGAACTTCATGAAGTGCAAGACACTAGGCTAAGGAATGTTGTCGATGAAATCACCCAGGAGCTGCCAGCCTGCCAGATTCAACCAGACCTTCCTCTAGTTGAGAAAGTGCAACGCATTGGTAGAAGGGCGCAAGCCCTAGAACAACAAGTAGTTGCTATGGTTGAGGACCATAGAAAGCAGCTCACCGAGTTGGAATCTCGTGTCATAGTGCCTCCCATAGATGAGATGCAAGAATGACTTGAAGCACTGCGCATAGCTTCTATCCAAATGCAGCACAGAACAGATGAAGCCCAACAGTTAATGACGCAAGCTATGCAAGCTTGGGCTGATCTTGAGAAGCTCCCTTCCAAAGTTGCCCTCGTGGAACTAGTGGAAGCAGCAGAACAGTCTCTAACTGTTATGAACGAAGAAGCTAGGCCCTTAGAAGGCTTAGCCAAAATGACAAAGATGAGTGAAGTCCGCAAAGTCCAGCAAGAACTGCATAGGCTTAGAAACAAAGATGCTACTCTCGCCAACATCATTCAGCCGTTTATGGATGAGTATGCTGAACTTGCTGCCCAAGCAGAGGCCAAGGTCAAAGCATTTGCTGAGTCTCAAGAGTTGGTCGATGGTGTAGAAGGAGAAGAAGCTACTGCAGACCTGGTGCAGACAGCCACGAAGTGCGTAGAAGACATGGAATCCGCTATTGCGCAGTGGAAACAAGCCTTCGCTGCGACCTAAGCCAAGTTAGATGAACAACTAAAATGACCGCGAGCTAGTGCGGGTGTCTCAAGGGCAAGCCACAAGTAAGTGTTAGGGGCCTGTTGGAGCATAGGCCACACCTATGGCAAAGCTACCAAATTTTGGGGAAAAAGCACTAAGTCTTGAAGGAAAAGTGCTAATTTTGAGAAAAAGCACCATTTTTGGGAAGAAATGAACAGTGCGCGGTACGACGCCAGATGGACGATCTCACCACAGATTGCAAGCCGGAAATCACAGAGCTTGTGTGCACATCAAAGGAAAGAGTAAATAAGGTGGCCGAGTAGAAAGCTCAACCACCACAATAAATGAAGCAGCGGAAGAGGGCTCATCTACCCTCATTAACGCAAAGTACAGGAGTTATGGTTGCTCGGACCAAGGAAGAGCAACGAGCCGAAGCATTGAAGGTGAAGGACAAGGGGCAAAGAACAATGAAGCGGCGCCCATACCCGCGAGCTGCGCCGGAAATCATGGAGCATGCAGGAAGCTGCAACATGACTGCAAGAGGTGCCTACAGTACACCTAGCCATGTAAGTGGTTAGGGTTTTTAGGGATCACTGTTGGGAAAGGCCCACATTTTTGTAAAGGTGCGACCCTCAGAGCCACCTATATATATGTGTAATTGTAAAAGGGAAAAGCGTTGGTTGGTTGGCTGGTTAGATAGTTGATAGTCACTGAGTCAATTGTATTGCTGTGTCTTGTAAAGCTGTTAATGAGCATTTTGTGCATGTAAGAAGGCCACGATCTCGCAGGAGACCGCTTGGCGTAAAGGCCATTGTATGTATCGATCAGTCACAAGAGGACTAGGGGAATGTAATTGTATGTCTTTTTCATTGTAATACCAGTAGAAGAAGAGAATAGATCTAAGAGAAGGGCTCCCAGCTGTGTGCGTGGAGTTTCCCAGAAAGATCTAAGGCTGTAGCTGTGTGCGCAGCAGAACCGTGTTAGCCCCATCTAAAGATAATATAAAACAGTCCTGTGGACGTGGATTCCCTCCTGGAGGTGAACTACATAATTCTGGTTGTTGTGGTGATGCTTTATGTGATTGCATTTCTTTGCTTTACTGTCTATGTTTCCATGAATGTTTCGCTATCTTTATGAATGAGTATGTAGAGTAAGTCCTCGAAGCTCCCTTAGAAGCGTACTTGTGCATTGTTGAAGGAGTCTGTGAGAACACTATTGTCGCAGCGCTTAAGGTGTGTGTTGCTGCGCTGTGGTGCAAGGGTAGAGACAATACATAGTGTATCGGATGTAGCGGGTACACGCCTCGTGCGCAGGCAATGAGCTACCACACAGCTAGGCTGGGAAGAGTGAGTTCCTGCACTGTAGCGCTGCGAGACCTGTGGAAGAGTAAGACACTTTGCTCCGGGGTTACCTACAATACGGGAAGGGAGAAGACTGTAGTCTCCACACCACCTAGGTTAAGGAAACCTGATACCTTAGCCCCCCCATAGCCACTTTGGGTGAGACTTTGGGCTGCTGCGCAGCTCGTTGCCGAGAGGGCCAGTGTGCCAAAGGGGTGTTTGTTGCTGCGCATCCTGAAAACCCGGGTCTGTCCAGAAAGCAACCAACAAGGGATATGACCATTTCAAGATGGCTAGATTGCCTAAGAAATCAAATTGGTTAGAATACATTGATCAGGAGCCGATGGACGCTGATTCCTCAGAGGATTCCCAAACTCTAAAATTCATTTTTCAGGGAGGCACACCATCACCACCTGACTCATCTAATAAAGCCCCATTAGGGTCAGCAAATTTACCCCTTGTCACCATTCTAGGGGAACCCAACAGTTCAATGGTTAGGAGCCCTATGGATGTAGACAATGACCCTGAAAGAGCCTCAAAGAGGAAAAAGGTGGAGGATAATGATAAGCAGGTAGTAAATATCCAAGAAGAAAAGCCTAAGAAGAAACATACCAAGTTTCAAATGCCCCCCTATGAAGTGAAACAACATGTGTTTGGAAAGCCACCCAAAGGACCTACAACATCCAGTACAAGTAGGACCAAGCTATTAGAGGAATATGAAGAAAATCCGAATAACCTGGCAGAAGAAGCAAAAATTTACTCCGAGGTAAGGAAAATATCCAAGAAAGAAGTGGCCTTAGTTGCCAGCAGGAATTTAGCTCAAAACACCTTGAGCCTTGTTCTCGCCACCAAAAACAAGGCTATGAAGATGAAATTCAACCTAGAAGACATCCCTATCCCTGATATAATCAACCTACACAAGGAGACAAGTGATGTAATTTATAATAGGATGTTGAAGCTTGCCATAGAACTATCAAAGGTGCAAACAAGTAAGTTTAGGGTTCATCACCAGTTGAAGCTGTAAAAAGCAGAGAATAAATATCTAAAGGAACAGGCAAAGAAACACCAAACACAACTGTTAACAAATGAGACTGAAGAAGATAAAAGGAAGAATATCCAGGAGCTACTAAATGAAAAGGATCAGGAGATCCTGACTTTAAAGAAGAATTTAAAGATCTCACCTACTCAATTTGCAAGCACCCCTGAGATAACAGAGTTGGAAGAAGAGAAAGAGAAACTAAAGGGGGAACTTTTGGACTATAAATCCCAATTGGTGGAGCTTATTGAGAAATAAAAGAAGACGTAGTTTGATATGACCCTTGTAGCAGCCCATGAAGAATCATGGAGGACCCAGTTTGAAGAGTTAGAGAAGAAAGTGAAGGAAATGGAACAGGATGTCACAGACCCGATTGCAGCCGGAGATTTCTCCTTGGTAGGGAAAATATCTAATGCCACCTTAGAGGACGCTGAGTTAATCATATTAAGGAAACAGGTTGCAAACTTGAAAACTCTAAAGGAAGATACAGAAAGAAAAAGGGAGGCTTGGGAAACCAAGTACCAGGAAATGCAGGGTGATCTTGACAATTTGAAGGAGCAAGTAATCGGGTAGAAAGTACTGCAAGAAACTAGGAAAATCATCTGGGATGATATTATAAAACAAGTTGAAGACCTACGAACTTATCTAAACTTCATAATGGATAAAGAGATTGTAGTGAATTTAGCCATACAAGCTGCGACGGTGGTAAATGAAAGACGCAATAAAAATCCTTCAGGATATGCTAGCAACGCAGGAGATTTCTTAAATGATTTATCAGAAGAATAGACCGATCATTCAGGAATCAAGGATAGGGTGGACACCATCATATGGGCCAAAAGAGTGATTAAAAAGCATGAACAGGTAAATATCACCCAATTAGGGATTGACATTTTGTGAAAGCAGCTAAAGATGTTCAGGCAAGCATTTGATCCTTTATTCAAGAGAGGCTACCCGAGTTCTAGGGCAAGAGAGGAAATATGTTGTCAAAGGAAGAATATAAAACCAAGCTGTGGGATTGCAGGATGAACCAAGCTGACTTTGAAGGGATGGATCAGCCCTTGACTAGCCAGATAGTAGCTGAAAAACTGACAAGAGACTTTGGGTTAGCCTCAAATTTCGAGGAGCTGGAACATTGCATACCGGATACTCTTACAACGAACACGCTGAGCTAAGAGTATTACTTAAGGAGCTCGCCACCATAAATTTACTCTCAGCGGACTAGTGGAAACTAATCAAGAAGTATGGTAAAGCGAGGTTACAAATCAAAGTATGAAGAGCTTAAGGGTATCAGCTAAGGAACCCGCAAGAAATGGAAGCGGCCAGCTGGAGCTGTCAATTTTCTGTTTTGTTTTTGTTAAAGTAGTTGGTGTTAACACCCAAAAAGTGCTCACTACATCATCTACCCCATTACATGACTCATTTGTCCATATTTCCTACCATATTAGCCTTAAAAACCTTAAAATCCCGCTAAAAAGCCTCCAAAAGGCCAAAAAAGCCTCCAAAAGGCCACAAAACCATCAAAAAAGCCCTTTTCCCCCCAAAATTATCCAAAATTCCTCCAAAATGGCAAAAACCCTCTAAAAAGGGAATAAAAAATATAAAAAAAGAGGAAAAAGAGGAAAAAAGGAGGAAAAAACCCTATACAGCTGACCTAAACCATATGGTTCCCAAAACCATGGGCCAGCACTCCACCACTAAAAACCTATAAATAGGTGATGGAGACCCCTCATTTCATATACACAGTCAAATACACCCTTACTATACCAAAATCACCCTTGAAACCCTAGCTCACCCTTGAGCTACTTTCACCATTGAGTGCCCCTTTTGGCCCATTTCCACCCTTTGGAGAAAGAGAAGGAGCAAAGCTGGAGTTTGGAGCAACCCTCTTGGACCATTGCAATAACTTCACCAACCTTCACATTGGAGGTATAATCTTTAATACAAAAAACCATTTATATTTCCATGTTTTGTTATGTTTCTTAATGCTCATGCTAGTTTAGAATTTGTATTGCTTTAGCACTTTCATTTACTGTTTATTGAACTGCTACTAAGGATTCCATTCTCCTTAGTAGGTGCTCATTTGCACAAGCTAGGATGAAAACCCTAGCTACAGTTTTGGCGACTCCCCTTATGTTCCTTTGAATTTCTGGATATAGTTTTTAAAGTTTCAAACGTTTTTAATTTTTTGCAATATTTTTCTGTTCGGCTGTCCCTTTCGGCTGCCGTAAACCGCATCTTTTATCCCTGCAGTTGCATTTCGACTGCATCTTTCAGGCCTTTACCTGCGATCCGACCGCGGCTCTCAGGCTATTTCTGGTGACCTGCTAGCTGTTTTTAGTCTGTTACCTGCAATCCAACCGTGGCTATTAGCTTGTTCGGGGCGATCCGACTGCCGCTGTTAACCCTTTTCACACATCCCGACTGGGGATTTCAACCATTTTCCTGCAACTCGTCTGTGCATGTCGGCCCTTTTTCGGTGTCCCGACTATGGCTTTCAGCCATTTTCCTACAACCTGCCGGCGCCTGTCGCCCCTTTTTCCCCCGTCCTGCCTTTGGCTTTCAGCCATTTTCTTGCAACCCGTCAGCGCATGTCGGCCTTTTTTCCCGCATCCCGCCTGCGGCTTTCAGCCATTTTCTTGCAACCCGCCTACGGCTTTCGACCTTTTTCCCATGGTCTGACTGCATCTTTCGGCCAAAATCCCGCAACCAGTCCGCGACTGTCAAGCTGTTTCCCGCGGTCCGACCGCCCATAATTGCCACAGACCCGCGGTCTGCCTTCTGCACTTTTTTCCTGTTTTGAACCTAGCACTTTGTTGCACTATTTTCTGCACCTGCACAACCATCTGTCCTACCTGCAGCCATGCTTCCCTACAAGCTTTTCTGTAGTTTTATTTCTGTTCCATTTACAGAATAGTTTTTTAAAATTTCAGCATTTTAATTGAAAAAAAGAAAATTTTGCATTTCAAAGTTTAAATTCTGTACTGTTAGTTAGAAAGCTGCCCCCCTGTGGCACTTTTACTTGGGTTCATCATCTCACACGCACACACTCTGTCACTTAATTCAAGTGAACCTTAAAAAACTACTTAACACAACCAACATTCTAACCCCACTTGGGGAACACATAAGAATTTTTGTAGTTAGGTAGGATCGGGGGGATAGGCATCCAAATAACACCCCTCGGTTTCTTACACTTCAGACATAACTGTTGTCCATTAGGGAACCAAAATCCCCTGGTATTTTTTGGCACGGTCACAACCAGTTTATCAGAGGGCCTCTCCCCTAGGAGGGTTGAAGTCGCCAGACTGGTTCTGGAGGCCTGAGTGGAATACCGCAATCCATTCAGTAACCGAAGGCTACCTTTCGCAGTTCTCAGGGTATCCCTGTATGGGGATACTACGGTGATAGAACCAAATGGCATATTCACCTTTTCAAGACATTTCATGAACGGGGTATCTTAGTTTCCTTTCTTCTAGGATTGACTACCCAGTGTCCCTCGCGGTAGGGGTATATCTTTAGCCACTTAGCTCTCCTATCCATATTGTCTGACTTGGATTTCATCACCTTGCAGAGGATATGTCTAGTTGAGTCAGAATACTATTTAGTTAGGTGTTTGCATGCTCCCTTACCTCCTTTTGGTCTAGTAAGTCCACTATTTTTATTTTTTAGGAAACCTGCTGCTTGTTGGTATTCTTACCATTTCTGTTGATACTCCACTTATTGTAGCACAGTTGTTACAGTAAGTGTTTTGAGTTGGTTGTTGGCCTGAGTGCCATATTTTTTGAGCTCTCCTTCTGCACACTCAGTTGCATTAGGGTTTTTGAGTTGTTTTTCACTCAACACAACCCCCTAGATATTTGACACCATCTATCACCATTGATTCCCCGAGACATTCTTGGTGCCTTCGAGGTGAGCCCCCATAGCACGGTTCACTTGACACCACCCCTCATAGAGATAGATCTTCATCACTTGATACCACTCATCATAGATCTCGAGCTTTGTCACTTGACTCCACTCGTCAACGACATAGAACTATGTCACCCGATCTAGATGCCCCATATTTTACCTCTGATTCTAAGGCAGAGTCCGAGAACCCCATTTACACTACACCAACCAGCCCCATGGCTGGTGTGACTTTCACCCATTTCTTTGTAGGGACCATTGCTGGAGCATCCACCACCACACCAGCTACAACACCCGCTTTGGGTATGCCCTTGATGGGGCCCTCATATACCATTCCGATCACTGCACCCATTCTAGTAGCTGGCATACCCATTCCCACTTCATCAGTGACTCACACTACCCTTGGCGGTGCGGGGACCGTCCGATACCACTTTCGTCCCTACACTTGGGGGCAACCTCCCAAGCCCTGCCCCTACACTTGGGGGCATTGGCCCTAACATGGTCACATCTACTAGTATGTCACATCCTTCTACTAGTTTTCCATTCATGGCTAGCCTCAACCTTCCTGACCTAGCTAGACTGACTAACGATCCCACTAGGCACGACCCTGTGTGGCCTCACATGCCCACCAAGCTCCCCTCCGACATCCCTAATTTTGAGGGAAATGCAGGTGAGGACCCCCAGAACCATATTATGTCCTTCCATCTATGGTGTTCCTCCAACTCCATATTGGACGACTCTATCTGCCTCCGTCTGTTACAGCGCACCCTCACTGGCTCTGCAGCTAAGTGGTACATCGAGCAACCCCATGGGACCCATGCCACCTTTACTTCCCTTGCCTCGACCTTCCTGCAGTTCTTTCAGTTACCTGTCTGCTATGACGTGGGAGTTGAGATCCTACTATCCTGCAAATAGAACATGTCTACCCACATCATTGACCACATTCATGAGTGGCATCGATGCCGTAGCCTCTACAAAATCAAGTTAGATGACCGTATCTTCTTAGATTGGTTTCTAAAAGTCCTCCTTCCTGTCATTGCCAAGGATGTGGCATCCGAACGACCCCAGTCCGAAGAATAGGCCATCCTCAAAGCCCAGCAATTTGACCTCATTTACGCCTAGTCGGGTTATCTATATACCATCATACCTGACGCCCCTCACGGTGATTCCTCCCAACAAGATGCACCGCGGGAATCCCATGCCGCAGACGGCATCATTGGCCTTATTGCCTCGCATCCCCAACCCTTTTCCATAGCACATCCTAGCAATGGCCCCGACCTTTCCCGGGCTACATCACAGTCCTGCGCAACCAATTCGTATGCTCCCATGGCACATCACCACCATTCCCATGGTCCCTCATGTCCACCTCAGTTCTTTGGTCATGCATTCCCCGCTTACGCCCCCCGGTCGCACCTTAGCCCTATTACCACCCACAGGGTGCACCAACTCCTGTGTCCCCTCAAACCCAACCTGCTTATTACCTGCCACAGGAAGACCCTACGGAAAACCCACAACCCGCTTCGCAGATGTATCAACAACCCCCATAAGGTTTAGCACCTGCGCAGCCTCCGCCTACTTATTATCTATCGCAGCCTGCTCCTGCGCCTGCACAACCCCAAACCCACCTACTGCCCAAGGGCAAGTATACGCCCAACAGAATCCGCAGCAAAACCAAAACAACCAGTGCCCACAGGGCCAACAAAATCATGGCAAAGGCCGTAACCGTGGCAACAACCCCCCTCCCAACCAAGGTGGTCAACCTCCTAATCCCCCAGACAACAATAACGCGGCACCTGCCAACCAAAACCCTGATCGGCCACCCAATCAGGCCAAAAATCCTAATTTACGAACAAACCATCCTTGTTCTATTTGCGGGGTCTATGGCCACTACAAACATGCTTTCCCACATTTGGAGCGAGCTCGGCAACTCTGGGCTGATGATGCCCATTGCCAAGGGCACGTGGCTCCTCAGGTGCCTCCCAACCCCCCACCCCCACAGCAGCAACCTTTGGTGCTGCAAAACCCCTTACCAACCCAAGGCGTAGTGAACACTCAGCCATTGGATCCCCCTCAAGGCAATGCGCCACCACAACAACAGATCACTTATGCCGCTCCTGATCAACCCATGTTCAACTCACGTACTCACCACTTGTTGATGATGTCGTCCACTGATGTCAACCTGCAAACCCATCGAAACCAATATGGATCCACCCCTGAAGCCCCTCCCGCTGACAAAAACACTAATGCTCATCCCACTGATCAGATGTTACGTATACCTCCAGCTCCACTCGATGGTTCCTCCAAAGCACCTCATTTCCCACTTCGTCGTATCAAAAATAACCCCAATGCTCACACTGCGTCAAATTACAACATTGTAGATGACTTAGCCAAATCTCCCGCAACCATGTCCGCGTTAGAAGTATTAAAAAACTGTCCTTCACAGTGCAAGACTTTGCTCTTCGCCATTGGTGCTATTGAACCAAATGATTCACAACTGATGGCATTTGATTTGGACCAGTCTGAACCAAACCTGCCTTCCACTTTAGCATTCCAAGTTTCTGTTTCCATTAGGAATCTTGTCATCCATCGGTGCATCATCGATGAAGGTGCCTCTACATGCGTTATGTCCACATTCATTTGGCAGAAGTTGGGATCCCCTACTCTCCAGCAGTCCACCACTGCGTTGCGAGCCTACGACGGCCATTCAGCTCAACCCCAAGGTCTATTAGCTAACATCCCCGTCCAGCTGGCTGG
Organism: Larix kaempferi; assembly: GCA_027924585.1. Taxonomy (NCBI): domain Eukaryota; kingdom Viridiplantae; phylum Streptophyta; class Pinopsida; order Pinales; family Pinaceae; genus Larix; species Larix kaempferi. The sequence goes on from BSBM01000493.1 coordinate 42,424,200, forward strand.
TAAAACCATTCTCATTGACATAGAGGTCATCAATGCTCAACTTGATTATAACCTCTTACTTGGCCGCAGCTACATGTATGCCATGCGGGCAGTTGCTTCATCTATTTTTCGTACTATGATGTTCCCCATGACGGACGCGTGGTCAAGGTTGACCAACTCACCTATTACGACCCAAATGCCCCCGCTGCACCCGAAAATGTTCTCCCCATGGTTGAACAACCTATTTGTGGTGCAACTATCTCATTTATTTCCTCTATGGGACCCGGACTTTACTCAGACACGCCGATGACTTCCACATTCCAATCCATTCCACCCTCGTCACCCGTGACCAAAGTCTCTTACCTTTGTACTCTTTCCCACAATACACAAACACCCAACAATCAACCGCCCTTGTTACCTAAACCACCATTGGTACCTAGTCACATTGGTGTTACACCCACCCACACAATCCCCTTCCTATTCCCTCCTTTGGGAGTAGTAAGAGCCCCGGTTATGGCTACTCTCAACCTCCCTGGGTTAACCTTAGGATTACCCATGTGGTATATTTCACCTCCCGTTCCCCTACCGAAACCAAATGTCGTCCTCCAACTAGTGCAACCCATTGTCACTACTAGTCAACCACCTCCCGGTGTCGCTACCCCTTCGTCATCTACGAATCCCCCTCCTCTTATCAATCCCACTGGGGGCAGAGGCCCACAACCATACATTGCTGTACCCCCTCCCAAAGCAGTTAAATCCCCTCTCGTGTTTCATGATCCCCCCAAATGCTCATTGTGTGATGAGTTAGGCCATCCGACTCATCAATGTCCACAATTACTTGCATTACAGGAACACATACAAATGCTTGACGATGACCCCAACATCCCAGTTGTCGAACTAGATCCATCCCCTAAGCCTCGTGATAAATCACTGTGTACCAACCACCCTTGTGCCATATGCGGTATTTATGGCCACTACTCACATCACTGTCCTGATCTCCCAGTTTACAGAGCATCTCTCTACAAGATGAATAATTTGGACCTTGAGACGGCACCCCCCGGTATCATCCCCATCCGGAGAGATTAACACCATTTATATGATCTCTTCAACTACCACTCCCTCGTCCATCGATTTGACAACTCAAAGTTTCCGCAATGATGAGGAGATTCTAGAGGCTCTTACTGCCCCGGATTATCCCTGAGATGACATGCACCATCATTCCTATTTCCTCCTAGAAGAGCCCTCCTCCACCCCAGCCACCCAATTTGTGGTTGAGTCCAAAGATTTCCTTCCCGTCAAAGTCGACTGGTTTAAGGATCCCATTTCCGCTCCTGATTCCTTTGAGGAGGGTAACATGGCCAACATCTCACCTGTCATCCACATTGATATCTCTGACCCACGTGGTGATCTTGAAATCATTACATTAGGATCCTCCTGCAATGAGTATGAGATTGGAGAGTACAAAAAACTTTTCCAAGAGTTTCGCGATGTCTTTGCTTGGTCCTATACCGAAATGCCTGGTCTTTACCCCGCTATCATCTAGCACCATGTTGGAACCTCTAAGTTAGGGGGCATAATAGATTACCTCGACCATGGGATAAGGGGCATGATCAATCATTTTGACCCTACCCCATCACATCTATCTTAGCACGTCAATGAACCCATCGTTCAAACTAACACATATGTGATCCACAATCATAAACCCCATGCACATCGCATGGGGGCAAGTCGTTAACCCTGCTCACTTTTTCACATGTGTGATCACAACCATTTTTGAGGTCACATGTCACTTGTATATATGATTTGATTTGATACACCTAGTATTTTTCCCCCACGGGTCATCATTTCTCCCCACCACTGCCTCCTTGACTTGGTGGGCTCACCTTTATTTGCAACCATTGTTTAACCTAGTTCTTTCCTTTGACCATTCTAGAGTCCTTATGACCTCCGTTTTTTGCATTATTTGCACTTCCAGATTCATCTTTCCGTTCCCGTGATGATGCTTGAGATCATATCTCGCTCTAACCAAAAAATTTAGGGCATTTTTTCCATGCCCCTCATCCCTTCGGTTTGCGTGCCACATCGACCGTTATCCGGTTTTGACACTTTTTATATCGTCGGATTCATTTTTCCGAGCTCGTGACGATGCTTGAGATCATTTCTCACTCTCACCTGGTACAATTTCAACATTGTGTCCCAAAACCTTGCTTCCTCGGTTTGCACGCCACATCGGCCGCCATCGGATTGTTCCACATTTTAACATGAGCCATTCACTCCTGTCATACTGCAATTATTTCATTATTTTTCCACCATTCACTATCTCGCAAGGATGCCCACCAGTGTTCCCACCTACCCTCATTCTTGGTCATCATAAATGTTCCTTGCTTGAGCACTTCCTCCTTGCCTGGCCATTCCCTTTGTTCGGTATAATTTTATCCCTTTTTCGGGCCAGACAAGCCTTTACGAAAAAGGCACTTAGGGAGTTTCTGTTAAGCTCTTTTCTGACTCCTAAAACAATGAAAAGATCGTCGAGCAATCTTGCTTCCTTTCATGCTCGTTAAAGTACCTGAAAGGGCGTCTATCTGGTATAAGTTTAACCATTTTCCGGACCTGGTAGACTAATTACGAAAAAGGAATACTCTAGTCACACCGGCTAGAAGAGTTTTTCATTGCATCCTTTTATGCTTCTTTGGGCCTTGGAGACTAACACACGAAAAAGAAACCCCTTGGAGTCTTCTTATCACTTTCAGACTCTCTAAAATTGAAAGCAACCACGAGCATGAATTGTCCTGGGCTCGTACAAATCCACACGACAGTACCATTCCATTATTTAAGAGTCTTCTTATCTCTTTCAGACTCCTTAAAATTGAAAGCAATCACGAGCATGAACTATCCTGGGCTCGTATAAATACACATGACAGTACCATTTTACACACACTTCTTCTAGTTCCTTAACCCATGAAGAAGTCCCCCCATGCCTCTTGGCACTATGATCGATCATCTCGGCAGCACCCCTAATCAGTTCGCCTTTGTTCAGAGTATTCTGCAGTCTCCTTCCATTTTACACCAGCTTGAGTATCACTCATCCCAGTCACTATCCTTGATCCATTACAGCTATGATCCCTTTCCCCTCAGTCAGTTTCATATGATTCCCGATCGTCCCCGCCATCACACTCTGAACAAATGAAGTTTGAGTCCACCCACTCTACTTACCCAGTTATCCCCCACAGTCTGTCAGTCCTACCATCAGTGCTCTCACACTTCGGTTCTCCACCTCGCGCTCCTATCAAGGAAACATCATTGCCTTGCTCCTTGCAGGTCTCCCTCTGTCGACAAAAGCCCCTCTATTCCAGAGGATAGGCCCAGAGGTCCCTACGCCTTGGAGCCATCACCATCTGTGGTGAGTGCCTACAGACCATTTTGCGAGGAGTCATCATTGCCTCTCCGAGTGGTTGTTTCTCACATGCTCGACTTCAACACCTTGATCGCATCGTTGAGAATCGTGCAGGGTATATATCTCTTCAGTTATTGGTCGAAGACCCTGGATTTCCCTCGACTCTAACACATTGGTGAGTCACTTTGGAACGCCCAATTATATGTTCTTGTGGATGTCCGGGTTGCGTTGGCGATTGTATTCGGAAGCCATCAAGTTCTATGCTTCCTTGAGTACCCCGTTCAGTTCTAGTTCAGTGTACCATTGAGGACATGACTTCCCGTCACTATGATCCATTAGCTCATTAGTTCCTCTGGCACCACACTCAGTAGCACTATTGTCATCCCAGTGTATCAGTTCTTCAGCTCAGACATGGTCAGCCTAGCAGTATGTCCCAGATTTGTGTCCCCTCTGGACCTTTATGATGTACACAGTGGTTCTCTTTATATCCTACAGGTCCCCCTTTTCGGGCCTCACTATTATTTTTTATGTATCTTGATACGAGCATGGGTATGCCTGCCTCGTCCATATATTGAGATTCTTCCTCATTCATTATTTGAGGCCATGTATATTTCACGTCCCCATATTTTAGACCCCATTGTTATTATTATTCCAGATCTTGATACAAGCATGGGAATGCCCGCCTCATCCATATGTTTCGATTATTCCTCATTCATTATTGAGGTCATGTACTTTAAGTTTTTGCAGTTTGTTCAGGACCGTTGTTCCAGGCTCTAGTTTGTTTCTTCTCTTCTCCACACCCCAGGAAAACCGTAAAAGACTTATGATTTCTATCGGCCATACGATGAGCTCCTGTCCTCACACGTCAGGGGCCAATCTGTTAACATCCAAAAAGTGCACACTACCTCATCTACCCCATTACATGACTCATTTGTCCATATTTCCTACCATATTTGCCTTAAAAACCTTAAAATCCCACTAAAAGGCTTGCAAAAGGCCAAAAAAGCCTCCAAAAGGCCACAAAACCATCCAAAAAGCTAAAAAAGCCCTTTCCCCCCAAAAAATTATCCAACATTCCTCCAAAATGGCAAAAACCCTCTAAAAAGGGAATAAAAAATATAAAAAAAGAGGAAAAAGAGGAAAAAAGGAGGAAAAAAACCCTATACAGCTGACCTAAACCATATGGTTCCCAAAACCATGGGCCAGCACTCCACCACTAAAAACCTATAAATAGGTGATGGAGACCCCTCATTTCATATCCACAGTCAAATACACCCTTACTCTGCCAAAATCACCCTTGAAACCCTAGCTCACCCTTGAGCTACTTTCACCATTGAGTGCTCTTTTTGGCCCATTTCCACCCTTTGGAGAAAGAGAAGGAGCAAAGCTGGAGTTTGGAGCAACCCTCTTGGACCATTGCAAGAATTTCACCAACCTTCACATTGGAGGTATAATCTTTAATACAAAAAACCATTTATATTTCCATGTTTTGTTATGTTTCTTAATGCTCATGCTAGTTTAGAATGTGTATTGCTTTAGCACTTTCATTTACTGTTTATTGAACTGCTACTAAGGAGTCCATTCTCCTTAGTAGGTGCTCATTTGCACAAGCTAGGGTGAAAACCCTAGCTATAGTTGGGCATATAGTAAAATAGGCCAATGAATGTAAAAAGTGGTTAGGCCTATACCGCCTCTGTCTATTTTGAAGTTGTAATGGTGAAACGCCTTGGTTAGCTTTCAAGTAGGTGTCAAGTAATTTGCAACTGTTTTCTGTTCAGAAGAGAGCCGAGTGTTATAGGTCAAATCTGCACTTCTCTGTCCGTGATCACCTTGAGATGTCCATCACACAAAAGGACAACTTGGATTGAAGAGCATGATGACCTCAGATGAGACTTTGACCTGATTCACCTTCCTGCAACTAGCAAAACCCTGAAAAAATCATATTTTGGCATGGGCGCTACTCTATTTGAGAAAACATATGCATATGCGCTACTCCACAAGGCAATAGTAGTGCACACCTTTTCTTGGGTGCTACTCCACTTCAGTAAACTAGTGCACAACATTCAAAAAGTGGCAAACGCTAGTTGTTAAACACTGTAGTCATGCACCGTGCGCTACTCCATTGTGAAATAGTAGCGCACATCTTAAAATATGATAAAAATTTATTAATTTGACGAATGGAGATTAGTTGCAGTTGGTTTCTCAACTTCCCCAACTTCTCCTTCAACCACCTCTAGACCTGAACTGCCTACCTTGTCCTATAAATACAAGGCGGATTGAAAAGAGGGGTTAGACATAGAGACATAATTAGACATGAGAGCCATAAAGAGGCTCTTCTATATGAGAAGCTTGTATTGAAGGAGGTTATGCTGGAGGAACTCTGAAGTTAGAGAGGAGCAGGAGCCTAGGATCAGGTTGCATGAACATGCTGCAAAGTCAGGTATACTTTGTATCATTCATATGTTTTTGACAATAAAAGGTTGAAACATCTTTATCATCCCAAATCAAGTGCTTATTGGATTATGTATTTGTTTGGATCAATGTTGGTTAATGTTTGATGTTTGAATTAATTTTCAATTCCATCATTATTATATTGGCCAAGATACGTTGAGAAAGGGATTTTTGTTGCAGGTTTATCAAACGGGATATTGAGTTGAGGATCGAGCGCAAGGTTGGACAAAAGCTAGGATCAAAATTCATTCATAAGGTATGTCCTCAAGGTCTCTAATCTATTTCCATTTATAAACGTTTTTGTAATGCAATTAGTATGTCTACCTGTCACCCCCTTAAGTTGATAGTGTCTATTTCCTCACTATAGGGTAGTATTTCCTGCCAACAGACTGGTGACTCCACTGGGGAGGTTGTTTCTTCTGCTCTAGGAAACCCTTCTTGATTGTCTTTCCAGTACCTCTTAACACCTTTAATATTCTGAGAAGCCCTGTAGGTTGTCCCTACATGCTTCCCTTTGCTTGACTTAGTCTTTTTACACCTCTGCAAGGTTAATTTTTTTTACTCTTTAAGACCTGTGCGCTACCCTACTGTACATATAGTAGCATCCATGCGCTAGTTTTCCTCTATACAGTAGCATCCACATCCCCAAATGCACTAGTTTTCCTACTGCACAGTAGGGCACATTCCTGTAGCTCTCTGTTTGAGTTAGGGTTGAGTTTTCTGCCTGTTTGGGCGAGTTTCTAACTTTTTGTTTGGCGTTCTTGACTGGTCTTTGAGGTCTGTAACCCTTCTTTGAGTCTCATTAGCCTTTTTTGAGTCCATAAGGTCATATTTTGGTCACTTGTTTACTTTTGAAGTGTTTGGTTCATTTGTGACTCTTTTTGGAGATTGGGCATTGTTCCTTAGTGAACATAGTTACTCTTTCCATACCCTGATAGTGTGTTGCTAACCTACAAACCTTTGCACTTAGCATTTTATGTTTGTTGCAACACTTGTTTGCTCTTTAGGTATCTCATCCTTTTTTTTAGGGTTTGATCCATCTTTTGGAGCCTTTGGGGTGTCTTCCAAAACTTTTTGAGTCCCAACATTTCTTGACTTCGCTGTCTTTTCCAGTATCAAGTGAGTTTGAAGTGCTTTAGCTTGCTTCATCTTTCAGTCTTTGTGTTAGTAAGGTTGTCTCTAGTTCGCTTTCCTACCTATTTCTTGGCATAGTGGTCTTATTAGGGTTTGGTGCTTTGGAGCATTCTTTTAATATTGATTTCTAGTTCTAAGCATCTTTCCTATTTGTTTTCTTCCCGCTTTGTTTCCAAGTTTGAGAGATTTTTCTTTTGAAAAAACTTGTAGGACAAGTCTTTGTCAAACCATTGTTTTGATAGTTGTGAACTTTAGAGTCATCTTGCCATTACTTACACATCTCTTATAGGTCTTATTCGCTTCCACTTTCAAGTTCTTTTTTGTTCATATATAACGAAAAAGCAAAATAAGTTTGGTAGCTTAGAGTAGTGAGGCTTATAATTTTTGTAGAATAGCATAGTTTATTTTGTTCATAATTTGAAAAGAAAACAAAAAGAAAGTTTTACTTAGGTTTGCTTACTCTTTAGTTTGGAAGGGATATTAAACGAAAAATAAAAAGTCTTTTTGTTGCTGAAAGTTGTTTCAGTTTATGCACTTTACTTTCCATTGCAACCACATCACACAATGCACTCCCCATTGAGTAAAAAGTAACCTTAAAAAGAATCTTAATAAAATCAATTAGAAATGATTTTCTTTCTAGGGATACATGACACCAACAAGTCTAGGCTAGAGTTTCGAGATTAAAACACCTTAAACTACTCGAAGCTTGTTTCCTTACTCAAAAATCATGTGCGACTGTCATATAGGTAAGCCCATATATATCAAATATTCCTGGGAAAATCTACTAAAACCAGAGCTAAGCATGAGGCCGTGGAAGATCGGAATCATTGAGGATACCTCCCTCACATTCCTTTTGACCATAAACCAGGGTCGATTTTCTTACGGGGATCCATCTGGATTTCGGGCTTAGTTACCCTGCCCATGCATTTTGTTCAGGATGACGACTGTCCCCCCAGGATATTTTGTATGTATGGTAGCCTTAGTATCTAACCATAGGATCATACACAGGTGATAAAGGACGGTATATCTATTGTACCTAGGACAGACATGGGAGTAAATCCCTTGTAGGTCTTTGGGAGGGTAGCTGGGTGATTCCAGTGCTTGTACCCTTAGTCATTGTATTGTGGACCCCGAGTAACTGTTCTTCATCCTTTGTTGATCTGTTCTAGGCCCTCATCATCCTAGACTCTTCTCCGGAAGGAATCTTGTTTGACTGGTTTGAATACTTAGGATTTTTTTTAGTGGTATGTTGTTTTCCCCCTAGTCTTAGTGGCCACTAGGTTTTTTCTTAGTTTTTATTTTTATATATAATCGTGGAAGACCAACAACTTCGTAGGTCTAGAAGGTTGCAAAACCTTCTCCCACTTAGAGTGGAACCACTACTGCCACCCGAACGACAGAGGGTAGACTCCAGTATTCCTTTGGAAACTACTGATGAAATAGAGGTTCCTGAAGAAACACAACCTGCAACAGAAAGACCTAAAATAGAGGTTCTTGAGGAACCACAACCTGGGACTCCAGATCAACAAAATTTTAAAACTGTCGAGATTGAGGATCTCACTTCTGGTGAGTTTAGTACTTCGTTTAATCCTCCTCTGAATAATCTTAACAATCCGCTTCTGTTACCCATTGGTTTCCAGCAACCTGATTATAGTGCATATTTGTTCACACCTGGGCATTTTATGACTAATACAGGAGGCGAACAGGGACTTCCATAGACTCCCACAATAGGTATGAACACAAATACTGTAAATCCTCCTCTCACTGCTACTCTGAGTTCAGCACAGCCAACTTCTGTTTCAACTCCGTCCTTCAGCTTTAATGTCGGTACCTTAGGCATGCCGAGTTCAACAACTATAACATCTTCCTCTACACCTACTTTTGGACCCAGTAGTACAGTGAATCTTGTTCCACCTCCCGCAACTCAATAGCCATATCCTATACCTAGCACTTGGATTTCCACACCAAATGTAGGGCCAAACGCCTCTGCAACTACGCCCATCATGAGTACCATGACCGCGCCGTCCACCACAATTACCCCTGGTTTTAATACCTTTGCAAGTTACAATACCAATCAAGGTAATGTACCTGCAGGAAACTCCCCTTTTTCTTTGTTTTTTGGAGGAGGGGGTAACATCCTTAATCAACAATATGGTGGGGCTAACACCCAGCCACAGTGGACAAACGTTAAGAGGACCAACCCACTTTCATTTGTATGGGGTAATTTTAACAACACTTTCACACAACAGCAAGTGGCTGGGGGAAACCCCTACTAGCAAATGGCTGGGGGAAACCCCTACTAGCATATGGTTGGGGGCAATCCCTACCAGTAAATGGATGGGGGCAACCCCAACCAGCAATTGGCTGGGGGCAACCCCTACCAGCAGTTTACGGGTCAAACTATGGGTGGTTCCCCCTTTATGACCCCAGCTTATCAAATGCCATCTTGTAGACCTCATTTACCATTTCTACCAACTCTGAATTTGCTAGACTGTAATGTGTAATATTGAGGTATAACATAGACCTTTCCAAGTTAACAAATGATCCAGTATGCCATAACGCGGCTTGGCCACCAGTTCCTACTAAGTTACCTTCAGACATTCCAAAATTCAAAGGAAAAATCGGTGAAGACCCTAGTGATCATGTCACCACTTTCCATTTATGGTGTTCTTCGAACTCGTTGAATGAAGATTTTGTTAGGTTGAGACTTTTTCAAAGAACCTTAACCGGCGCTGCAGCTAAATGGTACATTGAGTTACCTGCAGCTACGTTTTTTAACTTTCAGGATCATGCAACTGTTTTTCTAAACCACTTCTAGCTTCCTGTACGGTACGATGCTGGGACAGATCTTTTGTCTACATTTAGATAGAATAAGGCCACTCACTTATTTGACCACATTCAAGAGTGGTGAAGACGGAAGAGGCTCATTAAAGCCAATATACCTCCATAATTTCTTCTTGAGTGGTACCTGAAATCACGCCTTCCTTACATTTCTAAGGAAGTAGCTACTTCTGGAGTGTCTACAAAGGAAGAAGCCATTTTATGGACCCAGTAGCTAGACCTTGTTTATGCATAGTCTGGGTTACTTTATGAGATGATACGAGACGCACCGCAATCAAACACTGATCTTGGCAGACCTAAACCTGGACCACATGCTGACGGCATAGTGGGTTCAGTAGATTCTGTAGCTTTCGAAGCATTGACCAAGCAGGTTCATGCCTTATCCATCAAACAATCAACTATAAAAGTAACCTCCGTCACAACCTCTCCTTCTACTTCTGAATCTGTGAACAAGGTTCAGAACAATCAAAAGGGCCCTTGGCAGCCCAACAACAAAAAGAAGGGCAAGAAAGGAGAGGGGAACCAACAAAATCCCAAAAACAAAGAGAATGCCGAGGAGGGTAACAAAGAGAAGAAGAAGGTTAAGTTCCCTTGTAAGCTTTGCAAGCAGGATCACCTCACTCACCAATGTCCTCTACTCGAAGAATCCCAGAAGCTACTTCAAGAAAAGAAACCTATCGTACTTAAAGATCCATTTCCTAAGGGGCAGGGTTTAGCTTCTGGCACCTCCAAAGCAGGGGGCACCACTTAGGCTTTAGTTGATCAAACTTTTATTAAAATGGTTAGCGCGGATGCACTTTTGCAAACGCGAGCAAGAAATTATACCCCAGATGTGCAAAACAAGGATAAAGAGATTCCTGAGTCTTCCATTCCTCTCCACATTCCATTGGATCCATTTCCCAAGATTCTGAAAGGTGTCATGAAATAGGCATCACACAATCCAAACGTTCGGGTTGCTTCCAACTACAATGTGGTTGAAGATCTAGCCCAGACCCCTTGTGCTATGTCCACCTTAGAAGTTTTGCAAAGTTGTCCATTACAACGAAACACACTTCTGGCATCGATTGGAAGTATGGAGTCATCTAACATGACTGCACGCTTTGATATGTCTGATATCAAATACCGGTTTCCATACCACGTTTCCCTACAGATTGAAGTGGTCCATGGTCCTATGACCATTAGACGGGCTGTCGTAGATGAGGGCGCATCGACGAGCGTGATGTCCATTTCTTGCTGGAAAGCTTTAGGGTCTCCTGAGCTAGCCCCCTCTAACACACTACTTACTACCTTTGATGTCAGGACTTTCTGTCCACATGGAGTTCTACCATCATTTGAAATTACACTTGCCGATAAGATAGTTGCTGTAGAGATTGAAGTTATGGATGCTCTGCTTGATTACAATATGTTATTAGGCAGGAGCTAGACATATGCCATGCGAGCCATTGCATCAGCAGTTTTTTGAGTTTTTATGTTCCCCCATGAAGGCAAGATCGTCATGGTCGATCAATTTTCGTTCTCTCAGCAAAACAACCAGACTTCATCGGATACTACTATTCCTTTAGTTGATCAATCTGCCCCAGTAAGTGAGAGTTTAGGAGAAGGGCTTTACGGGTCCACTTTCGACCTACCCTTCCTCTGTTCTTTTTATGTGTTATGATGTAGGTACTTCTACTGAAACTTTCACAGTTGGTCTTAGGACTGATTCGTGGATCCTTCCTACTATATCAAAACCTTCAATGCCTTTAACCATTGCAAAGATAGCCTACATGGAAGCACAACATGCTGCAATGGAACATATCGTGACTCCGCTAGTATCTGCTGAGTCGGATATGGACTATGCTCCTGCATGGTCACTGAATTATACCCACTCTTTCGACTATTTAGATACGGTATTACCATCTGATGAAGCCATTTTGGAAGCCATGATGGGCCTGGACCATCCATGGAAACATATGCATCACAGGTCTTACTTGCTTCCAAACCTAGACAGGATAGAGAGAGGAGAATTCTCTATGAGACCCGGTAAATTTGTTGATTTGTCATCTTTTCCTTCTACTTCAAGAGCTGTTTATGCTCAAGGGAATATGGCTAATATATAGAGGACAATCTCGATTAACATTTCCACCAAACCTGAGGTCGTGGAAAACATTTTTATTGGTGTAGAGTGCTCTCCAGAAGAGATATCTCTGTATACCAAAATTTTTAAAGAATTTCGTGACATTTTTTCCTGGTCATATGAGGAGATGCCAGGTATCAATCCAGCCATCATGGAGCATGTCATCACTACATACCCTAATGCAAAACCTGTGAGATAGAAGCTCCATCCTATGAATCCTTGAAAAGCGGCCGCCATTAAGGTGGAAGTTGAAAAATTTCTTAGAGCCAGATTTATCTACCCGATTGACATGATGGAATGGGTTTCAAACCCCATTCCAGTTGATAAAAAGCAAGGTACCATTCGAGTTTGTACTAACTTCCTGGATTTGAATAAAGATTTCCCAAAAGATAACTATCCCACACCATTTATCGACCAGATCATAGATGCATGTGCGGGACACGAGATGTTTTCTTTCATGGATGGATTTTTGGGATATAATCAAATCCAAATCAAACCCGAAGATCAACACAAAAAAAATTTCATTTGCTTGTGAGGAACCTTTTCATATCGAAAGATGCCATTTGGGTTAAAGAATGCTGGAGCTACATTCCAGGGAGCTATGAATTTTGCTTTTCATGATATTAAACACATAGTTGAACCCTACTTGGATGATCTCTTGGCATGATCTCGAAAGAGACGGGATCATCCAACTCATTTGAGACTTGTGTTTGAAAGATGCAGACAATATAAGATTTGTTTGAATCGTAATAAGTGCATATTCTGTGTCGAATCGGGACATTTACTGGGTTTTATTGTATCCAGTCGTGGTATAAGGGTCGACCCGTTAAAAGTTGAGGTGATTGTAAATTTGCCTCCTCCTTGCACCTTGCGACAACTCCAAAGTCTGCAAGGCATGTCTAACTTCTTACGACGCTTTATCATAAACTATGCTAAGATCATGAAAGTTTTTATGAGATTGGTTAAACACGATATGTACTTCTTATGGGATGAGGCTGCTCAAGCATCATTTGAGGCCTTGAAAAAGGCACTACTTTCATCCCCCTTGTTGATCCCCCTGGACTATGCAAAACATTTTCTTTTATATCTGGAAGTGTCTCTTATTACAATTGGCATAGTACTAGTTCAGGAGGATGACACGCTCCAAGAGCATGTTGTTTACCATCTTTCCCGTGCATTGATAGCCCCTGAGGTTAAATATTTGCATGTTGAGAAGTTAGCACTTGCTGCGGTCTATGCAGTACAGAGGCTTCGTCATTACATACTTTTACGAACAACTACTGTGATAGCAGAAGTCAATCCTTTTCAGTATGTTCTCACTCGATGAATCATCGGTGGGAAGTACAACAAATGGATTGTAATCTTACAAGAGTTCGATTTGGTCTTTCAATCAGCCAAGTCGAAGAAATCACTAGTGTTCACTGAGTTAATCTTAGAGTTTCCGAGTGACTTAGAGCATGTCGAGGAAGAATCATCATTCCCAGATGAACATATCTTCCTTATTGCTTCCTCTGACCCATGGTATGGGGATATCTTAGTATATCTCCAGAATTTGAGGTGTCCTACCACTTTTTCTAGAGAAGAACGACGCAAACTGAAAAGTCATGAGAAAAACTATCTCATCATCTCTAATACACTTTGTACAGACGTGGGATAGATTCCATCTTACGACATTGTTTGACTTTGGAAGAAGCAAAATCAGTATTGAGTGATTCCCACAGTGGAGCTTGTGGGGGTCATCTTTCTGGGTTGGCAACAGCCCAGAAAATACTTCCCGCCGAGTATTTTTGGCCCACAATCTTTAAAGATTGTGTGGAAGATGTGAAATGCTACCGTCCGTGTCAGTTTTTCACCAAGAAAATGAGAGCACACCCAGCTCCTCTTCATCCTGTGATTATAGTAGGTCCCTTCACAAAATGGGGGGTTGATTATATGACTTGCAATCCAGTTTCGGCTGGAGGACATCATTATATCATCGTTGCCATCAACTACTTTACCATGTGGGCCGAGGCAATGCCTACTATCAAGGTAGATGGAGAAACTGCCACTTATTTCATATTTAATCAGATTATTGCAAGGTTCGGCATACCCAAAGAGATTATGACTGATCACAGTAGTCATTTACAGAATAGCATGATGATTGATCTATACACAATGTTAGGTGTTCGGCAAGAACATTCGTCTTCATATTATTCACAGGAGAATGGACAAGTCGAGGCAGTTAACAAAACTTTAAAGGTAATACTGCAAAGAACTATCAATGCCAGTCGAAACAACTGGCACATCATGATATACCCTGCTCTTTGGGCTTACCGAGCGAATGTAAAGACTGCTACCGGGTTCTCTCCCTTCCATCTTGTGCATGGGATAGAAGCAGTCATTCCGATTGAATGCGAGATTCCTTCATTAAAACTAGCTGTTCAATTACTACCGGATACTTCAGCACTGGAAGAACGTTTATTGCATTTAGAGCATCTAGATGAGCAACACCCTGACGCACTCACAACAAATTAAGTTCACAAGAAATGAGTCAAAGGACAATATGACAAGTCTATCAAGCCTAGGGTGTTCCTTGAAGGAGATCTTGTTCTACTTTGGGATCAGGACAAGAAACCTCTAGAACCTGGCAAGTTCAAATCTATGTGGCTCGGGCCTTACATAATTTCTAAAGTACCGAAGAAGGGCGCTTACAAGCTAGTAGAATATGAGGGTAATAAGCTGCTTGAGCCTAGAAATGGGCTCTACCTGAAGAAGTACTACGCTTAGGCAATTGTGCTTTTTCTTGTAACATAGTTGTATATTTTGTAGAGCTAGCTTTTGCTTGTGCTAGTTAGTTAACCTTATGTGTGTCTTCATTTCATGTATCAGATGTCGACTAAACATTTCTTAGGATTTGTTGATGCCACCAGTCGCCACACCTGAGAGTTAGCTTCAATAGCTTGGGTTATTTACTCACCAGCTGGCCAACTGGTGTCTTCGGGGGGGGTTTGTTTGGGTCCCACTACAAACAATGTAGCTGAGTACAGGGCGGTTATAGAACTTCTCTGAGATGCCCTTATTCATGGTATTTCACATTTGGAGGTAAGACTTGATTCACAACTAGTTGTATTTCAATTAACGGGTGTTTACCAGATTAGAGATCCTGTTTTGCTACGACAGTTTTTGCGAGTTAGATTATTGGAAAGACAGTTTGATTCCATTATATATCAACACATTCCAATAAATCTAAATGCATTAGTTGATTCATTTGCAAATTATGTTTTAGATTGTCATTTGTATCATACACTTCCATAAACAACATTTCACACATAAAGTACAAACACATACACATGTAAATAACCAATACTGTATATATATCCGATACTATATCAAAAAATATATGAGTTTTGGATCACAAGTCATGTCATAAAGTACAAAACTGGGCACGGTGGCCTAAAAAATATACATAAAGTATCCATATCCTATGGAGAAGGAGGGGCCTCATCATCATCTACTGCATCCCGATAACCTATGACTAATCTAACTGTCTTCTACAGCACCCTAAGCCATGCTGGGGGCACCCCAACCATATCTCCCTGCATATCAATAGGTATCTAATCCATGTGGCATGCAGGAACATCATGAGTCAACCGACTCACTTTCTGCTCTATGGTCCCTAACATAGCGTCAGCTACACCAACATCTCCCAGCTTCAAGAAATAGTGGGATGTCCCTTGGGACCAACAGGCCCAATATCTGCATATGACACTTGTTTGGTACTTCAAAATTTATTTATAAAAATCATATAATTGAAAATTTGAAAAAATTGGATAATTCTAAAAATAAAATCATACCAATATCTCCCCAAGCTCCACCTGGAGGAAGCACCAGCTCTGGATCATGGCGGAAGTCCAATCCAGCATACGGAAACTGCTCGAATGCCGACATCTGCCTCTCCCACCACTCCCAAAAGTCATCAGTATGATAACAAAAGTGACTCTCCCCACCACCCCGGTGGAGAAATATGTCACCCCAACGACCCAATCTTGGCTCCCAAGGGTCAGCTGGAAGTAGAGGCATCCCCAAGCTAAAAGCAGGTACACTCTCGAAAAAGAAGGTACATAGAATGCTGCCATATCCAACGTTTTTCGCTCTCTTGGATTTGCAACTCGTGAGTTGAAGCTTCATATTTTCCAATAAGCTAGTACACCAATCGTACATATGTCCCTGCAAGCATCTAACACCAATATGCATGAAATGCCTCGAAGCTAGGTGTTGTGTGGCACTTCCCGCCATGTAATTCAGCATACCACAATAACCTTTAGTAGGAGGCTCTCAATAGTAGAAATTAGGATTTGACTCCCTGATTTCTCGGCTCCCGCCACACAGTATGCATTCAAATATTCTTGCACCGACACAGCACCCTCATTGCGAAAAGATCCTTTCAAACATACTGCATCTCCTCTCCTAGAGAGTCCGGTGATGAAGTATATTTTTCCAACAGTAAGGTCCAAGGTTTGCCCTTGGATAACAAATGCATTGGTGTCTACATCCTAGTATTGAATGAGTCTTTGAAGCAATCTATTTAGTGCCCTCATGTTCACAGTTCGGTAAAACTTTAACAAACCACATCTTTGGAGTGCATGGAGAGTGGTCAGGTCTTGCATTGCCACCCTGTCCATCTCCTCATGTTCTCTCTCCCTCCAAATAAGAACCATCCTGCCACAAAATTGTCAAATTTTAGCATCTCGACACTTTTTTCTTCATGTTCAGATGTGTGTGCTACTGTATATGCTACACAATCACGAATGGGCGCTACTGTGTAGAGGCAGAGTAGTGCACACCTCCAATATGTGCTACTTTTCCTACTGTAGATTAGCGCACGCGCTTCTAACGATGTGAGCATGGCCTTAAAAGTGATTTTAAGCTTAAAAATTGACAAAAAAACCAATGAAAATGCAAGTTAGGATGATTTCAACTTACTTGGTGGAAGAAAAATGGTGATTGGTTGCTTGAGTTGATCGCCACGGAGGATTGAAATGCAAGTGTTTGCTCCAAATCTTCTTTCCCTACAAAACCAAATGAAATTTGAGTTTTAATTTTGAAATTAAATATATGAATTTGTTTTTAAATTTTTACCCACTTGGCTAAAATCTCTATAGTTGCAAATTCTACCATTTTGTTCTATTTAATCAATTAATAGCTGCACATGGTACTATGATAATTTCACCTAATGGTTCTCATTTTTTGACTAAAATTTTGTAAGATCAATCCTTTAAGACTAATTTTCTTGATGATAGACCTTCTCAACTAGCTCATAGTTAAAATTTACATATCATTTAAGAATTTTTGTCACGATTACTAACATATTTGTTGAAGTCCTAGTTTTGGCAGATTATGAGTCGTGATCCTAGAAGCTGTCATTTAAGTCATTTTAAGCCCTTGTTTGGACTATTTAAACCTAAACAAGATCGCCAAGCAAACTTGTCCTCTTCGAGCTCGTTAAAGTAATTGAAGGCTCATCCACTCAGGTATAGAATTACCCCTTTCCTAGGCCTTGGTGGATAAATTACGGAAAATGTATACTCTAGGTATACTTCTGTATGCGCTAGAAGAGTTCTTCTTCCATTGTTTTACACTTTTTCAGGGAAGGAGACTAACTTTACGAAAAAGGACCTTTCAGAGCCTTTCTTTAGGGTTTTCAGGCTCTCTAAACATGCAAACACCAAGTGAGCAATCACCTACTCGGGCTCGATGTGAAATCCACGAGAGGGCAAATAGAGGGTTGTTTAAGATTTTCAACTCTATAAACAAGAAAACACCGCCGAGAACAGACCAATCCAGGCTCGATATAAAATCCACGGATAGGTGTAAAAAGGATTGTTTAAGTTTTTTCAGACTCTATAAACAGGAAAACACCGGCGAGCAGGAACAGATCTCGGCTTGATATTAAAATCCAGAGATCAATAATATACAATAATCTTCTATCTCTTCTTCGAATTTTGTAAACAATGAAGAAGGTCCTGAGTCTTCCTCCCATGGGCTCATTAAACTTTTTACATGGTTGGATCTATTGAGTTTTCATTCTTTCTTGGACTCATTAAAGCAACAAGAAAGGTATTCTTTTATCTAAAAAGAATAAGGGATGAGAAGGATGTGTCATATCTTCAGTGTCAAAGGCAGTTCAGTCATTTCTATCCTTGAACACAACACTTATTTTAGTTTATCATGTTGATTGGGTTTAGTTTTTGACCTTAGGGTGAACCTGATCTCCGAGTTGTTTACTCCCCCGGTTGGTTATTCTTCCAATCACACGGAGGGTATGCTAATGTCTCCTACACTATAGGCTTATATCATTTTCCCCATTATGTTGAAAACTGCCTAAGTCACCTTGTGTCGTGCTCACTGTTCAAGGATATACCCTGTGTCGGCCATTCTGTAGTTTACCTTGACCTCATGTGTCAGCCATCATAGTGTCAGTCTTGTTACATATATTACTTCATATCAGCTCATACCAGTTGAGTGTCCCTCGTGTTGGATGATGGAGGATGCGTTAAGGCCTCCCTTACAACGGACTTCTTCCTATCGACATCAACTCATTTTTCTCTAGGAATGAAGTTTAGAGTTTTGGTTAGTACCTTGGAGATTGCAGCCACCAGTGAAAATTTTCCTTGCTGTTGAATCATGAGAATACATCAATGTCTCTTATTCGATAGGATCCTCAAGTGTTCTACTCCAAGTCCACTTATTCACACTTGTTGGACCGTACTAGGTACCTTGGGCCCCATCATCATTATCGGTGGAATTCCTCATGTTTGTTAACGGTATACATCAACGATTGGTAATCAAACGATACCCCCCATGTTTGACTGTCAGCTCATCTATTCACATGGTTAGGGTTTGTACCTTGGGTTTTTTTGGATGAAGACCTTGGGATGTTTATGACATTACCTCATTATCTTATCACCCAAGTTGCGCAAGACTGAGCCTCACTTATATTCGGCTCTCCATGAGACATAGATCCAGTTTGTTGTTATGGCTATGATCTCTTAGTTTGACATGGATCCACGCTTGTATTTCAAGTGGCCATGCTATATATACGTCTCCTCGTTATGTATCGGAGATCATGTTTTATCACACTGCACATCTATATGATGTCAACAAAGTAATTGCTCCCTGAACTTGATCTTTGTTTCAGGTGTTTTTGTGACTTGGTCCTGCAGTTTCTTGCTCCTCCTCTGGCTTTGGGTTATAATGTATTTCGGCCATCGTTTCCCTCTGACCTCACACATTAGGGGGCGTCTGTTATAGGTCAAATATGCACGTTTCTTTCCGTGATCACCTTGAGCTATCGATCACACAAAAGGACAAATTGGATTGAAGAGCATGATGACCTCAAATGACACTTTGACCTGATTCACCTTCCTGCAAGATGACAAAACCCTAAAAAACATCATATTTTGGCATGGGCTCTACTCTATTTGAGAAAACTAGCACATATGCGCTACTCCACAAGGCAATAGTAGCGCACACCTCCTCTTGGGCGCTACTCCACTTCAGTAAACTAGTGCACAACATTCAAAAAGTCACAAATGCTAGTTGTTAAACACTGTAGTCATGCACTGTGCGCTACTCCATTGTGAAATAGTAGCGCACATCTTAAAATATGATAATAAAAAAATATTAATTTGATGAATAGAGATTGGTTGCAGTTGGTTTCTCAACTTCCCCAACTTCTCCTTCAACCACCTCTCGACCTGAACTACCTACCTTGTCCTATAAATACAAGGAGGATTGAAGAGAGGGGTTAGACATAGAGACATAATTAGACATGAGAGCCATAGAGAGACTCTTCTATATGAGAAGATTGTATTGAAGGAGGTTATACTGGAGGAACTCTGAAGTCAGAAGGAGTAGGAGCCTAGGATCAGGTTGCATGAGCATGCTGCAAAGTCGGGTATACTTTGTATGATTCATCTCTTTTTGACAATAAAAGGTTGAAACATCTTTCTCGTCCCAAATCAAGTGCTTATTGGATTATGTATTTGTTTGGATTAATGCTGGTTAATGTTTGATGTTTGAATTACTTTTCAATTCCATCATTATTATATTGGCCAATATATGCTGAGAAAGGGATTTGTGTTGCAGGTTTATCAAAGGGGAGATTGAGTTGAGGATCGAGCGCAGGGTTGGACAAAAGCTAGGATCAAACTTCGTTCACAAGGTGTGTCCTCAAGGTCTATAATCTATTTCCATTTATAAATGTTTCTGTAATCCAATTAATATGTTTACCTGTCACCCCCTTAAGTTGATAGTGTCTATTTCCTCACTATAGGGTAGTATTTCCCGCCAACACCGAGCCTAGAGCTCTAACGGCCACTATAAATTCATTGTAATTAAAGATAGAAAGGTAGAAAAATCTTGTTGAAAACCTTTATGGGAATTTTGTGTATTGTTCTGTAAGACATTTCTAAGCTATTAATTGAATAAAAATTGTAGAGCTGAGCTAATGTTTTCCAGGGATTCTTGTGTAACTGGTCTTGTAGTCTACTTTTCCTTTTCAATGTAAATTGTGTATCTCTCACTGTTAATTCCAGTTTGTAAAATTCCCCCATACTTGGTGCAGTGTGATAGTTAAGTAGAATTCATAGAAGTATGCTCTGCTTATCTTTTTCCAAGTATTTCACCATTACTTCTCTGCTAAAGTTGATGTAGGATTCATTATTATATGCCTTACATCAATGGATTGTTTCTTTCTCTTTTGCTTCACCAATTAAACTCACTTTGACTCTGAGTTGTTTACTATCTCGCCCCTGTGTTAATGCATTTGTGAAGCCCTTGCCAATAAATTTTCAGAGTTTTGTCTAACGTGACTCCGTTGCCCAAAATAGAGATTCATATGTTTCAGCCAAACGACGTTTAAACCATTTTTGTTCGAGTAGAAATATGATCTTCTGTATTGTTGTAATTGAATATTTTTTATGATGAATGCTAGTGTATGTTTTCATTGTTGACACCTTTAATTATTCTAGTATTTCATATGTTTGTAGAGAGAGTCCTCTCAGACTATGCTGGGTCAGTAGCTTAAGTCTAAAGATTGGTTAGTGGTTACCCCAAATTTCCTTCTTGACAACCTTGGGGGTTAATTTGGGTGTTAACACCATGGTTTTGGGAAACCAATAGTATTGGCTAGTGGTATTTGATATTTTCCCTCTTTTTTATTTTATTTTGACTTTTTCCCCTTTTTTCTTTTCTTTTTGTTGATTTTTAGACCCTTTTGTGGGTTTTTAACCTTGTTTGAAGGAATTTGGTTACTTTTTGAGGGGAATAATGATTCTTTTCCCTTTTGGTTACCAATTTAGGGTTTTTGAAGGCCACAAATGTAGGAAAAGTGGACAAATGGGTTATGTGACTATGGAGATGAGCTAGTGAACAATTGTTTGGTGTTAATAGATTGCCCCCTGATGTGTGAGGGAAGGAGCTCATTGTATGGATGATAGACATGATAAGGTCTGAATTTTTCCAAGGGTGTGAGCATTGTGGTAGCAAAGAGAAGAACCTGGTTTGAGTCCATAACACGTGCTCCATACGAATTGCAAAGGATAAAACTGAAAATACATGACCTCAATAATGAATGAGGAATAATCTCAAATATATGGACGAGGCAGGCATACCCATGCTCATATCAAGATGTAATAAGGAGGCCCAAAAGGTGACCTAAAAAATACATAGAGAATTGTTGTGTACATCCTAATAATCAAGATATAATCTAGGACATACTCATGGTCCAACTGTAGCTAGGGTTTTCACCCTAGCTTGTGCAAATGAGCACCTACTAAGGAGAAAGGACTCCTTAGTAGCAGTTCAATAAACAATAACTAAAAGACAATGCATTAAAATGGAAATTATTCTAAACATGTGCATGAAACATAAGAGACAAGAAATAATAAATGGTTTTCTTTTGTATTAAAATTTTACCTCAAGTGTAGAGGTTGGTGAAGTTCTTGCAATGATCCAAGAGGGTTGCTCCAAACTACAATTTTGTTCCTTCTCTTTCTCCAATGGTGGGAATGGGCCAAAAGGGGCACTCAATGGTGAAAGTAGCTCAAGGGTGAGCTAGGGTTTCAAGAGTGATTTTGGCAGAGTAAGGTATACTTGATTGTGGATATGAAATGAGGGATCTCCATCACCTATTTATAGGTTCTTAGTGGTGGAGTACTGGCCCATGGTTTTGGGAACCATATGGTTTAGGTCAGCTGTATAGGGTTTTTTCCTCCTTTTTCCTCTTTTCCCTCATTTTTTATATTTTTTATTCCCTTTTTACAGGGTTTTTGCTATTTTGGAGGAATTTTGGATAATTTTGGGGGAAAATGGGTTTTTTAGCCTTTTGAAGGCCTTTTTGATGATTTTGTGGCCTTTTGGAGGCTTTTTGGGCCTTTTGGAGGCTTTTTAATGGGATTTTGGGGTTTTGAAGGTAAATATGGTAGGAAATATGGACAAATGAGTCATGTAATGGGGTAGATGAGGAAGTGAGCACTTTTTGGGTGTTAACAGATTGCCCCCTGATGTGTGAGGGCAGGAGCTCATCGTATGGCCGATAGACATCATAAGTCTTGTATGGTTTTCTTGGGGTGTGGAGAAGAGAATAAACAAACTGGAGCCCAGAACAATGGTCCCGAAAAAACTACAAAAACTAAAAGTACATAACCTTAATAAGGGATGAGGAATAATATGATCATATGGACGAGGCGGCCATTCCCATGCTTGTATCAAGATATAGAATAGTAACAATGGGGTCCAAAACATGGGGACCTGAAGTATACATGTCCTCAAATAAAGAATGAGGAAGAATCTCAATATATGGACGAGGCGGGCATACCCATGCTCGTATCAAGATACATAAAAAATAACTGTGAGGCCCGAAAAGGGGGACCTATAGGATACATAGAGAACTACTGTGTACATCATAAGGGTCCAGTGGGGACATGAAGCTGGGACATACTGCTGGGTGGACCATGGCTGAGCTGAAGAACTGATACACTGGAATAACAATAGTGCTACTGAGTGGGGTACCAGAGGAACTGATGAGCTGTTGGATCATAGTGACGGGGAGTCATACTCTCAATGGTACACTGAACTGGAGCTAAACTGGGTACTCAAGGAAGCATATAACTGGATGGCTTCCGAATACAATCGCCAACGCAACCCGGACATCCACGGGAACATATAACTGGGTGTTCTAAAGGGACTCTCCAATGTGCTAGAGTCGAGGGAAATCCGAGGTCTTCGACCAATAACTGAAGGGATATACGCCCTGCGTGATTCTCAACGATGCGATCAAGGTGTTGAAGTCGAGCATGTGAGAAACAACCACTCGGAGAGGCAATGCTGACTCCTCTCAAAATGGTACGTAGGCACTCACCACTGATGGTTATAGGTCCAAGGCACAGGGACCTTTGGGTCTATCCTATGGAATAGAGGGGCTGTCGTCGACAGAGGGAGACCTGCAACTAGCAAGGCAATGATGTTTCCTTGATAGGAGCACGAGGTGGAGAACCAAAGTGTGAGAGTACTGATGGTAGGACTGACAAACTGTGGGGGATAACTGGGAAAGTAGAGTGGGTGGACTCAAACTTCCTTTGTTCAGAGTATGATGGCGGGGATGATCGGGAAGCATATGAAACTGACTAATGGGAAAGGGATCATAGCTGTAATGGATCGAGGATAGTGACTGGGATGAGGGATACTCAAGATGGTGTAAAATGTCAGGAGACTGCAGAATACTCTGAACAAAGGCGACCTGATTGGGGGTGCTTCTGATATGATCGATCATAATGCCAGGAGGCATGGGGGGACTTCTTCATGGGTTAAGGAACTAGAAGAAGTGTGTTTAAAATGGTACTGTCATGTGAATTTAGACAAGCCCAGGACAGTTCGTGCTCGTGATTGCTTTGACTTTTAAGGAGTTTGAAAGCGAAAAGAAGACTCTAAAATAATGGAATGGTACTGTTGTGTGGATTTGTACGAGCCTTGGATAGTTCATGCTCGTGGTTGCTTTCAATTTTAGAGAGTCTGAAAGCGATAAGAAAACTCCAGGGGGGTTTCTTTTTCGTGTGTTAGTCTCCAAGGCCCAAAGAAGCATAAAAGGATGCAATGAAGAACTCTTCTAGCCGGTGTGACTAGAGTATTCCTTTTTCGTAATTAGTCTACCAGGTCCGGAAAAGGGGTAAATTTATACCAGATAGATGCCCTTTCAGGTACTTTAACGAGCATGAAAGGAAGCACGATTGCTCGGCGATTTTTTCATTGTTTTAGGAGTCAGAAAAGAGCTTAACAGAAACTCCCTAAGTGCATTTTTCGTAAAGGACTTGTCTGGCCCGAAAAAGGGGAAAAATTATACCGAACAAAATGAATGGCCAAGCAAGGAGGAAGTGCTCAATCAAGGAACATTTATGATGACTAAGAACGAGGGTAGGGGGGGAACACTGGTGGGCCTCCTTGCGGGGTAATGAATGGTGGTAAAATAACGAAATAATTGCAGTATGAGAGGAGTGAATGGATCATGTAAAAATTTGGAACAATTCGATGGCGGCCGATGTGGTGCGCAAACCGAGGCAGCAAGGTGTCGGGACACAATGTTGAAACTGTACCAAGTGAGAGAGAGAAATGATTTCAAGCATCATCACGAGCTCAAAAAAATGAATTCGGCGATATAAAGAGTGTCAAAAATGGATAACGACCGATGTGGCACGCAAATTGAGGCGACGGGGGTGTTTTGGAAAAAATACCCGCAAAATCTGGCGGTGAGAGTGAGAAATGATCTCAAGCATCATCACCGGCTTGGAAAAATGAATTCGATGATATAAAATATGCTAAAAACGGAGAGCAGTCGAAGTGGCACGCAAACTGAGGTGACTATTGGCATCTAAAAAATGTGCAAAAAATGACATGGAAAAAATAAGAAAACGAGTTGACCATCATGATGGTCTCGTCGTGCTGATTCCAGTGGTGGAAACGGTTCAAAAAATGGACTCTGTATGGCTTCAGAATGGCCAAAACAAAAAAAGTCAATGGACTATAAATAGTGAGTGGGTCCAACATGACAAGTGTCATTTGTACTTGTTGACTTTGACTAATGATCAGAGTTGACCAGAGCTTAGGTGGTGTTTCTGGATGATCCGACCGGTCGATTTCAGATTCGGGAGATACAGGTATTCCGTTAATCTCATACCTGCATGTTTTTTAGGTTCGGGGGGTGGGTAGTGGGTCCCAGGGGGTATTTGTACGGTCCACGTGGGGTGGACCACGGGTTTGTAGGGGAGATCAAGGGGGCTTGTGTGAGAGCTTTCTTAAGGGCTTTGAATGCCGCTTCTGCTTGGTCATCCCAAACAAAGGGTATGTGGGTATGAAGCAAGCATACGAATCCATGAACTTTGGTGGCATAATCAGGAATGAAGCGATGAAGGAAATTGGACCGCCCCTGCAGACTCTGGAGTTGCCGAAGCATGCGAGGAGAGGGAAGGTCTAAGATGGCTTGGAATTTTAGGGGATCAACAGTAATTCCTTTCTGGGAAACAATGAAACCCAACAACCGGCCTACCGGAATGCAAAAGACACACTTGTGTGGGTTCAAGCAGATTTTATATTTGCGACAACGCAGGAAAACTTGCCGAAGGTCTTTAAGGTGGTTTGATCATTTCCGGGAACGAGCTGTAAGGTCATCAAGATAGACTAGCAGGATATGTACCAAGTCGTGAAAACAATAGGTCAAGGCCCACTGGAAGGTGGCACCAGCATTTTTGAGGTTGAAAGGCATGATGCGATAGGCAAAGGTGTCCCATGGAGTGGTAAAGGCAGTCTTGTACTGGTCTTCCTTACGAATCTAAATCTAGTTGTATCCGAAAAAACCATCCATGAAAGATAGGACTTCATGTCCCGCACATGCATCGATGAGTTGGTCAATAAATGGCATGGGGAAGTTGTCTTTGGGACAGGCGCGGTTTAAATCACGGAAGTTAGTACATACTCTAATGGTGCCTTGTTTTTTGTTAACTGGAATGGGGTTTGAAACCCAGGTGGTATAAGCAATAGAATAAATGAATCCTGCTTTGCGAAGTTTCTCAACTTCTGCCTTAACAGCGGGGAGCTTGGAAGGGTGAATGGGGCGTTGTTTCTGACAAACAGGGAGTACATCATGCCATGTGTCAATGTGGTGCTCTATAATGGCGGGGTCAAGACCAGGCATTTCGGTATAGGACCAGGCAAAGACATCACGGAATTCTTGGAAGATTTTTTTGTATTCTCCAATCTCATGCTCACTACAGGAGGCTCCTAAGGTAATGATTTCAAGAGCACCAGGTGGGTCAGAGATATCTATGTGGATGACGGGTGAGATGTTGGCCATATTGCCTTCCTCAAAGGCCTCAGGAGCAGGAATAGGATCCTTAAATCAGTCGACTTTGGTGGGAAGGAAATCTTTGGACTCAACTGCGAATTGGTTAGCTGTGGTGGAGGAGGAGTCTTCTGGGAGGAAATACGAACGACGGTGCATGTCGTTCTAGGGATAATCTGGGGCAGTAAGAGCCTTAAGAATCTCCTCATCATTGCGGAAAGTTTGAGTTGTCAAATTGATTGACGAGGGAGTCATAGTCGAAGATATCATATAAATGGTATTAATCTCTCCGGATGGGGATGATACCGAGGGGTGGATCTCCTCAATTGTGGGGGGTGCCGTCTCAAGGTCCAAATTATTGATCTCGTAGAGATCTGCTCTGTAATATGGGAGATCAGGACAGTGATGTGAGTAGTGGCCATAAATATCGCATATGGCACAAGGGTGGTTGGTATGCAGTGATTTATCACGAGTCTTAGGAGTTGGGTCGAGTTCGACAACCGGGATGTTGGGGTCATCGTCAAGCATTTGCATGTGTTCCTGTAATGCAGGTAACTGTGGACATTGATGAGTCGGGTGGCCTAACTCATCACACAACGAGCATTTGGGTGGAGCACGAAACACAAGAGGGGGTTTAACTATTTTGGGCGGAGGTGAAGCTGTATATGGTTGCGGGCCTCTACCCCCAGTGTGCTTGATAAGAGGGGGGGGATTCGTAGAGGACAAAGGGGTAGTGACACTAGGAGGTGGTTGAATAGTAGTAGCCATGGGTTGCACCGGTTGTAGGATGATGTTTGGTGTCGGTGGGGGAACGGGAGGCGGAAGATACCACACGGGTAATCCCAAGGTTAACCCAAGGAGGCTAAGGGTATCCATAACTGGGGCGCTTACTACTCCCGAGGGAGGGACTAGGAAGGGGATTGTGTGGATGGGTGTAACACCAATGTGACTAGGTACCAGTGGTGGTTTGGGCAACAAGGGCGGTGGATTGTTAGGTGTTTGCGTATTGTGGGAAAGGGTACATAGGTCAGATACTTCGGGTGCAGATGACGGGGGAGGAATGGATTGGAATGTTGAGGTCATCGACGTATCTGAGTAAACTCTAGGTCCCATGGAGGAAACAAACGAGGTAGTTGCACCACAAAAAGGTTGTTCAACCATGGGGAGAACATTCTCAGGTGCAGCAGGGGCATTTGGATCGTAATAGGTGAGTTGGTCGACCTTGACCACGCGTTCGTCATGAGGGAACATCATGGTACGAAAAATGGAAGAGGCAACCGCCCGCATGGCATACATGTAGCTGCGGCCAAGTAAGACGTTATAATCAAGTTGGGCATTGATGACCTCTATATCAATGAGTATGGTTTTACCAGCCAGCTGGACGAGGACGATAGCTAAGAGGCCTTGGGGTTGAGCCAAACGGCCGTCGTAGGCTCGCAATGCAGTAGTGGACTGCTGAAGAGTAGGGGATCTCACCTTTTGCCAAACAAATGTGGACATGACGCATGTAGAGGCACCTTCATCGATGATGCACCGATGGATGAAAAGATTCCGAATGGAAACAGAAACTTGGAACGCTAAAGTGGAAGGAAGGCGTGGTTCGGATTGGTCCAAATCGAATGCCATCAGTTGTGAATCATTTGGGTCAATAGCACCAATGGCGGAGAGCAAAGTCTTGCGCTATGAAGGACAGTTTTTTAAGACTTCTAACGCAGACATGGCTGCGGGAGATTGGGCTAAGCCATCTACAATGTTGTAATTTGACGCAACACGAGCATTGGGGTTATTGTTAAGATGACGAAGTGGAAAGCGAGGTGCTTTAGAGGCGCCATCAAGGGGAGCCGGAGGTATACGTAACGTCTGATCGGTGGGATGAGCATTAGTGTTTTTGTCAGAGGGAGCGGCTTCAGGGGTGGAGCCATATTGGTTCCGACGGGTTTGGAGGTTGACATCAGCAGATGACATCATCAACAAGTGGTGAGTACCTGAGTCGAAAATGGGTTGGTCAGGAGTGGCATAAGTGATCTGTTGTTGTGGTGGCGCGTTGCCTTGAGGGGGAGCCAACGGCTGAGTGTTCACCATGCCTTGGGTTGGTAAGGGGTTTTGCAGCACCAAAGGTTGATTCTAAGGTGGTGGGGGATTGGGTGGCACCTGAGGAGCCGCGTGCCCTTGGCGATGGGAATCATCAGTCCAGAGTTGCCGAGCTCACTCCAAATGTGGGCAAGCATGTGTATAGTGGCCATAGACCCCGCAAATAGAACAAGGATGGTTTGTTCGCAGATTAGGATTTTTGGCCTGCTTGGGAAGCCGATCAGGGTTTTGGTTGGCAGGTGTCGTGTTATTATTGTTTGGGGGATTTGGAAGTTGGCCTCCCTGGTCTGGAGGTTGGTTGTTCCCACAGTTACGACCTTTGCCGCTGTTTTGTTGGCCCTGTTGGCGCTGGTTGTTTTGGTTCTGCTGTGGATTCTGTTGGGCGTATACTTTCCCTTGGGCAGTAAGTGGGTTCTAGGGTTGGGCAGGTGCGGGAGCAGGATGCGGTGGATAATACATAGGGGGAGGTTGCGTAGGTGATGAACCTTGTGGGGGGTTGCTAATATGTCTATGGAGCGGGTTGTGATTTTGTTGCAGGGGCTACCTGTGGTGGGTAATAAGAATGTTGGGCTTGAGAGGACACAGGAGCTGGCACAGCCTGTGGGTGGCAATATGGCTGAGGTGAGTTTGGGGGGACATAAGCGAGGGGTGCATGACCAAAGCACTGAGGTGGACATGAGGGTCCGTGGGTATGGTGGTGATGTGCCATGGGAGCATACGAATTGGTCGCACCGGAATGTGATGTAGCTCGCGAAAGGTTGGGGCCATGGCTAGGATGTGTTATGGAAAAGGGTTGGGGATACGAGGCAATACGGCCAATGATGCTGTCTGCGGCATGGGATGCCCCTGGTGCATCATGCTGGGAGGAATCACCGCGAGGGGTGTCAGGTATGATGGTATAGAGATAACCCGACTGGGCGTAAATGAGGTCAAATTGCTGGGCTTTGAGAATGGCCTCTTCTTCGGACTGGGGTCATTCAGATGCCACATCCTTGGCAATGACAGAAAGGAGGGATTTTAGAAACCAATCTAAGAAGATATGGTCATCTAACTTGATTTTGCAGAGGCTGCGGCGTCGACGCCACTCATGAATGTGGTCAGTGATGTGGATAGCCGTGTTCTGTCTGCAAGACAGTAGGATCTCAACTCCTGCGTCATAGCGGACAAGTAACTGAAAGAACTGCAGGAAGGTCGAGACAAGGGAAGCAAAGGTGGCATGGGTCCCATGGGGTTGCTTGATGTACCACTTAGCTGTAGAGCTAGTGATGGTGCGTTGTAACAGATGGAGGCGGACAGAGTCGTCCACTATGGAGTTGGAGGAACACCATAGATGGAAGGACATAATATGGTTCTGGGGGCCCTCACCTGCCTTTCCCTCAAACTCAGGGATGTCAGAGGGGAGCTTGGTGGGCATGTGAGGCCACACAGGGTCGTGTCTGATAGGATCGTTAGTCAGTCTAGCTAGGTCAGGAAGGTTGAGGCTAGCCATGAATGGCAAACTAGTAGAAGGATGTGACATACTAGTGGGTTGCTCCATGGTGGGGCCAATGCCCCCAAGTGTAGGGGTAGGGTTTGGGAGGTTTCCCCCAAGTGTGGGGATGAATGTGGTATTGGACGGTCCTACACCGCCAAGAGTAGCATGAGTCACTGATGGAGTGGGAATAGGTATTCCAACTACGAGAATGGGTGCAGTGATCGGAATGGTAGATGCGGGCCCCATCGAGGGCATACCCAAAGCAGGTGTGGCAGCTAATGTGGTAGTGGATGCTCCACCAATGGTCCCTACAAAGAAAGGGGTGGAAGTCACGCCAGCCATGGGGCTGGTTGGTGCAGTAAAAATGGAGTTTTCGGACTCTACCTCAGAATCAGAGGTAAAGTAAGGGGTGTCTAGCTCAGGTGACGGAGTTCTATGCCATTGACAAGTGGGTTCAAGTGACAAAGCTCAAGATCTATGATGAGTGGTATCAAGTGATGAAGATCTATGTCTATGACGGGTGGTGTCAAGTGAACCGTGCTGCGGGGGCTCGCCCTAGAGGCACCGAGAATGTCTCGGGGACTCAATGGTGACAAATGGTGTCAAAGATCTGGGGGTTGTGTTGAGTGAAAAACATCTCAAAAACCCTAATGCAACCGAGTGTGGCACTCAGGCCAACAAACAACTCAAAACACCTATTGTAACAGTTGTGCTACAATAAATGGAGTATCAACAGAAATGGTCAGAATACCAACAAGTAGTAGGTTTCCTAAAAAATAAAAATAGTGGACTCACTAGACCAAAAGAAGGTAAGGGAGCATGCAAACACCTAACTAAATAATATTCTGACTCAACTAGATATATCCTCTGCAAGGTGATGAAATCCAAGTCAGACAATATGGATAGGAGAGCCAACTGGCTGAAGATATCCCCCTACCAGGAGGGACACCAGGTAGTCAATCCTAGAAGAAAGGAAACTAAGATACCCCATTCATGACACGTCCAGAAAAGGTGAATCTACCATTTGGTCCTTTTACCGCAGTACCCCCACACAGGGATACCCCGAGAACTGCGAAAGGTAGCCCTTCGATTACTGAATGGATTGCTGTATTCCACTCAGGCCTCCGGAACTAGTTTGGAGACTTCAACCCTCCTAGGGGAGAGGCCCTCTGATAAACTGGTTGTGACTGTGCCAAAATATACTAGGGGATTTTGGTTCCCTAATGGACAACAGCTATGTCTCAAGTGTAAGCAATCGAGGGGTGTTATTTGGATGCCTATCCCCCCGATCCTACCTAACTACAAAAATTCTTATGTGTGCCCCAAGTGGGGTTAGAATGTTGGTTGAGTTAAGTAGTTTTTTAAGGCTCACTTGAATTAGGTGACAGAGTGTGTGCGTATGAGGTGATGAACCCAAAATAAAAGTGCCACAAGGGGGGCAACTTTCTAACTAGCAATAACAAGACAAAAATTAGACTTTGAAATGCAAAATTTTCTCTTTTCAATTTAAAATGCTGAAAATTTAAAAACTATTCTGTAAATGGAACAGAAATAAAACTGCAGAAAAAGGCTGTAAGGAAGTGTGGCTGCAGGTAGGACAGATGGCTGTGCTGGTGCAGAAAATAGTGCAGCAAAGTACTAGGTTCAAAACAGGAAAAAATGCAGAAAATAGACCGCAGGTTTTTGACCAATATGGGCGGTCGGACCGTGGAAAACAGCTCAACAGTCGCAGTCAAGTTGCAGGATTTAGGCTGAAAAACGCAGTCAGGATGCAGGAAAAATGCTGAAAGGCGCCAGCGGGTTGCGGGAAAATGGCCGAAAGCCACAGGTGGGACGCAGGAAAAACGCCGAAAGGCACCGGCGGGTTGCGGGAAAATGGCCGAAAGCCGCAGAAGGGACGCAGGAAAAATGCCGAAAGGCGCCTGCGGGTTACGGGAAAAATGGCCGAAAACCATTGGCGGGACGCAGGAAAATGCCGAAAGGCGCCGGTGGGTTGCGGGAAATTTGCCGAAAGCCGCAGGAGGGACATAGAAAAAGGGTTAATAGCCGCAGTCGGATCGTCTCAAACAGGCTAATAGCCATGGTCGGATCGCAGGTAACAGACTAAAAACAGCCGGCAGGTCACCGAAAACAGTCTGAGAGCCGCGGTCGAAATGCAGTTCCATGGGGTTAAAGATGCGGTTTATGGCGGCCGAAAGGGACAGCCAAACAGAAAAATATTGCAGAAAATTAAAACGTCTAAAACTTAAAAAATTATAACTAGAAATTTTGAAAAACACAAGTGGAGTCGCCAAAACTGTAGCTAGGGTTTTCACCTTAGCTTGTGCAAATGAGCACCTACTAAGGGGAAAGGACTCCTTAGTAGTAGTTCAATAAACAGTAATTAAAAGACAACGCATTAAAATGGAAATTATTCTAAACATGTGCATGAAACATAAGAGACAATAAATAATAAATGGTTTTCTTTTGTATTAAAATTTTACCTCAAGTGTAGAGGTTGGTGAAGTTCTTGCAATGATCCAAGAGGGTTGCTCCAAACTCCAATTTTGCTCCTTCTCTTTCTCCAATGGTGGGAATGGGCCAAAAGGGGCACTCAATGGTGAAAGTAGCTCAAGGGTGAGCTAGGGTTTCAAGAGTGATTTTGGCAGAGTAAGGGTATACTTGATTATGGATATGAAATGAGGGATCTCCATCACCTATTTATAGGTTTTTAGTGGTGGAGTGCTGGCCCATGGTTTTGGGAACCATATGGTTTAGGTCAGCTGTATAGGGTTTTTTTCCTCCTTTTTCCTCTTTTTCCTCATTTTTTTATATATTTTATTCCCTTTTTAGAGGGTTTTTGCTATTTTGGATAATTTTGGGGGGGAAAAGGGGTTTTTTAGCCTTTTGAAGGCTTTTTTGATGATTTTGTGGCCTTTTGGAAGCTTTTTGGGCCTTTTGGAGGCTTTTTAATGGGATTTTGGGGTTCTAAAGGTAAATATGGTAGGAAATATGGACAAATGAGTCATGTAATGGGGTGCATGAGGTAGTGAGCACTTTTTGGGTGTTAACACCAACCATGACTAATCCGAAGAACTGATACATGGAAACAATGGCATCCATACTGAATGCAGTACCACATCAACTAATGCTCTTCTAGATCTAAATGTGTCCAACAACTATATAGACTCAACGAATGAGATTTAGAATCTCAAAGGTACACATAATTGCATCTGAGCTAGATACTCTAGGAAGTACATAGCTGAAGGGATTCCCAATACTATCGCCAATGCAGCCTGGATATCCATGGGAACATACAAATGAGGGTTCCAAGTAGAATCACCAATGTGATAGAGTCAGGGGACATCCGGGGTCTTTGACCAATAACTGAAGGGACCAATACCCTGTACGAATCTCAACGGTGTGATGATGGAGTTGAATTCGAGCACATGAGAAAAAACCATTCTAAGAGGTACTAAGGACTCCTCTCAGATGCAGATAATTCCAAGATACATGGACCTATGGGTCTATCCTCTGGAATAGATGTGTTGGAATCAATAGAGGGAGACCTGCAACTACCAAGGAAATGATGTTTCCTTGATAGGAGCGTGAGGTGTACAACCAATAGGTGATAGTACAGAATGTGAGACCAACATATTGTGTGGGGGATTTGGGGGTCAGGATGTGATGGGACTCAAACTTCTTTTCTTCAAAGTATGACGACAAGGATGACCTGACAGCATATGAAACTATCCTCGAGAAAGGGGATCATAACTTAAGGGACCAGGTATTGTGGCTACAATGAGGGATACTCAGGGGGGGAATACTGATGAGTGATATGAGGAGACTCGAAGGGTGACACATCACAGAATACTCTGAACAAAGGTGACCAAGATGGGGCGGGCTTCCATAATGGTGGGACGAGATGTGATCTGCTGTGGCATCGAGAGGCACCGTTTGGGACTTCTTCATGGTTTAACGAGCTCAAAGAAGGGATAGAAGTGTGCTCTAAATGGTATTGTCATGTGTATTTGTACGAGCGTAGGAAAATGCATGCTAGTGGGTGCTTTCAATTTAACGAGTCTAAAAGCGATAAGAAGAATCTTAAATGGTGAAGGGGTAACATCATGTGGATTTATACGATCCCATGACAGTGAATGATCAGGGTCACTTTCAATTTTAGAAAGTCTGAAAGCAATAAGAAGACTCCAAGGGGGTTCTTTTTCATGGATTAGTCCCTAAGGCTCAAAAATCATAAACGTATGCAATTTATAACTCTTCTATTTGGTGTGAATAGAGTATTCCTTTTCCATAATTAGTTTACCAAGTCTCGAAAAGGGTTAAACTTTTACTAGATAGATGCCCTTTCAGATACGTTTAATGAGCATGAAAGGAAGCAAGATTGCTCGATGATCTTTTCAATCTTTAAGGAGTTAGAAAAGAGCTTACAAGAAACTCCCTAAGTGCCTTTTTATTAAAGGAGCTTCTTGGTCTGAAAAAGGGATAAAAGTATACCCAACAGATGTAAGATCCAAGGAAGGAGGAAGTGTTCAATCAAGCGACAACTATGGGAACTAAGAGAGTGTGGGGTGGGAACACTGATGGGGCCTCCTTGCGGGTAGATGTATGGTGGAAAAATAACGCAATAATTGTAATATAGAGTGAGGGGAGGTCTTGTGAATATACCGCTATAGACAAAATGGTCAAAATTGTTAAAACACGACTGCAGCCTTTGTGGAACACAAATCGAGGCACCAAGGGGCATGGAAAAAATGAAAAAACATTTGAGTGAGAGTGAGAAATTATCTCAAGAATCATGATAGGAACGAAAATCTGAATCCGGTGGTGCAAAAGGTGCGACAAACAGTGGTCATATGACCCAGGAATGGTCAAAGCAAAACTTAGGGGAAAGTGGCTATAAATAACAAATGAGCCCACCACCACATGTCATTTTCACTATGCAAATTGGGAGAGACGTGGAGGGGTCCAAAAGAGGAAATTCAGATTTATTTCAATATTCCTAGTGAAATCCAAATCTGTAACTTGCAGGTAAGTATTTAAGTGTTTTTTTTACGTTTTTGATGCATTTTGGGTTGGATTTGGTCCATTGGGGAGCCATGCCAAGCAAGATTAGGCACCATAGCATCGGAGCATGCTTTTCGTGAGAAATAGCGTGCTTAGGGAATGAATCTGGGTCGTACAACCGCGTGGTCAGGGCGTGGCTATGGGCCTCACAACTGTGCTCTGAAGCATGACTTTTCCTGGGAAAAGCACGCTCCAAGCGCAACTGTGGGCCCCATAGGAAAGCTCGAGGAGTGCGATTTTCGAGGGAAAAAATGCACATTGTGGAGAACACTTTTTTTCCTTTGTTTGGGTATGACAACCCAAAGGAGGCCAATGTGTGTTTATATGTTTCTCATGGGGGTTTTGTTTTCTTGTTTGACAGGATGTCGAGAGTCAGCTGGCGAGAGTGAGAGCTTGTGAGGTTGCATGATGATATCCTGGATAATGATGAAGTCTAGGATACATTGGTGCAGTGTGGTTTGTTGAAATTCATCAAGGTTCCGCCAATGCTTTCAGCAAAGTTGTTGCTGAAGAAAGTGGTGGATTTTTGGGATGCCGATGTGGGGGCATTCGTGATACATGGGGAGTGACTAGAGATATTGCTCACATATGTGTATTTCCTAATGGGGCTCCCACGGTTGGAGATGATTGCAGACACCCAACCAAGGAATCCCAATGATGTCTCGATGGAGGACTTGCTAGAGTGCCATTGCTATGCCACAACATATGTGCATGGCAATGATATACTGATTTTTGACATCGAGAGGCCGGAGACTCTGGTGATAGTGACACTAGTAGTGCAGATATTGGGTTGAAAGGCCTCCCATAGGATTTCTGGAGAACATATGATGTTGGTTGAGCAGCCATTAGTAGGTACATACTTCGGGTGGGGGAAAATGTATCTAATTGTTGTTCAGTGAGAGATGAACAAGGTAAACTGCACAGGAGGGGATTTTTGTTTCCCTTCATTTTTATGCTCGTTCTTCTTTGAGCGAGTGCCGACATTGAGACCCCTAGAGGGAAATGCGTGATGGTGGACCGACTAACCACGAATGCAATGATGGGGCGAGATGATGACTCATGGTGGTGGGGGATTGGTGGGTCGCTTTTTCACTCGAGAGTCTTTCACATAGTGGTTGTAGTTTCCAATGGTTATCGAGGACTTCCCATATGTAGGGATGGAATACATGGGAGATGCGAAGCTATCATGTCCTCCTAGCTAGGAATGGGGACCAAATGGTATGTATCTAATCACTTTTTAGTAGTATGTTGTATCTACTTGATAAAATATGTGATAGATAGAGAATTTTTATGATACTGGCACTGATCACGTGCTTTTGTGTGCAGATGTGAGACCGCAGCCTCTGACAGAGTACCGGACTTGTAGGGGTTGAGTGGAGGGAGTGTACTCTCCTGTGCACACACATCATCGACAGTGGAGTGCTTTGACGATGCTGGAGACACAACATATTGTGATTTATCGCCTACTAGATGGGGTGATCAATGATGGTTGGAAGCATCTAGATCAGGACCTTATTAATATTTTCTATGATGCTCCATGAGAGTGGAGGCCAGTGATGTGGAGGATCGCGATGGGGGCCGAAGTAGTGAGGGCCATGACGCGGGGGTATTCCCCATACAATGATGCGGAGGAGGAGACTGAGTCAGATGAGGAGGAGGAGGAGGAGGAGGAGGAGGAGGAGGAGGACAAAGAGGAGTAAGAGGAAGAGGAGGAAGAGGAGGAGGAGGATGATGACGACGACCATGACCATAACGCCAGGGATGACTCATATTAGGAAGTTGATGGAACTGCCCCCCCCAATGCAATGAGCATGGGGAATTTTTTCTATTCGACCACTTTTTTTATGATGAGGAAGCTATTGGGGCTCCTTGATGTATTGATGTATATGTTATGAGTGGAACACTATGACACTTTAATTATATATATATATGCACGTGGATGCAATTTATGATGGTGATGGTCCTCTTTTTGTTTTTTATGATTATGTATGCCTATATGATGTATATATGCATGTGGATGATGTGATGGTACATGATTTTCGTTTACTTCCTAAATTTTGTGATTGATATTCCATTCTAGAACATTATTATCCATTTGGTCTGCAACACTGTTATGATTTCATGGGACATGGATGAATGTAATGAACTGAAACTGTTTAATTAGTTGTTTTGTGCACAAGAAATTTCTAAAAGGGAAAGGATACCATACTTCACAAAATTTATTGCATTGGGCGACAAGGAGATTGGAGTCGAGAAACACACGAAGGTGACGTACACCCTATTGCAAAGCAGCGGTCAGGATATCGGTCACAGCATCGTACTTATCCTGGTTATTGGTGGCAACACCTATGCACACTCCGTCGATGTGGATCAACTCGTGTGAGGGGGAATAAAATACCCAAGCTATGGAGGCGAGGTTTGAATACCATCTACTTGTGCCATCGATGAACCTGACATAGAGTGGTGGAGCAGGATCCATCTATGGTCATGCATGGAAGAAAAATTATGAGGTTCAGAATGAAAAATAGTGAAAAACAAGAAAGGGAATAAAACTGTACGACACAGACTAGTGGGCCCAGAAAAGTGTTAAGGGAAAAAATCATTTAAGGTACAACCCATTGCAGGGGTTGGCTAAGGAATGTCCTTCATAGTCGGTAAGGATATCTGTCCCCTTGCCGAGAAAGGTTTGGACAATGTAAGGGCCTTGCCACATGGATTCGAATTTTCCTTTTCCTTGTTTTTCATGAGCCTGATCATAAACAAGCACAAGGTTGCTTTCATGGAAGGTACAGGGGTGTACATGTTTTTAATAATTGTCTTTGGCGCGATGTTTAGTAGCCTTGGTGATTTGTAAAGATTCTTGTCGGTCTTTGTTAGCTTATTCCAATAAAAGTAAGAGTTTCTCAAGAGGTGAGGTGTCCGGGAGGATCTCAATGGAAATGTGCAAAGCTGGGATTTGACGCTCGATGGGGAGAACAGACTCTACACCATGAACCAAATGAAAAGGGGTAAGACCTGTGGAAGTCTTAGTGGATGTGCGGTAAGCCCAAGTATGAGAAATATCATATGGTCCCAGTTGGACTTGTGTTGGTTTACTGTTCATTTAAGAATGGTATTCAAGATCTTATTGATAGCCTAAACCTAGCCATTCCATTGAGGATAGTAGGATAGGGCATAATGGTGGTCAAAATTTAGGAAGGTAGACAATTATTTCCAAACACTGTCTTGGAATTTTTTTCCATGGTCAGATATAAGTTGTTTTGGGACCTCGAACCAAGTGATGACATGGTTAAAATAGAAATGTGCAGTGGTATCAGCTTTACAGTTGAATGTAGGCATATCCTCGGCCCATTTAGTGAAATAGTTGATAGCCACAATGATGTATTTATGGCCATTCGTCGAGGGGGGGTTACACTCCATGAAATCAATGTCCCACTAGCAGAAAGGGCCTACAACGATGACTGGATGGAGAGGGGCCAGAGGGGTCCTAGCTTTGGAGGAAAAATCTGGCAATTCCAGCAATGTTTGACCATTGTGATGCAATTAGTAAAATGGTGGGCCAGAAATAGCCGGCGCAGATGACCTTTTGGGTAGTGGTCATTAAAGAGAAGTGGCCACCATAGGCTCCTCTATGAGAGTCATTCAAGACTTGTTC
Organism: Larix kaempferi; assembly: GCA_027924585.1. Classification (NCBI taxonomy): domain Eukaryota; kingdom Viridiplantae; phylum Streptophyta; class Pinopsida; order Pinales; family Pinaceae; genus Larix; species Larix kaempferi. The sequence continues at coordinate 42,462,770 of BSBM01000493.1, forward strand.
GACCTCGTCACATGTGAGGCATAGACGTAAAATGGTGTTGACACCATGGTGATAAAGGACATCGCCGAGGAGGAGGTATCATGAAGCGTGATGGTGGATACGGAGGCGATCATCATGACCGAGGTTGGAGAGAAAATTTTGTGTTCATAAGTATACTAGGGTGTCACCATACCATGGGTCATCTGATGAAATGGTGAGCAAGTGGTCATTAGATAATTTGGTGATGATGGGGGGTGATGTTGACGAATATGGTAAGTCAGTCATGAGATGTTCCAAGGCAAGGGATTTGGTAATATTTTGTTTAACAATCGTCAATTCATGTTATTGGAGTATAATGACCCATTTAGTTACGCGGATTTGGAGGAGGCGACAGATCAAGAGAAATACCATAGGGTTGGAATCTACCACAACTGTAGTTTGGCTCATTAGGATGTAGTAGAGAACCTTTTGAACTGAGAAGACGATGGCAAGGGCCAAATTATCCTCATGGGGGTATCGTAATGGTGGGCCAGATAATGTCTGACTCACATAATAAATAACCTGTTCTTTTCATGTACTATCTTCTTGGACTAACACACCAGAAATGACATATTCAGATGCTGAAACGTAAAGGATAAATCCTTCGAGAAATCAGGAGGTGAAATCAACGAAGTGGAAGTCAATGCTTATTTGAGTTCTTCAAAATCTACTTATGCTTGTTCATCTCAAACAAAAAGAATGTGGGTCCAAAGGAAGCGAAGGAAACCATGAAATTTCGTAGCATAGTCCGGAACGAAGTGACAGAGAAAGTTGGCTTTCCCTTGAAGGCTTTGTAATTGGATTAATGTCCGTGGTGAAGGAAGTTCAAGGATGGATTGGACCTTGAAAGGATAAACAATGATCCAGTTTTGGGAAACGATGAAACCCAAAAACTGGCCTACAGCAATGCAAAATACACACTTGAGGGGGTTCAGGAGGATGTGTACTTGCAACAATGCAAAAATACTTGTCGGAGGTCATCCAGATGGTCGGACCATTTCATGGATCGAGTTGTGAGTTCATCCAGGTAGATAAGGATGATATGGACCAAGTCATGAAAGAAAAAGGTCATAGCCTGCTAAAATGTTGCCCCAACATTTTTAATACCAAATGACATGACTCGATAGGAAAAGGTGCCCCAGGGGGTAGTGAAGGAATTCTTATACTGTTCTTCTTTGAGAATTTGAATTTGATTGTAGCCAGAGAAACCATCCATGAAGGATAGAATCTTGTGACCTGAACATGCATCAATGAGCTGATCGATGAAGGGAGTAGGAAATTTGTCTTTGGGACAAGCTAAATTCAGATACGAAAATCAGTATAGACACGAATGGTACCATATTTTTTTTTAGGCAGCATAGGATTGGAAACCCATATGGTGTAAGCAATGGGATAAATGAACCCGTCTTGGTGTAATTTTTTAATCTTGGCTTTCACTGTTGGGATTTTAGAGGAGTGAATCGACCGATGCTTTTGGTAGACAGGTGGGACACCAGGCCAAGTATCAATACAGTGCCCAACAATGGCAGGAGATGAGTGCATCATATAGGTATTCCATAGAATCCTTAATGCCACACATAAGCGAAGAAATAATTAGAAAGCACCCTTTTCTGTAGGGAAGAATGCACTTTGACTGATAATTAAATGAAGTAATTTAGTAATTATATTTTCTTGTGTTTTAGAATTTTTATTTACTAATCATGTGAATAAAGCCATGTGTGGACAGAGCACAGGTGAACTGGAAGAATAACATTGTCGAGCTCTAGATTGAAGATTCCAAGAGATGCAATGATCTTATTTTCTCCTAATTTGTAGGAAAGAATCTTGTTATCTAGGATCGTGATTTTCAATGTAAAACTAGGGTAGAATTTTGTAATAAATATAGACACCTTAGTAGAAGCAGGTATATCGTACATTTTTTAAAACAATCTTTGGCAGTTTTCTATTGCAGATACTCAGTTTATGATTTCTACAATTATGATGGAGCTTATGCATTTATAATGAAGAACTAGTGTTATTCTAAATCTATGAGCTTATAAGTTTTATTCTTGTCCTGTGATGTGCATTGGGGAGGGCCCCCTAAGTGCGTAGGTCAGGATTTATATCTCTTTGTTTTCATATTTTCATGCATTATGTTCTTCATTCCAAGTATATGTATGTGTGGGTTAATTTTAATACTTATTCGATGGTCAGATTCAATGTTGCGTACAAAACGTCTTTCTTCCGTAGTTCGTTAATATTGCATCTATAGTTCCAATACATTGCATATGTAGTCATGTAACCAACATCCACAAACTATTATTCCCGTATTTATATTTCCATTGTTTTATACCAACCAGATTAGATATGTGCTTTTGAATGATGATTTCCCATTCCAACTTGAAATATCTCTATTTCTCATATTCACATGCTTTAGGAAAAGATGTACTTTGGATTTCGTAGCTTAAAATTTCTTACTTTCGTAGATTTCATCTTAGATTTAATTTCCTCCTTTCTTATATTTAATCCTATATTTAATTTTCTCCTTTCGTAGATTAAAAGTTTCATGTAAAGGCAATCACTTTTTGGCACCATTGTCGAGGAGGTGATTAAACTATAAGAGACATATTTTGTTAAAAAAAACAAAAATACATACAATTTTGAAAATATAAAAAATACCATGAATTCCTCGGCGAAGGACGAATGAATTTGAACGTTTTCTTTTTAACATCCCTATGAGCAATAACAGTTCTTAACACCTTCAATTTGAATTTCTTAACACTGATGAAGAAACTAATCCCATCTATAACCTAGACTTTGATAACTTCTTCGCTAGATGTATTTCAAACACTACCATGGCAGATGAAGAAGATGAACATAAATAACTCTTTACCTTCCCTATCAGTGTACCCCTTTGGGATGCTAGAATGAAAAATATCAATCTCGCTAATCTACCAACCTTCCATGGCTTAACCTTAGAAGATCCTAACACATTCCTATTTGAATTCGAAGTAATCTATAGATCCTTTGGTTATACCATTAATGCACAAAAATTAAGACTCTTTCCTTCTACATTGAAAGAGTTATCACTAAGATGGTTTATGAGTTTGGAAGGAAACATCATTTTCATATGGGATTAGATGAAACAAGCCTTCATGGAAAACTTTAGAGATTACTGTAAAGAAAAAGACACTAGGGATGAAATTTTGAGGATGCAATAGGGATAAAAGAATCCCTAGAAGACTATGCACAATGGTTCCAACTTAGCTATAAAACAACTATTCACCGTACCCTGGATAAGAAATAATTAAAACTATTACTTCTTAGTAGAATTAAAGAAGAATACCTTGAAGTCTGAAACCTGCTAGGTGATGGAGACATCTTTTAGAAAACTTATGATCAAATTATGCAAATCTTTAAAAATTATTCTAGGTCCAGGAAAGGAAAAAATGGGGCAAGAGACATACATCCAATCGCTGGGGGATCATCCTTTTCAAGCCCAAGCCTCACAAAATCTGATTTAGGGCATCTCCTGGATGATATGAAAACAAATATCATTCAATCATTGTCTATGCAATTAGATGCACTCCAACTAAAAACGAAAGAGGATGAGATCAACCAAGCGCTAGCAGTATTCTACCCAAGATATAGAAAGAAACATGAAAAAGGAAAATTCCCATTAAATACAATATAGGTTTGTGGGATCTATACTGATGACCATACCAAAAATAAATTCCCTTTACTACAATAATGAAAGGTAGGCATACAAGATCCTACCTCAGAAAATTCAACATAATAGCTTTGTTTCGTCAACCAACGAAGAAACAATTTTGCTAGAACCTTCCAAAATAATAATCAAGCATATTTTAATCAAGGAAATCTTCAACAAAAATGGAATCCGTTAGCACAAATTTCACGACCTCTACAGGTAGCGCCAAGTGAATGGCAACAAAATCCAACTCCTTACCAACAACCATACTTTCCCCAGCCATATCTGTATCCCCCACCTTTTTCACAACCACAAATAAACTATGCAAATCCATATTCATCTTCCACAAATTGAAGAGAACCACTGAAACAACCACTTATAATGTCGCCTCCACAGAATCAGCAACCCCCCAGAGCACCTACAATCTGTGCTCCTCATGTCCCAAATCGAAATAACAATAGGACTTGACAACAACCCTTCAACAATTAAGTAACGTAGTTTCTAGCATATGTTGTAGACACATTGGATTTGAATGAGATCTCCTTGAGATCTAGTAAACCGCTACAGGGTCCCCATTATCAACACAATCAAGAAGCCACATATTTCGAGCAAGCTTCATCTCCAAAACATCAACAATCTGAATTGATACCCCAATTACTAGAAAATAATCCTCTTAGTCGTTCATTTCCAAAAAAGCTAAAACAAAACCATAAAGAGGAAGAAGAAAACATCATACTGAATGAATTGAATCAATTAAATATACAAATCCCACTCTTATAGGAAATCGGAGACATCCCAATCTGTAACAAATTCATATAAGAAAATTGCTTGAAGAAACCTGGGAGGAGGAAAAGGTATACCCCAACCATAAATGTGATAAGCCAGCTAGTAGACCTTATGTTGGGCATTTTTGTCAACCCAAAGTACCTTGACCCAAGGATCCCGATTGTCAAAGTAACCATAAACAAAAGACCAATTTCAAGTAGCCTAATCAACTTAGGAGCTTCAATAAATGTTATGAAAAAATATACGATGCTATCCCTAGTCCTCCAACCCTTTCTGATACCGACAAGAATGGTACTACATTGAATCTTGCAAATATCCAATAGACGTCATAGTCTTTAAAGTCAAAAGAAAACTCAGTGGATACCCACTCATTTTGGGGAATGCATGGATGGAAACAGCAGATGCCTATATAGGATGTCGATCTGGGGATATGACAATTACTAGTGGACAAGCAAGAAAGAATATCACAATATACCCACCAGCAAAATGATCTACGGGCATAGAACATCAAAATTGGATGGATGATTATGATGACATGGATGACAAAAACATGCAACCATTTCTCAACATAAGAACTTCCCTAACCCTAAAATCTAAAGATGAAGATGCTTATTTAGATCATTTTATTCAAAATATGTATCTTGATCATGATTTGCTTGAATAAATATTTGTAACCAGTCAACAACATGAAAATATACACTCCCGAAGCAGCACAGACAAAATGTGGAAGCAGGTATTCTCCATTAAAGAGAAACTTCCATGGTAAAAATCATGGAAATTTTTCCTCGGAAGACAGTCAATATGAATGCACATCTGGAGGAAGAACAAGAACATAAATTAATAAAAGTACTCTCATAAAATAGAAGAGCTTTCGCGTGGACCTCCGTAGATATGAAAGGGATACACCCAGATATTTGCATCAAAGAGGGTGCTATTCCGATAAGACAACCCCAAAGAAGGATGAATCCATCATTGAAAGATATAGTTAAGCAAGAGTTGGAAAAATTATTGGACGTAGGTGTTAACACCCAAAAAGTGCTTACTACCTCATCTACCACATTATATGGCTCATTTGTCCATTTTCCTACCATATTTCCCTTAAAAACCCAAAAAATCTCACTAAAAAGCCTCCAAAAGGCCTAAAATGCCTCCAAAAGGCCACAAAACCATCAAAATAGCCTAAAAAAGGCTAAAAAACCCCCTTTTCCTCCAAAAATAGCAAAAATCCCCTAAAAAGGAATAAAAAATATATAAAATAATGAGGAAAAGGAGGAAAAAACCCTATACAGCTGCCTTAAACCATGTGTTTCCTAAAACCATGGGTCAGCACTCCACCACCAAAAAACTATAAATAGGTGATGGAGATCCCTTATTCCATATCCACAATCACAAGCACCCTTACTCTTCCAAAATCTCTCTCGAAACCCTAGTTCACCATTGAACTACTTTCACCTTGAGAGCCACTTTTGGCCCATTCCCACCATTGGAAGAAGAGAAGGAGCATATTGGAGCTTGGAGCATCCTCTTGGACATTGCAAAGGGCTTCATCAAACCTTCACATTGAAGGTAATATCAATACAAAAAACCATTCTTTAAATTTGTTGTTTATGTTTCATGCATGTTTTAGAAGTAATTTAATTTCTATCTTAGCTTAGTTATTTACATTTACTGAACTGCTACTAAGGAGTCCATTCTCCTTAGTAGGTGCTCATTCGCACAAGCTAGGGGTAAAACCCTAGCTACAGTTTTGGCGACTCCCCTAGATTTTGAATTTCTGGTTTCCGTTTTAAAAAAAATTTCCCTTTCGGCTGTCCCTTTCGGCCGCCGTACATCGCATTTTTTCCCACTGCAGTCGCGTCCCGACCGCGTCTTTCAGGCCTTTACCCGCGACCCGACCGCGGCTCTCAGACTGCTTCCGACGCCCCGTCGGCGGATTCAAGTCTGTTACCTGCGATCCGACCGTGGCTAATCAGCCTGATTACTGCGATTTGACTGCGCCTGTCGGCCACTTTCCCGCGTCCTGACCGCGCCTGTCAGCTTCTTTTCCGCGACCCGACTGCGTCTTTCACCCTGTTTCCTGCGTCCCGACCGCATCTGTTGGTCCGAAAGCCGCGACCTGACCGCGTCTGTTTCCATCAAACCCGCGGTCCGCCTGTTCCGATTCGCCACCGACCCGCGGTCTGATCTCTGCACTTTTTCCCTCATTTGAGCCCAGCCCCTTTTGCTGCAATATTTTCTGCATCTGAACAGCCCTCTGTCCTACCTGCAGCCTCACTTCCCTACAGCCTTTCTGCAACATAATTTATGTGGCTTTTACAGAATTCTTTTAAAATTTCATTATTTTTAATTCAGAAAATTTTGCAAGTTAAAGTTTCAATTCCAGCATTATTGATAGTTAGAAGTTGCCCCCCTTCTGGCACTTCTATTTTGGGTTCATCACCTCACGAGCACACACTCTGTCACATAAATCAAGTGAGCCTTAAAAAGTACCTAATTGAACCAACATTCTAACCCCACTTGGGGAACACAAAAGAATCTTTGTAGTTAGGTAGGGTCGGGGGGATAGGCTTCCAATAACACCCCTCGGTCACTTACACTTGAGACATAGTTGTTGTCCAAATAGGGAACCAAAATCCCCTAGTACTTTTTGGCACGGTCACGACCAGTTTGTCAGAGGGCCTCTCCCTTAGGAGGGTTGAAGTCGGGAGACTGGTTCCGGAGGCCTGAGTGGAATACCGCACTCCATTCAGTAACCGAAGGGCTACCTTTCGCGGTTCGTGGGATATCCCTGTATAGGGGTATTGCGGTCAACGGACTAAACGGCAGATTCACCTTTCTGGACGTGTCATGAACGGGGTATCTTAGTTGCCATTCTTCTAGGATTGACTACCTGGTGTCCCTCCCGGTAGGGGGATATCATAGCCACTTGGCTTTCCTACTCATATTGTCTGACTTGGATTTCATCACCTTGCAGAGGATATGTTTAGTTGATTCATAATACTTTTAGTTAGGTGTTTGCATGCTCCTTTCCCTCCCTTTGGTCTAGTGAGTCCACCATTTTATGTTTCTAGGAAACCTGCTGCTTGTTGGTATTCTGACCATCTTTGTTGTTACTCCACCTATTGTAGCACAGCTGTTGCAGTGGGTGTTTTGAGTTGGTTGTTGGCCTGAGTGCCTTGTTTTTTAGCTCTCCTTCTGCACACTCGGTTGCATTAGGATTTTTTGAGTTGTTTTTACTCACCTCAACCCACAGAGATTAGACCTCATCTGTCACCATTGAGTCCCCAAGACATTCTCGGCGCCTCAGGGGCGAGCCCCCACAGCACGGTTCACTTAACAACACCCGTCATAGATTCTGATCATCATCCGTTGATACCACTCATCACAGATCTAGAGCCTTGTCACTTGACTCCACTCGTCAGCGACGTAGGTCTCCGTCACCAGATATTGATGCACCTCACTTTACCTCGGATTCTGAGACAGAGTCTGAGAACCCCATTTACACTGCCCCCACTAGCCCCATGGCTGGCGTGACTTCCACTCCTTTTGTTGTAGGGACCATTGGTGGCACATCCACCACTACACCCGTTACTATACCTGCTTTGGGTATGCCCTCCATGGGGCCCTCATCTACCGTTCCCCTCACGGTACCTATTCCCGCAGCGGGAATCCCTATCCCCACTACATCAGTGGCTCACACTACCCATGGTGGTGCTGGACCATCCTCCACCACCTTAGTTCCCCCACTAGGGGGCACCCTCCCAAATCCTGTCCCTCCACTTGGGGGCATTGGCCCCAACTTGGTCCAACCCACTACTGTGTCACATCCTCCTTCTAGTTTGCCATTCATGGCTAGCCTTAACCTACCTGACCTGGCCAGATTGACCAACGATCCTATTCGACACGACCCTACATGGCCTCATATGCCTACCAAGCTTCCCTCGGACATCCCTAAGTTCGAGGGTAAGGCAGGTGAGGACCCACAAAACCATATCATGTCTTTCCACCTATGGTGTTCCTCTAACTCCATAGTGGATGACTCCGTTCGCCTCCGTCTCTTACAGCGTACCTTCACTGGCTCTGCAGCCAAGTGGTATATCGAGCAACCTCATGGGACCCATGCCACCTTTGCTTCCCTTGCCTCGACCTTCCTGCAATTCTTCCAGCTGCCTGTCCGCTATGACGCAGGCGTTGAGATCCTCCTATCCTGCAGACAGAACACGGCTACCCATATCACGGACCACATCCATGAGTGGCGTCGACGCCGTAGCTTATGCAAGATCAAACTAGACGACCGTATCTTCCTAGATTGGTTCCTTAAATCCCTTCTCCCTGTTATTGCTAAGGATGTGGCATCAGAAAGACCCCAGTCTGAAGAAGAGGCCATCCTTAAGGCTCAACAGTTCGACCTCATTTATGCCCAGTCAGGTTACCTTTATACCATTATACCTGACGCCCCTCGCGGTGACTCCTCCCAGCATGATGCACCGGGGGCATTCCATGCTGCAGACGGTATCATTGGCCGTGTTTCTTCGCATCCCCAACCATTTTCCATAGCACGTCCTACCCCTGGCCCCGACCTTTCGCGGGCTACCTCACAGTCTGGAGCAACCAACTCTTATGCTCCCATGACACATCACCACCACCATGGACCCTCACGTCCTCCTCAGTGCTTCGGTTATGCGACTCCTGCTTATGCTTCCCTAGTCGCACCTCAGCCTTACTACCATCAGCAGGATGTCCCAACTCCTGCGCCTTCACAAGCCCAACCCGCTTATTATCCACCCCAGGCAGCACTTGCGGCAAACCCACAACCTGCTCCGCAGCCATATCAGCAACCCCCTCAAGTTGCTGCACCTGCTCAGCCTCACCCTGCATATCATCCACTGCAGCCTGCTCCCGCACCTGCGCAACCTCAGAATCCACCTGCTGCCCAAGGGCAAGTTTACGCCCAACAAAACCCGCAGCAAAACCAAACCAACCAACGTAACCAGGGTCAACAGAACCGCGGCAAGGGCCGTAATCGGGGGAACAACCAACCTGCAGACCAAGCTGGGCAACTGGCGAATTCCCCCGACAATAATAATGCAGCCCCTGCTAACCAAAACCCTGATCGCCCGCCCAAGCAGGCTAAAAACCCCAATTTGTGAACGAACCACCCTTGTTCTATTTGCGGGGTCTATGGACACTACACACATGCTTGCCCACACTTAGAGCGAGCTCGGCAACTCTGGGTTGATGAGGCCCATCGCCAAGGGCATGCGGCTCCCCCAGCACCGCCCAACCCCCCCCAACCTCAACAACCCCCTTTGGTGCTGCAAAACCCCTTACCAACCCAAGGCGTAGTGAACACTCAGCCGTTGGCTCCCCCTCAAGCCAACGCGCCCCAACAACAACAGATCACTTACGCTGCCCCTGCTCAACCCATGTTTGACTCAGGTACCCACCACTTGCTGATGATGTCATCTGCCGATGTCAATCTCCAGACCCGTCGGAATCAATACGGCTCCACCTCTGAAGCCCATCCCACGGATAAATCTACTAACGTTCATCCCACCGATCAAGCGTTACGTATCCCTCCACCTCCTCTAGATGGCGCTCCCAAAGCCCCTCGTTTCCCACTTCGCCGTATCAACAATAACCCCAATGCGCGCTACGTCAAACTACAACATTGTAGACGACCTAGCCCAATCTCCCGCAGCCATGTCTGCGTTAGAAGTCTTGAAGAATTGTCCTTCCCAATGCAAGACTTTACTCTCCGCCATTGGGGGGATTGACCCAAATTATTCGAATTTGATGGCATTTGATTTAGACCAGTCTGAACCTCGCCTGCCTTCCACCCTAGCATTCCAAGTTTCTGTTTCCATTCGGAATCTTGTCATCCATCGATGCATCATCGATGAAGGTGCCTCCACATGCGTCATGTCTACATTCGTGTGGCAGAAGTTGGGATCCCCCACCCTCCAGCAGTCCACCACTGCATTACACGCCTACGACGGTCGTTCGGCTCAACCCCAAGGCCTCCTAGCCAATGTCCCCGTCCAGTTAGGTGGCAAAACTGTCCTCATCGACATTGAGGTAATCGATGCCCAATTGGATTATAACCTTTTACTTGGCCGCAGCTACATGTATGCCATGCGGGCAGTTGCCTCTTCCGTCTTTCGCACCATGATGTTCCCCCATGAGGGACGCATGGTTAAGGTTGACCAGCTCACCTACTATGATCCCAGTGCTCCTGCGACACCTGAAAATGTTCTCCCCATGGTTGAACAACCTGTTTCTCGTGCCACCACCTTGTTTGTTTCCTCTACGGGGCCTGGAGTCTACTCAGACGCGCCGATGAGTTCCACCTTTCAATCTATTCCGCCTCCATCATCCCACACGGAAGTGTCTTACTTATGTACCTTATCCCACGATAACCAACCACCTAATAATCAACCACCCTTGTTTCCTAAACCACCATTGGTACCTATCCACATTGGTGTTACACCGATCCATACGATCCCCTTCCTAGTCCCTCCATCGAGAGTAGTAAGCGCTCCGGTCATGGCTACCCTTAGTCTCCCTGGGTTAACTTTGGGATTACCTGTATGGTATCTTTCGCCTCCCGTTCGCCCGCCCACACCAGATGTCGTCCTCCAACCGGTGCAACCCATGGATACTACCTCTCAGCCACCTCTTGGTGTCTCTACCCCTTCGTCCTCCACAACTCCCCCTCCTACTCCCAAACCCACTGGGGGCAGAGGTCCACAACCTTACACTGCTGTACCACCTCCCAAGACAGTCAAAAACCCTCCAGCGTTTTGTGCTCCTCCCAAATGCTCGTTGTGCGATGAGTTGGACCATGCGACCCACCAATGCCCACAGTTACCAGCATTACAGAAGCACATGCAGATGCTCGACGATGACCCCAACATCCCAACTGTCGAACTAAACCCCACTCCCAAACCTAAAGATAAGTCCCTACGTACCAACCACTCCTGCGCCATATGTGGTATTTACGGGCATTATTCACATCATTGTCCCGATCTCCCGGATTATAGAGTGGCTCTCTATGAGATGAACAATCTGGATCTTGAGACGGCACCACCCACTATTGAGGAGATTCACCCCCCGGTCTCCCCCCCCTCCGGGGAGGTCAACACCATTTATATGATCTCTTCCACCACTTCCCCTTCGTCAACCGATTTGACGACGCAAACTTTCCGTACTGATGAGGAGATTCTTGAGGCCCTCACCGCTCCTGATTATCTCTGGGATGATATGCATCATCGTTCCTACTTCATCCCAGAAGAATCCTCCTCTAGCACAGCCACCCAATTCACGGTTGAATCCAAAGACTTCCTTCCCACCAAGGTCGACTGGTTCAAGGACCCTATTCCTGCTCCTGACGCCTTCGAGGAAGGTAACCTGGACACCATCTCACCCATCATCCACGTTGATATCCCTGCCCCAGGACGTGCCCCTGAACTCATCACTTTAGGAGCATTCTGCAGTAAACAAGAGATTGAGGACTACATAAATCTTTTCAGATAATTCCGTGATGTCTTTGCCTGGTCCTATATCGAAGTGCCCGGTCTTGACCCCGCCATCATAGAGCACCACCTTGACACCTCTGAGTCAAGGAGCATAATAGATTCCCTCGACCCTGGGATAGGGGGCATGATCAACTATTTTGAACCTTCCCCATCACATCTATCTCATCATGTCAATGAACCCATCGTCCAAACCCACACATATGTGATCCACAATCACAAACCCCATGCACATAGCATGGGGGCAGGTCATTAACCCTTCCCACTTTTTCACATTTGTGATCTCAACCATTTTTGAGGTCACATATCACTTGTATATTTGATTTTATACACCTAGTTATTTCCTTTGACCATTTCGAAGTCCTTATGACCTCCATTTTTTGCACCATTTGCACTGACGGATTCATTGTTCCGTGCCCGTGATGATGCTTGAGATCATTTCTCGCTCTCACTAGGACCAATATCACCATTGTGTCCCGACACCTTGTCGCCCTGGTTTGCGTGCCACATCGGCTGTCCTCTGTTTTTCACATGTTTTATATCATCGGATTCATTTTTCCGAGCTGGTGATGACGCTTGAGATCATTTCTCGCTCTCACCCCCTGATTTTTTGGGTATTTTTCCAAAACACCCTCGTCACCTCGGTTTGCGTGCCACATCGGCCGTTACCCATTTTTGACACCCTTTATATTGCCGGATTCATTTTTTCGAGCTCGTGATGATGCTTGAGATCATTTCTCGCTCTCACTTGGTACACTTTCAACATTGTGTCCCGACACCTTGCTGCCTCGGTTTGCGCACCACATCGGCCGCTATCGGATTGTTCCACATTTTTACATGAGCCATTCACTCCTGTCATACTGCAAATGTTTCGTTATTTTGCCACCATTTCATCTACCCCGCAAGGAGGCCCACTAGTGTTCCCCCCTACCCTCATTCTTGGTCATCATTACTGATCCTTGATTGAACAATTCCTCCTTGCCTGGCCATTCCTTTTGTTCGGTATAATTTTACCCCTTTTTCGGGCCGGACAAATCCTTTACGAAAAAGGCACTTAGGGAGTTTCCGTTAAGCTCTTTTCTGACTCCTAAAAGAATGAAAAGATCGTCGAGTAATCTTGCTTCCTTTCATGCTCGCTAAAGTACCTGAAAGGGCGTCTATCTGGTATAAGTTTAACCCTTTTCCGGACCTGGTAGACTAATTACGAAAAAGGAATACTCTAGTCACACCGGCTAGAAGAGTTCTTCATTGCATCCTTTTATGCTTCTTTGGGCCTTTGAGACTAAATCTACGAAAAAGCAACCCCCTGGAGTCTTCTTATTTGCTTTCAGACTCTCTAAAATTGAAAGCAACCACGAGCATGAACTGTCCTGGGCTCGTAAAATCCACACGACAGTACCATTCCATCATTTCAGAGTCTTCTTATCGCTTTCAGACTCCTTAAAATTGAAAGCAACCACGAGCATGAACTGTCCTGGGCTTGTAAAATCCACACGACAGTATCATTTTACACACACTTCTTCTAGTTCCTTAACCCATGAAGAAGTACCCTCCTGTGCCTCTTGGCACTATGATCAATCATCTTGGCAGCACCCCCAATCAGGTCGCCTTTGTTCAGAGTATTCTGCAGTCTCCTGCCATTTTACCCCAGCTTGAGTCTCCCTCAGCCCAGTAACCTTCCCAGATCCAATACCGCTATGATCCCTTTCCCCTCAGTCAGTTTCATATGCTGCCAAATCATTCCCATTATCATACTCTGAACAAAGGAAGTTTGAGTCCACCCACTCTACTTGCCCAGTTGTCCCTCCACAGTTTGTCAGTCCTACCATCAGTACTATCACATTTCGGTTCTTCACCTCGCGCTCCTGTCAAGGAAACATCATTGCCTTGATAGTTGCAGGTCTCCCTCTGTCGACGACAGCTCCTCTATTCCAGAGGATAGGCCCAGAGGTCCCTACGCCTTGGACTTATCACCATCTGTGGTAAGTACCTACGGATCATTCTGAGAGGAGTCATCATTGCCTCTCCGAGTGGTTGTTCCTCACATGCTCGACTTCAACACCTTGATCGCATCGTTGAGGATCGCGTAGGATTACATCCCATCAGTTTTTAGTCGAAGACCCCGGATTTCCCCCGACTCTAGCACATTGGTGAGTCACTTCGGAACGACCAGTTATATGTTCCTGTGGATGTCCGGGCTGCGTTGGTGATTGTATTCGGAAGCCATCCCGCTATATGCTTCCTTGAGTACCCATTTCAGTGTACCATCGAGGTTGTTTCTCCCAGTCATTGTGATTCAGCAGCTCATCAGTTCCCCTGGTACACCAGTCAGCAGCACTGTTGATATTCCAGTGCACCAGTTCTTCAGTTCCCACATGATCAGCCCAGCAGTATGTCCCAGATTTGGTGTCTCCTCTAGACACCTATGATGTACACAGTGGTTATCTATGTATCTTACAGGTCCCCCTTTTCGGGCCTCACAGTTCTGTTTATGTATCTTGATACGAGCATGGGTATGCCCGCCTCGTCCATATATTGAGATTATTCCTCATTCAGTTTTTGAGGTCATGTATATTTCAGGTCCCCATTTTTTGGACCCCATTGTTATTGTTATATCCTGATACGAGCATGGGAATGCCCGCCTCGTCCATATGTTCAGATGATTCCTCATCCATTATTGAGGTTATGTACTTTTAGTTCTTGCAGTTGTTCGGGATCGTTGTTTCGGGCTTCAGTTTGTCTCTTCTCTTCTCTCCACACCCATGAAAACCATTCATGACTTATGATGTCCATCGGCCATACGATGAGCTCCTGCCCTCGCACATCAGGGGGCAATCTGTTAACACCCAAAAAGTGCTCACTACCTCATCTACCACATTATATGGCTCATTTGTCCATTTTCCTACCATATTTCCCTTAAAAACCCAAAAAATCCCACTAAAAAGCCTCCAAAAGGCCTAAAATGCCTCCAAAAGGCCGCAAAACCATCAAAATAGCCTTAAAAAGGCTAAAAAACCCCCTTTTCCTCCAAAAATAGCAAAAATCCCCTAAAAAGGAATAAAAAATATATAAAATAATGAGGAAAAGGAGGAAAAAACCCTATACAGCTACCTTAAACCATGTGTTTCCTAAAACCATGGGTCAGCACTCCACCACCAAAAAACTATAAATAGGTGATGGAGATCCCTTATTCCATATCCACAATCACAAGCACCCTTACTCTGCCAAAATCTCTCTCGAAACCCTAGTTCACCATTGAACTACTTTCACCTTGAGAGCCACTTTTGGCCCATTCCCACCATTGGAAGAAGAGAAGGAGCACTTTGGAGCTTGGAGCATCCTCTTGGACATTGCAAAGGGCTTCATCAAACCTTCACATTGAAGGTAATATCAATACAAAAAACCATTCTTTAAATTTGTTGTTTATGTTTCATGCATGTTTTAGAAGTAATTTAATTTCTATCTTAGCTTAGTTATTTACATTTACTGAACTGCTACTAAGGAGTCCATTCTCCTTAGTAGGTGCTCATTCGCACAAGCTAGGGGTAAAACCCTAGCTACAGTAGGTTTCATTTATTTAATATCATACACTGAGTGGGTCTCACCCTTAGTGATAGTTCTGAAGAAGGGAGGAAAGTGGTGAATCTGGGTAGACTATAGGGAACTGTAACATCCCGAAAATCACAAAAATTAAAAAAGAAAATAGCGTAGCATTTATTGCTGTACTTACTGTGCTGAAATATAATAAATGCTTATTTGTTCTTTTAGACGACATACTGAAATAAAATGTTATAATGATCATGTATGTGTATTGTTTTACGATGTGCATGAAATGTATTTATGTCTTCATTAGAATGTTGTTGGATGTTTTCTTGCCTCAATCATGCATTCTAGATTACTTATGATTACTAGAATTTGATGCCGATGCTTTATAGATTTACTTGCTATTGTTTATATGGGCTAACTGTTGTTATTCTTATTGATGATGAAGGGGTCCTATGGGAACCCCGAGGCTTAGAGGTAAGAGGATAATACTATTTTCAAATAGCATAAAGAGGTCCTATTTAAATTCAGTTAGCCTTCAGTGTTTAGAGAAGGAATTATAGTAATTTGAAGTAATTCCGGTGAGATCTATCCGAGCTTGATCTTTAGCTATACTCAAGTAACTTTACATTATAATTCAAACTTCAAAATTTGTTTTTCATTATTAATACATTTTCCTTCTATTAAAATATCGATGCAAGTATTGGAACTATACTTTGCGACTAAGTATTTAATTCCTATTACTAGGAAGTATACCATAAAGTTGATTTCGTATTATGGAAGGCATAACCTATGCTTAGATACCTAGCAGTGTAATGTTAAATCTATCTTTTAGGCACTATAAGTATAACCTATGTAATAAGGTTAATATGGTGTTTTGACAATAGTCTATAGTTATAAACTATATACTACATACACTTCTTCTATAATTATACCATGGTCGTTATACTACTAGAACGTTGTAATAGAAAGTATTGTAACTATACAATAGTGTCGCTATGGTCTTCATAGTTTTTATATCGTGCATAAGGGTTTGAATAAAAAGTGTTCTACGTAATATTATAAGCAAGGTTGGCAATATGAAAATGTTGGTTTGATTTATTAAAGTGTAACCATGTTCTATTATGTTGTGAGTCTCGCCATATAAGATGGTCGAAACCTTAACTTAGGGTATGGTGCGATGGCAGTACATACGTAACCTTTGGATAAAATGCATATGATAATTTTGGCCTTTGATATTATTTTAACCCAACCATAATACAAACGTTATGATAAACCAGCATAAGACTATTAGGAACCCATGTCTTTACTTTGTTAGTATATTGTTGTTGGACGCATATGCTTTGTAAGTCCTCCCATAATATTTGTTGATCCATAGTTTGTGTTATTGTTATTGGTGCATATGCTTTGTAAGTCACTCGTAGTATTGTTGATCGATAGTTTGTATTGGCCCATGGTTTTGACACATAGTATTGGCCCCTAGACTTAGTATATAAGTGTTTGTTGACGCATATGAAGGTACCATGAAGTTATTTTGTATTGATCTTGCTCAAAGGAGGTTTCCCTCTCAAAGTGGCCTATGATAAATAAAAGTATTCCGTGATTTGATATATCGTGTATTTTCATCAATTAAATGTTGTAGTTCCTTCACATCTGGTATCAGAGCACTTTCTTGGGATCGCTCGGTGAAATTTCCGCCAAATTTTTTTTTCACATCTGTTGCAGGTTTCGATCTAGGAATAATCCCTATTCGCTTAACTGTGGGAAGTACTTGGACTTGAGCCCTAAAACTCATTGTGAGGAGTACCACGGGAACCTCGAAGTAGTTGGCCCATTGAGAGGACCTGCCAGTAAAAAGGGAAAGGACCCCTACCTAATTGAATAGTTCCCACAAGTGAGGTAAACCAAGAGTTATCGTTTGTGGCAAAGCGGTTATCAGTTTTACCTGAGCCGTGGAGTGAGGGGTACTGCCCAAATATGCAAGCTATCAGACAACATTGGTGGCCGAGTGAATCCCCTCAATCGTAGGAAGCTGAGCATACCTGGGGTCCATTTCTATTTTCAGTTGATACATTGCAAATTTCCTCTGTCCAAAACTATTACCGATCACTTCCGCGTCGTTGCAGATCCATCTATTACCGATCACTTCCACCATATCTCCCTTGTTTAAATATGTTTCCCTTGAAACTTCTCTGACACCCCTGTAATCCCATTCTGCATCTTTCATTCCTAAGGACCCTATCCCAAATTCCCCTTCCCAACACCCGAAATCTCACATTTGTCTATTTTTAGGGTTTACCATAACTTCTTCGATTTTCACCCGATCTCCTTCAAATTTAACCACAGAGTTCCTTTCCTAATTCTGCTTATTTGTCCCTCTTTGCCAAATTTTCTCATTCTTTCACCCTGCTTCTGAAATCCTCCTTTTCTGCTTCCCTATCCTTTCGATAGTGTCCAAAACCTAGTCAAACCCAAATTACCCTTCTTATTTTTTCCCAAATCTAGATTTTCCTTTATTGAAACAGTCTCTGTTTTTGTTTTTCTACCCCCTCAAAAAAAAAAAAACTCCTGTTTATGGTTGTCACCTACACAAAAGCCAAAACTATGGAGGAAGCACTTGCCGCCATCCAAGCCAAACTCCAGGATTCAGATGAAAAATGTCTTGGCCTCCATCTTGAGCATTCAACCATGAACAACAAATGACAGTCCAAGTCTTTATCATACAATGGGTTCTCTTCTTCCAACAATTTCCATGGTCTGAAGCTTGATTTTCCTCGCTTCAATGGTACTGATCCAACTGGATGGATATATCATGCCGAACAATATTTTAGTCTGCATAATACTTTTGATGTCAACAAAGTTCCACTTGCATCCTTTCATTTGGAACATGAAGCTCTTCAATGGTACCATTGGTACATCAAGGCTCATCAAGAGTATAAATGGCCAGACTTTTGCCAACTCCTTTTGCAACGATTTGGTCCTAGTTCTTTTGATGACTTCACAGGAGCCCTCACTAAAATTTGCCAAATTGGCACTATGAGAGAGTATCAAACCGAATTTGAGAAGCTATCCAACCACACTAAAGGATTAACTGATGACTTCTACCGGAGTTGTTTTATCAGTGGTCTAAAGGATGCCATCTGCTCTGAGGTCAAAATGTTTTGTTCCAACACAATGATGGAAGCCCTGGGGCTGGCTAAGTTGGCAGAAGACAAGATTGCAGCCCAACAACGCTCCAAACCCACTTTTGTTCCCTTCTGAAATATGGGTTCTCAACGACCACCAATACCGCCAGCTCCTCGACCAACTCCTATCAAGCATTTGTCTGAAATAGAGATGCAGGAACGCAGCAAAAAAGGGATTTGTTATAATTGTGATGAGAAATTCACTCGGGGACATAGATGTGTTCAACAAAATCTCTATCTCTTGGATGTGGATTCTCTTCCTTCCTCTGAAATTGGTGACAAAGTTCTAGATACAATGGATGCTCAGGTCGACATTCAAGAACCGCCTATTGACGCTCCGTCTCAGGACGACCAACCAGACATATATCTCCATGCTTTAGCTGGAATCACCACCCCCCAAACAATGCGGGTTAGGGGTTACTTCAAGAAGCTTCCTCTTATAATACTCATTGATTCTGGTAGCACTCATAATTTCATTGACCCTCGGATCGCCAAACAAGCTGATTGTCTTATCCATCCTTGCTCCAACTTTGAAGTCATAGTTGTCAATGGGGGCACCTTACCTTGCAAAGGGAAGTCTTGTAATGTGTGTATCTCTATGGGAGATTATACCCTGTGCTTTGACATGTTTTCCGTAACATTAGGCAGATGTGCTATGGTTTTGGGTGCTTAATGGCTACGCACACTTGGCCCCATCTTATGGGATTTTGCTGAAGTTTGGATGCCGTTTTCCACCAATGGACAAAAAAACACATTGGCAGGCTTACAACCAGGGTCTCTCAGCATCATTAGTTCACATCGCATGGAAAAACGCCTTAAGAAGAATTCACATGGTGTCATCGCTCAGATCCATTCCATTTAGATGCAACCATCAGCGGTGTCCACTACTCCTTTGGATCTACAACAAATTTTGGATCGATATAAAGGTGTTTTTTCCAAACAAGTGGGATTTCCACCTTCAAGGCCAGAGGACCATCGTATTCAGCTCCTTCCTGGCAGTGTTCCTCCCAAGATCAGGCGCTATCGCTACCCATTTCACCAAAAAAATGAGAGATTGAAATGCTCGTTTGGGACTTATTGAAGCAAGGACGTATTATTCACCCAAGCACTAGTTCCTTTTCTTCTCTATTTCTTCCTTTCCGCAAAAAAGATGGGTCATGGCACCTCTACATTGGCTTCCAATCACTTAATCACCTCACCATCAAGGATAAATTTCCAATTCCTATCGTTGATGAGCTTCTTGATGAGTTTCATGGGCTCAATTTTTCTCCAAGTTGGATCTTCGTTCTAGGTATCATCAAATTCAGGTTCATGAGGATGATATCCCTAAAACAACTTTCCGCACACATGATGGCCACTATGAGTTTTTGGTCATTCCCTTTGGCCTCACTAATTCTCCTTCCACATTCCAGGCCTTAATGAATAAAATATTTTGGCCCTACTTGCGGAAATTCATTCTGGTATTATTTGACGATATCCTCATCTACAGTAAAACATGGGTTGAACATCTCTAGCATCTGGATCTTGTCATGCAACTTTTCTCTGACCATCATCTCCATGCCAAATAGTCTAAATGTGTTTTAGACAGAAGGAAGTTGAGTATCTCGGGCACATTATCTCAGCACAAGGGGTTCACGTGGATCTTGCCAAAATCGCTACCATGAACAATTGACCGCATCCTCAGACACTCAAGAGCCTTCATGGTTTTTTGGGGTTGAATGGCTACTGCCGCAAGTTTTTCAAGGATTATGGGAAGATTGCAGCTCCATTAACTGCTATATTGAAAAAGGATGCTTTTACATGGACACATGCTACTCAGTGTGCATTTGACAAACTGAAACAAGCTATGTACTACACCTGTTCTAGCTATGCTCGATTTTTCCAAGCCCTTCACTATTGAGAGTGATGCTTGCGGTAATGGACTTGGTGTTGTTCTCCTTCAAGATGAACACCCCATTGCGTTCACTAGCAAATCCCTTTCAGGTAAGAATTTAGCTTCCTCCACATATGAGAAGAAAATGATGTCTATTTTGCATGCAGTACAGGGGTGGCGACCATACCTATTAGGGAATCATTTCTGCATCAAGACTGATCACCAGAGTCTGAAATATTTCTTGGAACAGCGTGTCTCCTCCCCAGCACAACAGAAATGGGTTAGCAAACTCATGGGTTATGACTATGATATCACTTATAAGAAGGGTAAGGACAATCTTGTGGCAGATGCTCTTTCTCCCACATTTGATGCCCAAGGTTCTCTTTCAGCTATTTCTATGGTTGTTCCCAATTGGCTGCAATTTGTTTAATAGGGATATGTCAATGATTCTTCCTTATCTAAAATCATCCAATGCTTGACCAACAACCCTTTTGCTATACCACATTACTCTTGGGATGGTGCTTCCCTGAGGTACAAGGGTCATCTGGTGCTTCCCCAGAGCACAGATCTTCAACAGGATCTCTTTTATGAACTCCATGCTTCTCCATTGACAGGGCATTTTGGGTTCCTCAAAACGTATGAACGGGAACCACGTAAATTATTTTGGTGGGGCATGAAAAGGACCATTCAACAGATGGTGGTGGAATGTGATACCTGCCAGTGCAATAAGGGTGAAATGACACTCCTTTCGGGATTGCTCGAACCCTTTCCCATACCTACATGGATTTGGACAGATATTTCTATGGATTTCATTGAAGGGCTCCTTAAATATGGAGGGAAGATAGTGATTCTAGTTGTGGTTGATCGCCTCTCCAAATATAGTCATTTTTGTGCTCTCAGCCATCCCTATACAGCCTCCTTAGTCGCTCAAATTTTCCTGGACCAGATACTTTGTCTTCATGGCATCCCTTTTTCCATTGTCTTGTTTCTTGATGCGACTTTCACTAGTCATTTTTGGACAGAACTATTTCACCACACTAGCACCAAACTGAAGATGAGTTAAGGGTATCACCCACAAATAGATGGTCAGACTGAAATTACCAACAAATGCTTGGAAACTTATCTTAATTGCTTCACCTATGAACAACAACATCAATGGGAAAAGTGGCTCCCTCTCACTGAATGGTGGTACAATACCTCTTACCACACTACCTCTAAAATGACCCCATATGAAGAAGTCTATGGTCAGGCACCTCCAATTCTTCTTCCATACACCCCCAAAAGTTCACTAGTTCAGGAAGTTGACATGGTCCTTCGAAACCACAATTAGATTCTTTGCATTTTGCGGGACAATCTTCACATTGTAAGAAATCGCACGTAGCAACAAGCTGATCAGCACCGATCTGAGCGCACTTTTCATGCAGGTGATATGGTTTTTATTCATCTCCAGCTGTACAATGAATCCTCCCTGAAACTCAAAGGGCATCATAAGTTCGCTCCAAAGTTCTATGGGCCATATCAGATTCTTCAAAAGATTGGGTCTATTGCTTATAAATTGGAGCTTCCTCCTTATTCCCGCATTCATCCAGTATTTCATGTCTCTTGTCCAAATAAAGTTCTTGGCACCAACATCAGAGGACAAACTATTTTACTGGAACTGGATAATGAAGGATCCATCCATTTGGAGCCGTAGGCCATCCTCAATAGGCACACTTGTTAGCTTCGCTCTCGCTCTATCACAGAGGTCTTAAGTCAGTGGCACGATATGCAACCATAGGATGCTACATGGGAACCAATCCTTCAGATTCAACAACAATTTCTACATCTAAAGCTTTGAGGATAAAGCTTTTTCTAAGGGGGAGGGGATGTTAGGAACCGATGTCTTTACTGTGTTAGTATATTGTTGTTGGATGCATATTCTTTGTAAGTCATCCCGTAGTATTTGTTGATCCACAGTTTGTGTTATTGTTGTTGGCACATATGCTTTGTAAGTCGCCCATAGTATTGTTGATCCATAGTTTGTATTGGCCCATGGTTTTGACACATAGTAGTGGTGCCTAGACTTAGTATATAAGTGTGTGTTGAGGCCTATGAAGGCACCGTGAATTTATTTTGTATTGAGCTTGCGCAAAGGAGGTTTCCCCCTTGAAGTGTCCTGTGATCAATACAAGTATTTTATGATCTGATATTTCATGTATTTTTGTCAATTAATTGTTCCGGGCTCTTCACAAAGACAGAAAGATGACCTTTTTACATGATTTGCTGGTTGGTGGTTTGCTGGAAGGTTTACGTACTGATGGTAGATTTGGTTACTAAAGTGAAATAAAGGGTTCCTTAGTGGAATGCCTAATGGAATCCAACGTGGTAGCCTTCACATGGTCTTCTTGGTTATGGTGATAACCCTAACTTCTCTCAGTCTTACCACTTAGATGGAATAACATTTTGCATTCATTTTTCCGGAGTGGAGTGGTAGAGAGGCTGATAGGCCTGCAGGTCTTTAGGGTTTCAATTCTGGTTTTTGTTGGTGTTTATACTGATCTAGATATTTTCCAATGTAGACCCAGATACTTCGCGGTGCAAGATACCAACAAAACCCCTATTAACCGGCCCTATCAGCAACAGACTGCAAGCAGCCTAAGGTCTCACCCGAGGCGAAGCTGAGGGGGTGGTTGCAAAGTAGGTTTCCAAAACCTTGTGATGCGAGTGTTTAAACTGATCAATGCACAGTGCTATGACAGACTGCGCGCTGCGGTCAATGACTATGCGAAGTCTTTTACTTTGCATCAAGTATTGCAACAAGCAAGGATGCTTGCACGATCAGCGCATCCACAGGCTATGCAGTGGGGTTACTTCCAGTTTATGACAATAGGCTATCAACAACTTATCGCGCAGTACTCTTAATGGATCGGCGCATCACTAGACCACGCAATGACTACAATACTTGATCACTTCTAATCAACCTTACTTCTTTGTCTCTACTCATCTCAGTCAATACTTAGACAGATTGATGTTTCTTTCTTATATAAATAAGTGGAATACGCAATGTTGCGTGCTCTGATATCGCTATCCAACTTTTACAGTTACTCTGTGATTATTTAACAGGTTCATGCATCCAAATACTTAGAGATACTCATCATTAACATTCATCCATGTATGAGCTACCTAACATCTTATTCCATCCCTTTCGCGACGACTATAGATAAATGTAAACACATATCAAATAACTGTAATTTCAAGCATTCATACTATAAATAATTCAAACAACTGAATAATAGAAACCATACAAAGCAATCGCATAACACAAGATTTAATGTGGTTCACTTCCCCGGATGGAAATCTACGTCCATAATAACTGTTGTTTTATTATCTTAGGAAAGGATGCAACAATTCTTCGTCTACGCACTCAGCTGCAGAAATTCTTCTGCCTCAAAATTAGGTCTCTGCGCACTCAGCTGCAGAGCCTTTACAATGGATCCTTGCTCAAATATTCTAACAATATTCAATAATACCCAAATACAAAAAGTGTAACCCTTTCCCATACAAAAATTTCCTTATTTATAGATCATGCCCATAGGTCATGTCTTTACATTATGAAGGTGAAACCCTTAGGTTTACAAAACTGTCATGATTTTTCCAAAACCGGCCTGCTGCTTCCTTCGTGTCCTTTTTCACTTGTCTTATTGTGTCGAGCATTTCAGGTGTTATCTCTTGTCCTGCCTGCTCTTCCACCTACTACTAACCGTCTTGCAAATCTTTCAGTTTGCCCTCGATCTCCTGTGAGATGAGGCTGGCTTTCTCCAGGAAGGGCTGTGTTTTATCCCCAATTATAGCCTCTCTCTCTCTCTCTCTCTTAAATTATACAATTATTTCTTCAGCGCGTTGACCTCCTTGTATCCGTGGATTCGTTCTCGTGTTGGTGACACTTTAACTTCCTCATCAAACTTTTTGAATTATGTCTACTTAGTTTTGAGAGCATTCTTTGCTTCTAGCCACTTTGGGTCCTCCTGAAGGGTAGTGAATGCATTAGAAGCCGCCTCTAATAAACTTTCACATTTAGATACTTCCCATTTGCATTCTTGTATTTTTCCGAGGATATTATCGGCCAACTTCACATGTTTTGAGATCAGTGATAGTGGAATATCATATTTTGTATTCTTTGGTAGCTTCATTGTTCGCACACCTGGTGCCCTTGGTGAGATTTAGTCAGGTCTGAACCTGAGCAGAATTTCCTTAGTGGTCTGTGGACCCTTTGGTAGTACCAAGCTTATCTTTGGTAACTTCCTTCTGCACTGGTTCTTTTCCTTTGGGCTCCATGGATACAGCATGCCTTGGTGATCTTCGGGATGCTTTGGGCTTATCTTTGACAATATTCTTTACGGGGGTTCTCATTAACCCCTCAATACCTCCGTATTGAAATACCTTCACAGCTATCGGGAGCGTGAGTTCTTTATCTACCGAAGACTTTTCAGACATTCACTTGGGGCTTTCTCAACAGGGTACCTTCTAGCTTGCAGAATAACTCAGAAAATAATGTCTTCAAGAAATTCTATGTGTTTGGTAATGCTCGCGATACAAAATACAGTAGTATTTATAGGTGTAGCTAGCCTCCCTCTTGTCCTCTTAACAGTTATATAAGCATTAAATGCTGTAACCGTTAGCCAAATCTATGAAAGATATCGGTCCTTTCCATCATTAACCTATTCAGAACGGTTATATGTGCTTTAAATTCCCAAGCGGTTGATAGGAAAGTACTATATAACGGTTATATTTTCGACCGACACTATAATGGTTATTTTTCTGGAGTGTTGCATCAAACTGCATAGCAGGTGAACGTAGGTCCTATGCAGTCACTTCGCAGTATCTCATTTCTTTTCTCTGCGTGGTTTCCTTTTGAGCGTCGCAACAATGCGGTTCTTCTTCTTTCTTATTTTTTTTTTTTTTACATGCACAACTTCAACAGTGCTGTGCAGTACATAGATCTTTCCTAAGAAATTACATGTATAGACTCTCCGTAATTTCTAGTGCCCAATTTAAACTGTACTTGACACTTAGAATTTTTCCCTTCTTTTTGATCATACAGGATGCTACGAAGCAGGACTATCGCGGTAAAGCTTTAGTCTGCTTCCATTTACCAGATTGGGTAATGTATCACCGACTAAGGTAGCTAACTGGACTGCACCACCATTAGTAACATGTATAACTGTATATGGACCAAGCCAATGCATTTTAAATTTTTCAGGAAACTTCACGAATTTACTATCGTACATGAGGCCTAGATCACCTACTTGGAAAAGACTTATTCTTGATGTGGCGATTGTGCCATGCTTTTTCTCTTTCTTTGTACACTTGTTGGTGGAATCCTGTGAGGAAGCAATCCTCTTCCAACCCAAACAAGTGTAACAGCCTTTCTTCTAGTGCTACGCAATCTGTGATCCCTGTAAATGCATCTATTCTCAAGCTAGGAATAATATACTCCATTGGCATTATTGCTTCTTTCCCATAAGCCAATATGAAAGGTGTATGTCCAGTTAATTTCTTCCATGTTGTTCTATATGCCCATAAGATAGATGGAATGCGCAGGTCCTAGTCATTGCAGTTTACGTTGCATATCTTGGTTAGCACATTCTCAAGTAGTTTATTGAAAGCTTCAACAGTTCCATTCACTTGTGGGTGATAAGGTGTACTACGTTGATGATGGATGTAGAACTCTTTAGTCAAGGATTCAATGGTTCTGTTCAGAAAATGAGTGCCTTGGTCAGTCATCAAAATCTTTGGACATCCAAATCATGTAAGGATGTTCTCAAAGATAAACTTGGCAGCTGTGGCTGCAGTGCAGTCTTTTACTGGTTTTGCTTCTGCCCATCTGGTGAGGTAGTCAGTTGCAGTAATAATGTACCTCGCACCAGTTCTTTTTCTCCGTGGGTTGATAGGTCCCACGAAATCAATTTCCCATTTTTCGAATGCCTATAATGTCAGCTGAGGATTCAATGGAATTTCGTCTCTTCGTGACGGCCTCCCTATCCTTTGACAAACATCGCAGCTCTGGCAATGTTCCTTCGAATCTTTGTGGATTGTTGGCCACCATAGTCCCACGCACAATATCTTCTCCGCAATAGCCCTTCCTGCATAGTGGCCTCCTGCTGCTCCTGAATGTGCATCGGCCAATATATATGGTTTCTCATCCTCCAATAAGCACCTTCGCAGTACTTCATCAGGTCCTAATTTGTACAGCTACCCTGCAATAATGGTGAAATCTGCGGCTCGCACTACCAGCTACTTCTTTTGCTGCATAGTGAATTGTTCAGGTGCGAAGCCTATAGTTAGAAAGTCAATAATGTCTTGATAATACTCATCAGCGACCTGTATAGTGAACAACTGCGCGTCAGGCAGATTGTCTTCAAGGTTCGTAGGCTCTTCTCTTGATTCAATCCTGGAAAAAGGACCAGGTCCTAAGTTTAACCTACCTGGCTTAACCACTATTTCAAAATCATACTCTTGGAAGAGTAACAACCATTTGCATATTCGCCCCCCTAACACTGGTTTATGGACCAGGCATTTTAATGCAGAATGGTCAGTAAACATAGAGAAGTGCACACCAAGCAAATAGTGTCTAAACTTTTGTAGCGCATATACCATTGCAAGTCCTTCTCTTTCAGTAGTGGTATAATTCTTCTCAGCAGATGACAACTTTCTGCTCGAAAATGCAATGAGATGATCAATGCCTCCTTCTCCTGGCTAAGCAATAACAACACCCAATGATATACGTGAAGCATCAACATGGACGTGAAATGACTTTTCCTAGTCTGGAAAAACTAGGATTGGCGCAGTGACCATTTTCTCTTTCAATGTGACAAATCCTTTATCATAGTCCTCATTCCAAATGAACGGTGCATCTTTTTTTAAAAGATTCTCCATTACTGCGGTTATCTGTGCATACCCTTTTATGAATTTTCTGTAGTAACTGGTATGCTCTTTTGCAGTGCACAATTGCTTAACTGAATTAGGTGTAGGAAAATTTACAAGAACTTTGATCTTCACTAGATCAACCATCAAGCCCTGTTTACAGACTATGTGCCCCAATAGAATCCCATCAAGAACACAAAAAATACATTTCTTTAGATTCAAAGAAATCTGATGCTATCTGCATGTTTCCAGCATCATCCTTAGGTTCGCAGCATGATTCTTCAGTATCCCAAAAATGGTCCAATCATCAAAGTAAACCTCTAAAAATTTATGTATGAATTCTTTAAATGCTGCGATCACCACTCTAGAAAATATGGATGGTACGTTCTTCACGCCAAAAGGAATCATTGTATATTGGAACGATCCCCATTATGTGGCAAAATTCTTCTTGTGCCTATCGGCCGGATAAAATCTTATCTGATGGTATCTAGAAAATCCATCAGTAAAAGAGTATGCCTCATTACCTCCAATGTTATCAAGAAATTTGTCAATAAAAGGAGTAGGAAATGGGTCATGCATCGAAGCATCATTCAACTTTCTAAGATCAACACAGATCCTGATCTCACCCTTTTTTTTCTTCTCTTGGACGACCATCGAGCTTATCCATTCATATTCTTGAATGGGCTCAATGATCCCTGCATCGAGCATATTGTTGAGTTCTGCCTTAACTCGTTCTTTGTAGTGTGGATTCAATCTATATGGCCTTTGCTTTATAGGTTTTGCTCCAGTCTTAAGAGCAATTCTCATCAGTCCTAAGTTTCCTAGAATGCCTTTCATCTCTGTGAACTTGGTCGGGAATACTTCCTTATATTCCTATAATATACCTGCGATCTCCGCAACTGTATCATCATCCCAGTAGTCTCCTATTGCTTTGAACTTTGGTTCTTCACTAGTACCAATGTTCACTTTCTTTGTTTTAACCGGTCCACTCATATCTAGAATCTCTAGTGGAGGTCCTTCTACTTCGCGCGTTCCTTTTGATTAAGGGATCTTTATATTGCGTGGGTCCTCCTCATCGCTACCATCCTTATTTTCCACTTTTTTGGCTAAGTTATAATAGTCCAAGACCTGCTCTACTTGTTTTATCCAATCTAGTTGTATACTCGCAAGTACATTGTTTGCTTGAAAAAACTCTTCTAGTGTTATGTTTTCCTCCATGCAATGTGGTGTAAATATCTTTTCCTTGATAAGCTGCAGTGCATCATGGATAGTCGGATTGTCATCTTCAAAGCTAAAGTCCTTCTGGAAGCTCGCAGTGAAAACAGACCAATCCGTGGTTCCTCTATGTAGCTCCTCTTCTAGATACCATTTCTTTGGAATAGGCTCCTCTAGCATATGCACAAATAGATGTACCAATTTTGTTTGTGGTCTTTCCTCCCAATTTTTTGCACATGCTGCAATATGATCCTTTGGATCTGTCTAGCCATTATATTTCTCAAATGGTGGTGTAACCTTATCAGCCAATCTGATCTGTAGTTTTATTCTGCACTGGTACCAAGTTGTTAATGTCATTTTATACATATCCCACCATCTGGCAGGTGTCTCGCACAATGCCATGTATAATGCTGAGACGTGATGTTCATCTACAACTGCTGCTGTGTATTCTTTGATAAATGAATAGATGTTAGCTATACCATCATAAGTGGGGATTAGACTTACCTGATTTCCAATGCAACAGAGTGACTTCATAATTGTTGTGCATCTCCTAGCAGATACTTCATGCATTATGTGTTGCCAGTTTTCTAATCCTACCTCAGAGTCTGAGATGCAAGAACTATCGCAATTCTAGTTGAGCATTCCATCCGCAGTAGGATGAGTATAATCCACAACATTTGTTGTCATCTTATAGATATGGTCGATATCTTGAGCTCTGTACTCTTCTTGAATTGGTTCAACATATTGCTCCCCATGCAAGGGATCCAATGGTGGGACGACCCTTATGTCATTTCCTTCAAATATCATTTTCATTTTCAAATATGATGGTGGAGTTCGTCATTACCCAATCTATACCCAGCAGTGCCGGATAAGGATTACTATCATCAAAAATTTCAATTACTTTGAAGTCTGCATAACTTCGCACTCCATCAATGTCGAAAATGGTATTGGGTAACCTCCCCAATGGTATAACTATGCCTTGATTAACCATTCTTAACTGTATAGGTGACCACTGTAACTTCGGATTTTGCATCGCCTACCATGTCTGCTTGGTCAAGACATTTACTTCAGATCCAAGATCAAGAATGATCTCGTCCATCTCATAGTCTCCAATCTGTGCAGTGAACCACATTTCCCTTCCAGTTCTTTTGGGACTCCTAATGTTATGTACTGCGCCATGGGCAGTCCTTCTCTCATTATGTGGTTCATATTGAGTTATCAGTTTTTCAAATTCCATAAGAGTGTCTTTGTTCTCTAACAACTTGATGCATCTCCATAGGAACTACACAACTGAAGTGGCTGTATTTTGTATAGCGCGCATCTAATCATATGCCAGTGGCATGTCTTCTATCTGTGGTACTTTGCTATGCAACGGGATTCTTGGTGAAGTAGGTCATGGTTGTTTGAACGTGTCCCGTGCTTCCTTAAATACTTCTTTATTTTTCTTTAAGTTCAAAGGAGGAGCTTTTCCAGGAGCTTTTCTAATCCATATTGTTTCTTGAGGGGTCTATTTAGCATCAGTTGTTCCAGAAGTTGAGGCTTCTGCGCTTCTATCTTTTCTTGTATCTGTGCCACTGCGCGTCATTTCATTTATACTTGGATCTGTAGGTATTTTCTCTGCTGTGATCAACTGAATGTTAGGGTTCAGATTTTCTATCCTTCTCCTCTTCTGCATTTCTACCTCAAGCACTGTGCAGTCTTCAATCACATGATCAAATGATTTACAATAGTTTCATGTTTTGCATGGATTAGTAAAATCTCTAAATAGGTGACCTGGCTGGCCACAATTATAGTAGATTACTTGGCCTCAACCTCTTCCTTTAGCTGGGGAGAATTTCTTCCTCTACCACAGTATGCACCTCCATGGCCTCTATATCCACCCTGATCGTATTGGGTGTTCTCTTGCTTTGGCTGATTTTCTTCCTGGATGCGGTACATTCTAGCACCTCGCATTGCTTCCATATCTCGCTTTATTTCATTCATCAACTCATAAGCATGATATTTAGACTCATCATGTCCAACTGACTTACATAAATTATAGTATATTAAGTTTTTATGCATTTTGACATATTTCTATATGAGGTAAAAATCCTCAGGCTGGTGTCCTCTGGTTCTTCAAATTTCACACCATGGTGCCTATTTCTGATTCATATTCATTCGGTTTGGTGCACCACTATTAAGATAATCTTGAAATAAGGGGCAATGTTCCCTAGTGTGGCCCTTTCCTTTCCATCTTGTGCACCAAACTTCATGTCTTTGTTCCTTTCCATTCTTCATACCTTGTAATTCTAATGTCAAGGTAGCCAACTAGTCCTGGATCTGTAACATCCTAGAACTACTTTCTCCAATTGGTGAAGCTTCCAACTTCATCACGATATCCAAGGCCTCAACCTGAGATACAACCTTCTGTTGCATCAGTGGTTGTTTGATATGGGGCAACAACGCAGCAATGAACCATTCTTGATGTTGTTGCGAACCTATAACAAAGCTCACTTGGTCCAACAATGTTTTGAATTTTTTGTCAAATTCCCAGACCGATTCAGTAGGTTTCTGCTTGATTTCTTTCAACTCTGTTATGCACTGTGATTTTGATTTGGGATTCTTAAATTTGCTGCGATCGCGGTCTTGATATATTCTAGGGTTCCCGGCTGTGCTTGAGAATACTTCATAAACCAATGGAGCACTCTATCTCTAAAAGTGGTGATGAGATGCGCTCTCTTTATAACATCATCTGTAACTTGCTTGACACTCCAGATAGCTTCACATAGAAACCAGTGTTGATCAGGGTCTTCTAGACCCGTTCCTTTGAATATCGATAGTTTTATATCATTATCAGTCATTCTCCTTCCGGATTGTGTACGGTTTTGCAGCGGATTCCCTGCGACAACAGTGGATGCAGACTGTTGGATCGTGCTAGGGATTGTATTCTACAGAATGATCTGAGTCATAGTGGTCTTAGAACTTGCTCCTGCGGTGCTACTAATATTGATGTCCTATGGGGTGGTTTGCGCGATGCTCGCAGCGGGTGGGTTCTAGACTGATGGATTCTAAGCTGTAATACACTGGATGGTGGTTGATAATTGAGTGGTCTGATTATTAAGGTCACACGAGATTTCTGTATTTATGTGGTTTTTAGATCCTCGGAGATTCTTTTCACTAGTAATGTTATATCTCTTTCCAATTCTCAAAGTATGGTTTTCTTCTTCAGAATCAATATATGTATTTTCTACCATGACAGATTCATAATTATTGCTGCATTTTTAAAACACCTTTCTTAGTTAAAAGCATTTTAATGTATAGACTCAGGTTTTTCAGAAACTTACCTCTGAATCCTTCGAAGAAGCATGCTTCAGCTTGGCTGTAGGACTTTAGCATATCTACAACAAACTTAGTCACAAATCCTTCTAGTATGTTATCAACCCAGAAGTCCACTGCTTGCGACAGTGGGTTGTCTATTGCTTTGAGCTATGCAGTTAGCTCTAGACTCCACTTTGTACTCCTCCTTGCAAACAATTATTTCTTTTTGTTGGGCGCGATATTCACTCGTGGAGCTCATTTGGAAACGACGCCCAGAAAATCTTGTGGATATCCCTCCACAAGTATCTTTTCAACCACTCTACGTCAGATAGATGCGGATGTCTATTTTCTTTCTTTGCGAAATCTCTTTCGATTTTAGCAGACCAAGCCTAGATTTCTTTCTTTTCTGGGTGCCAATTGTCTGAACCCAATGGGAGCTTGTATTTTTCTTCACACATCACTTTTTCCAAATACACTATTGCATCATTGAGTCTTGTCCCGGCAAAAGAACCATTTGTTGGTGTTTATACTGATCTAGAGGTTTTCCAATGTAGACCCAGGTACTTCACGGTGCAAGATACCAACAAAATACCTATTCACTGGCCCTTTCGGCAATAGACTACAAGCAGCCTAACGTCTCACCCGAGGTGAAGCTGAGGGGGTGGTTGCAGAAGCAGGTTTCCACAACCTTGTGATGTGAGTGTTTAAACTGATCAATGCACAGTGCAGTGAAAGACTACGCGAAGTCTTCTAGTTCGCGTCGAGTACTGCAACAAGCAAGGATGCTTGCACAATCAGCGCATCCACAGGATTCGCAACGAGGTTAATTCTAGTTTATGACGACAGGCTATCAATAACTTATCATGCAATACTCTTAATGGATCGACGCCTCACTAGACCACGCAACGACTACAATACTTGATCACTTCTAATCAACCTTACTTGTTTGTCTCTACTCGTCTCAGTCAATACTTAGACAAATTGACATTTCTTTCTTATATAAATAAGTGGAATACGCAATGTTGCATGCTATGATATCGCTATCCAACTTTCACAATTACTCTGTGATTATTTAACAGGTTCATGCATCCAAATACTTAGAGATATTGATCATCAACATTCAACCATGTATGAGCTAACTAACATCTTATTCCATCCCTTCCGCAATGAATACAGATAAAAGTAAACACATATCAGATAACTGTAATTTCAAGCATTCATACTATAAATAATTCAAACAACTGAATAATAGCAATGATACACAACAATCGCATAACGCAAGATTTAACATGGTTCACTCCCGCAGATGGGAAGCTACGTCCACAAGAACTATTGTTTTATTATCTTAGGAAAGGGTGCAACAGTTCTTTGTCTGCGCACTCAGCTACAGACCTTCTTCTTCCTCAAAATTAGGTCTCTGTGCACTCAGCTGTAGAGCCTTTACAATGGATTCTTGCTCAAATATTCTAACAATATTCAATAATACCCAAATACAAAAAGTGTAACCCTTTCCCATACAAAAATTTTCGTATTTATAGATCATGCCCGTAGGTCATGTCTTTACATTATGAAGGAGAAACCCTTAGGTTTACAAAACTGAATCGGCCTACTGGTGTTTTGTAGCGGATCTTCAATTGTGTTTATCCTCTGTGTAGACACGTTGCTATCCGCTCCCTTGTCATGCGCGCTAACAGCTTGCTTCCACCATGTTGTTCCTTCTTTCATGACCTTTCACAATTGGTTCAACTAGTAGTTCTCTGTTTGTGTGACTAGTTGTCTATCTTGATCTACACCTACCCATTGCTTGGTACTTATCGACGATCTTTGCCAAAAATAGGTCTCTTGTGACCTAACCAAAATAACTTCCATCATCCATCCAATTCTCTGCTTAGCCGGATCTTCGTCGATGTGGCACATCACGGCGCAATACTCCTCGCAACATAGACTTCATAGTGTTGAATATTGTAACTTCTAAGAATATTATATTTGTACATTATTATTCCAGAGATGTTTCCTTCCTCCGAGGTGATTCTATTATGTATCCGGAGATGTTTATTCCTCTGATGATTTGTGGGAACTAGGGTTATTAGACCCACCATGTGGGGGTCATCCCTGGGTTTATATTTTAGGGTTTATTAGACTTGTCTAGAAGAGGTCGGCCCCATTAGGGATTTTTGGTTAGTCGGGAACTAGTATAAATAGAGGAGGATAGCTCCTCATTTGACACGCTTCCACAACTCAGAAAGTAGCGCACTTGTGTCTGGGAGGTCTGCATGTGAGGTAGACAAGAAGGACAAGTCTTGGAGCATATCTTGTATTTTGGATGATCATCTTATTGAGGAAAGCTTTGCTGGGTTTTCTACCCCATGAGGGTTTCCCAGGGTAAATTATGTGTCTATCTTGTGATTATGTTTCTTTCAGTGATCTTGCTAGTCTATTTGGTTTAAAATTAACATGGTATCAGAGCTAGCCTGAATAGAACATATTTCACAAGGTGAAATTATATTTCTCTCTCTCTCCCAAAATTAGGGTTTTTGCAAAAGTTAGTAATTTTGGTTTCTGGTTGCATGGTTGAATAGCTCTTCTAAAGATCTATCTTTTGAGCCTTGGATCAAGGTTTTTGGTTGGGTATGACTCTGGGAAGTCAAACCCTAGTTTTACCAAAAGTGTGATAAACAAAAATTCTGTTGCAGATCCGAAAAAGTAAAAAGTTAAAGTTTCTGGGTAAGTATTACTCTATCTCTTATCTCTTGGACTCCCCCAAGAGAAGATGGCTCCAAGCACTAAGATTGAAGAAAAACTAGAAGGTATAGAGAATTTCCAGGCATGGAAATATAGAATTGGTCTCATTGTTGAAGAGAATGATCTTTCTCATTATATCAAGGATGAAGTTGCAGAACCTGAAGGAGATGAATCCAAAGAGAAGCATAGGAAGGATTTGATTAGGGAAAAGAGAATCATAGCTGATTCTATTAAAGACCACTTGATTCCCCAAGTGGCTTCCAAGAAGACTCCAAAGGAAATGTATGATGCTCTAGGAAGAATGTATGAAGGAAAGAACATCAATAGGAAGATGAACCTAAGAACTCAGTTGAAGAGCACCAAGATACACAAAGGAGAATCCATTCAAGACTACTTCTCAAGGGTCTCCCAAATAAAGGAGAAACTAGATGCCATTGGTGATACTCTTGATGGAGATGAACTTATGATGACTTCTCTAAATGGTCTCACTAGACCTTGGGAGTCATTTATACAAACTATGTGTGCCAGAAAGGAAAGTATGAAGTTTGACGTAGTTTGGGAGGACTGTGTTCAAGAAGAAGCTAGAGTAGCGAACAGAGAAGCCCTTCTCAAAGAAGATGACCAAGCCTTAGCCACACACACTAAGAGAAGGAAGAATCAATCTCACTTCAAGAAGTTCAATCACAAGGAACCTCATTCTCCTCAAAAATTTCAGAAGAAAGGAAAAGGAAAGTTCTCTTCTTTCCAATGTTTCCATTGTCATAAGGAAGGTCACATTGCTAGATTTTGTCCTTCAAAGAAGAAGAAAAATCTTAATTATAAAAGACATCAAGCACATCTTGCAGAAGATGATAGTGAAGAAGAAGAGGAGGAGGAAGTAAGGCCTCACAGAAAAATATCCAAAAGAGATGAAGAAGAAGAAGAGAGGCCCCTTCCTAGGAAAAGATCTAGAAGGAATGAAGAAGAAGATGTAGAGGAATATGTTCTATTTTCTATGCTCTCTGGATCCGTGTCTCCTAGAGAAGATACATGGCTCATTGATAGTGGTGCTTCAAAGCACATGACAGGCCAAAATAAAACTCTCTCAAGACTTGAAGAAAAGTCTTCTCCACAAAAGGTATCTTTAGGTGATGATTATCAATATCCCATCAAGGGAATTGGTGAAGCAAATTACAAGCTTGATTCTGGAACACCTTTGAAAATGAAATAAATTTTGTATGTACCAGGTTTGAAGAAGAACCTACTTTCTATCTCAGCACTAGATAAGAAAGGATTTAGAATTGCATTTATTGATGGACAAGTGCTCAT
The DNA here is from genome assembly GCA_027924585.1 of Larix kaempferi. Taxonomy (NCBI): domain Eukaryota; kingdom Viridiplantae; phylum Streptophyta; class Pinopsida; order Pinales; family Pinaceae; genus Larix; species Larix kaempferi. The sequence goes on from BSBM01000493.1 coordinate 42,498,863, forward strand.
GTGGCCCAAAGGAAGTCAATTGATGATGCAATTGTTATTGGTGAAGAAGAAGGAGGACTTTACAAACTCAAGGGTTATACAGAAGCCGCCCTGATCCATGAAACCACTAGCCCCAGTGAACTGTGGCATAGAAGGCTCGCCCACATTAATTACAAGGCCCTACCCTATGTAAGAAAGGTGGTCATAGGTCTGCCAGACTTAAAGATTGATCATAATGGCTCATGCAAAGGATGTGAAAAGGGGAAGAATGTCAAGAACCCCTTTCCAAAGAGTGAAACAAAGACTAAGAACATTTTAGAGTTAATTCACTCAGATGTCTGTGGACCAATGCCCACCACATCCCTAAGTGGGTTTGAATACTATCTCACATTCATGGATGACTATTCAAGGAAGACTTGGATATACTTTCTAAAAGGAAAGAATGAAGTCTTTGGAAAATTCAAAGAATTCAAGGCCTTAATAGAAAATATCTCAGAAAAGAAAATCAAGATTCTCAGAATAGATAATGGCGGAGAATATACTTCAAAGGACTTTGAAGACTTTTCTAAGGAAGCTAGAATCAAGAGGGAATTAGCCACTCCCTACAATCCCCAACAAAATGGGGTTGCTGAAAGAAAGAATAGAACTATCATGGAAGCTGTAAAGACTATGATACATGCTCAAGATCTTCCCATGTATCTATGGGCTGAAGCAGCCAGGACAACTGTCTATGTACAAAATAGACTTTCTCATAGTGCTCTTGAATTTAAGACTCCAGAAGAAGTGTTCACGGGAAAGAATCCTGAGGTAAGTCACCTCAAAATATTTGGATGTCCTGTGTATATTCACATTCCAAAAGAAAAGAGAACCAAGTTAGATCACTCTGGTGATAAAGGAATATTTGTTGGATATTGTGAAACATCCAAAGCTTTCAGAATTTACATACCTGGTTTTCATCATATGGAGATAAGTAGAGATGCAACATTTGATGAAGAAACAACTATCAAGAAATCTAGGAAGTACCAACTTGAAAAAATCTATGAAGAAGATACACCTCCTAAAGTCACAGAAGCTTGTCCCATCCTTGAAAATGATGCACCAGAATACCATGACATGATAGAACCTCAAGAACCCCCCATTGCAAATCTATCTAGAAAAAGAAGGCCAGCTTGGGCTAGAGACATTATTCAAGGAGCTGAAAAATATGGAGCTCCTGAAGGTTTCACTAGAGAAAGGAAGAAACCCATGTTAGTATCCAATTATGTGGCATTGATATGTGATCTTGTGGATCAACAACCCACCAGCTATGAGGAGGCAGCTCAAAAGAAAGAATGGGTAGAAGCTATGACAGAAGAGTACCAGTCAATAATGAAAAATGATGTTTGGGATATAGTTCCCAAACCAAAGGATAAAAGTGTGGTTTCTTCCAAATGGATATTCAAGATAAAACATGCTGTAGATGGTAGCATTGAAAAATATAAGGCAATATTTGTAGCCAGAGGATTCTCTCAAAAGGAGGGAATAGACTATGAAGAAACATTTGCACCAGTTGCTAGGTACACATCAATAAGAACTATCATGGCACTTGCATCTATGATGAAGTGGAAACTACACCAGATGGACGTTAAAACAACCTTCCTGAATGGTGTCATTGAAGAAGAAGTGTACATAGAACAACCACAAGGATTCGAGGTTAAATACGGGAGAACTCATGTATGCAAACTGAAGAAGGCATTATATGGATTGAAGCAAGCTCCCAGAGCTTGGTACGGAAGGATTGATAGTTTCTTAACAAGCATGGGCTTTACCAAGAGTAAAGCTGACCCCAATCTTTATCTCAAGGTGATGGATGATGAGCTAGTTATACTATTGTTATATGTAGATGATCTATTTCTAACCGAAAATGAGAAACAAATTGTTGAATGCAAGAAGAAGCTTTCTTCAGAATTTGAGATGAAAGATCTCGGATTAATGCACTACTTCTTAGGTCTAGAAGTATGGAAAGAACCAAAAGGAATCTTTCTAAATCAAGGTAAGTATGTTGTGGATATTTTAAAAAGATTTTATATGTTGGAGTGCAAAGCCATGGACACTCCCATGGACTCCAACTTGAAGTTATTAGTTAATGACTCATCAGAATGAGTGGACATAACTCTATATAGACAAATCATTGGGTCATTGATGTATTTAACAAATACTAGGCCAGATATATGCTTTGCTGTAAATACCTTGAGTCAGTATCTAGTAGAACCTAGAAATGTTCACTTAATAGCTGCAAAGCATGTAATGAGGTACGTAAAGGGTACATTAGATTTTGGTCTTTATTATCTTGGAAACCATGAACTCAGATTACATGGTTATTCAGATTCTGATTAGGCAGGAAGTTTCTCAGACAAAAAGAGTACATTAGGTGGATGCTATGGTCTTGGATCTGCCATGATCTCATGGTTTAGCAAGAAACAATCTAGTGTGGCTCTCAGTAATACTGAAGCAGAATATATAATTGCCTGCTCTGCCAGTTGTGAAGTAGTGTGGCTTCGGAATTTATTATCTGGAGTGTTTGACTTAGAATTGGATCCCACTGTGATCATGTGTGACAATCAAAGCTGTATCAAGATGACAAAAAATCCAGTGTGCCATCATAATTCAAAACACATAGAGATCCTATATTTATACATATGAGATATGGTGCAAAGAGGAGTTATTATACTCGAGTATGTGAGTACTGAGGAACATATTGCTAACATATTAACCAAACCTCTGTCTCGAGTAAAATTTGAATATTTCCGAGACAAGCTTGGTGTAGTTCAAAAGGACCATCCTCGAAAGGGGGAGTGATATAATCACTGATGATGAAATTGCCCTCATCGACAGCTAAGGTCGATGATAAGGATACCTGTTTATTAAACCTAGATATTTATATGTGCTTAGATTTAGGACTATTATACTTAGAATACTTATATTACTTGTTTTTTATGTATTGATGAGGATACATGTTTTATATTGATGTATTGATGAGGATACATGTTTTTATATTGATGTATTGATGAGAATACATGTTTCTATATTTTTGATGTATTGATGAGGATACATGTTTTATATTGATGTATTGATAACGATACATGTTGATGTATTGATAAGAATACATGTTTCTATATTTCTGATGTATTGATGAGGATACATGTATTATATTGATGTATTGTTGAGGATACATGGTTTGATAACATGTAGACATGTATTGATGAGGATACTTGTATGTACTTGTACTAGTGATGTACTAACAATGTCTGTATTGATGAGGATATAGGTGGGGATTGTATCATCCCCGGACTTTAGTCCCTTGAATTGATCCGTAGACGTATGGTCTCCGAAAATGAAGTCCTTATTGGACAGGTGGGGATTGTATCGCCCCTAGACTTCGGTCCCTTGAATTGACTTGTAGATGTATGGTCTCCGAAAATGAAGTCCTTATTGGATAGGTAGGTATTGTATCGTCCCCAGACTTCGGTCCCTTGAATTTATCCGTAGACGTATGGTCTCCGAAAATGAAGTCCTTATTGGATAGGTGGGGATTGTATCATCCCCGGACTTCAGTCCCTTGAATTGATCCATAGACGTATGGTCTCTGAAAATGAAGTCCTTATTGGATAGGTGGGGATTGTATCGTCCCCGGACTTCGGTCCTTTGAATTGATCCGTAGACTTATGGTCTCCGAGAATGAAGTCCTTAGTGGACATGTGGGACTAATCATCCTTAGACTGTAAATCCCATAATTCCAAAAGGAAGGATTGTATTAAAAGAGATTGAGTGGGACTAATCATCCTTAGACCATAAATCCCGTAATTCTGAAAGGAAGGATTGTCTTAAAAGAGATTGAGTGGGACTAATCATCCTTAGACCGTAAATCCCGTAATTTCGAAAGGAAGGATTGTATTAAAAGAGATTGAGTGTGACTAATCATCCTTAGACCGTAAATCCCATAATTCTGAAAGGAAGGATTGTCTTGAAATAGATTGAGTGGGACTAATCATCCTTAGACCGTAAATCCCGTAATTCCGAAAGGAAGGATTGTCTTAAAAGATATTGAGTGGGATTAATCATCCTTAGACCGTAAATCCTGTAATTTCGAAAGGAAGGATAGTCTTAAACATGATTGTGATGGATCCCATAATTCCGAAAGGAAGGATCACTAGAGTTGATAGGGCTATATCGTCCTTGGACCTCGGTTCAAAAGATACGTGATTTGGATTGTATCATCCATGGACCTAGGTCCTAAAGAGATCGAGATTGAGCATCCTGATGATGATCGTGTGATGACGATGCTGATGATCGCAACGATGATGTTGATGTTCCAGTAACTAGTTGGGTTACTGATGATAATGTAATGAAGAAATATTCCGATGATATACAGATGTATCATGTGTGATGTAGTCAATGACTCCTTGCTCCTACAGACGTGGTTATAATATCCTTCTCGTTAAGAGGGAGTGTTGAATATTATAACTTCTAAGAATATTATATTTGTACATTATTATTCCGGATATGTTTCATTCCTCCGAGGTGATTCTATTATGTATCCAGAGATTTTTATTCCTCCGATGGTTTGTGGGAACTAGGGTTATTAGACCCACCATGTAGGGGTCGGCCCTGGGTTTATATTTTAGGGGTTATTAGACTTGTCTAGAAGAGGTCGGCCCCATTAGGTATTTTTGGTCAGTTGGGAACTAGTATAAATAGAGGAGGAGAGCTCCTCATTTTACACACTTCCACAACTCAGAAAGTAGCACACTTGTGTCTGGGAGGTCTACATGTGAGGTAGAGAAGAAGGACAAGTCTTGGAGCATATCTTGTATTTTGGTTGAGCATCTTATTGAGGAAATCTTTGCTGGGTTTTCTACCCCATGAGGGTTTCCCAAGGTAAATTCTGTGTCTATCTTGTGATTATGTTTCTTTCAGTGATCTTGCTAGTCTATTTGGTTTAAACTTAACACATAGCTCTTCTGACATTGCGCTGCATGCAACGTAGCAGTATACCAAAACTGTACTGCACTTAGCCTCGCAGCTTCCAAAAATTGATTTTTACAAAAAGTCTCCATCCATATTGCGCTCAACTTCGCACTTCCCAAAAACGTAATGTGCTAAAAAGTTGACACCCTTGGTCCAGGCCCAACATTTTTTGAGAGCACCTCCCAAGATTCGAAACCATGACCTGTGGATGGTTTTTGTCACTACCAAGTGTTAAGATCCTAACTACCAGTGAGATGAGGATTGTTGCAATGGTTAGTAGATTCGCAAGGCATCTGGGACCTCTCCAGTTAACATGTAAGTTTTAGTTATGTTCTTTACTAACCCATGAAGATTTATAATGCATACTTGTATACATTTTTTTTAAATCTCAGTATTCAAGTTTTAACCATGCTATATGTCGATGGAAGGTACCCTTCAGGTTGGGTTTCTATGTTTGAAGCTACATGGAAATATCGTTTGAAAACCAATAAGCCTCGGTGGTTTTCCTATAGGTCTCAGTTGGAAACTATTGGTCATTGGTTTGTTTTAGCCGAAACTTTGGTTTGAGGTCTGGATGTAGATATGGCCATCGTTTGCAATGTTGTAAGCTAAAATGGCAAGTGTAGGTAGGATTGGATGCTCGACCTACCTCGGTATCGATTCAGTCTTTTACTGTGTAACAATTTTGTTGAATGTAACAGTCGTGAGAAGGGTTTTACCCTTGGCTATTTGATGAAATAAAAGATGTTATGGTATTTGCTAGTTGAGTGTTGTTTTAGGAATACTGTTGGGGTTTTTCGACCTCAATTTGTTGTTTTTCAATGTACTGTAAACTCTAGATGTTACTAGGTTTCTGCGTAATGGGCCGTTATAGTCTTAGAGCTCTCAGTAGTAATGGATGATCAAATATGGTAACTAATGTTTGTGTTTAAAAACTTAAAGTGGTTTTAAAAGGGTCGTGCATGAGAGGCAATACTTTTGGAATCCTGCATTTGAAATGAAAGATGGTTGTTAAACAATGATAAGGGCGAAATCCCATTCCTGAATGCTTATAATATATTTGAGTTATGTTATTAATACCGATAGTTGAAATGGCTAGATGCCTAAATGTTCTGGTTTCAAACCCTAAACTTGTTTCGAAAGGACTGTGTCAAAGATCTTTTTTTTTAAAAGTCGAGTCTTAATTCAGTATGTTTCTTCTCGTTTCATTGAAAGTATTTTCTATGTTGCGACTAGTCTTGTATAACATGTTTACAAAGCGACTATGTTGTTACTAAAGTTGATCAAGGGCAATGATCTTTGTCTGAACCCATGTCGTAGCATGTTTGGAATTTTTAGAAATGTTTGAGGGTTTTGACAGTGAGGTTGATCAAGAACTCTACTCAAGCTAAATGCTCTTTGGCTCTTTATAATCTATAAAAACAAAAAGAGTTTTCAAATGGAAAAACTTGTATCTGTAGGGTTTTATCTAGTCCAGCTCTACATTTCTATTTCAATTTGATAAGATGAAGGAATGTCAACTTAGTTTATTTAAGAGTAACTAGGGTTTGAGATATAGGACATTCGTCTGAAATAAAAGCTTCCTTGTGTTTATTTGATCTATAATATTAATGATAAAATGAGTACTAGAAATTATGTATATTAGATAGGTTTGTTTTCGATATTTTCTACAGTTGTATGAAATTCATAAATGTTGATTAAATTCTATTGTAAACGTTTTGATACTATAATGTATAATACTATTATGAGATAGAAGAATATTTAAATGAAAATAAAATAATAAATACTATTTGTTTTGTGTGTTTGTTTATGACTGAATCATAAAAGATGATATTTTGCAATTGTAAACAAATAATGAAATACAGGAAACATGGTAGAGGTTATCTATCCAATCATTCAATCTACTACAAATCATTATCTATTTTTAAACACCCTTCCCTGTACTAGAGTATGACACAAGAACAGTGCATGGAAAAATACAGGGAAGTAATCTATTCTATTATTTCATATAACTTCTTCAAAAATTTACAGAATCATAATCAGTTCAGAAATCAAACATTTACTTATGCATAATGATAATTATCAACATTCTACAAATAAATCTTAAATCAACATTTATAGAAAACAAATTATAACTACTTAGGAAATGAAATAATAGTAGAACCTACAAATGTAGATAGGGTGGACAATCACCCAAACAGGCCTATTCCTCCCAACCTTCTCCAGAAGAAGCAGCCAATATCACTTGCTCCTTTGGACCCCCGAGCCTATTTACTGAACCACTAGGTAGAAGACTCTATGTAGAATCAAGGCACTTAGGTTGTACTTCCAGCAATCAATGGAGACTTGCAATACACCTCAAAATAACTCTCTGCACTCAGTAGTAAACTCTACACTTAGCAGAAGTGAAACAGACTTACACTACAACTCAAAACATAGGTTCCCCTCATCGAATCTATTGTGTGCATACATCAGAACCACATGGTAAATTTTCTCATCAGAAAAAGTGTGAGCCTCTGCTCAAATTCGATGGCTTATAAAGATGCCGATGTCTTTTAGTGGCCATTTTCCAAATAAATGAGCCTCAAGCTCCAGTCCCATCTTTCAGGAAAATTTTACCACAATTCAAGGGAGTTGTCCCATAACAATAGCTAGTTACTAAGTTCCTGATGCTGCCACTTGTCCATTTCCTTCTACCCCAGATTCCATTCCACCTAGTGGGTCAGTAAACAGTCTTTTAGCAGTCTCTTTGAGAGAGTGTCTCCTATTTTATTTTATTAAATAATAATATTGTGCAATTACAATCATCCTTGGCAACTTGGCCAAATAAAAAAATTTACAATAAAAGTTAAGATAATGTTTTCTTTAAACATAAAATGTTTCAGCAAAGGGGTATGTTACAAACACCCCCACTTAAGCTCAACATCGTCTTCGATGTTGATTATTCTTCCTCGTAGCCTCCCCGAAACAGAATTGGATATGCTGCCCGCATGTTATTTTACAATTCTCAGGTAGCTTCATCAGGGCTAAGGTGCTTCCATTTCACCACCTTTACATGCCCTATGGTCCGATTCTGGAGCATAATTTCCCTCCTGTAGAGAATATAGTCTGGTTCCACCTAAAAATCTCCATCGGGTTCCATTTGTATGTCATTCAAATTCAGCACATGAGTAGCATCGTGCACATACTTCTTTAAAACAAAAATGTGAAAAATATTATGGATTCTTAAATTAGATGGTAGATCCAACTGATATGCAACTGCTCCAATCCTTGATAGGAATTTGAATGGTCCATAGTTTCTTGGTGCTAGTTTAGCATAACTCCCATGCTTAAAATAACGTTTCTTGGGTTTTACCTTTACAAAGTCATGATCTCCAACCTGAAATTCTCTTTCAGTGCATTTCAAATCTGCATAACTATTTTGTCTATTTTGTGCAACTTTTAAATTGCCTTGTACCTATTTCACGGTTAGCTACATCTCTCTTAACAAATATGGTCCTAGCATTAATCTGTCAATAGGGTTATCCCAAGAAATAGGAGTACTACATTTCCTTCCACACAAAATCTCAAATGGACTAAGTATAGCAGATGCTTGATAATGGTTATTGTAAGCAAATTCAGCTAAATGCAAATAATATTCCCACTTTGTTGGATGATCTTTAACATACATTCCTAACATGTCTTCTAAAATCTGATTGACCCTGTCAGTATGTCCGTCAGTTTGTGGATGAAAAGAAGTACTGTAATTTAATTTTGTATTTAGACCTTTAAACAATGTTGTCCATAAATTTCTAGTAAACTTGGAATCTCGATCAGAAATAATTACCTTTGGAATCCCATGTAAGCTGAAGATTTGCTTCATAAACACATCTGCAATGTTAGCAACTTTAAAAGTAGTCTTAATAGGAACAAAATGAGCATATTTACTAAGTTTATCCACAACCACCATTATTGAGTCATTCTGTTTCTGATTCTTAGGTAAACCTATGATAAAATCGATACTTATAATTTTCCATTTCCATTCCGGAATTGGCAATGGCTGCAATAGGCCAGTTGGGTGTTGATGTTCAACATTAATTGTATGACATTCAAAACACCTATCTATGTATTCAGCCACTTTATTCTTCATGTTGGGCCAAAAATAATCCTTTCTTAACATAATTATCATTTTCTGATAACCAGGGTGTCCTGATAAGGACTTTTATGAACTTCATCCAAAATTAGCAGTTTAACTTTTGACACATTAGGTACATAAATTCTGTTTTTATAAGTCATTAAGCCCTTTTCATTAATGTTGTAATCTGTTATTAAATTTTCAGATAAATTTTCAGGAACTTTATCATGCAATTTTTGATAATTTTCATTTTGCTTGCTTCCTTCTTCGATCTGATTTTCCAGATCTGTCTTAAATGTGTTGATTTATGAAACAAAACTTAATTTGGCATTTCTGATCAAGACATCAAGAATTTTGTTTTCTTTACCCTTAATGTGTTGAATCTTGAAATCATACTCGCTAAGGAAAGCTAGCCACTTAGCTTTCCTTGCGTTAAGATTTGTTTGATCCAACAAGTATTTTAAGCCTTTATTATTTGTCATTAGTATAAAATTTCTTCCAATTAAGTGATCGCGCCACATTTTTAGTGCATGTATCACGGTTTCCAGCTCTAGATCATAAGTTGTGTAGTTCTTTTCGTGGATTTTTAACTATCTAGACTCATAAGCAATAGCATGACCTTCTTGAGTTAAGACCCCACCAAGTCCATCGTTACATGAATCGATGTATACAACGAAGTCCTTATTAGGATGAACAATTTTTAAAATAGGTGTTGTTGTTAATAACTCTTCTAACTTCTTAAAACTTTCTTCACATTTTTTATCCAAGACGAATTTCTTCCCCTTCTTTTGTAAAGAAGTTATGGGATTCGCAATTCTAGAGAATCCTTTAATAAACTTTCTGAAGTAGCCCGCTATCGCCATAAATGACCGTACGTCAGTTACGTATTCAGGGACAGGTCACTCGTTAATTGCTCTTATTTTATTTGGGTCAATAGAAGTTCCATCTTTAGATATTATGTGACCTAAGTACTGTATTTTATCTTTATAAAAGTCACATTTACTGAACTTAGCGTAAAGTTGATGTTCTCTAAAAACTTGCAGAATTATTCTTAAGTGTTTGTTGTGCTCTTCTTTAGTTTTTGAATAAATGAGAATATCATCAATGAACACAAGTACAAACTTATCTAGGTACTTATGCAGAATATTATTAATTAAACACATGAAGACTGCCGGTGAGTTAGTTAGCCCAGAAGGCATAACTACGAACTCGTAGTGTCCATAATGAGTTCTGAAAGCAGTTTTGAATATGTCTTCATCCTCTTTTCTAACTTGATGATATCCATACCTTAAGTCAATTTTAGTGAATATCTCTGCTCCATGTACCTGATCGAATAGATCATCAATTCAGGGCAAGGGATATTGATTCTTAATTGTAATTTTATTAAGTTGGTGGTAATCTATGCAAAGTCACAAAGTACTGTCCTTCTTTTTAACAAAGATAACTGGTGCTCCCTAAGGGGACACACTTTTCCTTATGTAGTTCTTATCTATTAATTCTTTCAGCTGAGATTTTAGTTCATTTAACTCCAGAATATTCATTCTGTAAGGAGCCTTTGAGTTTGGTACTGCACCCAGTACTAACTCAATGGTGAAATCAAGTTCCCTTTTCGGAGGTAATCCTAGAATTTCTTCCGAGAATACATCAGAAAAGTCCTTAAGAATAGGTATGTCTTCCAGCTTTATCTTATCTTCTTTAGATAAACATTCGTCATTAATCACATTCACAACAAACATTTTACAGCCCTTTCTTACATCTTTCTTTACTTGTAAAGCAGAAATTTGTCTCATAGATGTTTTCCTAGGAATTCCTTTCCCTGTTTTAGTTTCTCCTTCGTTATTCAAACAAGTAAAATAATTTTCATAACAATTAAGTTCTACTCTATGTTGTTCAAGCCAGTCCATGCCAATTAACACATCATATGACTGTAATGGAAACACATTCAAATTAACTTGCATCTTCAGCTAACTCATAAGTAAATCACAACTTTTGACAAATTCTTTAACTTTTCTTTTAGTGCCTGTTGCTAGCTGAACTAACCATAAATTATCGATTTTTTCTACCTTTAAATTGCAACTTTTCACTAAATCAGGTGATATGTAACTGAAACTTGCACTTGGATCTATTAAAATTTAAATAGATTTGTTTTGCATCATACCTTCTATCTCGACCATAGAAGTTTGATGGTATGCTTGTCAATTTTCCAGCATTGCATTAATTCTGGGCATTTCTCTTCCTACATCACCAACTGTCGATTTCACTTGTATGGTGTGAATGTTGTTGACTGTCTTTCTTCTGAGTGGGAAGTTTGCTTTAGTATGTGGTCCATTGCAGTCAAAAAAATTCCAAGGTGTTAAATTTTTAGTATTAAATCACAATACTATAGGATCTTTGCTGAGAGAATAACATCTACAGTATATCAATGCATGACAATCATAATATGACAAGCATCACAAGCATCACAAGAATCAAAAGCATAGAGACAAGAGACACAGAGTTTCCGTGGGGAAAACTCTAAGGTGAAAAACCCCACAACTTCCTCAGAGATAGAGAGAGCAATGGCTCAACCAAAATACAACCAAATAACACTGAGATAGTCTCCTAGTAGATGATCCTCCTCCTCCTCACTAGTGCGCCACTTTTCAGAGAGAGAGATAGTTACTTTTCCGAGTGAGTAAAATAGAGATCTCCTATCTCTATTTATACTCACCTTTTTGCCCAGTGACCTACTGGGGCCGACTTGTCTACTTGGATACATCCACATTATATTATATATTAATTAGGGACGACCCCATAAGGTGGTCTAATAACCCATCGGCAAGTACACACACTTGCGACACTTGTCAATCCACATGACGACACTTCCTTATAGAGGAATAACACATCTCTTATAAGGGTACAATAAATATATATAATACACAGATGAAATACATTCCGAAGTTATATATACATCAACACTCCCTCTTAACTAGGAAGGTATTTCTCGACACAGATCTGCTAGACAAGTCTTCTTCTCTAGATCATCGTCATCGATGCATCGCCATCATCATCGTCACTGCTGCTACTATCTCAACCAATCTCTGACTCTACTCATCATAGGAAGTTCTACAGAGCCAGTCCTTTTTCATACTGGATGTAGGCCCACCAACTGCAGGTCTTCGTCATCACTGGCCATACTGTGGAATCCTCAAGACTTATTACGTGTGTCACAAAACCTCGAAAGAGCATCCCAGGATATTACGGGTACACAAATCCGACCTGTAGGATCTCCCAGGGCGCTATTACTGTAAAATCTCAATCACAGCAGAACCTAGCTACTATGGATTCCTCACTAGTGAAAGATTGCACAAAATTTGCAAGAATAGCATAAAAAATTTAAATGAATGAAGAACAATACACATAAGAATGGTGAATAATGTCAATATTATTAACTGTCCAACCTTAACATAGGTTAATAACACTCATATATACAAATATGGAAGAATTCGAATCCATCTGGAGTGTTCACACTGATCTAGCTTAGAAATAGCTCAAACCCCCCTAGGTTGACCAAAATATCCCAAACCATCCCAAACTGGTTCGAATCAACTGTGTGAATGCTAGGAATGACTGGACAGGCCCATGTGACCTCACACATGTGAAGAAACTGGTTGGTTAGAGGTTTGGTAGCTAAAATTGGCCAAAATTATGACAAAGTTGGCAAGATTGTCCACAAACTGAGCAAATGCGCCCTAGGTAGAAGAGAAGCATGCTGAGTGCATTAATTGACCTGAGGAGGGCGCTCTAGGCATGCTGAATGCATTAATTGCCCCGGGGAGCGCTCCAAACAGCTGGTTTGACTCAGCACTTGTTCACATTGCTAACTAGTTCAAGACAGTTTGACCATTTACCAATCTAATCAACTTAGGGATGTAATCATTAATCACTTGGGCTAATTAATCATCAATTAATAAATGATTAATGTACATAGGTGTAAAAATGTTCTAACAGCCCCCCTTAAGCTAGACTTAGTGAAATATCAAAAATTAAGGCCTTGGCAACTAGGCTCAAGTCACCTTTTACATCATAAAATTTATTTGTCCATGTAACCAAGGTAAGGAGGAAAACCACATGGGAAATAAAACCTCCCCTCTAAAATGGACATGTGGCATATATCAAAATACACCAATCATCACCATGCATCACTCACCCCAAGAAAAGATCTAAGGTGAGTGAAGGTCTTCTCGGTAAAACACTTGGTGAAGATATCAGCAGTTTGCTCACTGGATGGGCAATACTGCAATGCTATGGTCCGGTCATGCACCAAACCCTGAATGTAATGCATGTGTATCTCTATGTGCTTGGTCCTCTGTCTCTGTACTGGATCTGTAGAAATCTTGATTGTACTTTGATTATCACACCAAAGAATAGTGGGTGAATCAAAGACAATCCCGAACTCTGCAAGAATACCTTGCAACCAAACACATTGTGTGGATGCATTAACTGCTCCCCTGTACTCGGCCTCAGCTGAAGATAAGGAAATAGTGCTTTGTTTCTTGCTTGACCAGCATATAGGTCCATGTGCAAGCATAAAGACATAACCGGAAGTTGACTTTCGATCAATACAATCACTGGCCCAATCAGAATCTGTAAATCCTACTAGTTCAAGGGATGAACCAGCAGCATAATGGATACCAAATGACTTAGTACCCTGAACATAATGAAGGATCCTCTTGGCTGCCTTCCAATGGATCTCATGAGGCTCTTGCATGTGCCTTGCAACAGCCCCAACATCGTAAGACAAATCTGGTCGAGAGTGTGTAAGATACAACAAACTCCCAACTAGTTGTCTATACAGTGAACTGTCAACTAGTGGTGAAGAACCCCATTCTGTAAGCTTAACTCCTGAAAGAAATGGAAATTTTGCAGACTTACATTCAGCCATCTTAAATTTCTGCAGCAAATCTGAAGCATACCTTGACTGAAATACAGAAATTCCATTCACAGATTGATCTATCTCCAAACCCAGAAATTGTTTTAGCAATCCTAGATCGGTCATGGAGAATGCACTGTGCAATGCTCTCTTAACTGAGTCAAGTTCTTTGGTGTAGCTACCAGTGATCAAAAGATCATCAAAATACAGTACAATAATCAATATCAGATCACTAACATGCTGCATATACACATTTGGATCAGACTTACACCTCTCAAACCCCAAAGATAGCAGAAAATTGTCCATTTTTGCATACCATGCTCTAGGAGCTTGCTTGAGCCCATAGAGTGACTTGTTCAACCTGCAAACAAGTGTATGATCAGAAGTAAAACCTTCAGGCTGCTGCATATATATCTCCTCATTCAGATCCCCATGAAGAAAGGCACTTTTTACATCCATGTGATGAATCTCCCAGCGCTTGGAAGCCCCAATGGCCAAAACTAGTCTTATGGAGTCCATCTTTGCCACCGGTGCAAATGTCTCTGTATAGTCCACTCCTTGGACCTGAGAGTAACCCTTAGCTACCAACCTGGCCTTATACTTCAGATCAGAGCAATCAGATCCAATTTTGGTTCTATAAATCCACTTGCATTGCACTAGTTTCCTCTTGGGAGGAAGAGGGACCAAATCCCAAGTTTTGTTCTCATGGAGTGAGTTCATCTCCTCTTGCATGGCTGATTGCCACCTTGGGTCTGTACATGCTTCTGAATATGACATTGGATCAGATCCAACCATCAAATAACATGCCTCACTCAGATCAGAATTATCACATGCAAAGGAATTGTGAAATTGAGATCTAGTTTTCCTAGCATCTTGGGGATCTCCCACAAGCTCTCCGGCACTTTGAATTGTTTTCTCTTCCCACTTGGGCCTTGAGGGAGGGATATGTTCAGAATCCATACCAACATCATCTTCAGCAATATCAGAATCATAAATATCAGAGAAAGAATCACTACTTACTTCATCATCAAGACGAGGGAATGAGCATTCCCCATCACCTTGTTCACTAGCTTGCAAGAATTCTTCCTCTTCAAATTTGACACTTCTTTCAATGAAAGTTTTGTGAGTGGATGGATCAAAGAGCTTGTAGCCCTCGGAATCCTCTACATACCCAACCATGATTGACTCCTTGCTTTGGGGCTGCAAGGCCTTTCTCTTCTCCGGTGGAATTCTGGCCCAAGCCCTTGAGCCAAAAATTCTGAAATGTGAGACATTGGGCTTGTGGCCCATCCATGCTTCAAATGGAGTGATTCCTTGCAATGCTTTGTGTGGTGCTCTGTTCTGAACATATGCTGCACAATTCATAGCTTCAGCCCATAATTTGGGATACAAATCCCTTGCTTGCAACATGCAAGTTGCCATCTCTTTCAGTGCTCTATTTTTGCGCTCTGCAACACCATTTTGCTGTGGTGTGTAGGGCACTGAGTGTTGCATCTGAATGCCATGCTCTTGACAGAGCTGCTGCAAATTGTTATTGACATACTCTCTGCCATTATCAGTCCTCAAAACCTTCATGGCCTTCCCACTGAAGTTCTCAACCATGCTCTTAAAAATTTTGAAACATTCAAAGACTTCAGATTTTTGCTTAAGGAAAAATAACCAGCAGTACCTTGAGTAGTCATCGATGAAGGTGAGCACATATTTGCTGCAGCCATAGGAGGGTGTGGGGAGTGGCCCTATGAGATCAGAATTCACTATCCAAAGTGGTTGATCAGCCCTCCTTACCTTCCCTTTGTCATACTTCTTTTCAGGATGCTTCCCAATCATGCAACCCTTGCATGTTCCACTTGAAAAACTGATTTGTGGCAGCCCTTCTACCATATTTCCTTTGCTTAAAACTTGAAGATATTTGTAGTTTAGGTGACCATACCTTTGATGCCATAGCTTTATGGTCTCATTCCCATGTGACAAAAGCACACTTGGTGAAGAGAATTCGAGGAAGTGGGAGAACTTGTACATCTTCATGTCATGGTCTGCAACACCCTTTGCAACAATTTTCCCGGTGGAAACTTCTGATATCTCCAGTTCATCCTGAGTGAAGACCACCTTCTTTGCTGCTCCAGTATGTGTCATTTGATATACAGAGAGCAATTTTGCTGCAATATTTGGCACATACAGCACATTGGAGAAGAAGCCATTCTCCATAGAGATTTTCCCAATGCCATGAGCAGGGATTTCTGAGTCAT
The DNA here is from genome assembly GCA_027924585.1 of Larix kaempferi. Lineage (NCBI taxonomy): Eukaryota > Viridiplantae > Streptophyta > Pinopsida > Pinales > Pinaceae > Larix > Larix kaempferi. Next base: position 42,515,121 of record BSBM01000493.1, read on the forward strand.
CTCCCATTCGAATTGAGAGGCCACTGTAGGGAGCAAGTTCAGAAAATGAGTCTCTTGAGGAAGCCATGTGCCTTGAGGCACCTGAATCAATGATGAACAAAGGTGAATGAGATGAGCTAGCCACCAAAGCATGGAAGCTCTCCTTGTCTTCAGAAACGCACTCCTTCTTCTTGGAACTTTTAGGAAGAGGAATATTATTTTTCTGTAGGAGATGGGTCATGGTGTCTATGGTTTTCTTCATGCATGAGCTCTCTGGATGAAAACCTCTTTGACAGTAGCTACATTTTGTCTTCTCAGCCTTCTTTCCCTTGTTCTTGACAGGATTCGAAACCCCCTCAGAGGATTTGGGCCTCTCATCCTTCCTCTTCTTCTCTTGAGGTTTCGACCCCTTGGGTTTTTGCTTGCCTCTTCCACATTTCGAATCTCCAGCTGCAAGAACTTGATCTTTTTGCTTGATGGAGCCCATCAAGACCAGCTTGTCTTGCTCTTGAGTTAGCATCTCCATGAAGTCAGCCAAAGATGGCATCTTCCAACCTCTAACTGTGAGCCTTGTGGAGTTGAAGGAAGACACAAAAACTGAGTATTCAGAACCCAATTTGGAGAGAATGGACAACACCAACTATTCTTCTTTCTTCTCTATGCCACATTGTCTGATCTGCAAGACCAAGTTCTTGAACTTGGTGAAGAAGTCCTGGATGGAATCGAAATTCCCTGGGCTCAGTGAGACAAGCTCATTTTCGAGCTGGTGGCCTCTCATCTCGTCAGTCTTTCCAAACAGTGTCTCAAGCTTGAGCCACACTTCATTTGGAGTTGCTAGACTTTCTACATGAAACAGGAGGTCTCTCGAAATGCTGAGACAAAGGAGGCCAAATGCCTCATCCATTCTGTTAAAAAACTTGGATTTCTCCACAGCTGAGTTTGGCTCAACCTCAGTGCCCATCGTAATTCTGTAGAGACCCTTAGATCTCAGCAAAATCACCATTTCTGCCTTCCAATCGAAATAGTTGAAGGGAGTGAGCACGTTTGGGTGAGATGGCTCCATTCTCCTCTGCTGCAATTCGCACTTGCTGACAATGTTGATCTTCAATACCTGCAAACAACTCTCAAATCACTCAGGAGGGATATACACTAACAGATTCGAACCCTCTATGGATAGTGGGTGCATTCGGGAGAGCATCACACCTGAGAGGAGCCACTAGATTTCTCTAGTAAGCTCAAGGCAATGGCCTCAGGAATTATGTGGTTTCTCCACTGCTTCTGGCAATCCACTACAACAATCTTGCTGGTTCGAATTCTAGCTCCAAGAGCTCTGATACCATGTAAAATCTCAATCACAGCAGAACCTAGCTACTATGGATTCCTCACTAGTGAAAGATTGCACAACATTTGCAAGAATAGCATAAAAAATTTAAATGAATGAAGAACAATACACATAAGAATGGTGAATAATGTCAATATTATTAACTGTCCAACCTTAACATAGGTTAAGAACACTCATATATACAAATATGGAAGAATTCGAATCCATCTGGAGTGTTCACACTGATCTAGCTTAGAAATAGCTCAAACCCCCCTAGGTTGACCAAAATATCCCAAACCATCCCAAACTGGTTCGAATCAACTGTGTGAATGCTAGGAATGACTGGACAGGCCCATGTGACCTCACACATGTGAAGAAACTGGTTGGTTAGAGGTTTGGTAGCTAAAATTGGCCAAAATTATGACAAAGTTGGCAAGATTGTCCACAAACTGAGCAAATGCGCCCTAGGTAGAAGAGAAGCATGCTGAGTGCATTAATTGACCTGAGGAGGGCGCTCTAGGCATGTTGAATGCATTAATTGCCCTGGGGAGCGCTCCAAACAGCTGGTTTGACTCAGCACTTGTTCACAATGCTAACTAGTTCAAGACAGTTTGACCATTTACCAATCTAATCAACTTAGGGATGTAATCATTAATCACTTGGGCTAATTAATCATCAATTAATAAATGATTAATGTACATAGGTGTAAAAATGTTCTAACAATTACATGTGACCCCACCACAAAACCTCGAAAGAGCATCTCAGGATGTTACGGGTACACAACTCTGACCTGAAATCTCCTAGGGCACAAATTACATGTGGTCCACCACAAAACCTAGCAAGAGCATCTCAGGATGTTACGGGTACACAACTCCGACCTGAAATCTCCCAGGGCACAAATTACATGTGGTCATGGCAAAACCTCGCAAGAGCATCTCAGGATGTTACAGGTACACAACTCCGACCTGAAATCTCCCAGGGCCCAAATTACATGCCATAGGACAAAACCTCGCAAGAGCATCTCAGGATGTTACGGGTACACAACTCCGACCTGAGATCTCCCAGGGCGCTATTACATGTCCTCCCAGAGCAATGTCTCGAAAGAGCATCCCAGGCTGTTACGGGTACACAACTCCGACCTATAGGATCTCCCAGACATGTTCATCTGCACAACCTAATCCACGGCCATAGAGTATCAACCTGATACTCACCATACATCATCCTGATGTACTCATGATCGTCCTGATCATCATCACTGCAACGTCCTGCTGCATGTCATCTGGAGCAACATCCTGAAGCTCATCATCCATGATCATCCTGATCATCACTGCAACATCCTGCTGCATGTCATCTGGAGCAACATCCTGAAGCTCATTGTTGGGCACTATTTTGACCCCTTTTTGCCTCTTAGATAACCTTCATTTCCTTCATAGAATTTCCATTTTGAGTAGAAAGCCTTAAAGATCATCCATAAACCTTGGTCAAAGAGGTATAATGTCATCTGCTTATTAATAAATTGAGTTTTGTGATTTTTAGGCATTTTAACTAGGATTTTTACTAAAATTACGGGATGTACTAACTTCCCGTATTACTTCCAAAGTTGAGTAATTGCAGGACAGTTAGGAGGGAAACAGAAGATCAGGAATGGATCCTTAATGTCCACAGATGGATGAACATCCAACAGTCAGGAGAAGTGGCCTATGCAGATGTCGAGTCAAGCAGAGCTAAATGTGGCCACCTGTTCTGCGTTCAACACAAAAGAAGGAGCAATGCTGATTTTGTGGAACCCCACGATTTTGAAGATGATCTCGACTAGCTGTTAGCATTAATTAGATGTAGGGTTATAGTAATTTCAGTTTGATTTAGAATTTGTATAAATCATTTGCAAAACAATGAGATAGGGGATCACGATTTTAAAAGAGGAATGCATTACATTTGAGCTTCCGAAACTGCGTGGTGTCTCCTGTAAAATGATTCTGTGAATGAATACGAAGCTTTAAGTTCTGTGAAGTCGTTTATGTGTGTTGAGCAAGGCGTTGGAGGGCCCCCATCGTTAAACTCTACACACTTACCTATTGCTGGTTGATCGATTGGGTATGCATTTGAATGTAATTTCCAGTTTATGAATCAGAATATAATTTCTAGTTTATAGATCATAGAACAAGTATAGTCAAGTTTTAATTGAATCCATTGATGCTCTGTTTTTTTTATGTATGGTTTGAATTACAAATTCTGTCACTGTACATCACTGCAGTATTGGATAAACGCTGTTCTTCACTGATTAACTGTTATGAATATTGAATTGTTCAGACTACGATTTCTGTGAATTGTCCATTGCTGGTATTCGATACTGAAATGATAGAAAGACATTTACAAATTATGAGCACTGTCTTGTAAAAGAAATTAATTGGTAATTGACTTTCAGTGATAATAGAATCTTGCAGTTTAAATCTTAGGGTTTATAGGATTGTTATTTAATTTTTACTTCAATCTTCATGTTTTCACAAATCAATCATTGCAGGCTTAAAAATGAAACAATGAAATCACCCTTGTAAGAGGATTTTGTCTCTATGAGCTGCAGTACATCAGTTCCTATTAGTAGATTTAATTACAAACAGCTAAATTCTGAATAAGTCTAGCTTCTCTGTCCTAAAACTTGGATGTGTCTCGAAGTTCACAAACCTGGATTGATATTAAATTTAAGTTCTGATTAACACCGATAGATCAGAGCCCAACATTTTGGCGCCGTTGCCGGGGAGGCACTGTAGAAGTAGACTTAGGGACTTTAGTTTCTGATAAAAACAAAACTTTTCAAGCAAAAACACAGATTAGATTTCACTTTTATGTTTAGATTAAGAGACGAGAAAGGAAGATTTATTAAAAACCCCCCAAAAACAGAAATAACAGGAGATTCTCTTCCAAAGGAGTTCATTTCAACAGTTGGTAAATTCAAAATGTCTGAGGAAGAAACATCAAAAGGTCCAACTGCAGAACAGAGAAGGGAATATGAGAGGATGTTAGAGATGGAAAACCAACGTAGACAAGAGAGAAGGGAAGAAGAAAGGAGGGAAGAAGAAAGAAGACATATGAGGGATGAAGGAACAATAGAAGATCAGGAGGCCACCTTTAAATTTCCTATCTTAGACACTAGTGTTATCTTAGGGGAAGAGGTGAAAATGAAGAATGTTCCACCCTCTGTCTTACCAAACTTTTATGGCATGACCTCTGAGGACCCTGACTCTTTCCTATTCGAATTTGACATCTTGTGTCGAACCTATGGATATACTGATGATACCCATAAGCTTCGTCTTTTCCCTTCTACTCTTAAAGCAGCTTCCTTGAAGTGGTTCATGGGCTTAGGAGAACACTCTATCACTAGCTGGGATGACATGAGGAAAATCTTTCTTCGAAAATATCAAGCATATTGCAGATCAAAAGGGTTGAAAGATGATATTTTTGGCATGACTCAACAGGAAGATGAGAGTTTGGAGGAATATCTAGAAAGGTTCTCATACAATTTACAGAAATCTAAATACAATTCCTTAACACCTGAAATGATTAGAACAATATTTCTGAAAGGAATAAGAGAAGAATATTTGGACATTTTAAATGTTATGGGAAAAGGTGACATTTCTTACCTTCCTTTTGATGAGATACAGGACTTGTGTCAGAAGTATTCCAGAGGAAAGGCTCGAACTGGGAAAAGAGATAGCAATACCAAAGCAACTAAATCTGCAAACAGTGGTATTTCTAGGGCTGAGCTTGGGAATCTGCTAGAAGATTTCAAGACTGATTTGTTAAGCACCTTAGGCACACAAGTTGAGGCAACAAAAACCAAGAAGAGGCAAGAGCAACAGGACCAACAAGATCAGGCATTATCTATTTTTTGTCCTAAATGTCGAAAAAAACACCCACTGAGAGAGTGTCCTTTAAATACTGTTGAAATTTGTGGCTTATGCACTTTTAATCACAAAACTGATGATTGCCCTAGATTGAAGGAACTGCAGGCAGTACGACTGGAGGAAAATCACAACATGGAGTCTCTTTACTTCATGGGACAAAGGAGACCTTGGCAGCCACGATTCTCAGGTATGTCTCAAGATCCCATGCAGCAATTTAATACAAATTATCAGACTCCAGTTCAGAATTCATGGAATGCACCCATGCCTTGGCAAACTTGGTCTCCTCCATTAACCCAATCTGCTCCAAATTGGAGAGGTTATGCCCATGGTAATCAAACATATCAGCAGGCTTATTTGCAGCCATACCAACAACCTTCAGCCTATCCCCAATACCAGCAGCAACAAGTCCAAACTCCTTATCAAGCTCCACCTTTTCAAACTCCATCTTTTCAACAGCCCAATAATATGGCTCCTCAATTGAGTACACCACATCAACAACTTCAGCTGCCATCTAATCAACCTCCACCTCGGCCTACACAACTGCCAGCTCAGCCAATGCCCAATCCAAATAATAAAACTGACAGACCCATGTATAATGTTGATGATGGGACGGTGCTTCCCTACTCCATTCTTCCACTGCAAAATATCAATTTGAGATCTGGAAAAACCTTAGAAAAACAGTCTCCTGTTATCTTAGAAGAACCACCAGAAAAAGACAAAACTCCAAAAAAATTGAATATAGAAAAATCTCAGTCAGAAAATCACAGTCAACGAGGAAACATCATAACATCTTATCCACCTCCTTTTCCTGAGAGGTTAGTCAAAGAGAAATCTTCAATTTCCTTACCTGACTTCGATATTCTGAATGAGTTAACAAATGTATATGTCAAAATTCCTTTACTGCAGGCTCTAAAAGATATCCCTATTTACACTAAGGCAGTTAAAGAACTCTGTCTTAACAAACGAAGAAAAGACCCATTAAAAATTCATGTGGTAGGCAATCTAGCAGGGTTGATGTCCAACACCGTTTTCATTGAGAAATATGTAGATCCTGGAATTCCAATGGTTACAATTACCATCAATAATTTTTCCATTCCAAAAACATTGATCGATTTAGGTGCTGCCATTAATGTCATGACCCTGGAGACAATGAATTACCTTCACTTGACAAATCTCAGACCCACCACAACTGTTTTAGAATTGGCTGATAGGTCTAAGATTACACCTGAAGGAGTCTTAGAAGATATTATTGTTTCTCTAGACTCCTGGCAATATCCTGTTGATTTTATAGTCCTACAACCAAAATCCAACTTAGGAGGTCACCCATTGATCCTTGGCAGGCCCTGGCTGGCAACAGCAGATGCTTTCATAGGATGTCGATCAGGAAGCATGCTTATTTCGCATGGGACAGAGAGGAAACAGATTGCCCTCTACCCTTCTGCCCAACGACCTTCCACAATCGATCAGCTGTCATGGATTAGTGAAACCAAGGAACAAGAAGAAGATATAATTCAGCCCGTTTTAAGTATAAATCAGTACTTCGATTTCCAAGAAGACAATCATGAAGATCTAATGGATCATTTTATTGCTGAACCTGATATTTCTACAGAATTAAGAGAATTGGAATATGCTGTAGCAGAACAAGTCATGGGTCATAATTTCCAGGAAAATTGCAATGTTCATTCCTTAGCATTGGCATTTGATGACATTTTTAATGTTCATTCTATAACTGACATTCACAGTAAAACTGTAGAAATCAGTCCAGGAAAAACTTTGAACATAGGTGCACATCTTACCACATTACAGGAAGAACAGTTGACCACTTTGCTGAAGCAATATTCCCATGCATTTGCCTGGGAGTATACTGATATGCCAGGCATTCATCCTGAGACATGCACACACCATATTTACCTAGATGATACAATAAGACCCTTGAGACAGCCACAACGCAGAATGAATCCTATGCTAAAGGAAATAGTCAAAGATGAGTTACAGAAGTTGTTAAAAGTGGGATTTATTTATCCCATTTCCGACAGCCAATGGGTTTCACCCTTGGTCGTTGTTCCTAAAAAAAATGGTAAATGGCGAATATGCATCGATTACAGGGAATTGAATAAGGCCACTTTGAAAGATTATTTCCCACTGCCTTTTATTGATCAAGTATTGGATGCTTTAGCTGGAAAGGAATATTTTTCATTTTTAGATGGCTTCAGTGGTTATAATCAGATTAGTATTGCAACCAAAGACCAAGACAAGACCACCTTTACATGTCCCTGGGGTACCTATGCCTACAAAGTTTTACCTTTTGGCTTATGTAATGCCCCAGCTACCTTTCAGCGAGCTGTTTTAGCCATTTTTGCAGATCTGATTCATGAGTGTGTTGAGGTTTACATGGATGACTTTTCTGTATATGGACGTACCTTTGAAGATTCCTTAGCAAACTTAGAGAAAATTCTGAAAAGGTGTGTTGAATCCAATCTTTCCCTGAGTAACGAAAAGTGTTTCATGATGATGACTGAAGGGATAGTTTTAGGACACCATGTTTCTTCATCTGGAATAAAAGTAGATCCTGCCAAAATTCAAGTCCTTAAAAATCTGTCTGAACCCACAACTCAAACAGATGTCAGAAGCTTTTTAGGGTATGCAGGCTATTATCGTCGATTCATTGCAAATTTTAGTAAGATAGCCCTGCCATTGTTTAAATTGCTTTCAAAGGACGTGTGTTTTACTTGGGATATTGATTGTAAATCTGCATTTCAGACACTTAAGGAAAAGCTCTCCACTGCTCCCATTTTAAGGGGACCCAATTGGACATTGCCTTTCCATATTTCCACTGATGCATCTGCTACTGCAATAGGAGCCTCATTGGGCCAGAAAGAACATACTTTGACTTATGCTATCTATTTCATTAGTAAAAATCTAGCACCTGCAGAGCTGAATTATACAGTCACTGAAAAAGAGATGTTAGCAGTGGTCCATGCTGTTAACAAATTCCGTCATTATATCACTGGCTACGAAGTTTTTGTTCATACCGATCATTCAGCTTTACGCTATTTAATGAATAAATCTATCACTAATGGTCGGATTACTAGATGGCTGTTATTACTGCAGGAGTTCAATATTACTGTTTTAGATAGGCCAGGACGAGAAAATCAGGTAGCAGATTTCTTATCTCGCTTACACAATACTGGTGAGGTTGTTCCGGTTTTAGATAGTTTTCCTGATGAGCATCTATTTGCAATTTCTGTTATTACTCCTTGGTATGCTGACATTGCCAATTATTTGTCCTCAGGCCAACTACCACCATCAATGACCTCTAAGGAAAAAAAGAGGATTATCAAACAAAGTGCTAGGCATATCTGGATAAATGGTGATCTCTTTTATACCGGATATGACTTAATGATCAGAAGATGTGTCCGCCAGGATGAAATCTTGGATATTTTGAAGGCATGCCATGATGAACCATGCGGTGGCCATTTTGCTGACAAAAGAACAGCATATAAAATACTCAACTTGGGGTATTATTGGCCTTCCATTTTTAAAGATGCAAAAAGGTATGTCAGAAGTTGTGACACTTGTCAACGAATGGGACGCCCAGTCCGCTCAGATGAAATGCCACTCCAACCACAGATTCTCATTGAACCCTTTGAAAAGTGGGCCCTTGACTTCATTGGTCCCATCCATCCACCATCACACGGACAGAAATACATTCTGGTCTGCACAGACTATGTTACTAAATGGGTAGAGGCCAAGCCTTTACCAAGAGCTACGGAGCAAACTGTGGTAAATTTTCTGTTTGAAGAGATTTTTGTTAGATTTGGGGTGCCTCGGGAAATTGTGACTGAGAAAGGTGCCCAATTTACTTCCAAATTAGTGCAAGAGATAGCAGAAAAATATAAGATCAAGCACAGGAAGTCCACTCCTTACCATCCACAAGCCAATGGCCAAGTGGAATCCACAAATAAAACCCTAGAAGGCATCATCACTAAGACTGTTCAGATGCATAGGAAGGACTGGTCAGCAAAGCTTACTGAAGCTTTATGGGCATATAGGATCACTTCGAAGAATAGTACTGGGTTTTCTCCTTATCAACTGGTTTATGGTAAGCAAGTCCTCCTTCCCATTGAGTTTCAGGTTCATACTTTCAAGTTAGCAGCAGATTTGGGCATAGACCTTTCAGAAGCTCAACAAGAAAGGATACTTCAGCTGAATCAGTTGGATGAGATGAGGCAAGCTGCCATCGAACACAATATTCTGATACAACAGCAGAGAGCTCAATGGCATGACAAATTTATCAAAAAGAAGCAATTCCACATTGGTGACTGGGCACTGATGTTTGACTCCAAGTTTAAGGACTTCAAAGCCAAATTTACTACTCATTGGCTTGGTCCATATGAGATTGTCGATGTCTATGATAATGGTGCAGTAAAACTTCAAACCATAGATGATGAAGCACATAATTTTGTGGTCAATGGACACCGGCTCAAGCTGTACCACAAACCTATCAACATGGCGGATTTTGTTCAACAAATTTCACAGCAACAGGACTTACAAGTGCTGGATAAACACCTCAGTGTTTTTCCTTCACCTGCTCCTTAGCTGTTCTGATACAGTTAGCCAATAAAAACAAACGAACAAAAATTCAAAAAAAAAATATATAAAAAAAAAAAAGGCAGTTTAGTTGTGAAAACCAGTTCGCTGGCACAATATAAACTGGAATTTTCTGTGGAAAACCAGGCTTGCCTGGCCATTGAAAATTCCCAAAAAAACAAATCTTCTTTTTCTATTTTCCTGTTTTGTTTTCCAAATAATGCATATCTTGTTTGACTTGAGGACAAGTCAAAAATTAGGCCTGTGAGGGGAATAAACTGTCATTCTTCTTTAGAACCCTCCGAGTCTTTTTCAAGCAAAAGATTGCAATTTTATCAGCAGAAGGGACCTGATTACTAGCAATTTTTATCAGCAGAAGGGACCTGACTTGTGATAAGATAGAAGAGATATATGAAGAGATCCGACATTCAGTGACAATAAAGGAAATAGAGACAGCAGCAGAAAACATGAGATGGATGATCAGAATACAAGCCAATTTTCACACTGACAGCAAGCTCATCAAGGGAACATCAAACAAGTCTGTAAGAATTCATGGTTTTTATGCTTAAAAAGTTTCAAAATTCTTTTGTTCTTAAGTGATGACATCTTACAAATTGACTGTCTATTATTGCCATCATTTTGATAAATCTCTGCCAAGCTTCTTATTTTTCATTCATCTCTGCCATTACCTCACTAAGTCTTTGTCAGCACTTCATTTTTTATCTCTGTCAATACTTCATTTTCCACCTTAGGGGTCAGAATGGTTGTCAGAATCAAGCCCAAGGGAAATTTTAAAAAAAACTGCACCCTACAGGATATCAATTGCACTCTACAGGATACAAGCTGCACTCTTGAACAGAGTTTTCTTCTTGGTTTAAAGACAAACAGGGTCTCCTTCTGTGCAAAAAGTGAATGATGACACGAAGGAATTAAACAAAGATTCCCTTGTATATGAATTTAGTGCATCAGGCATTAAAATAATACACAGAATTAAGGGAAACAATGGTCATATTCTCAGCACATTTTCTTTTCTGGAAAAGAAGGTTCATAAAAGAAAAAAAGTATATATAGCCTGTTCAAATTAAACATTAGAACCAAGGCATTTTATGTTTTATATTAAACGATGCGCAATATTAAAATATTTACCCAAAAACCTTACCTTCCTCGTTTTTGAAATGACATGTTATGTAATGATGGAGGGAAACGTGGAATGATACCCACGACAGACATAGAATGATGCCCACGACAGCACTTGAAAAATTGATTCCTGTGTTATTCGAGTCTAAAACACGATTCATTCATTCCATTTGAAGCCGAGTCAGTTGTTTTGGAAAATCGATTTCTGTAATACCACAATTTGGTCGTTTTCTGGAGGCCGAGCCCATATTTTTTGTTGGTATATGAAATCGATTGAAGGTAATTGCCAGGAGGAAGGATTGTGAGCCACAGGAAATTTGAATATATAGTTTTGCTGAAGATAATTGTCAGTGGAATGAGGCCGTAAAATCACAGAGACACCATTTGTTGAAGGTTACGCGCAGGAGAGAAGACGGCCAGCAAAAGAAGAAGCTGTGGATACCCTAATCTCTGTGAAAATTATACAGGAAGAGGAAAATTGGTTACATCAGGGAAGAGGTAAGCTCAAACCCCTTGTCATTGCTGATACTCCGTTCTATGCTAGCAAACACTTACAATTTCAGGATATTATTAAGGGGGTAGGAAGACAAAGGCAGTGAAAATTTTCTGTTTTCCAATTTTGTTTAAAAAAAAAATGACATCTCGATTGGAACCCGAGATATTCGAGCCTGCAGATGTCCATGAAAAATGTCTAGAAATTTTAAAGAGAAATCAATGGATTCCTTTCTTTGAAAAATTCGATGGGCACAATGACAATGTGAGCTTAGCCTTTGCTGGCTCGTTTGATGGAGAAAAGGCTACAGTGGGTAATTTAAACTTCAGGCTGTCTGAAGATGTTTTAGCACAAGTCACTGGTCTGCCACAGCAGGGAGAAAGGTTCTTCAAAACCAAGCAATTCAAAGATAAATCTTGGGTGCCCTTTCTGTGCAAATCTAGAGCAGGATCAGTCAATTGGAAGAAAGGCATACCAAGGAGCTGGTTGGTACATCCTTGGGATGAAATGGTATACATTATACAAAGATTCATCACCTGTGAGGGGAGATTCAGTATCGTTTACCTTTACCATATCAAACTATTGCAGCACTTGACAGGTGAATGTGAGATAAATATGCCCTTCTTCCTATTGCAGAGTCTAACCAAAATGGCCAAAGCTGTTCAGAAGCGTGAAAAAGACAAATTGATAAGTCTTTTCCACTGTGGACTTATCAAAATTATCATTCGACATGAGCTAAGGAAGCAGAATTCGACATGGATAGAATTTATAGTCCAAAATCAATTTGAGGAACAGGATGAAGTGCAAGAAGAGGTTCTAAAAGAGAAGAAATTGCATGAAGAGGTTCCAAAAGAGGAGGAATTGCAAATGGTAACATGCCCTGAGGCAACAAGCTCAAAACTGCCTCAGGATAAAAAGAAGAAAGAAGAAGTATTGCTCATTCTTGATGATGAAGACAGCCCTGAAGCAACAAGTTCAAAACCTCCTCAGAGGAGGATACGAACTAGGAGTGCAGTAAAGGAAGATAAACAAATTCAAAATCAGGAACAAATCTTCACTACCTACCAGAGGAAGCCAAGGAAGAAGCAGGTTCATACCCAGCCAGCATCAGAGGATGAAGAACACCCACAAACTGTGGAAAGACAAGAAGAAAACTTGGCAGATGAAATAGAACAGGGAACCCTAGATACTGATGAGATAATGAGACAAACAAAGAAAATAAATCTTTTCTTAGATCAGCAGGAGAGGGAGAGGGAGAAAGAGAAGCAGTCAAGACAGGGAGTATTAAAAGACTTAGCTTCTCCTTCCTCAGAGCCACAGATTGTGCATGAAGAAAAGAAAAAGGGTTCAGAACAGGGAAGTGACAGTTTAGGAGCAGGAACCAGTTCTATTAAGCCTTCAATGAAGAAGAAGACTTCTAAGAAGAATAAAGAGATCAGGAAATTGAAACTTGAAATCAAGGAGTTAGAACTCAAAAATGAGAAATTAAAAAAGGACAATAGGAAGCTGAGAATTCAGAGGTCACATATTTCTAAGACTGCATCCAGATGGTATAAGCAGAAGAAGAATTACAAAGCTAAGTATGAGAGGCTAAAGGTTCTCTATGCATCTCCAACATCAACAGATGCATCGTCTCAGTAGGAGATCAGAAGCAGGAAAGCCAGCAACAAAATTTTGGTTTCAACACAAGGTCAAAGTTTTTGGCATGAGGACATGCAACAGTTTCCTCTTGGGGGAGATGTTGGGCACTATTTTGACCCCTTTTTGCCTCTTAGATAACCTTCATTTCCTTCATAGAATTTCCATTTTGAGTAGAAAGCCTTAAAGATCATCCATAAACCTTGGTCAAAGAGGTATAATGTCATCTGCTTATTAATAAATTGAGTTTTGTGATTTTTAGGCATTTTAACTAGGATTTTTACTAAAATTACGGGATGTACTAACTTCCCGTATTACTTCCAAAGTTGAGTAATTGCAGGACAGTTAGGAGGGAAACAGAAGATCAGGAATGGATCCTTAATGTCCACAGATGGATGAACATCCAACAGTCAGGAGAAGTGGCCTATGCAGATGTCGAGTCAAGCAGAGCTAAATGTGGCCACCTGTTCTGCGTTCAACACAAAAGAAGGAGCAATGCTGATTTTGTGGAACCCCACGATTTTGAAGATGATCTCGACTAGCTGTTAGCATTAATTAGATGTAGGGTTATAGTAATTTCAGTTTGATTTAGAATTTGTATAAATCATTTGCAAAACAATGAGATAGGGGATCACGATTTTAAAAGAGGAATGAATTACATTTGAGCTTCCGAAACTGCGTGGTGTCTCCTGTAAAATGATTCTGTGAATGAATACGAAGCTTTAAGTTCTGTGAAGTCGTTTATGTGTGTTGAGCAAGGCGTTGGAGGGCCCCCATCGTTAAACTCTACACACTTACCTGTTGCTGGTTGATCGATTGGGTATGCATTTGAATGTAATTTCCAGTTTATGAATCAGAATATAATTTCTAGTTTATAGATCATAGAACAAGTACAGTCAAGTTTTAATTGAATCCATTGATGCTCTGTTTTTTTATGTATGGTTTGAATTACAAATTCTGTCACTGTACATCACTGCAGTATTGGATAAACGCTGTTCTTCACTGATTAACTGTTATGAATATTGAATTGTTCAGACTACGATTTCTGTGAATTGTCCATTGCTGGTATTCGATACTGAAATGATAGAAAGACATTTACAAATTATGAGCACTGTCTTGTAAAAGAAATTAATTGGTAATTGACTTTCAGTGATAATAGAATCTTGCAGTTTAAATCTTAGGGTTTATAGGATTGTTATTTAATTTTTACTTCAATCTTCATGTTTTCACAAATCAATCATTGCAGGCTTAAAAATGAAACAATGAAATCACCCTTGTAAGAGGATTTTGTCTCTATGAGCTGCAGTACATCAGTTCCTATTAGTAGATTTAATTACAAACAGCTAAATTCTGAATAAGTCTAGCTTCTCTGTCCTAAAACTTGGATGTGTCTCGAAGTTCACAAACCTGGATTGATATTAAATTTAAGTTCTGATTAACACCGATAGATCAGAGCCCAACACTCATCATCCATGATCATCCTGATCATCACTGCAACATCCTGCTGCATGTCATCTGGAGCAACATACTGAAGCTCATCATCCATGATCATCCTGATCATCAATGAATCCACCTGATGCATACCAAGTATCTACCTGATACATGATACATATCACCATACATGATCCACCTGATCATACAATGTATCCACCTGATACATACAGATACATGGTCCAAGCATCCAACATGATGCACATACATACATAAATGATCCACCTGATCATATCCAAGCAGAAACCAGAACATCATCCTGATGCCCATTATACAGTGCTTACATCCACAGCCATGTGAAGGATCCTCCTTCCAACATGCTTGGAATGGCTTCAGCAAATGTGTCCATCACTTCTTCCTCGAAGTGTCCTCGATCTGAAGAACGCCAAGCCTCTCTCTGAAGTACTTGAACTTCACTCTGGCTAGTGGCTTCATCAGCACATCTGCAATCTGCTCGTCCGTCGCAACATACAGGAGCTTCACAGCTCCTCTCTGCACCATATCCCTGATATAGTGATATTTGATTTCTATGTGTTTCGACCTGTCATGAAACACTGGGTTCCCGGACAGCTTCACACAACTCTGGTTATCACAGAAGATACCAGTAGCCTCCAACGGGAGATCAAATAACTCAGACAGTAGCTTCCGTAGCCATACTGTCTCACAACTAGCTGAACAGGTTGCAACATACTCTGCCTCAGCTGTACTCAGTGCTACGCAGGACTGCTTCCTGCTAAACCAAGAGATCACACCTGATCCCATACTAAAGCAACACCCAGATGTGCTCTTCCTATCTGCAGCACTGCCAGCCCAATCTGAATCAACATAACCCTGCAGGTTAAACTTTTGATTCGCCTCATACCTGAGCCCATAATCCACTGTACCCTTCAGGTACCTCAGAACATGCTTTACAGCAACCAGGTGAACACTCCTCGGATCCATCAGGAACTGGCTCAATGTGTTCACAGCAAAGCAAATGTCTGGTCTAGTGTTCGTCAGGTACATCAAGGACCCAATCATCTGACGATACATGGAGACATCAATCGGCTCAGATGAAGCATCACATAAAAGCTTCAGATTTGATGCCATAGGTGTAGCCATGGCCTTGCAATCCATCATCCCGAATCTCTTCAGGATATCTACTGTGTACTTCCCTTGACCAAGGAACATTCCACCTGGATTCTGCCACACCTCCATACCTAGGAAATAGTGCATCATTCCCAAATCTTTCATATCGAATTCAGCTGCAAGCTTCCTCTTAGTATCTGCAATCAGTCTGTCATCTCCTATCACAAATAGGTCATCCACATACAGGAGTAGAATCACTGGATTCCCTTCCTCAACCTTGTAGTAAAGATTGGAATCTGCTTTACTCTTGGTAAATTCCAAGCTAGATAGGAAACTGTCCATCCTACCATACCAGGTTCTGGGAGCTTGCTTCAAGCCATACAAGGCTTTCTTCAATCTGCATACATATGAATCCCTGTCAGGTCTTGGGACTGCATCCCAAACATCTTCTTCATGATCTACGGATCATGGCATTCCATTTCTTCATCCCAAATCCTGGGAACTTCAATATCTTCAATAGATATCTTTCTTGCTGGAACAAATGTTGTAGTCCTTTTGTAGGTGAAGATATATGGTCTTTCCTACAAAACAAGTTAAATTGCATGATTAGAAACATCTCATAATTTTCAGAACAAATTCTTTACACATAAAGAAATATGTCATGCAGTCATGCAGTTATCTTAGCCAATGCTTCAATACAACATTTATCCATGTTCCACAAATTTCTAGATGCCTTCCAGTCTCTACCAGAACATTGTTAAGAGTTTGCACTACTCCCAACATGTCAGCAAAGAGGTTTCATTCTAGATAAGTAGCACTGGAATGTTGTACAGTGCCATAAGCCACTTACCCATCACATGCATATTAGTAGTATACTGTTCATTAATGCAATCATTCAAATATGCACATCTCCTAAGTCTAGGAACATAAGCATAATATTATTGAACAAACAAAATAGGCAAGAAATGATAATTGAAATACTTATCTTTGTTTGTTTGTTTGGGTGGACTCCCTTTGAGTCTTTGCTTCCTGGTAGGAGCTGTTAAAGTAGCTTCTTCTACACCTTTCTGTTGTGGAATGTAGGAAGATGGTCAACTCCCTCTGAAGATCTGCATCCTTGCAGGAGCTGCTGGAGTGTTCTCCCTTTTGATATTTGCTTCCTGGATTACCTGTCCTTATATTCATCTTTGCTGACATCAATATTCTTGAACCCAGAAAAGACCTCTTCTGGTGTCTTGTTGTCCAATATCTTGTGGGGAGTTATGTTCTGCACATATACAACTGTTCTAACTGCTTCTGCCCATAGATGCATAGGTAGATCCTGGTCATGTAGCATTGCCCTTGCTGCTTCCATGACTGTTATGTTCTTCCTTTCTGCAACTCCATTCTGTTGAGGATTATAAGGAGCAGTCAACTCCCTCTTAATCTCTGAATCGCTGCAAAGCTTCTTGAAGTCATTTGAGGTGAATTCTCCACCATTGTCAGATCTGAATGTCTTGATTTTCTTGTCAGTTTGATTTTCCATCAAGGTTTTGAATTCCTTGAATTTATCAAGCACCTCATCTTTTCCCTTCAAGAAGTATACCCAAGTCTTCCTGGAGAGGTCATCGATAAATGATACATAGTAAACATACCCACTCAGGGAGCTGGATGACATAGGGCCACATACATCTGAGTGGATGATTTCCAGGATGTCTTTTTCCTTGCTTTCACTGCTTGGGAAAGCCTTCTTAATGTTCTTACCTTTTGCACATCCTTTGCAAACACCTTCATGTTTGGTCTTGATTTCAGGAAGACCCTCTACTGCCTTGCTTGCAATTGGAAGTGCCCTATAGTGCATATGAGCAAGTCTTCTATGCCAAAGTTCACTTGGCTCCATGGATTCATGTACCATGGCATGTTCAGGTTGTCCCTTCAATTTATACAAGCCTCCCTCTTGCTCTCCAATCACTACTGCATCATCTATGGTCTTTCCCTTTGGCAACATTAGGACTTGGCCATCCACAAATGCAACCCTCATACCTTTTGCATCCAATGCAGAGATGGAGAGTAAGTTATTCTTGAGCCCAGGTACATAAAGTACTTCTTTCATCTTCAATGATTTTCCAGAATCTAGGTTGTAGGAGGCTTCACCACTTCCTTTGATTGGGTATTGATAATCATCCCCAAGTTTCACCTTATGGGGTGATTCATGTTCAGATAGGTTCACAAAGGATTCTTTAAACCCAGTCATGTGTTTGGAAGCCCCACTATCAATCAACCAGTCATTACATCCATGGGAGATGGTACCTGTAAGAGCAGAAATTAGAACATATTCTTCTTCACTTGATGAGTCATCATCACTACTACTTTCTGCCCTAGCCTTCTTCTTTGGAGGTTCATCATCTTCGGCAGCATGAGCATGAAACCTTCTTTTGCTGCCCTTCTTCTTCTTACTGGAGTTGTTGTTATTATCCCTTTTGTTCTTGGGACAATCTGAAGCAAAGTGACCCTTCTCATTGCATGTGAAGCATCTTAGGTCCTTCTTACTCTTTTGATGGAATCTTTTGTGGTGAAAGTGATCCTTCTTGGTTTTGCTTCTCTTGGTGTGATCTGCAAGAGCTTGATCTTCTCCTCCCATCTTTTCCTCACGAGCTATGAGTCTAACTTCTTCTTGAGAGCATTCTTCCCTCAATCTGTTGAAGGAGATCAATTTCTTCCTTGCACAAATTCCTTGAATAAAGGAATCCCATGACCTGGGTAGGCCATTTAGAGTGGTCATCACCACTTCACCATTCTCCACCATTTCATCTACTGCTTCTAATTGTTCCTTGATCTGGGAGACCCTTGAAAAGTAAGATTGAATGGTTTCTCCATTCTGAAACTTCACTGCTTTCAATTGGTTCCGCAGGGTCATCTTCTGATTTATATTCTTTCCTTCAAATAGCTTGGTCAAGGCTTCAAACATCTCTTTGGGTGTCTTAAGAGAAGACACATGAGGTATGAGATGGTCTTTGATAGAATCAGCAATGATTCTCTTTACCTTGACCAAGTTCTTCTTGTGCAATGCCTTGGCTTCTTCATCCTCTGGGATAGGGATGTCTTCTTTCACATATGAGTCCAACTCATTCTCTTCCAGGATTAACCCAATCCTATACTTCCAGGCTCAGAAGTTGTCAGCCCCTTCAAGCTTATCCTGAAGCTTAGTGTGGAGAGACATCTTTAAGAGTACTTCAAATGGAAATAGAAAAGATTCAGGACTTACCACTTGAAGTGCTGAAAACTGGATCTGGTCCCGGATTAGGGTTTGTCAGAGAAACCCTAAAAATTCAAAATGTGAATTTCAAAATTCCGAAAGGATAGAAAGATGCGCCTTGGAGAGCTGATCAGCCTAGTACATTCAGAATTTGAGATCAGCAAAGTCTTGCCCTTCAAAATTGCCTTTTTGTCCTCCTGGGTTCACTCGGGAGAGCCCTGAATTAGGGTTTGAGTTTCCCGGAGATCTACCCAGCCAAAAATCTCGATCCAAAGCTCTAACCTTCAATTTTTGCAAGGAGCTTCCAGCTGTGCCTTCAGTTTCCAGAAATTCCTATTTTTGTGGAAACCCTAATTTTTAGGGCCAAATCTGAAAATGCTTCGAACTGAATTCTGATTGGACAGATAGATGCGCCTTGATGAGTAGATCCAATCTACTATACTGAATTTCAAAAATCTGTGGAGAAAAACCCAATAAACAAGGAATACAAGCTACCGTCACTGCAAAATGTCTTCTTCTCAGTTAAGCTCTGATACCATGTTAAATTTTTAGTATTAAATCACAATACTATAGGATCTTTACTGAGAGAATAACATCTACAGTATATCAATGCATGACAATCATAATATGACAAGCATCACAAGCATCACAAGAATCAAAAGCATAGAGACAAGAGACACAGAGTTTTCGTGGGGAAAACCCTAAGGTGAAAAACCCCACAACTTCCTCAGAGATAGAGAGAGCAATGGCTCAACCAAAATACAACCAAATAACACTGAGATAGTCTCCTAGCAGATGATCCTCCTCCTCCTCACTAGTGCGCCACTTTTCAGAGAGAGAGATAGTTACTTTTCCGAGTGAGTAAAATAGAGATCTCCTATCTCTATTTATACTCACCTTTTTGCCCAGTGACCTACTGGGGTCGACTTGTCTACTTGGATACATCCACATTATATTATATATTAATTAGGGCCGACCCCATAAGGTGGTCTAATAACCCATCGGCAAGTACACACACTTGCGACACTTGTCAATCCACATGACGACACTTCCTTATAGAGGAATAACACATCTCTTATAAGGGTACAATAAATATATATATAATACACAGATGAAATACATTCCGAAGTTACATATACATCAACACAAGGTGGCCTCTCTTCAACATTTCTATTGTTGTTATTATTATTATTGTTGTTATTATTATTAGGCACATTCCTTGCAGTAGTAAAATTCTGTGGTGCATTAACTCTGTAGTTATTATTAATCTGAAAATTTCTGTTATTGAAATTTTTATTATTTCTAGAATCCTTAAAATTAAAAGTTTTCATCTTATGCTCGTAATTACTTGCTTTATTATTCCTCCAACTCGATACACCTTCTCTTCTCTTATTCCGTTCAAAACATAAATTAGCCTTCCTCATGTCTTCTTCAAGAGTTGAAGGATTATCATATTCAATTCTGTCATTTATGTGGAAGGGTAAGCATCTTAGAAACCTTTGTATCTTAGGTTTTTCTTCAGCTAGGTAAGGTACATACCTTAACAAGCTGATAAATTTGCTACATAACTACTTCATGGTCATAGAACCCATCTTTAAATCATAAAATTCTTTTGACCTATCTTCGTAATACTGTTCGGATAAAAACTTTTTCTTAAACATTTTCTTAAATATACTCCATTTTATGTTTTTGTCCTTGAGACTTTTAACTCTTTTGATATCTTGCCACCAAATGTTTGCCCTTCCAGTCTGATTGTATAAGGCCATCTTAATTATTAATTGAGATGAGTAGTTATAAATCTGAAAATACTTCTTCATTCCGGACAGCCGTGCTTCAGCTGCCTCTCCCTTTTCAATTTCGCCATTAAAAGTTGGAGGTTTTATCTTTTTAAACTCTCCTGGAATTTGTTCATAATTTTTACATCTTTTCTTAGGACCACAGTCCCTGTTACTACGGTCCTGATCAAAATTATATTTTCTGTGATAAGTTTTGTCATCAAGAAGAAGAGTTAGTTTCAGTTTTATAGTATTTCGCTTTCTTATCTCTGCGTTTGTAGGACATTGTTCTAGATTCAGTCTTTACTTCTGTTCTCTTATATTTTTCATCTTGATGGTACTTGTCCAGTAAAATCTGGTTTAATTCTTCTTGTTCTCTTAAAATTCGTTCGTTTTCTTCTTTAACATTTCTTATTTCAATTTTTAAGTCCTTAATAGTAGGTAATAATTCAGATAATTGATCATTAAGTTATACGTAGATTTATTCATTAATATTCTCATGTTCATTATTATTACGTTCATTATGAGGAGATTTGTCCTCTGCTGATTCTTCCGGTATGTCCATACCTGCAAATTAAACGTCAAGCTGTTCTGTACAAAAAAAAATTTAAATAAATGTTAGTAACTAAGTTTTCTATTTTCATTTTCTGTTTTTCACGCGTGATCCTATTTCAAGCCTAGAGTTTGAACTCGTGCTCTGATACCACATGTAACATCCCAAAAATCACAAAAATATTAAAAAAATTCAGCATAGCATTTATTGCTATACTTACTATGCGGAAATATAATAAATGCTTATTTGTTCTTTTAGAAGACATACTGAAATAAAATGTTATAATGATCATGTATGTGTATTGTTTTACGATGTGCGTGAAATGTATTTATGTATTCATTAGAATGTTGTTGGATGTTTTCTTGCCTCAATCATGCATCCTAGATTACTTATGATTACTAGATTTTGATGTCGATGCTTTATAGATTTACTTGTTATTGTTTATATAAGCTAACTGTTTTTCTTCTTATTGATGATGAAGGGGTCGTATGGGAACCCCAAGGCTTACTTAGATATTAGCTATAGCATTAAACGTTTGTTGCCGATTACAGGTAAGAGGATAATACTATTTTCAAATAGCATAAAGAGGTCCTATTTAACTTTAGTTAGCCTTCAGTGTTTATAGAAGGAATTATAATTATTTGAAGTAATTCCGGTGAGATCTGTCCTAGCTTGATTGTCAACGATACTCAAGTAACTTTACATTATAATTCGAACTTCAGAATTTTTTTTTCATTATTAATACATTTTCGTTGTATTAAAATATCGAGGCAAGTATTGGAACTATGCTTTGTAACTAAGTATTTAATTCCTATTACTAGGAAGTATACCATAAAGTTGATTTCGTATTACGGAAGGCATAACCTATGCTTAGATACCTAGCAGTGTAATGTTAAATCTATCTTTTGTGCACTATAAGTATAACCTATGTAATAAGGTTAATATGGTGTTTTGACAATAGTCTATAGTTATAAAATATATACTACATACACTTCTTCTATAATTATACCATGGTCATTATACTACTAGAACGTTGTAATAGTAACTATTGTAACTATACAATAGTGTTGCTATGGTCTTCATAGTTTTTATATCGTGCATAAGGGTTTGAATAAAAAGTGTTATACATAATATTATAAGCATGTCTGGCAATATGCAAATGTTGGTTTGATTTATTAAAGTGTAACCATGTTATATTATGTTGTGAGTCTCACCATATAGGATTCTTGAAACCTTAACTTAGGGTATGGTGCGATGGTAGTACATACGTAATCTTTAGATAAAATGCATATGATAATTTTGGCCTTTGATATTATTTTCACTAAACCATAATACAAATGTTATGATAAACCAGCATAAGATAGAAAGATGACCATTTTACACGATTTGCTGGCAGTTTTATGTAATGATGGTAGATTTGGTTATTAAAGTGCAATAAAGGGTTACTTAGTGGAATGCCTAATACAATCCAACATGGTAGCCTTCACGTGGTCTTCTTGGTTATGGTGCTAAACCTAATTGCTCTCGGGCTTACCACTTCGATGGCATAACCTTTTGCATTCATTTCTACGGAGTGGAGTGGTAGAGAGGCTGACAGGCTTGCAGGTCTTTAGGTTTTCAATTCTGGTATTTGAGAGCACCTCCTAAGATTTGAAACCGCGAGCTGTCGATGGTTTTTTTCACTACCCAGTGTTAAGAGCCAAACTGCCAGTGAGATGAGGATTGCTGCAATGGTTAGTAGACTCGCAAGGCATCTGGGATCTTGCTGGTTAACATGTAAGTTTTCGTTATGTTCTTTAGTAACCCATGAAGATTTATAATGCATAACTGTATACGTTTGTTTTAAATCTCAGTATTCAAGTTTTAACCATGCTATATGTCAATGGAAGGTACCATTAAGGTTGGGTTTCTATGTTCGAAGCTACGTGGAAATATCGTTTGAAAGCTGGTAAGCCTCAGTAGTTTTCCTATAGGTTTCACTTGGCAACTGTTGGCCATTGTTTGGTTTTAGCCGTAACTTTGGTTTGAGGTGTGGCTATAGATATGGCCATCGTTTGCAATGTTGTAAGTCGAAATGGCAAGTGTAGGGAGGATTGGATCCTCGACCTACCTCAGTATTGATTCAGCGTTTTACTGTGTAACAATTTTGTTGAATGTAATAGTCATGCAAAGGGTTTGACCCTTGGCTATGTGATGGGATAAAAGATGTTATCGTATTTACTAGTTCAATGTTGTTTTAGGAATATTGTTGGGGTTTTTCGACCTCAATTTGTTGTTTTTCGATGTACTGTAAACTCTAGATGTTACTATGTTTCTACGTAAGGGGCCATTATAGTCTTAGAGCTCTCAACAGTAATGGATTATAAAATATGGTAACTAATGTGTGTTTTTGAAAAATTAAAGTGGTTTTAAAAGGGCCATTCCTGAGAGGCAATACTTTTGGTAGCCTGCGTTTGAAATGAAAGATGGTTGTTAAACAATGATAAGGGCAAAAACCCATTCCTGAAGGTTTATAATATATTTGAGTTTTGCTTTTAAGACCAATAGTTGAAATGGCTAGATTCCTAAATGTTCTGGTTTCGAACCCTAAATTTGTTTCAAAAGGACTGTGTAAAAGATCTTTTTTTTTTAAAAAGTCAAGTCTTAATTATGTATGTTTCTTCTCATTTTGTCGAAAGTATTTTATGTGTTGAGACTAGTCTTGTATAAGATGTTTACAAAGTGACTGTGTTGTTACTAAAGTTGATCAAGTAAAATCATCTTTGTCTGAACCCATGTCGTAGCATGTTTGGTGTTTTTAGAAATGTTTAAGGGTTTCGATAGTGAGGTTGATCAAGAACTCTACTCAGGCTAAATGCTCTTTGGCTCTTTATAATCTATAAAAACAAAAAGGGTTTTCAAATGGAAAAACTTGTATCTGTAGGGTTTTATGTAATCGAGCTCTGTATTTCAATTTAAATTTAATAAGATGAAGGAATGTTAACTTAGTTTATTTAAGAGTAACTAGGGTTTGAGATATAGGACATTTGTCTGAAATAAAAGTTGCCCTGTGTTTATTTGATCTATAATATTAATGATGAAATGAGTACTAGCAATTCTATATATTAGATAGGTTTGTTTTCGATCTTTTCTACAGTTGTATAAAATTCATAAATGTTGATGAAATTCTACTGTAAATGTTTTGATACAATAATGTAGAATACTATTATGAGATAGCAGGATATTTAAATGAAAATAAAATAATAAATACTATTTGTTTTCTGTGTCTATTTATGACTGAATCATAAAATGTGATATTTTGCAATTGTAAACAAATAATGAAATACAAGAAACATGGTAGAGATTATCTATCCAATCATTCAAGCGACTACAAATCATTTATCTATTTTTAAACACCCTTCCCTATACTAGAGTACGACACAAGAACAGTGCATGGAAAAATACAGGGAAGTAATCTATTCTAGTATTTCATATAACTTCTTCAAAAATTTACAAAATCATAATCAGTTCATAAATCAAACATTTAATTATGCATAATGATAATTATCAACATTCTGCTAATAACACTTAAATCAACAATTATAGAAAACAAATTATAACTACTTAGGAAATGAAATAACAGTAAAACCTGCAAATGTAGATAGGGTGGACAAACACCCAAAGAGGCCTATTCCTCCCAACCTTCTCCAGAAGAAGTAGCCAATATCATTTGCTCCTTTGGACCCCCGAGCCTATTTACTGAACCACTAGGTAGAAGAATCTGTGTAGAAGCAAGAAACTTAGGTTGTACTTCCAACAATCAATGGAGACTTGCAATACACCTCAAAATAACTCTATGCACTTAGCAGAAGTGAAACAGACTTACACTACAACTCAAAACATAGGTTCCCCTCATTGAATCTATTGTGTGCATACATCAGAACCACAAGGTAAATTTTCTCATCAGAAAAAGTGTGAGCCTCTGCTCAAATTCGATGGCTTATAAAGATGCCTAGGTATTTTAGTGGTTAGTTTCCAAATAAATGAGCCTCGATCTTTAGTACCATCTTTCAGGGAACTTTGACCACAATTCAAGGGAGTTGTCCCATAACAATAGCTAATTACTAAGTTCCTGATGCTACCACTTGTCCATTGCCTTCTACCCCAGATTCCATTCCACCTAGTGGGTTAGTAAACACTCTTTCAACAGTCTCTTTGGGTGAGTGTCTCCTATTTTTTTTATTAAATAATAATATTGTGCAATTACAGTCATCCTTGGTCAGTTGGCCAAATATAAAACTTTACAATAAAAGTTAAGATAATGTTTTCTTCAAACATAAAATGTTTCAGCAAAGGGGTATGTTACAGGAACTTAACAAGGCAAGATCACTTTCCTCTACCATTCATTGATCAGGTGTTGGATACTCTGGCTGGAAACAAGTTTTTCTCATTTTTGGATGGATTCAGTGGTTATAACGAAATCCAAATCCACCCGGATGACCAAGATAAAACAACATTTACCTACCCATTGGGCACATATGCATACATCGTACTCCCCTTTGGAATCTATAATGCTCCAATAACCTTTCAAAGGGCTATATTGATTATATTCTCCGATTTTATCAATGAACAGATGGAAGTAAACATGGATGACTTCACACCGTATGGACAAAATTTTAATCAAGCATTACAACATTTAGAATTGCTCCCAAATAAATGCATCAAAATGAGTCTATGCATCAGCAATGATAAATCTCAAATGCTAATACAAGAAGGGATAGTCTTGGGACACCACATATCCCGAAGAGGAATTGAGGTAGATAAAGAAAAAATCATTGTTATTAAAACACTACCTCCACTACGAAAAAGGGATGTTCGCAGTTTCTGTTACAATGTAATTTTCCACCTTGTGAGCATCAACATTGATTAGCTTTCAGGATCCATTTTATTGACTCAGATCCACATTTCATCCTCCACGAACACACTTTTCCCTATTTTTTTTCCTATATGCTAGCTATTCCACTATAGCCAGTGTACACGTAGGTTGTTCCACTATAACCAACGTACACCAAGTTAAATGGTAAAAACCAATAGATAATTACTTTTTACACCCAAAAAGCGGTCTTACGGTGACATTTGGCCCTCCATATACCCCGAAATGACTCGATTTGACCTTTCACTTACCTTTGGAAGGCTATATATTGATCTCTTATGGTGTATGGAAGGGAGGAGAAAGAGAAATCAAGATAACTCTAGTGGATTTTTGCTGTGATTTGAGTCTACACTCATTGATCCTTGTTGTTGTGAACTCCTTATGTTCACCTACCAAAATCCTCTCATAGTTTGCATTTTCCATTGTTTGGGGGATTGAAGTGGTGGAGGAACAAGTGGAGAGACCCAGTTCTTGGTTCAGATTGGTTGTCGAGAAGAGGTCGTATCATGTACTTCTTGTTATTAATTAAAGGAAATACTCATTTTCTCGTCCAATTGATGTTGTGAATGTTGTTTAAATTACATTGGGTGACATTTGCTTATGATATCATGGATCATGTTATTCATTATGCTAATATATTTCATGTATTATATGCACTTGCTTGTATTTGTTGTTGAGACTAATCTATAGGTTCAAGTGTACAAATTGAAATCTCAACGAGGATCTAGTTTGAACATCTACTTGGAGGTTGGTTCTTATTCTCCATATCTTAACATTTTCATTATAATAACATTGCATTGGGAATTGAGTTATTTTCTGGTAGTCAACTGTTTATTGTGGTCTACCCCGAGCCATAGGAAGTTTTATCCATAACAAAAATGATGACTCCGCTGGGGAGAACATCCATTTTGGGGATTTTTTAGGCATTTTTCCTTATTTTGAGTTGTTGTTTGTCGAGCTTCTATGTCATTGACTAGCCATTGGGATTTACATTAGAAAACTAGATTTTTCTGGGCTGTTTGAATCTTGTTGGGTTCATTTTCCTTTCCTTGTACGCGGTTCAACTTAGTTTTGACCGTGTCTACCCGCCCCTGTGTGAATTGTAGCCTGCATCTACCCACTATTGTTCGTTGAACAGTCACGTACAAGTTCGGGATTGGTTGATTTTTGGCCTTGGGTTGTTGTTGGGTTGGTTCTGAGTGTTCCTGAGTCTTAGTAAGCTTGTTTCCTGACTGTTCCATGCTTTGTCTATGACCAGAAACACCTCTTTCTTTTTGTTTTTGAGCTTTTATATTTTTCACAATTTCTTATTTTATAGCTCATAAGCTTGGTTGAATCTTACTATTTGGATTTTGCCAGGTTGTCTATTTGATATGCTTTGCATTTCTTGACTGAATGGTTAGATTTTGCTTGCATTTTTTCATTTTTTTATATTGAAAAAATACAAAAACAGTGTTTTGCATTTTCCTTCCATTTATAAGAGGAATACAAAAATATTTTCTTTACATTCTGCATTTTGCATTAGAGTGCTTGTGATTTCATCTAGGACTTGCTTGTGCATTGAAACTTCAAAGAGATGCTTTTTATTTTGAACCATTGGATTGATTGTCATATTAGTGGCATGCTTTTTATTGAATAGATGAGTCTAGTGTTTTTTGTTTGTGCATATCATTGAGTCCTATACATCATCAATTTCATGACCATATCCTTTAAGTAATTAGAGCCATTAAAAACAACGCTTAATCTTAAAATTGATTAGAAACGATTTTCATTTTCTAGGGTGCACCAACTAGCTTAGGTTTAGAGTCTTGGAATAGATCATTGTGAGTTAACAATCAAGACTATTGAACAAATATTATGTGTCTGACCAGGGAGTGGTGAAACCCATGGTATACATCATTGTTCTCAGGAAGCTCTACTAAAACCAGAGTTAAGCACGAGGTCACGGGAAGTTGGTTGTAGAGACAGCCCTCCAATACCAACTGAACGTGGGATATACTTCCAGGATTTGTTCGTGTACAGGAGCTCTTGAAGGATCTGTACCTCTTGAGTTTCGGGCTTAGCTACCCTACCCATACGACAGATCCCACCTGCGATTGTCTGCCTAAGCATTGGTTATATCATGGTGACCTTAGTTGCTTTATCTAGGTATCACATAGGGAATTTGTTGTGGTTATTTTGCGATTGTCCTGAGTCAAATAGGGGTTGGACAACACAGTTGCCTGTTGTATAGGGATTTGACCCTGTGCACGCAGTGAAGTGTAGGAGCCCGTATAACTAATTCTGTTACCTCCGGTTATAGTTTGGGAGTATCAAGCCTCTCCCAGGAGAGACATACCAACTGTAATGTTAGGAGGTACCTTGAGCCAGTCCTATTTGTGTGCATTTGGCTGTTGTTTCTTTAGGTGCGTGCTCTTTGATCGATAGTTGGCCATTAGGAGGCATTCTGATTATTTGGAGTTATCGTGGAGCGAGATCCACCTCTATTTTGGTCTCGTCATTTGGCTGGTTTACCAGCTGGCAAGGTAGCACATCCTTTTAAGAAGAGGCACTAGAGGATCCCCTCTGATACTTTTGATATTTTTGACAAATTTCATGAGTACGTTATGACTCTCACATCTGGAACACCAGGAATAATTCCCGTGACTCCATCAGTTGAGGTAGATGGACAGACCAATCCTCCCACTCCTAGGGAGCTTGGAGAGGAAGGTTCGCCCCCTCACGTCACTTTTTCAAGCTTTGGGCCATATCCACCCCCGGAGCCAAACCCATCTTATGATACAGACACTGAGGGATTCTGATATGGGATACCAGATATTAATGACACCACGAACCCTTCGAACACTAGTCATTTTTCAGTTGGTATGCCCAACTTTAATTCGAATGTTACATCCACTTTATCGAGTAGTCAAGCTAACACTAGCCTTGGAGCTACGGGAAACACAACCTCTTTTCTCTTTTTCTCCCTCTAGGGGAAACACAACCTCTTCTAATCCCTTCGGGGATGGCATGACGTTTTCCATTCCATTTCAATTTATTTCTGGTCATATCCCTTTAGCTTATACAGCTGTTGGAGGAGGACCACATCCCAGGACTACCCCTCATTTTAGTGGGAACACTTCACATAACACAGCACACGTCACACAACCTAATGCGCATGCTTCTATGCATATACCCATGACTACGACCACGTTTGCTAACCAACATTTCCCTCCTAACATTGGGGGTGGGCACATCCCCAACACTGGGGTTAGGCACATTCCCAACACTGGGGTTGGGAAGATACCCTATACTATGGGTGGACACATTCCCAACACTGGGAGTGGGTACATTCCCAACACTCAGAGTGGGCACATTCCCAACAATGGGGTGGACACATACCATATACTAGGGGTGGGCACATTCCTAACCCTGGTGGTGGGCACGTTCCTAACAATGGGGGTGGGTACATTCCCAACACAGGGGGTGGAAACATACCCTACACTTACGGTCATTACTCGACTGCTCCTACCACAACTAGCACTTATATGCCCCATAATTATGGTTGTAATCCTGCTTATAATGTAGCCTTTTCTAGCCCTTACTATAACCCCCCTCGCTCTAGTGCTTATAATACATATATACCTTCGTACCCTTACATGGGTGAGGGTGAAGGTGGTTATCATCCCTATGGTCTGCAAGGTTTTGCTCTTTTGGGAGCCTTTAATCCAACTTCACAGCCTCAGCTCTCATTTCTTACTTGGTTGAATCTACCAGATCTTTCGAAGCTCACAAATGATTTGGTGTGTCATGATCCTTCTTGGCCTCCAGTCCCTGCCAAGCTCCCTTTTGACATTTCGAAGTTAGAAGGGAAGAATGGTGAGGATATGGGTGATCACGTTACTACCTTTCACCTTTGGAGCTCCTTGAATTTGTTAAATCATGACTCCATCCATTTGAGACTATTTCAACGCACCCTCACGGGGGTAGCCATGAAGTGGTATGTCGAGTTTCCTGGGGGCACTTATAGGGGCTTCAATGAGATAGCTTTGGTTTTCTTGGATCACTTTCATTTGCCGGTTCGTTACGGTACTAGCACCGATATTTTATTTACCTTCCGCCAGAACAAGGCCACACATATATTTGATCACATTCAAGAGTGCCATTGACGGAAGAGGCTAGTGAAAGCTAACACTCCTCTAGAGTTTCTATTGGAATGGTTCCTCAAGTCGTTGCTTCCCTAAATATCTAAAGACATTTTGGTGTCCAGCATCACAACTAAGGAGCAAGCTATATTCAAAGCCTAGCAGCTAGATTTACTCTATGCTCAATCTGGTATCTTGTACGATATCATTCTTGACACACCGCGCTCACGACATGAGCCCAAGCATGTTCTTGGACCACATGCCGATGGCATTGTTGGATCCACGAGTACTCGACCTGTAGATTTGGTTACAAATCAAATGAAATTTTTTTCTATTATCCATTCTACCCCCGGACAGGCTCATGCCTCATCCACTCCTACCCAATCATCCGATGTCCATTCTATACAGATGGCGAACCCATCAAGTAACCAGCAATATGGTGGAAAGAAGAAGGGGGGAAATAACCGTAAGGGTGGGAATAATGGGAATAATGGGAGTAATGGAAGTAATCGAAACACTCCTAGGAAAGAGAATGCCAACCCTCCTTGAGATGGTATAAATGTTGGTGGGGACCATAAGCCGAGGCGTAAGGTGAAATTCCCTTGCAAACTTTGTGGGGAGGATCACCTAGCTCACTTGTGTCCTCGAATTGAAGAATCATCGAAGCATCTTGCACAGAGCCCAGCTGTGTTGAAAGATCCCCTTCCACATCATTAGAATATGGCTTCAAATGCTCCTGTCATTGGTGATGAGTCCCAAATTAGGTACTCTATAGCCTTTTTATGCCACACAAGCACAATAATGGATAAGGAAAATACCTCTGTTTGTGGGGAATGATGAGTTTGTTTTGATTATTTAAAAAAGTAGTTTAGAGATTATTCTTCTATTCTTAAAGGAATTTTCTATGAGCTAATTATATGAAAATAAGTATGTATGAACAGGCATAGGTGATCTAAGAGACAACAAGGAAATCCAGCTCAAAGACTGAAAGACGACGAGTGGCTCAATGCCCTTTTTCTCAATTTATAGAAGGAAACTCTTGTTTAGCAGAATCGACATTTAAAGCATAGAGTTAGGTTATGATTCATAATAGATATATATATGGACCTCTTGAGTAGCAAGGGGTTCTTGTTGTCATTTTTGTAGAACTTATATTCAGCATATGTTATTCGAGACAGTTATGTTCTAAGACTTTTTAGAGACATGAAGTTACGCTTTTAATAATGGAAGAACTGATGTTATTTAAATCTTTGAGTTTATAAGTTTTCTTCACTCCTAAAATACGGGTTGGGGAGGGCCCCCTCAACGCGTAGGTTAGGAGCCTCATTTTACTTCAGGTGTTTCTCATGTGTTTTGCTAATTGGTTTAATCATCATAATATTTGAAGTACTTCTATAATGATTTGAATAGAAGATTCTTATTTCAGTTCAACGATTTTTCCCTGTAGTTCAATAATACTGATTCTGTAGTTTCATAACATGCTTTCCATAGTCCTGTACATGCATTCTGCATAGGCATATTTTACCCCTATTTTCCAGCATTTTATATTAATTCTAGACAATGATTTGGATCTACAATTCCATGCATATTTCCCTTATCTGAGTTCTATCATATAGAAGTTAATTGTTTCATCTTGTTGATTTAATTAGAATAATGATCATCACTTTCAGTATTTGATTTGAATAGATAAATATTGATTGATTTCCAGTATTTGATTCTGTTAGAACATTTTTCCACCTATGTACATTAATCATTTATTAATGATGATTAATTAGCCCAAGTGATTAATGATTACATCCCTAAGTTGATTAGCTACTAAATGGTCAATTATCATGAACTAGATAGCAAATGTGAACAAGTGCTGAGTCAAACCAGCTAAGTGGAGCGCTCCCCAGGGCAATTAATGCACTCAGCATGCCTAGAGCGCCCTCCTCAGGTCATTTAATGCACTTAGCATGCTTCTCTTCTACCTAGGGCGCATTTTCTCTCTTTGTGGACAATCTTGCCTTGTTTTGTCACATTTTTGACCAATTTTAGACTCCAAACCTCTAACCAACCAGTTTCTTCACATGTGTGAGGTCACATGGGCCTGTCCAGTCATTCCCAGCATTCACACTGCAGATTCGAACCAGTTTGGGATGGTTTGGGATATTTTGGTCAACTTAGGGGGGTTTGAGCTTTTTCTAAGCTAGATCAGTGTGAACACTCCAGATGGATTCGAATTCTTCCAGATTTGTATATATGGGTGTTCTTAACCTTTGTTAAGGTTGGACAGTTAATAATATTGACATTATTCACCAATTCATGAGTATTGTTCTTCATTCATTTATATTTTTATGCTAATTCTTGCAAATGTTGTGCAATCTTTCACCAGTGAGGAATCCACAGTAGCTAGATTCAACTGTGCTTGAGATTTTACATGGTATCAGAGCTCTTGGAGCTAGAATTCGAACCAGCAGACTGTTGTAGTGGATTGCCAGAAGCAGTGGAGAAACCACATAATTCCTGAGGCCATTGCCTTGAGCTTACTGGAGAAATATAGTGGCTCCTCTCAGGTGTGATGCTCTCCCGAATGCACCCACTATCCATACAGGGTTCGAATCTGTGAGTGTAGATCCCTCCAGAGTGATTTGAGAGTTGTTTGCAGGTATTGGAGTTCAGCATTGTCAGCAAGTGCGAATTGCAGCAGAGGAGAATGGATCCATCTCACCCAAACGTGCTCACACCCTTCAACTATTTCGATTGGAAGGCAGAAATGGTGATTTTGCTGAGATCTAAGGGTCTCTACAGAATCACGATGGGCACTGAGGTTGAGCCAAACTCAGCTGTGGAGAAATCCAAGTTTTTTAACAGAATGGATGAGGCATTTGGCCTCCTTTGTCTCAGCATTTCGAGAGACCTCCTGTTTCATGTAGAAAGTCTAGCAACTCCAAATGAAGTGTGGCTCAAGCTTGAGACACTGTTTGGAAAGACTGATGAGATGAGAGGCCACCAGCTCGAAAATGAGCTTTTCTCACTGAGCCCAGGGAATTTCGATTCCATCCAGGACTTCTTCACCAAGTTCAAGAACTTGGTCTTGCAGATCAGACAATGTGGCATAGAGAAGAAAGAAGAACAGTTGGTGTTGTCCATTCTCTCCAAATTGGGTTCTGAATACTCATTTTTTGTGTCTTCCTTCAACTCCACAAGGCTCACAGTTAGAGGATGGAAGATGCCATCTTTGGCTGACTTCATGGAGATGCTAACTCAAGAGCAAGACAAGCTGGTCTTGATGGGCTCCATCAAGCAAAAAGATCAAGTGCTTGCAGCTGGAGATTCGAAATGTGGAAGAGGCAAGCAAAAACCCAAGGGTTCGAAACCTCAAGAGAAGAAGAGAAAGGATGAGAGGCCCAAATCCTCTGAGGGGGTTTCGAATCCTGTCAAGAACAAGGGAAAGAAGGCTGAGAAGACAAAATGTAGCTACTGTCAAAGAGGTTTTCATCCAGAGAGCTCATGCATGAAGAAAACCATAGACACCATGACACATCTCCTACAGAAAAATAATATTCCTCTTCCTGAAAGTTCCAAGAAGAAGGAGTGCGTTTCTGAAGACAAGGAGAGCTGCCATGCTTTGGTGGCTAGCTCATCTCATTCACCTTTGTTTATCATTGATTCAGGTGCCTCAAGGCACATGGCTTCCTCAAGAGACTCGTTTTCTGAACTTGCTCCCTACAGTGGCCTCTCAATTCGAATGGGAGATGACTCAGAAATCCCTGCTCATGGCATTGGGAAAATCTCTATGGAGAATGGCTTCTTCTCCAATGTGCTGTATGTACCAAATATTGCAGCAAACTTGCTCTCTGTGTATCAAATGACACATACTGGAGCAGCAAAGAAGGTGGTCTTCACTCAGGATGAAGTGGAGATATCAGAAGTTTCCACCGGGAAAATTGTTGCAAAGGGTGTTGCAGACCATGACATGAAGATGTACATGTTCTCCCACTTCCTCGAATTTTCTTCACCAAGTGTGCTGCTGTCACATGGGAATGAGACCAGCAAGCTATGGCATCAAAGGTATGGGCACCTAAACTACAGATATCTTCAAGTTTTAAGCAAAGAAAATATGGTAGAAGGGCTGCCCCAAATCAGATTTTCGAGTGGAACATGCAAGGGTTGCATGATTGGGAAACATCCTGAAAGGAAGTATGATAAAGGGAAGGCTAGGAGGGCTGATCAACCTCTTGGGATAGTACATTCTGATCTCATAGGGCCACTCCCCACACCCTCCTATGGCTGCAGCAAATACGTGCTCACCTTCATCGATGACTACTCAAGGTACTGCTGGTTATTTTTCCTTAAGCAAAAATCTGAAGTCTTTGATTGTTTCAAGATTTTTAAGAGCATGGTTGAGAACTTCAGTGGGAAGGCCATGAAGATTTTGAGGACTGATAATGGTAGAGAGTATGTCAACAACAATTTGTAGCAGCTCTGTCAAGAGCATGGCATTCAGATACAACACTCAGTGCCCTACACACCTCAGCAAAATGGTGTTGCAGAGCGCAAAAATAGAGCACTGAAAGAGATGGCAACTTGCATGTTGCAAGCAAAGGATTTGTCTCCTAAATTATGGGCTGAAGCTATGAATTGTGCAGCATATGTTCAGAACAGGGCACCACACAAAGCATTGCAAGGAATCACTCCATTTGAAGCTTGGATGGGCCACAAGCCAAATGTCTCACATTTCAGAATTTTTGGCTCAAGGGCTTGGGCCAGAATTCCACCGGAGAAGAGAAAGGCATTGCAGCCCCAAAGCAAGGAGTCAATCATGGTTGGGTATGCAGAGGATTCAAAGGGCTACAAGCTCTTTGATCCATCCACTCACAAAACTTTCATTGAAAGAAGTGTCAAATTCGAAGAGGAAGAATTTTTGCAAGCTAGTGAACAAGGTGATGGGAAATGCTCATTCCCTCGTCTTGATGATGAAGTAAGTAGTGATTCATTCTCTGATATTTCTGATTCTGAGATTGCTGAAGATGATGTTGATATGGATTCTGAACATATCCCCCCTTCAAGGCCCAAGTGGGCAGATAAAACAATTCAAAGTGCCGGAGAGCTAGTGGGAGATCCCCAAGATGCTAGGAAAACTAGATCTCAATTTCACAATTCCTTTGCATATAATAATTCTGATATGAGTGAGGCATGTTATTTGATGGTTGGATCTGATCCAATGTCATATTCAGAAGCATGTACAGACCCAAGGTGGCAATCAGCCATGCAAGAGGAGATGAACTCACTCCATGAGAACAAAACTTGGGATTTGGTCCCTCTTCCTCCCAAGAGGAAACTAGTGCAATGCAAGTGGATTTATAGAACCAAAATTGGATCTGATTGCTCTGATCTGAAGTATAAGGCCAGGTTGGTAGCTAAGGGTTACTCTCAGGTCCAAGGAGTGGACTATACAGAGACATTTGCACCGGTGGCAAAGATGGACTCCATAAGACTAGTTTTGGCAATTGGGGCTTCCAAGCGATGGGAGATTCATCACATGGATGTAAAGAGTGCCTTTCTTCATGGGGATCTGAATGAGGAGATTTATATGCAGCAGCCTGAAGGTTTTATTTCTGATCATACACTTGTTTGCAGGTTGAACAAATCACTCTATGGGCTCAAGCAAGCTCCTAGAGCATGGTATGCAAAAATGGACAATTTTCTGCTATCTTTGGGGTTTGAGAGGTGTAAGTCTGATCCAAATGTGTATATGCAGCATGTTAGTGATCTGATATTGATTATTGTACTGTATGTTGATGATCTTTTGATCACTGGTAGCTGCACCAAAGAACTTGAATCAGTTAAGAGAGCATTGCACAGTGCATTCTCCATGACCGATCTAGGATTGCTAAAACAATTTCTGGGTTTGGAGATTGATCAATCTGTGAATGGAATTTCTGTATGTCAGTCAAGGTATGCTTCAGATTTGCTGCAGAAATTTAAGATGGCTGAATGTAAGTCTGCAAAATTTCCATTTCTTTCAGGAGTTAAGCTTACAGAATGGGGTTCTTCACCACTAGTTGACAGTTCGTTGTATAGGCAACTTGTTGGGAGTTTGCTATATCTTACTCATTCTAGACCAGATTTGTCATATGCTGTTGGGGCTGTTGCAAGGCACATGCAAGAGCCTCATGAGATCCATTGGAAGGAATCCAAGAGGATCCTTCATTATGTTCAGGGTACTAAGTCTTTTGGTATCCATTATGCTGCTGGTTCATCCCTTGAACTAGTAGGATTTACAGATTCTGATTGGGCCGGTGATTGTATTGATCGGAAGTCAACTTCCGGTTATGTCTTTATGCTTGCACATGGACCTATATGCTGGTCAAGCAAGAAACAAAGCACTATTTCCTTATCTTCAGCTGAGGCCGAGTACAGGGGAGCAGTCAATGCAGCCACACAATGTGTTTGGTTGCAAGGTATTCTTGCAGAGTTCGGGATTGTCTTTGATTCACCCACTATTCTTTGGTGTGATAATCAAAGTACAATCAAGATTTCTACCGATCCAGTACAAAGACAGAGGATCAAGCACATAGAGATACACATGCATTACATTCGGGGTTTGGTGCATGACCGGATCATAGCATTGCAGTATTGCCCATCCAGTGAGCAAACTGCTGATATCTTCACCAAGTGTTTTACCGAGAAGACCTTCACTCACCTTAGATCTTTGCTTGGGGTGAGTGATGCATGGTGATGATTGGTGTATTTTGATATATGCCACATGTCCATTTTAGAGGGGAGGTTTTATTTCCCATGTGGTTTTCCTCCTTACCTTGGTTACATGGACAAATAAATTTTATGATGTAAAAGGTGACTTGAGCCTAGTTGCCAAGGCCTTAATTTTTGATATTTCACTAAGTCTAGCTTAAGGGGGGGTGTTAGAACATTTTTCCACCTATGTACATTAATCATTTATTAATGATGATTAATTAGCCCAAGTGATTAATGATTACATCCCTAAGTTGATTAGCTACTAAATGGTCAATTATCATGAACTAGATAGCAAATGTGAACAAGTGCTGAGTCAAACCAGCTAAGTGGAGCGCTCCCCAGGGCAATTAATGCACTCAGCATGCCTAGAGCGCCCTCCTCAGGTCATTTAATGCACTCAGCATGCTTCTCTTCTACCTAGGGCGCATTTGCTCTCTTTGTGGACAATCTTGCCTTGTTTTGTCACATTTTTGACCAATTTTAGACTCCAAACCTCTAACCAACCAGTTTCTTCACATGTGTGAGGTCACATGGGCCTGTCCAGTCATTCCCAGCATTCACACTGCAGATTCGAACCAGTTTGGGATGGTTTGGGATATTTTGGTCAACTTAGGGGGGTTTGAGCTTTTTCTAAGCTAGATCAGTGTGAACACTCCAGATGGATTCGAATTCTTCCAGATTTGTATATATGGGTGTTCTTAACCTTTGTTAAGGTTGGACAGTTAATAATATTGACATTATTCACCAATTCATGAGTATTGTTCTTCATTCATTTAAATTTTTTATGCTAATTCTTGCAAATGTTGTGCAATCTTTCACCAGTGAGGAATCCACAGTAGCTAGATTCAACTGTGCTTGAGATTTTACAGATTCTTAGATTAAAATTTCCAGCTTTCAGCATTTAATTCCTAGCTTAAATTTCTAGCTTTCAATATTTTATTTCTAGATTAAGTTTATCAAGCTTTCAGTATTTACTTCTTAGACTAGATTTACAGCTTTACAACATTTAATTCTTAGCATAGAGATCTACCAGTTTCAGCATTTCTAGTCCATATATTTACAACCTTTTTATATTATTTCATTCTTTGTTTAGAAACAGCTCACTTCCATCTCTTTCTTGAGAAACCTTTAAGATCATTCCAACACCCTAAACGATGAAGACCATCCTATAGAGCACATACAGTGCTTAGCACCTCTTAAGTTTGTACTCTCCCTGGTCGATAATTAAAGTATACTTCTGGTTTAGCTACCCTAATTAGGTATCCCTTCCTGGAGTCCACCACTTTTTGGCATCATTGTCGGGGAGGTGCTTAATCTATAGAAGACATCTTGAAAAAACAAAAAAACATAAAAAAAATTGAAACATAAAAAATTTACCATGAATGCCTTGACGACAGAGAGATAGATTTGGACGCTCTCTGCCTAACCTCCCTATGAGTAATAGCAGTTCTGATAATTCCACGTTTGGATTTCTTAACTCATAAGACGAAGCTTATTCTAGCTATGATCCAAACATAGATAATTTCTTTGCTAGCTCTAGCTCAAACACCACTATGGTAGAGGAAGAGGATGAACCTAGAGAACTGTTCAATATTCCCATTAGTGTACCTCTTGGGGATGGGAGGATGGAGAATATCAACCCTAATAACCTGCCAAAAATCCATGTCTTAACCTCAGAAGATCCTGACACATTCCTATTTGAATTTGAGGTAGTTTGTAGGTCATTTGGTTATACTACAGATGCACAAAAACTTAGACTCTTTCCTTCCACATTGAAAGACCTATCACTCATATGGTTTATGAGCCTAGAAGGAATCAACATTTTTACATGGGACCAAATGAAACAAGCCTTCCTAGAAAAATACAAGGACTATTGTAAGGCAAAAGATACAAGGGATGAAATCTTCAGAATGCAACAAGGAGAAAGAGAACCCCTAGAAGACTATGCACAACGCTTTCAACTCAGCTACAAACGAGCTAGTCACTGCACCTTAGATCAGGAATCACTAAAACTTGTCCTTCTAAGAGGAATAAAAGAAGAAAATATGGAATTTCTAAACCTTCTAGTAGATAGGGATATATTCCAAAAAACTTATGACCAGATCCTACAAATATTCAAGAACTATTCAAGGTCTAGGAAAGGTAAAAGTGGGACAAGAGATTCACATCCATTCACTGGGGGATCAACATCGTCGGGACCAAACCTCACAAAGTCTGATTTAGGGAACCTTCTTGATGATATGAAAACTGATATCCTTCAATCCCTAGCAATGCAACTTGATGCACTCCAAATAAAGAAGAAATAGGATGAAATAAACCAAGCATTGGCAGTATTCTGTCCACGCTGCAGAAAGAAGCATGAAGAGTGACAGTGCACACTAAACACCATAGAAATATCTAGCCTCTTCACTAACGATCACTCCACAGATAAATTCCCTTTGTTTCCCTCATGCGAAGCTTCCATCCAAGATCCCACAACTAGAGGTGCAATAGAACAACTCTGTTTCGTTAATGAAAGAAGAATAAATTTTTTTAGGCCTTACCAACCCAACAACCAAACCTACTTTAATCAAGGAAGTAATCAACAAAGTTGGAACTCAGCACCTTCCCCATGGCCATCTTAGCCAACTCCAAACCAGTGGCAGCAAAACCAACCATATCAACAGCCTTATTACCCACAATCTTATTCTCCATACCCCCCACCTTTTGCTCAGCCAACCACGAATTATGGAAATCCATATCCTTATTCAAAAAATTGGAGGGCTCCATCTCAGCAGCCACTCATCATGCTACCCCCACAGAACCAACCACCTCCCATACCTCCACCAATTCTTTCCCTGCTGGTTCCAAACCCAAACAACAATAGACTAGGAAAACAACATACCTATAACACTTAAATCATGCAATTCCCTACCTATGTAGTGGATACCCTGGAAATAAACGAAATCAGTCTCAGGTTTGGGAAAACATTACAAAACACACACATGTAGAATAATCAAGGAGATGGAGCTCACAAACAAACAACAAAAACTAAAATTCAACATCTAGATGAGACAAACCCTTAGGAAGAATAAATTCGACCACACCTACAAAATAGAAACCATCCATTCCCTGAAAAACTCATACAAAATACAAACGATGAAGAGGAAAATGCAATTTTTAATGAATTAAAACATTTGAACATCCAAATTCCAATTTCATAGGCCATAAGAGATGTGCCAATTTGTAACAAGTTTATTAAAGAAAATTGCTTAAAAAGACCTGGCAGAAGAAGACATGACCCACCAACTATAAATGTAGTAGGCCAATTAGTAGATTTAATGTTGGGTGTCATTGTCAACCCCAAATACCGTGATCTAGGAAGTCTAGTAGTCAATGTGACCATCAACAATGGACATATTGTCAGCATCCTAATTAATTTAGGGGCTGCAATCAACGTGATGACCGAGGACACAATGATAACCCTAGGAATCTAATCGATGGTCAGACCAACAACTGCCGTACTACAGCTTGCTGACACATCGACTGTAAAACCTGAAGGAATGCTCGAAGACATCATTATCAATATAGAATCCTGGGAGTACCCAGCTGAATTCATAGTCATTGAAGTGAAAAGTAAATTCAGCGGGTACCCAATAATACTAGGAAGACCTTGGCTAGCAACTGCAGACGCCTATATAGGTTGCAAATCGGGCAACATGACAATCACCAGTGGGCAAGCTAGAAAGAAAATTGCGATATATCCTCCAACAAGGAAGTCTTCAGACCTAGAATATCAAAACTAGATAGACGATTATAATGATATAACATACCAAAACATACAACCTGTTCTTACAATTGAAGTTGCCCTATCACTAGAATCCATCGATGAAGACAATCATTTAGATAGGTTTATTCAAAATGCTTCTTCTAATCAGGATATTTTTGAAGATGTTTTTGGCACAGGTCAGCAACAAGAAGAGAAAACATCAACCCACAACTCTGACAGAATGTGGGAAGAGGTAATCACACTTGAATAGCATCCAATTCAGATCAAAACAGTTGAGAAAATGCCTGGAAGATAGTTAATATTAACTCCAATTTGGAGCCAGGACAAGAACAACAATTAATGAAGGTACTGTCAGACAACAACAACGTTTTTGCATGGGCATACACTGAGATGAAGGGTATCCGCCTAGACATCTACAAGCATTACATCTATATCAAGGAAGGTGTTGTTCCTATCAGACAACCACAAAGAAGAATGAACCCAACATTAAAATACATAATTAAGATGGAGTTACAAAAGTTGTTAGATGTAGGGTTCATATACCCAATTTCAAATAGTGAATGGGTCTCACCATTGGTTATAGTTCCCAAGAAACGGGGGAAGCGGAGGATCTACGTGTATTATAGAGAGCTCAATAAGGAAACTAAGAGAGATCACTTCCGTCTACCATTCATCGACCAAGTACTGGACACATTGGTTGAAAACAAATTTTTCTCATTCTTGGATGGGTTCAGTGGGTACAACCAAATCCTAATCCACCCAGCTGATCAGGATAAAACAACATTCACATCCTCATGGTGCACTTATGCATACAGAGTGCTACCCTTTGGACTCTATAATTCCCCAACAACATTTCAAAGGGAAATCTTAAGCATCTTCTCTGATTTTATTAATGATCAAATGGAAGTCTACATGGATGACTTCACACCCTATGGCCAGAATTTCAACCAAGCATTAAAACATCTAGAATTAGTCTTGGAAAAATGCATCGAGACGAG
Source organism: Larix kaempferi (assembly GCA_027924585.1). Classification (NCBI taxonomy): domain Eukaryota; kingdom Viridiplantae; phylum Streptophyta; class Pinopsida; order Pinales; family Pinaceae; genus Larix; species Larix kaempferi. The sequence continues at coordinate 42,556,847 of BSBM01000493.1, forward strand.
CTTATGTCTGAGCAATGATAAATGTAGAATGCTGATGGAAGAATGCATTGTTCTTGGAGACCATATTTCGCAGAGAGGAATTGAAGTTAATCAAGAAAAAGTCACAGTCATCAGAACACTTCCACCACCTATCAAAGAAAGAGACGTGAGAAGTTTTCTTGGGAAAACAGGCTACTACAGAAGATTTATCGAGAGTTATAGCAAAACTATTTCACCAATGTTTGCTCTTCTCATAAAAGACACAAAATTCATTTGGACAAAGCATTGTATGTCAGCATTTGATAACCTCAAGGAGAAGACAATCATAGCTCCAGTACTCCAAGGATCAAATTGGGCACTTCCTTTCCACATCCATTCTAATGCATCAAATAAAGCCATTGGATCAGTCCTTGGACAAGAAGAAGAGAAGAGACCATATGCCAAATATTATATCAGTAAAAACTTGGCAGTATCAGAATTAAATTATAGAGTCACAAAGAAGGAGTTTTTTCCTGTGTTGGTGTCTATTTTGTTACTATTTTTATTATTAAACATGCTCTGAATGGTGTTAATTTTATTATTTTTGATCTAATAAGTTATTCTTTTAGCCATTCGGGTCATCAAACAGACCAGGTATGCATGTGTTCGTTTATCATATAAATTTTGGTCAAATCTTGTTATATTACGATTATTAATGATTAAAGTGACTTTTCCAGTCATACATGCTATTTAAGCTTTGATTAACAAGCTACATTTTTCAAATGACCCTTCATTCAGACCACGTGCTTATGATGCTAAGTTCAACCGCGTTCAGCTAGTCGTTCAGCCTTGCGTTCACCCCCTGAAATCCATGGTTGGCATATCCCAGACCATTAAATGCAGAAAAGGGCACGTGGGTTCTATTTTCCACGCAATGGGCATGGTTAATGAGCCGTTGCTCTAGACGATCCATCCCCAGGCTCCCCAAGCTCGAGAGCGAATCCCACGTCCAACACTCTAGCTCGTCGTTCAACCTCGCATTCAACCACGTTACCTGTTCACGTCATTGTTCTGGAAGGAGTCAAGGTCGCACACGTTTAGCCTACCAGTACAAGGACTTGACATGATAGTGCTCCAGCAGCCTCTCCTCCGTTCGATCAGCTCGCTAGCATGTTACCTCTCTGCCCACGTCCAAGGAAAACGAATGTTGCACTTCCTCGTGGAGGAATCGATTCTGTTCAGCCTGGTGTATACTCCCTACGCTGTTACGCACCATTCAAAGCAGCCAGTTATTCATTAAACGTCTCTGTTATTAGAGAGGTTGACTCTGTTGACCCTCTCATCCATTGTAAACTGTATAAATAGACGCTTGGAGATAGAAACATAGTTATTCTAGTTAGCTTATAGATTGGAGAAGATCGCAGATAGTTTGTAGGATTTGCAAGCAGATAGTTGGCAGTCTGTAATTTTCTTAAGATTAATGGAAATTCCAGTGTATTGATATTCTGAGTAGCTAAACTAGTTTCATTTTCCATCTCTGATTGTTGGGAAGGGCCCCTCATCAACGAGAGGTTTTGTCTTTGTTTTCTGTATTTCTTTTTTTGCAACTAGTTAGTTTATTTTCCTGTATTTATTATTAATTTTGTTTTCTATACATGATATTTCTTTTCTGTAATTTGTATTGTGCTGCTGACATAACTTGTGTTTACAGGATTAGTAAATGGTCGACCAACAACATAGTTTTGATAGTTTAATTCTAGTCTTTTATAATTAGCTAGTTTATTTCTTACAATTAAATAGAACTTAGTTAGCCTCTGTTAATAGTTAGAATTAATTTAGTTAGCTTCTTCTCTGTAGTTGTAGGATAGTTTTCTTCTCTCATCTTACTCTTTCTTTATCATAGAATATGAATTGTTGGAGCCAACACCGCAGCTATGGTAAAAGCTGCGAATTTTGAGGAAAAAGCACAAGTATGGAAGAGTGCTAAGTTTTGAATAAACACCAATTTTGGGACAGAAGAAGACGGTGCGCAGTACGGTGCCAGATGGAGGAGCTCAGCGCGGATCACGGACCGGAAATCGTGGAGCTCGCGCGCACGTTAGAAGAGAATGAAGGTAGCATAGTGGAAAGCCCAGCTACCATAATCAATGAAGCGATGGAGTAGAGGGCTCATCTACCCTCATTTAAAGCTAAGTACAGAAGTTATGGTTGCTCGGATCAAGGAGGAGCAATGGACCAAAGCATTGAAGGTGAAGGACGAGGCATCCATACCCGTAAGCTGCGCCGGAATTCATGGAGCCTGCAGGAAGCGGCGACATGACTGCAAGCGGCGCCTACAGTACACCTAGCCATGTGCGTGGTTAGGGTTTTTGGGGATTACTGCTAGGAAAGGCCCACAGTTTTGTAAAGGTGCGATCGCCATGGCCACCTATATATATGAATAATTGTAATGGGTAGATGTTAGTTAGTTAGTGAGAGAGAGTCAGTTGGTTAGACAGATAGCTAACTAGTCAGTAAGCGGGTTAGCAGTGAAGCTAATCCTTGAGTTGCAGACAGTCCGAGGCGACGTCTGAACTATTGTAATCTCTGGAGAGGAAGAGAATAGTGTTATCTCCTAAAATAACCAGTCAGTTTTTCATTATTTTAGGTGATAGGTTTGAATCCAAAATTTATTTTTAAAATTTTTAGAGTCCATAAGGAGGTCCTCATTCTTATTACTGAGTCAAAAAATCCGATTTAATTGAGTCTTGGTTTCAAATTTTGGAAGGATAGGTTTCGGTAGCTAACTCTGTTTTGCAGAGGCCAGCTAACTGTCGAAAAGGCTCACTTTCGGCAGCTGAAAGGATTGACTAGAATTACTAAAGTTATGTTAGCTGCCGAAAATGATCTTATCAGAAAATTAAAAAAAGAGAGTACGTATCCGTACTCGACTTCACATCAAGAGAGCCTGTGTGTTTTTCCGCCAAAGGGAAGATCAGAACGCATCTCATATGACCATCATGAGGTTTAATGTCGGTAAGCTGCCGAAGGCGAGTCATTAAAAAACCTACATCATTGACTGCGCAGGGTAACACAGGAACTCTTAATGCATATCTGAGGATCAGTCGCAGCTGATCGCTTCATAATTTCACACGAGCTAGACGATATCATAAGTAATCACTTGCTCGGCTCAGATGGAAGGCATCTTTTTCCCAAAACGCTGTAAGCAGGGCCATGGTCATGGGGTTTTTCATTTTATTTCTCAGTTGAAGTTCCTGTTCAGTTTAGGCAGTTTTTATCAGGGCAAAGCATTTATCCAGGGATGCCCCCATCAGGACGAGACTCTAGCACAGTGTCTCTTTAATCATCTGCTGCAAAAAACAAAGGGCTCAACTCATGGCAAAAACAAATCTGCCACTCAGGACAGAACTAAACGGGGTCTGGTATCTCGAGTCCCATCCACAAGTGGCCGACTTTTTCAAGTCTGCAGAAGTTTTTGACTACTGTGAGAGACTCACTAGTTTCATCCAGCCACTTGCTGAGGCGTTTGCTCTGAGCTACGACGGGAGAACAGTGAAGTTTGGCAGAGAAGAATTTCATGTGGATGAGGCAGCTATAGCCGAATGTACAGGCCTCCCCAGAACAGGTAAGAGTTGGTTTAAGACCACTAAAGCTTCAGACATTGAATTCAGGTCATATCTCCTACCAGCTCATAAGGAAATCGTTTGGAGAAAGGATATTCCCATCGCTTTTCTTGAACCTCAATGGCAGGCTCTTGTAAAGGCCATCATCGTTTACATAACTTGTGAAGGCCGTTATCACAGGGTGCTGCACTACCATTTCAAACTGTTGAATCATTTCACAGGGAGGGAAAGGATTAATCTGCCATACTTCTTCCATAAGACCCTCACTAAAATGGCAAAGCAAGTCCAGGCTAAGCCAAGCAAGATTGCAAGCAGGATCTCTCACCAGGGTCTCATGACATTGATAATCAAGGAGCTTTTGAAGAAGAGAAGCGTAGACTGGAATTACTTCTTATTCTGGCATGAGTTCCCCACAGAGCTTGTCAGTGAAGAGGCAGTTAAGCAGGGTAAGGGCGAGAAGAGCAGCACTCCCAAAATCAGCAAGAGAAGGAGGAGAGCCATTTCTCCTCAAGCCCAAATGGAATCCCCTTCCTCATCCAGCAAAAGGAGAAGGTCAAAGAAAAAGTTGGTATTTGAACAGACTAAAGGAACTCTTCAAGGAAAAAATCCACTAAATCTCCCCTACTCAGGATCTGAATCTGAAGACGAAGGAAAGCAAGGAACAGAACAGCCCATGGAGAGTGAGAAGAATAAAGACCCTTCCTTGACTGATGTACCAGGTCCAAAACCTTCCACACCATAGACCAACAAATTCAATGAGTTGTTACAGGAACTTTCACAGGCAAGCCATAATGAGAAGCAGGTTAAGTTGCACAACGCAAAGCTAATTGAAAAGAATATGGCACTGCATGATCGGAGCAAGGAAATCTTTGAAAAACTCCAGAAAACAACCGAGAGGAACGCATTGCTGATAAAAGACAATGTCAAGCTCTACCGCAACCTCAGGATGCTCAGGTTAAAGATGAAGGAATTGGAGGGGACAAAAGTACAACCAGTAGTAAAAGGAGCACAACCATCTGGTCTAAACACGTTGGCTGAGGTGGCCACGATCCCTGAGGAAGTAACACCTGTGGAAGCTCAGCAAGAACAGCCTGTGGAAGCTCAGCAAGAACAGCCTGTGAAAGTGCAACAAAGACAGACTAAACGAGTGACTAGAGGGAAAAGAGCAGTTTCAAAGAAGTCCTAGCGACTGGTCACGAGCATGCAGGAATGCAGCGTTTGGGGTTTTAGTTTTTGATACAGTTACAACTTTCGGCAGCTTAGGCGAGCCCCACAGAGCTCATTAGCTGCCGAAGGATCTGACTTCCGGCGGCTAAGGCACGAAATCGGTTAAGCAGCGTTTGGGTTTTTAATTTTGTGAAACGGTTACAGTTTTCTGCAGCTTAGGCGAGCCCCACAGAGCTCATTAGCTGCCGAAGGATCTGGCTTCCGGCGGCTAAGGTACGAAATCAGTTAAGCAGCGTTTGGGTTTTAATTTGTGAAACGGTTACAGCTTTTGGCAGCTTAGGCGAGCCCCACAGAGCTCATTAGCTGCCGAAAGGTCTGACTTCCGGCGGCTAAGGCACGAAATCAGCAGAATAGTTAGCTGCCAAAAGCCTGTTTTTGCAAAGGTCGATTACCATATCATGAAAATCAAATCTATGGCGCGCCCAACCCAGTTCACCGAGCCTTGGAAGGCTGCTTCACTTCACCAACCATCGAGTCGTTGAAGGAGATCTCCATATCTGAATGTCCATGATTTTAGGGATTAGTCCCTATCTTTTTGTTTTTAACTATCAGTTAGTATTTTAGTTCATTAAACAGATCCATGCTTTTAGGATCTGGGAAAAACGATTTTGTAAAGGCTATAAAGCCACAGAACCAAGACTATTACACGGTTCGATTTTGGATAGAGTAATCTGCTATTGTACTGAGTTTTCTTTATGCTAATACAGATCACAGGTTTCTTTCAGTTTTGATGTCAGCTTTCCATTTCCTTCACTATTATCTGTGTTGTCTAGCTTTGAATGGTTTCTTTTCCATTGTTCAGCTCATAGCCTGGTATTAGTTTCTTGAATGTTCATCCACCTTTAAAGTTATATGCTGATTAATCAATTCTTGAGAGCACTGTTTCATTTGTTTATCATACTGAATGTCTGAATGCCATACACAGATTGAGTTGTCCCATTGATCCACCTTTTCAGAAAACACAAAAATCATTGAATTCTTAAGTTACCAGGCATACCTAGCTTATAACCCTAGGTAGTTTCCTGGAGTGATAACAAATTGGCGCCGTTGTCGGGGAGCGAGGTGAGAAGCTGATCTTCCTGGGAGAACGACACAGATCTGGTCCTTGATGATAGACAAGGACTAGACACTTCACTGGTTATATATCTTCTATCTGGTGACTCCACAACATCATTCTGGCTCCAAAAAGGGCCAGCACCAGAGCGAATCCCCAAGGACCCCTGGTGTCTCTAGTACCAAATCCAGATCGAATCTTGAGGGAGGCGAAGAAGACCAAAGGTCAAGCTGTTCCAAAAGTCACCACTGTAAGTTCATTTGTTGTTAGTTTTTCTGCTGCATCACATACCACAGTCATCATGGCTGGGGGAGCAAATATGACTAAGATGGAACAAATACTAGCTAACAGATATGCTCCATTGGTACTAGCACTTCCACTGTCTCAAATACCCGTCGGGGACTACCAAAAATACATGCCTAAATTCTTTGGGCCAGGCAACTACACAGCAGAAGAACACCTTGAAGCTTTCTACGCTTATGCAGAAAATACCAACATCGAAGCTGAAGATGTTTGGATGAGAATTTTTGTCCAGAGCTTAGATGGAGAGGCCCGGAAATGGTTCAAAATGCTGCCAGTTGCTTCCATAGGAGACATCACCGCTCTTGATGATGCCTTCTTGAAAAATTGGGGAGACAGAAAAGATTACCTGCATTACATTACTGAGTTTGGAAATCTCAAACGGAAAGCGGGTGAGTCTGTATCTGATTTCACCAAGAGGTTCAATAAGATGTATGAAAAGATCCCTGAGGTAGTCAAACCTTCCGAAACATCTGCTATGATCACATATTCCGGAGCTTTCGATTACAAATTCTGCTTGATGCTCAGAGAAAGGGATTCTGAAACCCTCGTAGCCATGCAAGAAGCTGCCCTGAAAGTTGAATCGAACTTGTCATCTTCTGAGAAACTGAAAGTAGGTTCCGAGAGAGGGAGAAGGAGTGAGGAAGCCCCCTCCTCCTCCAATTCAAACCAAAAGGTTGACAAGTTGGCAAAAATGGTGGAAAACCTGACCTCTGAAATGGAGAAGATTAAGACCAGCAGCAGATCTCCTGACAGAGGGAGAAATCAAAGTAAATTTGAGCATCCGAATAGGAATCAGAACCAAGCTGATTACCCAAATAGAAATCAAAATTGGAGAAGGAACCAACAGCAGGTTCAACTTTTACAGAGAGAGAGGAATCCAGCTGACGATCAGAAAATCAGGGCTCCTTTCCAGAATGTAGTGTTTGACGAAGGAGATGAGGAGGATGTTCAAGAACTCGAAGAGGACATTCACTGTGTCGAAGCTGAATACGAAGAAATCTACTTGACCGAAGCTGACTATGAGGGGTCATTGTTTGATCAGGGACTGAACCAGCTTTATGAAGATCAGGCCATGCTGCAAACTGATGGACGGGCAGGATACGATCTGAGATCCAAAAAGAATACTGGAAAACAAAACATTCCAGTTCCTCCGAGAAAGACTGCTGCCCCTGCAAAGCAGCCAGCCAAGGAAGTTCAGAAAACAACTCAGTCACAGCCCATGGTAAGAGCAAATCCCTCTGAATCTGAAAAATTTGCTTCTTCTTCTTTCAATTTACAAACAGAAATCCAGAAACTGAAAATCCCTGTACCTCTTATTGAACTCATGAAGAACGAAGCCTTCCGAAAGGACATTTGTAAAAGCCTTGATCACAAATCTGTCTCTTTTTCCTCTGACACCATAAACTTATCTGATGATAACCCCAGCATTGTGCTAGGCCCTATGATTGAGGAACGAGGTGAAAGCTTCCCCCCTTTTTATATCTCTTTGAACATCCATGAAAAGACCTTGCACAATTGCCTCCTCGATTCAGGTGCTTCCCATAACCTAATGTCAAAAACAGTCATGCATGGACTAGGCTTAGAAATCACCCGCTCTTACCATGATTTATTCTCCTTTGACTCCAGGAAGGTGAAATGCCTCGGGTTGATAAAAGACCTTGTTGTTTCCCTGTCCTCTGCCCCGATGAAAACCATGATTATGGATGTTGTTGTGGCTGATATCCCGCCCAAGTTTGGGTGTTTGCTGTCCAGATCATGGATGAAAAGACTAGGTGGAACCTTACAAATGGACTTATCTTATGCCACTATCCCAGTCTTTTCCGGAGAAAGCAGAAGGCTATATCGTGAGTCTCAGCTCTCTTTCATCATCAGTGATGAAAAGAATCCCGGTAACCATCCCATTTATTCAGTAGACACGGAAATGGGCTCGTGTATCTTACAGGTTGATGACTCTTTGCTGGAATCTCTGCCACTAAAAAAACCTGTGGTCCAGCCTATCAACAGTGAGAAAGAAAATGAAGTGTGGACGATGTTCTTTGATGGGGCTTGTACCAAAGAATCTGCTGGAGCAGGGGTTGTGTTCATTTCCCCCTCACAGGAAAAAACACCGCTGTCAATTAAGCTAAGTTTCCAAGTGACAAACAATATAGCTGAATACGAAGCCCTGCTGTTGGGGCTGAATGCGGCCAAACAAATGCAAATCAAAAAGCTACATGTCTTTGGGGACGCTGATCTGATTATTCAGCAGGTCAACAAATCATTTCAGGCAAAACATGTGAGGCTCAAAGCCTACAGGGATGAGGTACTCAATGTTATCCCTTCTTTCTCTGAATTCAAAATAGCACATGTACCTAGATTGATGAACGAAGTGGCTGATTCTTTAGCTGTTTCAGCTTGTAATTTCATCCCCCCTTTGCCTCCTAAACTGTCATACGAGATCCAAGTAAAATATCGGCCTTCACTGCCTGATAATGTAGAATTTTGGAAGTTGTTTGAAGACGATACAGAGCTGACCAGGTTTTTTAATGTTATAGATGAATTTGCTGACTTAGAAATTGATGAAGACAATCAGAATGAACAGGCCGCCAAAGAAAAAACCAGGTTTGAAGACAAAATCGGGACACACAAAATAGTTCAGCTTTCTTCCAACAGAATCCCGAAAGGGCTGATACCTTTGGAGAGACTGTTTGATAGCAATGATGTTGCTGTTAAGCTTGAGAAGAAAGAGGACGAATCTGATAGCTGTCCTCTGAACCTAGCAAACGAATCAGATCCGAAATATGTGAATTTGGCTTCCCAGTTGACAGAACAGCAGAAGTCTGAGTACGCTGGCCTCTTAAAGGAGTTCTCCGACACATTTGCCTAGAAGTATTCAGATCTGAAGACTTATGACACAGATATCATTCAACATAGGATCCCACTGAACAAAGATACTACTCCTTTCCGACAGAAGCTCAGATCATTCAATCCAATGCTGCTGCCCACAATGGAGAAAGAAATCAAAAAATTGCTTGAGGCCCAGATCATTATCCCGCTGAGATATTCCGATTGGATTGCCAATCTTGTCCCTGTGAGGAAGAAGAACGGTGAAATCAGACTCTGTGTCGATTTCAGGAACTTGAATAAGTGTTCTCGGAAGGACAATTACCCGGTACCCAAGATGGAACATATTTTGCAGAGAGTTTCCGGGGCAAGTGTCATGTCCTTCATCGACGGATTCTCGGGGTACAACCAGATTGCTGTCCATCCTGAGGACAGAGAAAAGACAGCCTTCACAACTCCTTGGGGTACATTCATGTACCAAAAAATGCCTTTCGGTCTCATGAATGCTGGGGCTACCTTCCAGCAGGCAATGGATATTGCCTTTGTCGGAGAAAGGGATAAGTTTGTCCTCATTTACCTCGATGACATCACGGTGTTCTCTCACAGCCATTCAGATCATTTGCTACATTTGAGAAAAGCTTTCGAGAAATGCAGGAAGTATGGTATCTCGTTGAATCCTAAAAAGTCATTTTTTGCACTCAAAGAAGGTAAGCTGCTCGGTCACATTGTTTCAGCAGAAGGAGTTAAAATTGACCCAAAGAGGTTGGAGGCAATCCTAGATTTGTCATTGCCTAGATCCAAGAAAGATGTCCAATCTTTTCTTGGCACCATCAACTTCATCCGCAGATTTATTTCAAATTTTGCTGAACTGACTAAACACATTACCAGCATGCTAAAGAAAGATTCGGAAATCAGGTGGACTAAACAGGTAAAGGATTCATTCCAGGATATCAAGAAAGAAATCACTTCAGCCCCGGTTCTCATCAGTCCACATTTTGACAAAGAATTCTTCATCTTTTCATTTGCTTCACATGACACTATTGCAGCTGTCCTCTTACAGAAAAACGATGATGAACAGGAGCAGCCTGTGGCTTTTTTCAGTCGGGTACTCCGTGATGCTGAGCTTAAGTATGAACCTTTGGAGAAGCAAGCGTATGCATTGATCAAGGCCCTGAAGGCATTCAGAATTTACATTCTCCAGTCCAAGGTAATTGCTTATGTCCCCTCTAGTTCAGTCAAAGATGTTTTAGTACAGCCTGACATTGATGGCAAAAGGAGTAAGTGGGTGGCAAAGCTGATTGAGTTTGACATGGAAATCAAACCTGTCAAGCTGATTCGAGGACAGGGACTCGCTCGGTTATTGACTGAAGAAAATTGCAAGGCATTGAAGATTTATGAAGAGGAGAAAGGTACAGCAGATTTCCAATTTGAAATTTCAGCGAACCAGACAAGGTCAGAGTTACAGGTAACCTGTTGACTGCTTTTCTGGGCAGACCCGGGTTTTAATGAAGCGCAGCAACAAAACCCCTTGGCGCACTGGCCCTCTCGGCAACGAGCTGCGCAGCAGCTCGAGGTCTCACCCGAAGTGGCTATGGGGGGGTTAAGGAATCAGGTTTCCTTAACCGTGGTGACGCGGAGATTGTTCTGTCTCTCTTCTTCTCCCTAAAATATCGGCGGTCGGACCTTCCCGCAGGCCGCTCGGCGCAGCTGCGTGGATTCCTTCCTTGGCAGGTCTACTGCGCAGTTTCTCCTCTCTAACGCAGCAGGCAACTATCCCTTGGGTCGACGCGCTAGACACTTCCTCGCCCTTCACATCCAGCACAGTAACGCAGTCTTCCCTCGCCGCAGCGACCGTGCGTTACTACTTCTTTAGTACTTAAGACACTTATAGTTATCAAGGGATCTTCCCAACTCGCTCAAACAGTCACAAAGATAAGACAGAAGTCTTGTATACACAAATAATGAACTCTAAATAGTTATCATTCACACAAACATTATAACAAGAAGATATAAGTGAAGCTCATCTCCTCGAGGAAAACCACGTCCACGGGAGCGTTATATTAACCAGAAAATGATAGAGTTATACAATATGCTGCGCACACAGCCGCAGCCTTAGATCTTACAGGAAACTCCACGCACACAGCTGGGAGCCCTTCTCTCAGTCAAGTCTCCTCTCTATGGAGATTACAAAGGCACAGACGTCGACTCAGACTGTCTGGCAACTCAGGGATTAGCTCCTCGACTATCCGATTTCCTCTCTAGTTCTACGCACTGGGTAGAAAATACAGTGAAGGATAATCAACACATGATCTATCCTTTAGACTGGCTCTCTAACAGTCTAGTATCTAACTCTCTAATTCTCCAAAAGGAAGGAACTGAAGGAACCTCTACCCATTACAATGATTCATATATATCGGTGGCCATGACGGTCACACCTTTACAAAACTGTGGGCCTTTCCCAACAGTGATTCCCAAAAACCCTAACCACGCACATGGCTAGGTGTACTGTAGGCGCCGCTTGCAGTCACGTCGCCGCTTCCTGCAGGCTCCGTGAATTCCGGCGCAGATTGTGGGTATGGGCGATCGTCCTTCGCCTTCAATGCTCTGGTCCGTTGCTCCTTCTTGATCCGAGCAACCATAACTTCTGTACTAAGCCTTTAAATGAGGGTAGCTGAGCCCTCTACTCCATCGCCTTATTTATTATGGTAGCTGAGCCACCTTCATTCTTCGATGACGTGCGCGCGAGCTCCGCAATTTCCGGTCCGTGATCTGCGCTGAGATCATCCATCTGGCACCGTACTGCGCATCGTCTCCTTCTTACCCAAAACTTAGTGCTTGTCCCAAAATTAGCACTTTCCTTTCATACTCGTGCTTTTTCCCAAAATTTGCAGCTTTTACTATAGCTGCGACCTTGGTCCCAACAGGCCCCCAAGACTCACTTGTGGCTCGCCCTCGAGCCACTCGCACTAGCGCGTGGTCGTTGGATTTGCGCATCTGCGTTTGCTTGAATCTCCGCGAATGTTTGCTGCCATTGCGCAATAGCGGAGTCCAATTCCTCAATACACTGATCAGCTGTTTGCACTGTTTCTGCGGTTGCTTCGCCTTTAGTGAGTGTATCAATGATCTCTTGAGACTCGGCAATCTCTTTGATTTTTGTCTCAATCTGGCCAACGATTTCAGCATATTCATCCATGAATGGCTGAATGCTGTTGGTGAGCTTCTCATCTTCAGTTCTGAGATTGTGTAGTTGCTGCTGCATTTTGCGCACTTCGCCCATTTTCTTCATCTTTGGCAAGCCTGTTAAGGACTTAGCTTCTTCATTCAGAACAGTGAGAGACTGTTCTGCAGCTTGCACCTGTTCTGATAGTCCCACTTTAAAAGGGAGGTTCACAAGCTCTGACCATGCTTCCATAGCCTGGTCCATCAGGTTCTTGGCTTCCTGTACTCGACCTTTCATTCGTGTGGAAGCTCTGCTCAATGCTTCAAATTGTACCTGCGCATCATCCGTAAGATGTGCAGCAACGCGAGCTTCTAGCTCAGCAATCTGGGTTCTATGGTCTTCTGCCATAGCAGCTATTTCTTGCTCCAGGGTTTTCGCCCTTCCTCCAATAATTTGAAATTTTGCAACCAGAGGGAGGTCTGGTTGAATCTCGCAAGCCGGCAATTCCTGGGCAATCTCTTCTATTGCGTTTCTGATGCCGGTGTCTTGCGCCTCATAGAGTGCAAGCTTCGCAGAGATATTCTTATGACTTTCTTTCAGCGCTATCTCCTGCGATTGCAGTCGTTGGTTTGCCTGGAAAGTAGAGAGCTCTCTAGCTCTCAACTCAAGAGAAACTTTTTCCTGTACAAGCTGTAAAGTCTCTATAGGAATTATAGACAAATTAATTTCTACAGGTCCAACTGTGCTTACCTGTAGTTCAGCTAGGGGATCTGGAAGTGTCATGCTGGTAGGCGGAATATGCACGACAGTGTGCCTTTCTGTGAGTTCTTCAACTCGCTCATCACTTGGAACTGGTTGTGGCGCCTGCGAAGTAGATGCTGGCGCATGGGTCTGCGCAATCCTTCCTGCGAGACCTTTCAATTCTACAAACTGTAAGTCTAGAGCACTTCGGATGTGAGCATGCGTGTTCCGCATCTCACGAAATTGCTCTTTCAAATATTTGTCGATCTCCGAGGGAATGGCCTCAGTGGGATGCGACACTTTCTGCTTCTTGGTGGCTGGTTCTGTTGAGCCTTCATCGCTTCTTTGCTCAGGGGCTTCCTTGCCCTTATCCTTTTCTTGCGCAGCGGCGGGTGGCATCGCAGGTGCGATGTCAGCTGCTGCTCTCCATTCGTCCGACCACGACTTAATGGTTTCTTCGACATCTTCTGTGGTCATCCTGTAAAGACCTAGCGCCCAGTCACCTGGAATGTCGCAAGGCCGAAGGTAGAGTTGATGGATGTCGGCAGTAAAAGCCAACTTGCCTTCATACAATGTGGCTGTCTCCTCGCTCAGCCTTGGCATATCTTGTATGGTATCTCGGAGGAGATAGTAGTACTCACAAAAAACAGCGCGATTCATCTTGCGCTTCGCGGGATTAGGGGAATCCCAGAGGTTGATGTAGCGCATGCCGGCAACCTCTCCTGCGCGGCGTGGACGGAACTGAGTATTCGGGGGCTCCTTCCACCCGACGAGAGCGCATAAAATTAGAAGCCACGAAAAATGGAATGATTGGGATGGATTGTCCTGCACATTCAGGCAATCAGCCAAAAAAAGAATTCAGCAGGAAGAGAGACCAGTTGTACTGTTCTCCCTCCGCAGCTGCGATAGCGAGCTCTACGACAGCTCCAGTAACTTCTTTTGGTCGGCACTTGGTGAGAAGTCTGCCTGCAAGCAGACTTCCTGTGAAGCGAAGTGCCTCATCTTCAACTGTTGTGAGGTCATAAGCCCGACCTCCTCTTGTCAAGTTATATTTCTGGACCAGCTTTGCAGCTAATTTTCGGTCCTTCTCCTTTCCTGCAAAATGGATATTGGGATCCTTACCAACCTTAGATAGACCGGTGATACGGTGTATCAAATCAACATTTAGATCAATTGGCCTCCCGAGCCAAAGGTAACCTCCATGAACGCAGGATAGCAGTGTTTTAACGACTGCGTTCACTTCATTGCTACGCCCAAAGTGCGGTAGCTTCAACAAATTCAAGAGTCCAGGGCGCTCAAGATTTGCTGCAAATCCCTTCGGGATAAACTCATCAACTTTTCTGGTGGGATTATGGACGATATCCAGATATCGGTCCAACTGGAACTGAGGATATGTCTTATAGTCTCCAAGGTTAAAATCAGAGAATTTAACCAATGGAATGTTTCCCAATAGTTGGCCTTCTACCCGCACACTAGCCGGTAGTGGCGGTAGCGGAATTGGATATTTTGCATTCTTCGGAATCTGTACATCCGGCGCATCATCTGGACGCGGCGGAATGTAGTTCACCATAGACGTGAGCGGCTCTGGAACAGGTTCCTCCGGCTGCTGCTGAGATGCTCTTGTGCCTGGAGATGTTCTGGGATCAGTAGCACCAGGGTGTACGTAGGTCGACGGCGTCACCGGAGTGGCCATGCCGAAATCTAAGCCGCGGCGTAGGAATTGACGAACAACTTCTTCAGTCGATAAATTCTCCGTCGTGAACCAATGTAAATAACAAAACTCTGGACAGCAAATGGCGGATCTGCGTAGGGTATGGATGCTGAAAACAAGGGAAAATAGTCTGCACACTCGGCTCTGAAAACAATAATGCAGATCTTCAAACACAACTTATGCAACTCGAGACGGTAACCCGAAAATGATACAAGTGTGAGGTATTTATAGCCAGCGGGGATAGTAAATGTGACCAAGTGGGGTTACGTAGCGGTAGGCGGCTACTGATGAGTTGACAACACGCTATCCTCCTTGCCGTAGCGGTGCATTTAGTGTGATTGACGGGTTCTGACAGCCTTCCGGGAGAAGCTAATGCTTTCGGCGCCTGGGTTAAATGCAAATCTTTCGGAGATTAAGCCGAATCCGTCAGAACGGGTAGAATTAAATAGCGGCCTTATCCTTCATTTATTCAAACGCGGCTACATAACTGCTGTAATTCAAAATTTTCGGCGGGTCATTTCAGCTTAGGAAACCGTGCCTCTATGGGTCCACAATAAAACTCTTTTAAGTGGCAAATTATGAAAGGGGACTTCGCAAGAGCGATAGTCCAATGGTCCACAAAGCAAAACTTCGCCAGAGCGGACTGGTAAGCTTTGTTTAAACAATTTTTATTCAGGATGCGCGGATATTTCAAGGAACTGCGCAGGAAGCTGGAAACTGAGGGTGTGTCGCAGCTTCCGTGTAGACTAAATGCGATGTCTCTTTCAACTACACTGGGCATCTGCATTCTTGAGTAATATATTATGTCGACAGGGCGGAGTGGCCGTCGCAATAAAGCTTAAGCCGACTCCCGTTTATCATTGTAGGTAGTAGTTCTCCATTCAGCTTTGCAAGCTGAACTGCGCCTCCGTCTGTTATTTTTATTATCTGAAAAGGACCTAACCAATGCACACGAAACTTACCTGGAAACTTGATGAATTTACTATCATAAAGGAGTACCAAGTCTCCTTCTTCAAAGTGCTTATGCTTAATGTGCCTGTCATGCCAAGCTTTCTGTCTTGCCTTCTGTACCTGTTGATGAAATCCGGCCAAAAGTCTGTCTTCTTCTAAGGAGAGGAGTTGCGAAAGTCTTTCATTCATAGTATCAGGGTCTGCCATTTCTGTAATTTGCGCGATTCGGAGACTGGGGACAATGTATTCCATGGGCATAACTGCTTCTTGTCCATACACCAAGCTGAAAGGTGTGTGACCTGTTAGTTTCTTGCAAGTAGTTCTGTAAGCCCATAATACAGCTGTGACTCTAAGGTCCCAATCATCTCTTTGTTGATTACAGATTTTCGTCAGGGCATTCTCAAGAATCTTATTGAATGCTTCCACCGTACCATTAGCTTGAGGATGGTAGGGTGTACTCTTATGGTGATTAATTTGAAATTCTTGAGTAAGGGCCTCTATAGTGTCATTGAGGAAATGTGTACCTTGATCACTTATGAGGATCACCGGGCATCCAAACCTAGTGATAATGTTCTCGAAAATGAACTGCGCGGCAGTAGCAGCGTCGCAGTTCTTAACTGGCTTCGCCTCAGCCCATCTGGTGAGGTATTCAGTAGCTGTAATGATATATCTTGCGCCAGTTCTTTTTCCTGGTGGGTTAATAGGTCCTACAAAGTCAATGGCCCATTTATCAAAAGCACGCAGTGTGATCTGGGGTCTTAGCGGCATTTCATCTCTCCTTGAGGGTTTTCCTGTGCGCTGGCACACATCACAACATTTACAGAATTCCTTAGTGTCCTTGTGCAATGTCGGCCACCAAAGACCTGCGGCTAATATCTTTTGCGCAGTCGGTTTTCCTGCGAAATGGCCTCCTGCGGTACCTGAATGCGCTTCTGCGATGATAGAGCTCTTTTCATGTGGTAAGATACATCTGCGCAGAATTTCGTCAGGGCCCAACTTATAAAGCTGGCCTGCTATCAAAGTGAAGTCTGCGGCTCTAACAACAAGTTGCTTTTTCTGCTGGATTGTAAGCTCAGCCGGCGCTTGTCCGGTAGTGAGAAACTCAAGAATATCAGAATAATATTCGTCTGCTGCTTGGATAGAAAAGAATTGTGCGTCAGGCAGATTGTCCTCCAGACTCGTAGGTTCCTCTCCTGACTCTATTCTGGATAGATGGTCAGGCCCTGCATTCAATCTGCCTGGCTTGACAATAACCTCAAAATCATACTCTTGAAAGAGCAGTAGCCATCTGCAAATTCTTCCTCCTAAAACTGGTTTATTGACCAAATATTTCAAAGCAGAATGGTCAGTATACATTTTAAAGTGAGCTCCTAACAGGTAGTGTCTGAATTTCTGTAAGGCATACACCATAGCTAGTCCTTCCCTTTCTGTAGTGGTGTAATTCTTCTCAGCTGTAGATAGCTTTCTGCTCGAGTAAGCAATTGGGTGGTCAATACTTCCTTCTCCAGACTGTGTAAGCACGATTCCTAGTGCTATGGAAGAAGCATCAACATGAACATGAAAAGGTTTTCTCCAGTCTGGGAAAACTAGAATAGGCGCTGTAATCATCTTTTCTTTAAGTGTGTCCAAGCTCTGTTGGCATTCTTCTGTCCAGGAGAACTTCGAATCCTTCTTCAGCAATCTTTCCATAGGTGCTGTGATCCTTGCATATCCTTTGATGAATTTTCTGTAGTATCCTGTATGTCCCAATGTAGTGCGCAATTGCTTAACTGAGTTGGGCGCCGGTAAATTAGCAATGATGGCAACCTTCGCAGGATCCATCAGGAGTCCTTGTCTGCATACAATATGTCCCAACAAAATACCAAAGGGCGCACAAAATATACATTTTTTCAAGTTAAGGGAAATCTGATGCTGTCTACATTTTTCTAGCATCATGCGCAGATTCGCAATATGGTTCTTTAGTAAACCAAATACAGTCCAGTCATCAAAATAGACTTCTAAAAACTTGTGGATAAATTCTTTAAAAACAGCAACAACAACTCTAGAGAAGATAGCAGGTGCGTTTTTAAGACCAAAGGGCATTACCGTATACTGGAATGAGCCCCATTCAGTTGCAAAAGTAGTCTTGTGGCGGTCGTCCGGATGGATTCTGATCTGATGATATCCCGAGAAACCATCAGTGAAAGAGTAAGCCTCTTGTCCTCCAACATTATCAAGTACTTCATCTGTGAAAGGAGTGGGAAATGGGTCGTGCGCTGATGCATCATTGAGTTTGCGCAAGTCGACACAAATTCTTATTTCACCTTTCGTTTTCTTTTCTTGGACCACCATAGGACTAATCCAATCGCTTTCCTCTACTGGCTCAATAATACCTGCTGCAAGCATCTTATCAATTTCCTCTTTGACTTTTTCTTTGTAGCGCGGGTTCAACCTGTATGGGCGCTGCTTTACTGGCTTGGCATCTGGTTTGAGAGGTATGCGCATCACTCCTAAGTCTCCTAGGATGCCTTTCATTTCTGTGAACTTGGTAGGAAAGATATCCTGGTAGTCACGTAATAAATCTGAAACATGCGCAACAGTTTCATCATCCCAATAATCTCCTATAGAAGCAAACTTTGGGTCAGCTTCTGTGCCAATGTTGACTTTCTTGAGCTTGACGTGTTCTGTGATGGCAGGAATATCAAGCTCAGGACCTTCAATATTGCGTGTCCCTTCTGATTCTGGGATATTGAGGTTGCGAGGATCGTCCTCCTCATCTTCGGCGGTGAAGTTATAACATTCCAGGGCATGTTCCATCTGGACAGCCCAATCTGGTTGGGAATACTCTGGTACTGGATAGTGTTCAAATACCTTCTTTCTAATACACTTCAAAGCCTGATCAATGCTTGGATGTTCTGACTCAAAGCTGAAGGTAAGTTGAAAGCTTTCTATCATAAGAGCCCAAGTAAGAGTGCCTCTGCGCAATTCTGTTTCAGTATACCAATTCCTTGGAATTGTATCTAATGTGTGGATGAATTGGTGAACCCATTCATCTTCCGGAATATCTGACCATTGCTGGATGCATGCTTCAATGTGTGACCTGGGGTCACTCTGTCCTTCATATTTGGGTAGCGCTTCGGCTGTGGTATCCTGAAATCTGCGTAGTATCAATCTGCGACAGTCTGTCCATGTATGAATATTCTCCTTGTGCGCAATCCACCATCTTGCGGGTGTAGCGCGCAATGCTATATCCAGTGCTTGTATGCGCTGCGGTTCTGGAAGCTTTTGTTCATATTCCTGTATGAATTTAGTTACTTCGGTTAGACCATCAAAAGTTGGAGTGTCAGTTAATTCTGTGCCAATCCATCGAATGGATTTAGTCATCATGGCGCAACGTCTTGCAGAAACCTCATGTAGACGATTCTGCCAATTTTCCAATCCTGCATCTGAATCTGATGTGCACGAGCTATCACATCGCCAGCTGATATGGCCGTCTGCTGTGGGGTTGACATAGTCACTGTGGTTAGTGGTCATCTGATACAAGCTTTCCATGTGGCGCGCTTCCTCTTCTGCGCGAATGGGTTCTATATATCTTGGTCCTTGAATAGGATCAAGAGGTGCGATGACCCTGATCTGGTCATCCTCAAAGGTCATCTGTCTTTTCTTCAGGTTAATGACAGCCAAATTATCTAGTGCCCAGTCTATTCCTAACAGCGCTGGGTATGGTCTACTATCATCCATAATTTTGATTACTTCAAAATCTGCAGAGCTTCTTACTCCTTCAATATCAATAGGTACATTGGGTAATCTGCCCAATGGAGAGACTCGTTGCTGATTTGCGAGTCTTAGCTGGATAGGGGATCTTGTAAGCTGAGGGCTTCCCATCTGTTCCCATGTCTGCATAGTGAGAACATTGGCTTCTGAGCCCAAATCTAACATGACTTCGTCCATTTGAAATGCTCCAATCTGCGCTATGAGCCTCATCTCTTTTCCTGTCCTAATGTGACTCCTAATCTGGTGAACAGCACACTGCGGTGTGTTCGTCGAAGCAGAGTGTTGGCACTGATCCAACAGGTGTTGGAGTTCTAGAGTTGCTTGTTCATTGCGCAACAATTTTAAACATTGTCGCAGGAACGCATGAACACTGCCTAGTGCATGCTCCTTATCGTCATCAGGTCTTCCAGCTGTAGTGGCTTGTTCTTGTACCAGGTTGTCTTGTCTTAGCACTTGCGATCTACTAATGGTCTGTGGAGTTGCGGCAGAACTTGAAGCTCTCGGATCTGAGAAATACTCTTGAGCTTGCTTAAATGCTTCTTTTTGCTTCTGTAGGTTAAGTGGAGCTGGTTTAATGTTAGCGCGGCGCACCCATTGCGTCGCTTGCTTTCCCGTTCCCATCTCTTGCGCACCAGTGGTAGCTCCACTGCGTGTCACTATATTAACTGTAGGGTCTGGTTCTCTTTTTTCTGCTCCAATCAACTGGATATTCTGATTGACCTGTGGTGTCTTTGCTTGCATCTTAGCCTGTAACTGAGGGCATTCTTCAATGATATGGTCAGAAGATTTACAATACCTGCAGAGGGTTGTAGGATTTTGGCAATCCCTAGCAAAATGACCTTGTGTTCCGCAATTATAACAAGTGATCTGTCCTCTTCCGCGACCAAAATTTGTTGTGCGTCCACGTCCTCTGTAATTTGCTGCTCGGGCGTCCCGAGTTTGGTCATAAGGTGGTCCTACTGTGGGTCCTCGTGTCTCTGCTTGTACCCTATAAACATCATGCTTTCTTTCTATCATAAGGTCATATGCTCTACAATTGTTCTCATCATGACCTACTGATTTACAGAAATTACAATATAGATTCTTTGGGGTTTGCACATATTTCTGGAGTAAGTGACATTCTTGTGGTCTATGACCTCTAGTTCTACAGATTTCACACCAAGGCCCTTGTGCCTGTGGTAGAGGATTAGGTGCTCCAGTTGCAATATAGTCTATGAAAATAGGACAATGGTCCTTTGAATGACCTTGGGCTTTACATTTTGTGCACCAAATTTCTTCCTTGATCTCCTTGCCTTTCTTAATATCATGCACTTGCAAGGTTAAGTTTGCTAATTGGTTCTGTAAATGCGCAACATCATTGCTTGTTCCTGCAATTGGTGAAGCTTCTAGTTTCATAGCCATCTCTAGAGCTTGTTCCTGAGTATTGAGATTCTGTTGCATAAGAGGAAGTCTAATGTGTGGGAGCAGCGCAGCAATGAACCATTCTTTATGTTGCTGTGGTGCAAACTCGAAGCTTACTTGATCTATCAAGGCTTTGAACTTCTGGTCAAAGTCCCATACTGATTCTGTAGGTAACTGTTTGATGTCTTTGAGCTCTGTTATACACTGTGATTCTGACTTAGGTTTCTTAAATTCCCGAATCATAGCATTTCTTACCTCAGCAAGCGTCCTATTCTGTGCTGCTGAGTATTTCATGAACCAAGTCAAGGCTCTTTCTCTTAGTGTGGTTGCTAACTGAACCAGTTTAACAGCATCGTCGTTAATTTGCTTAATTGTCCAAATGGCTTCACATAAGAACCAGTGCTGCTCAGGGTCTTCTATCCCTGTTCCTCTAAAAGTTGGTAGCTTCATGTCGTCACCCATCCTTCTTGCACGGGTTTGAGGTGGAGGTACTGTAGCAGTGCCTCCGGGATGGTTAAACAAAGGTGGTACAGAGGTACTAGAAGTACCGTGTGGGCTACTAGAAGGTGTTACTGTAGGATTATACTGAGCTCCGTCTGGTTTTTGCGGTGTAAAGGGGTGATACGGGATATGAGCACTCCCTTGTCTTTCTATATGGCTTGCTCTAGGGACTTGGCTATTGTCTGGGCTGGACTCAAAAGGATATTGGTCAAGGCCTACTTTATATCGTTTTCCACTACGAGTGCAACCAATAACTTCAGGATCACTATCAGAATCTACGGACATTACTTGACTATGCTATTCATCAGAAGCAATACATAGCTTTCCTTTTTCATACAGAAGCATTTTAATCCATAAGTTCAGAGAATTTAAGAACTTACCTCTGTGTACTTGGAAGAAACTCCTCTCAGCTTCACTGAAACTCTTTCGTGTATCAACTGCAAATTCAGTAATGAAACCTTTCAGTAGACTATTCAACCAAAAGTCTACTGCGCGGGAAACAGAATTGTCGATCCGTTTCACAATACTGGCTAGCTCAGGCGTCCACGTGACGGGTCGATCAACATGCAGCGTAGGTGTAGAATCTGCTAACTTGGCTATCCAAGCGTGTAACTCCAATGCAAACGTAACAAAGAAAATTTCGTAAAGGTCAGCATAAATATACTTCTGTAACCAATCTTCTGTTTGAAGCGTAGGGCTTCTATTTTCTTGTTCAGCAAACTCTTTAGCCTTTAAATCAAACCAATCTCCAATTTCCTTAGCTGTAGGATTCCAGTAACACATTTGTTAACTGAGCAAGTCTCAGTGTAACAGAACCTTATGTTGTTTTCAGCAACAATCTCAGATGTCACGTAACTAGTAAGTCTTACAACAAGAAGTGGCAAGGCAACGGAATCATTTGTTGGTCACTAGGCAACGGAACCATTTGTTGGTCACTAGGCAACGGAACCATTTGTTGGCTCCTCTATCTCGCGCGTCACTGGAATAAGAAGTCTTGCTCACGCTGCAATGGAACCATTTGTTGACTCCTCTATCTCGCGCGTCACTGGAATAAGAAGTCTTGCTCACGCGGCAACGGAACCATTTGTTGACTGCTTTTCTGGGCAGACCCGGGTTTTAATGAAGCGCAGCAACAAAACCCCTTGGCGCACTGGCCCTCTTGGCAACGAGCTGCGCAGCAGCTCGAGGTCTCACCCGAAGTGGCTATGGGGGGGTTAAGGAATCAGGTTTCCTTAACCGTGGTGACGCAGAGATTGTTCTGTCTCTCTTCTTCTCCCTAAAATATCGGCGGTCGGACCTTCCCGCAGGCCGCTCGGCGCAGATGCGTGGATTCCTTCCTTGGCAGGTGTACTGCGCAGTTTCTCCTCTCTAACGCAGCAGGCAACTATCCCTTGGGTCGACGCGCTAGACACTTCCTCGCCCTTCACATCCAGCACAGTAACGCAATCTGCCCTCGCCGCAGCGACCGTGCGTTACTACTTCTTTAGTACTTAAGACACTTATAGTTATCAAGGGATCTTCCCAACTCGCTCAAATAGTCACAAAGATAAGACAGAAGTCTTGTATACACAAATAATGAACTCTAAATAGTTATCATTCACACAAACATTATAACAAGAAGATATAAGTGAAGCTCATCTCCTCGAGGAAAACCACGTCCACGGGAGCGTTATATTAACCAGAAAATGATAGAGTTATACAATATGTTGCGCACACAGCCGCAGCCTTAGATCTTACAGGAAACTCCACGCACACAGCTGGGAGCCCTTCTCTCAGTCAAGTCTCCTCTCTATGGAGATTACAAAGGCACAGACGTCGACTCAGACTGTCTGGCAACTCAGGGATTAGCTCCTCGGCTATCCGATTTCCTCTCTAGTTCTACGCACTGGGTAGAAAATACAGTGAAGGATAATCAACACATGATCTATCCTTTAGACTGGCTCTCTAACAGTCTAGTATCTAACTCTCTAATTCTCCAAAAGGAAGGAACTGAAGGAACCTCTACCCATTACAATGATTCATATATATCGGTGGCCATGACGGTCACACCTTTACAAAACTGTGGGCCTTTCCCAACAGTGATTCCCAAAAACCCTAACCACGCACATGGCTAGGTGTACTGTAGGCGCCGCTTGCAGTCACGTCGCCGCTTCCTGCAGGCTCCGTGAATTCCGGTGCAGATTGTGGGTATGGGCGATCGTCCTTCGCCTTCAATGCTCTGGTCCGTTGCTCCTTCTTGATCCGAGCAACCATAACTTCTGTACTAAGCCTTTAAATGAGGGTAGCTGAGCCCTCTACTCCATCGCCTTATTTATTATGGTAGCTGAGCCACCTTCATTCTTCGATGACGTGCGCGCGAGCTCCGCAATTTCCGGTCCGTGATCTGCGCTGAGATCATCCATCTGGCACCGTACTGCGCACCGTCTCCTTCTTACCCAAAACTTAGTGCTTGTCCCAAAATTAGCACTTTCCTTTCATACTCGTGCTTTTTCCCAAAATTCGCAGCTTTTACTATAGCTGCGACCTTGGTCCCAACATAACCTCTTATATCTCAGAGTGTGAATGGTACAGGGATATTGTTTTCTTTTTGCAAACTTTTTCTTTGCCAGAGGGACTCACAAGAACACAGGGAAGAGCTCTTAAGCTTAAAT
Organism: Larix kaempferi; assembly: GCA_027924585.1. Lineage (NCBI taxonomy): Eukaryota > Viridiplantae > Streptophyta > Pinopsida > Pinales > Pinaceae > Larix > Larix kaempferi. The sequence continues at coordinate 42,580,704 of BSBM01000493.1, forward strand.
CTACGAGCTTCTGCATCAAGGATAACTTGCGGTTTTGGAAAGACCCTTTAGGGGTACTCCTGAGATGTGTGACAAAGGAGGAGGCTGTCAAGGTGATGACTGAATTTCATGACAGTATCTGTGGCGGACATCACTACTGGAAGACAACCGTCCACAAGATACTGAGGGCGGGTTATTACTGGCCCTGTATATTTTCTGATGTATTTGCTTTTGTGAAAGCATGCGACAAATGTCAAAGGTTCCAAGGAAAGGGGCAGTTGAAATCTCTACCGTTGAAGCCCATCACAGCTGTTGGTCCATTCCAGCAATGGGGCTTGGACTTCATCGGAGAGATCCATCCTTCATCAAGCAATCAGCACAAATGGATATTGGTTGCCACAGATTATTTCATGAAATGGATCGAAGCCATTCCCACGAGGAATGCTACTCATAAGGTGATTATTGAATTTCTGTTTAGTAATATCTTTTCAAGGTTTGGCTGTCCCATGAAGCTGATTACAGACAATGCTCCTGCCTTTAATGACCGACATTTGGTAATTTTATGTGAAGAGATGGGGGTAAAACTAGCTCATTCCACGTCATATTACCCACAAGGCAACGGACTAGCTGAGTCTTCAAATAAAAGTTTGTCTCGTATCATCAAGAAATTGCTGGAGGAAAATAAGAAAAGTTGGGACAGCAAGTTAAAATTCGCTTTGTGGGCCGACAGAGTCACTGTCAAAAAATCCATTGGTACATCCCCATTTAAATTAGTCTATGGCACTGAAGCCATATTCCCAGTCCAACTTGTGTTACCAGTGACTAATTTACTTCAAGAGGCCGGCTCTGAACTTGATGATCACACTAGAAGAGTTTTCCAATTGGTGGAGTTACAGCAAGAGAGAGAGCATCTGATAGAAAAGTCTGAAAATCATCAAATGAAGGTAAAAAACACTTTTGACAGGAAAACAAAAAAGGAGGTGTTCAAAATAGGTGATTTTGTTTTGAAATGGGATGCAGCTAGGCAAAATAAGGGATAGCATGGGAAGTTCGATTCATTATGGACTGGTCCATACATTATAACAGAGGCTTACCACAACAACACTTTTGTTCTTCATCATCTAGATGGAGAAATTCTCGCAGGTGGCCCATTCAATGGGCGATTTTTGAAAATCTACCTCTCTTAAAGACCGTGGGTCTTTCTCATTGTAAAATATTCTTTTTTCCTTTCTATTTAGAGTCAGTGTGTCAAATAAACTCCATGCCCAATGGGAGTACTAGACTAGGTGTCAGTTTTATTTCCATGAATGTCAAATAAACTCCATGCCCAATGGGAGTACTAGACTAGGTGTCAGTTTTATTTTCATGAATGTCAAATAAACTCCATGCCCAATGGGAGTACTAGACTAGGTGTCAGTTTTATTTCCAGGAAAGGCATTTGGTTCTGGGATTCTTTGGAACCTCACTGGGAGGATTCCATCCCCGAGTAGGAGCCAATGTTATCTCCTAAAATAACCAGTTAGTTTTTCATTATTTTAGGTGATAGGTTTGAATCCAAAATTTATTTTTAAAATTTTTAGAGTCCATAAGGAGGTCCTCATTCTTATTACTGAGTCAAAAAATCCGATTTAATTGAGTCTTGGTTTCAAATTTTGGAAGGACAGGTTTCGGTAGCTAACTCTGTTTTGCAGAGGCCAGCTAACTGTCGAAAAGGCTCACTTTCGGCAGCTGAAAGGATTGACTAGAATTACTAAAGTTATGTTAGCTGCCGAAAATGATCTTATCAGAAAATTAAAAAAAGAGAGTACGTATCTGTACTCGACTTCACATCAAGAGAGCCTGTGTGTTTTGCCGCCGAAGGGAAGATCAGAACGCATCTCATATGACCATCATGAGGTTTAATGTCGGTAAGCTGCCGAAGGCGAGTCATTAAAAAACCTACATCATTGACTGCGCAGGGTAACACAGGAAATCTTAATGCATATCTGAGGATCATTCGCAGCTGATCGCTTCATAATTTCACACGAGCTAGACGATATCATAAGTAATCACTTGCTCGGCTCAGATGGAAGGCATATTTTTCCCAAAACGCTGTAAGCAGGGCCATGGTCATGGGGTTTTTCATTTTATTGCTCAGTTGAAGTTCCTGTTCAGTTTAGGCAGTTTTTATCAGGGCAAAGCATTTATCCAGGGACGCCCCCATCAGGACGAGACTCTAGCACAGTGTCTCTTTAATCATCTGCTGCAAAAAACAAAGGGCTCAACTCATGGCAAAAACAAATCTGCCACTCAGGACAGAACTAGACGGGGTCTGGTATCTCGAGTCCCATCCACAAGTGGCCGAGTTTTTCAAGTCTGCAGAAGTTTTTGACTACTGTGAGAGACTCACTAGTTTCATCCAGCCACTTGCTGAGGCATTTGCTCTGAGCTACGACGGGAGAACAGTGAAGTTTGGCAGAGAAGAATTTCATGTGGATGAGGCAGCTATAGCCGAATGTACAGGCCTCCCCAGAACAGGTAAGAGTTGGTTTAAGACCACTAAAGCTTCAGACATTGAATTCAGGTCATATCTCCTACCAGCTCATAAGGAAATCGTTTGGAGAAAGGATATTCCCATCGCTTTTCTTGAACCTCAATGGCAGGCTCTTGTAAAGGCCATCATCGTTTACATAACTTGTGAAGGCCGTTATCACAGGGTGCTGCACTACCATTTCAAACTGTTGAATCATTTCACAGGGAGGGAAAGGATTAATCTGCCATACTTCTTCCATAAGACCCTCACTAAAATGGCAAAGCAAGTCCAGGCTAAGCCAAGCAAGATTGCAAGCAGGATCTCTCACCAGGGTCTCATGACATTGATAATCAAGGAGCTTTTGAAGAAGAGAAGCGTAGACTGGAATTACTTCTTATTCTGGCATGAGTTCCCCACAGAGCTTGTCAGTGAAGAGGCAGTTAAGCAGGGTAAGGGCGAGAAGAGCAGCACTCCCAAAATCAGCAAGAGAAGGAGGAGAGCCATTTCTCCTCAAGCCCAAATGGAATCCCCTTCCTCATCCAGCAAAAGGAGAAGGTCAAAGAAAAAGTTGGTATTTGAACAAACTAAAGGAACTCCTCAAGGAAAAAATCCACTAAATCTCCCCTACTCAGGATCTGAATCTGAAGACGAAGGAAAGCAAGGAACAGAACAGCCCATGGAGAGTGAGAAGAATAAAGACCCTTCCTTGACTGATGTACCAGGTCCAAAACCTTCCACACCAGAGACCAACAAATTCAATGAGCTGTTACAGGAACTTTCACAGGCAAGACATAATGAGAAGCAGGTTAAGTTGCACAACGCAAAGCTAATTGAAAAGAATATGGCACTGCATGATCGGAGCAAGGAAATCTTTGAAAAACTCCAGAAAACAACCGAGAGGAACGCATTGCTGATAAAAGACAATGTCAAGCTCTACCGCAACCTCAGGATGCTCAGGTTAAAGATGAAGGAATTGGAGGGGACAAAAGTACAACCAGTAGTAAAAGGAGCACAACCATCTGGTCTAAACACGTTGGCTGAGGTGGCCATGATCCCTGAGGAAGTAACACCTGTGGAAGCTCAGCAAGAACAGCCTGTGGAAGCTCAGCAAGAACAGCCTGTGAAAGTGCAACAAAGACAGACTAAACGAGTGACTAGAGGGAAAAGAGCAGTTTCAAAGAAGTCCTAGCGACTGGTCACGAGCATGCAGGAATGCAGCGTTTGGGGTTTTAGTTTTTGATACAGTTACAGCTTTCGGCAGCTTAGGCGAGCCCCACAGAGCTCATTAGCTGCCGAAGGATCTGACTTCCGGCGGCTAAGGCATGAAATCGGTTAAGCAGCGTTTGGGTTTTTAATTTTGTGAAACGGTTACAGTTTTCGGCAGCTTAGGCGAGCCCCACAGAGCTCATTAGCTGCCGAAGGATCTGGCTTCCGGTGGCTAAGGTACGAAATCAGTTAAGCAGCGTTTGGGTTTTAATTTGTGAAACGGTTACAGCTTTCGGCAGCTTAGGCGAGCCCCACAGAGCTCATTAGCTGCCGAAAGGTCTGACTTCCGGCGGCTAAGGCACGAAATCAGCAGAATAGTTAGCTGCCAAAAGCCTGTTTTTGCAAAGGTCGACTACCATATCATGAAAATCAAATCTATGGCGCGCCCAACCCAGTTCACCGAGCCTTGGAAGGCTGCTTCACTTCACCAACCATCGAGTCGTTGAAGGAGATCTCCATATCTGAATGTCCATGATTTTAGGGATTAGTCCCTATCTTTTTGTTTTTAACTATCAGTCAGTATTTTAGTTCATTAAACAGATCCATGCTTTTAGGATCTGGGAAAAACGATTTTGTAAAGGCTATAAAGCCACAGAACCAAGACTATTACACGGTTTGATTTTGGATAGAGTAATCTGCTATTGTACTGAGTTTTCTTTATGCTAATACAGATCACAGGTTTCTTTCAGTTTTGATGTCAGCTTTCCATTTCCTTCACTATTATCTGTGTTGTCTAGCTTTGAATGGTTTCTTTTCCATTGTTCAGCTCATAGCCTGGTATTAGTTTCTTGAATGTTCATCCACCTTTAAAGTTATATGTTGATTAATCAATTCTTGAGAGCACTGTTTCATTTGTTTATCATACTGAATGTCTGAATGCCATACACAGATTGAGTTGTCCCATTGATCCACGTTTTCAGAAAACACAAAAATCATTGAATTCTTAAGTTACCAGGCATACCTAGCTTATAACCCTAGGTAGTTTCTTGGAGTGATAACAAATAGATCGAGAGAAGGGCTCCCAGCTGTGTGCGTGGAGTTTCCTGGAAAGATCTAAGGCTGCAGCTGTGTGCGCAACATATTGTATAAATCTATCATTTTCTGGTTAATATAAGATACTCCCGTGGACGTGGTTTTCCCCGTGGAGGTGGACTTCATATTTCTCGCTATTATGATGTTGTGTTAGAGATGATTACCTATGTGTTTTAGTCTATTACAGTAAATACAGGAATATTGCATTATCTTTATGAATGTGCTGAGTGAATCAGTGAAGCTTCCCTGGGAACTATAATCGTTAAGGGTCAAAGGAATCAGTAAGACGACGTCGCCGTTGTGATAGGAGAACCTGTTGCTGCGACAAGCACGCAAGTGAAACTATGCATAGAATATCCACGCAGAGGATAATTGGTCCTAGTGCAGGAGGGAAAGTACCGCGCAGCTAGGCTGCTGAGCAGGAGCTTGAGCGTTGTTGCGCTCATAAGTCTGAATAGAGGTCAGACTGTCGCCTTAGAGGAATCGTCAAGAAGGAAAGAGCAATCTCCGCGTCGCCTAGGTTAAGGAAACCTGATTCCTTAGCCCCCCCCATAGCCACTTCGGGTGAGACCTCCAGCTGCTGTGCAGCTCATTGCCGAGAGGGCCAGTGCGCCAAGGGGTTTTGTTGCTGCGCTTCATTAAAACCCTGGTCTGTCCAAAAAGCAGCCAAAAAATGGTTCCGTTGCCTTATGACTTCTTGATCACGCCACTTCCGTTGCTTTGAACCCTGTTGTGGAGCCAACAAATGGTTCCGTTGCCGCGTGGATGAGATCGAGGCGACATCCAGAGAAAGAAGGGAGCCAACAAAGGGTTCCGTTGCCGCGTGACTGAGACTTGCTATTTTTGCGACGTAGAAGATTGTGGTTGAGCCAACAAATGGTTCCTTGAGACTTGCTCAGCTGACAAATGTGTTACTGGAATCCCACAACTACAGAAATCCAGGAGTGGTTTGATTTAAAGGCTACAGAGTTCGCTGAACAAGAAAATAAAAGCTCTAGACTCCAGCCAGAAGAATGGTTGCAGAAGTATATCTATACTGACCTTCATGAAATTTTCTTTGTCACATTTGCACTTGAGTTACATGCTTGGATAGCCAAGTTAGCAGATACTAGACCCACTGTGTATATTGATCGACCAGTCGCTTGGACGCCTGAGCTAGTCAGTATTGTGAAGCGGGTAGACAATTCTGTGTCCCGCGCAGTAGACTTTTGGTTGAATAGTCTGCTGGAAGGTTTCATCACTGAGTTTGCAGTGGATACAAGAAAGAGTTTCAGTGAAGCTGAGAGGAGTTTCTTTCAGGCACATAGAGGTAAGTTCCTGAATTCTTTGAACTTATCCATTAAAATGCTTCTGTATGAAAAAGCAAAACTATGTATAGCTTCAGATGCATAGTATAGACAAGTAATGTCCGTAGACTCTGATAGTGACCCTGAAGTTATTGGTTGCACTCGTAGTGGAAAACGGTATAAAGTAGGCCTTGACCAACATTCTTTTGATTCAAGGCCAGAAGACAGTCAAGTTCCTAGAGCAAGCCACATAGAAAGACAAGGGAGCGCTCAGATCCCTTATCACCCTTTTACACCACAAAAGCCGGACAAAGCTCAGTATAATCCTGCAGTAACACCTTCTAGTAGCCCACACGGTACTTCTAGTACCTCTGTGCCACCTTTGTTCAACCAGTCCAGAAGAACTGCTACAGCACCTACACCTCAACCTAGCACAAGAAAGATGGGTGATGATATGAAACTACCAACTTTTAGAGGAACAGGGATAGAAGACCCTGAGCAACACTGGTTCCTATGTGAAGCCATTTGGACAATTAAGCAAATTAATGATGATGCTGTTAAACTGGTTCAGTTAGCAACCACATTAAGAGAAAGAGCCTTAACTTGGTTCATGAAATACTCAGCAGCACAGAACAGAACGCTTGCTGATGTAAGAAATGCAATGATTAGAGAATTTAAGAAACCTAAATCAGAATCACAGTGTATAACAGAGCTCAAAGACATCAAGCAGTTACCCACAGAGTCAGTATGGGACTTTGACCAAAAGTTCAAAGCCTTGATAGATCAAGTAAGCTTTGAGTTTGCACCACAACAGCATAAGGAATGGTTCATTGCTGCACTGCTTCCACACATTAGACTTCCTCTTATGCAACAGAATCTCACTACTCAGGAACAAGCTCTAGAGATGGCTATGAAACTAGAAGCTTCACCAATTGCTGGAACAAGCAACGATGTTGCGCAGTTGCAGAACCAATTAGCAAACTTAACCTTGCAAGTGCATGATATTAAGAAAGGCAAGGATGTGAAGGAAGAAATATGGTGTACAAAATGTAAAGCACAAGGTCATTCAAAGGACCACTGTCCCGTTTTCATAGAATATATTGCAACTGGAGCACCTAATCCTTTACCACAACCACAAGGATCTTGGTGTGAAATCTGTAGAACTAGAGGTCATAGACCACAAGAATGTCACTTACTTCAGAAATATGTACAAACTCCAAAGAATCTATATTGTAATTTCTGTAAATCAGTAGGCCATGATGAAAACAATTGCAGAGCATATGAACTTATGATGGAAAGGAAACACGATGTTTATAGAGTACAATCAGAAGCACAAGGACCCGTAGCAGGTCCACAGTACGACCAAACTCGTGACGGCCGAACAGGAAATTACAGAGGCCGTGGACGCACAACAAACTTTGGCCGCGGAAGAGGCCAGATTACTTGTTATAATTGTGGAGCGCAAGGTCATTTTGCAAGAGATTGCCAAAACCCTACAACCCTTTGCAGATATTGTAAATCTTATGATCATATCATTGAAGAATGCCCCCAATTGATGACAAAAATGCAAGCAAAGACGCCACAGGTCAACCAAAATATTCAATTGATTGGAGCAGAAAAAATGGAACCAGACCGTACAGTTAATATTATGACGCGCGGTGGAACAACCACTGGTGCGCCAGAGTCGAGAACTGGAAAGCAAGCAACGCAATGGGTGCGCCGCGCTAATATTAAACCAGCCCCACTTAATCTGCAGAAGCAAAAAGAAGCATTCAAGCAAGCCCAAGAGTATTTCTCAGATCCCAGAGCTTCAAGTTCTGTCACAAATCCGCATAATGATATTAGATCGCAAGCGCTAAGACAAGACAACCTGGTACAAGAACAGGCCACTACATCCGGAAGGCCCGATGAAGAAGATGCACTAGGTACTATCCATAATTTTCTAAGGAACTGCTTAAAGTTGTTGCGCAATGAAAAAGCAACTATGGAACTTCAACACCTATTGGATAAATGTCAACAATCTGCTTCGACGAACACGCCGCAGCGTGCTGTTCACCAGATTGGGAGTCACGTTAGAACTGGAAAAGAGATGAGGCTCACAGCGCAGATTGGAGCATTTGAGATGGACGAAGTCATTTTAGATTTGGGCTCAGAAGTTAATGTTCTCACCATGCAGACATGGGAACAGATGGGAAGTCCTCAACTTACAAGATCCCCTATCCAGCTAAGACTCGCGAATCAGCAACGAGTCTCTCCATTGGGCAGATTACCCAATGTACCTATTGATATCGAGGGAGTAAGAAGTTCTGCAGACTTTGAAGTAATCAAAATCCTGGATGATAGTAGACCTTACCTAGCACTTTTAGGTATAGACTGGGAATTTGATAATTTGGCTGTCATCAACTTGAAGAAAAGACAGATGACCTTTGAGGATGACCAGATTAGGGTCATTGCGCCGCTTGATCCTATTCAAGGACCAAGGTATATAGAACCCATTTGGGCAGAAGAAGAAGCGCGCCACATGGAAAGTTTGTATCAGATGACTGCTAGTCAGAGTGACTATGTCAATCCCACAGCAGATGGCCATATCAGCTGGCGATGCGATAGTTCGTGCACATCAGACTCAGATGCAGGATTGGAAAATTGGCAGAATCGCTTACATGAGGTTTCTACAAGACGTTGCGCCATGATGACTAAATCCATTCGATGGATTGGCACAGAATTGACTGACACTCCAATTTTTGATGGTTTAACTAACATAAGTGAATTCATACAGGCATATGAACAGCAGCTTCCAGAACAACAGCGCATACAGGAATTAGATGTATCACTGTGCGCTACACCCACAAGATGGTGGGGTGCGCATAAAGAGAATATTCACACATGGCAAGACTGTCGCAGATTGATACTGCGCAGATTCCAGGACACTACAGCAGAAGTGTCGCGCAAATACGAGGGATAGAGTGACCCCAGGTCACACATTGAAGCATGCATTCAGCAATGGTCAGATATTCCGGACGATGAGTGGGTTCACCTATTCATCCACACATTGGACACAGTTCCAAGGAACTGGTACACTGAAACAGAATTGCGCAGAGGCACTCTTACTTGGCCTCTTATGATAGAAAGTTTTCAACTTACCTTCAGCTTTGAGTCGGAGCATCCAAGTATTGATCAAGCTCTGAAGTGTATTAAAAAGAAGGTATTTGAACCATGTCTATTACCAGAATATTCCCAGTCGGATTGGGCTATTCAGATAGAACATGCCCTCGAATGCTATAATTTCACCACTAGAGAAGAGGAGGATGATCCTCGCAACATCAATATTCTAGAATCAGAAGGGACGCGCAATGTTGAAGGTCCTCAGCTTGATACCCCTGCCATTACAGAACACATCAAGCTCAAGAAGGTTAACATTGGTACAGAAGCCGAACCCAAGTTTGCTTCTATAGGAGACTATTGGGATGATGAAACTGTTGCGCATATTTCAGATTTATTACGTGACTACCAGGATATCTTTCCTACCAAGTTCACAGAAATGAAAGGCATCCTAGGAGACTTAGGAGTGATGCGCATACCTCTGAAACCAGATGCCAAGCCAGTAAAGCAGCGCCCATACAGGTTGAACCCGCGCTATAAAGAAAAAGTCAAAGAAGAAATTGACAAGATGCTCACAGCAGGTATTATTGAGCCAGTAGAAGAAAGCGACTGGATTAGTCCTATGGTTGTGCAAGAGAAGAAGACAAAAGGTGAAATAAGAATTTGCGTGGACCTGCGCAAACTCAATGACGCATCAGCGCATGATCCATTTCCTACGCCTTTTACAAATGAAGTGCTTGATAATGTTGGAGGACAAGAGGCTTACTCCTTCACTGATGGATTTTCGGGATACCATCAGATCAGAATTCATCCAGACGACCGCCATAAGACTACTTTTGCGACTGAATGGGGCTCATTCCAGTATACGGTAATGCCCTTTGGTCTTAAAAACGCTCCTGCTATCTTCTCTAGAGTCGTTGTTGCTGTTTTCAAAGAATTCATCCATAAGTTTTTAGAAGTCTATTTTGATGATTGGACTGTATTTGGCTTATTAAAGAACCATATAGCGAACCTGCGAATGATGTTAGAAAAATGTAGACAGCATCAGATTTCCCTTAACTTGAAAAAATGTATCTTCTGTGCTCCTTTTGGTATTTTGTTGGGTCATATTGTATGCAGACAAGGACTCCTGATGGATCCTGCGAAGGTTGCCATCATTGCTAATTTACCGGCGCCCAACTCAATCAAGCAGTTGCGCACTACATTGGGACATACTGGATACTATAGAAAATTTATCAAAGGTTATGCAAAGATCACAGCACCTATGGAAAGACTGTTGAAAAAGGATTCGAAATTCCAATGGACAGAAGAATGCCAACAGAGCTTGGACACACTGAAAGACAAGATGATCACTGCGCCAATTCTAGTTTTCCCAGACTGGAATAAACCTTTTCATGTTCATGTCGATGCTTCTTCTATAGCATTGGGGATCGTACTTACGCAACCAGGAGAAGGAGGTATCGATCACACCATTGCTTACTCTAGCCGAAAGCTTTCCACAGCCGAGAAGAACTACACTACTACAGAGAGAGAAGGACTAGCTATGGTTTACGCCCTACAGAAGTTCAGACACTACTTAATGGGCGCACATTTTAAAATGTATACTGACCATTTTGCTTTGAAATACTTGGTCAATAAGCCAGTGTTAGGGGGAAGAATTTGCAGATGGCTACTACTTTTTCAAGAATATGATTTCGAGGTTATTGTAAAGCCAGGTAGATTGAATGCAGGACCTGACCACTTATCTAGGATTGAGTCAGGAGAGGAACCTACAAATTTGGAGGACAATCTTCCTGACGCGCAGTTGTTCTCTATTCAAGCAGCAGATGAATATTATTCTGATATCCTTGAGTTTCTTACCACCGGACAAGCGCCAGTTGAGTTTACAGTCCAGCAGAAGAAACAACTTGTCGTCAAAGCCGCAGACTTCACCTTGATAGCAGGCCAGCTTTATAAGTTGGGCCCCGATGAAGTCCTGCGCAGATGTATCCTACCGCATGAAAATAACTCTATCATCGCAGAAGCGCACTCAGGCACCGCAGGAGGCCATTTCGCAGGAAAGCCGACTGCTCAGAAGATCTTAGCTGCAGGTCTTTGGTGGCCGACATTGCATAAGGATACTAAGGAATTCTGCAAATGTTGCGATGTTTGCTAGCGAACAGGAAAACCTTCAAGAAGAGATGAAATGCCGCTACGACCTCAGATAACACTACGTGCTTTTGATAAATGGGTCATTGATTTTGTAGGTCCTATCAACCCACCAGGAAAGAGAACCGGCGCAAGATACATCATCACAGCTACTGAATACCTCACCAGATGGGCTGAGGCTAAGCCAGTGAAGAACTGCGACGCTGCCACTGCCGCGCAGTTCATTTTTGAGAACATTATCAATAGGTTTGGATGCCCAGTGATTCTCATGAGTGATCAGGGTACACATTTCCTCAATCAGACTATAGAGGCCCTTACTGAAGAATTTCAAATTAGTCACCATAAGAGTACACCCTACCACCCTCAAGCTAATGGCACGGTGGAGGCATTCAATAAAATTCTTGAGAATGCCCTGACGAAGATCTGTAACCAACAAAGAGACGATTGGGACCTTAGAGTCACCGCTGTATTATGGGCTTACAGAACTACCTGCAAGAAACTAACAGGCCACACACCTTTCAGTTTGGTGTATGGACAAGAAGCAGTTATGCCTATGGAATACATTATTCCCAGTCTCAGAATTGCACAAATTACAGAAATGACAGATCCTGATACTATGAGCGCAAGACTTTCACAACTGCTTGCCCTAGAAGAAGACCGACTTTTAGCCGGATTTCATCAACAGGTACAGAAGGCAAGACAGAAAGCTTGGCATGACAGGCACATTAAGAATAAACACTTTGCAGAAGGAGACTTGGTACTCCTCTATGATAGTAAATTCATCAAGTTTCCAGGCAAGTTTTGTGTACATTGGTTAGGCCCTTTTCAGGTAATAAAAATAACAGAAGGAGGAGCAGTTCAGCTTGCGAAGCTGAATGGAGAATTGCTACCTACCATGATCAACGGGAGTCGGCTTAAGCTTTATCGCGACGGCCACTCCGCCCTGTCGACTTAAATAGCTGCTCAAAGAAATGCAGATGTCCAGTGTAGTTGAAAGAGGCATCGCATCCAGTATACACGGAAGTCGCGAGACCCTCAGTCTCTGGCTTCCCACGCAGTTCCATGAAACATCCGCGCATGTCTATAAAGTTTGGTTGGAGCGAACCTAATTGTGCTCTTGCGAGGTTTTTCCCGAATCATTGAACTATCGCTCTTGCGAAGTTCTCGGTGTCAAATTGCCGCTTGAAGAAGTTTTGTTGTGGACCCCTATAGGCACAGTTTCCTAAGTTGAAATGACCCGCCGGAAAAATTTGAATTACAGCAGTTATGTAGCCGCGTCTGAATAAATGAAGGATAAACCCACCATTTAAGTGTAGCCGCTCTGACAGATTCGGATCGATCTCCGTAAGATTTGCATTTAAACCATGTGACGGAAAGTTTCAGCTTCTCCCGGAAGCCTGTCAGAGCCCGTCCATCATAGTAAATGCACCGCAGAGGCGAGGGGGATCGTAGGGTTGTCAACTCATGCATAGCCGCCTATAGCTAGTAACCCCACTTGGTCGCATTTACTATCGCCTTTTCTATAAATAACCCACACTTGTATAATTTCCGGTTACTTTTCTCGAGCTGCATAGTCTTGTTTGAAAATCTAAGCCATTGTTTTCAGAGCCGAGTCGTGCAGAGTGTTTCCCTTGTTGTCAGTGCTCATATCCCACGTTGTTCCGCTATTTCTGTCCTAGTTCTTGTCACCTATACCCGTTCACGACGGAGAACCTGTCGACTGAAGAAGTTGTTCGTCAATTCCTGCGCCGAGGCCTAGATTTCGGCATGACTACTCCCGTGACGGCTTCGACTTATGTACATCCTGGTTATCAGGATCCCAGACAATCTCCGGCCACATGAGCATCTCAGCCACAGCCAGAAGAGCCCGTTCCAGAGCCGTTGGCCACTATGGTGAATTATATTCCGCCGCGACCAGACGATGCACCAGAGGTGCATATTCCGAATAATGCAAAGTATCCGCTTCCGTTACCTCCACTACCGGTTGGCGTGCGAATAGAAGGGTCCCTGCTCGGACACCTTCCACTGGTCAAGTTCTCTGATTTCAACCTCGGAGACTACAAGACATATCCTCAGTTCCAGCTAGACCAATATCTGACGGTAGTGCATAATCCCAGCCGAAAGGTTGACGAATTCATCCTGAGGGGATTTGCAGCAAATCTGGAGCGCCCTGGACTCCTGAACCTGTTAAAGCTACCGCATTTCGGGCATAGCAATGAAGTGAACGCAGTCGTTAAAACACTGCTATCCTGCGTTCATGGAGGTTACCTTTGGCTCGGGAGGCCAGTCGATTTAAATGTCGATTTGATTCATCGCATTACTGGCCTGTCTAAGGTTGGTAAGGATCCCAATATCCATTTTATGGGAAAGGAGAAGGATAGAAAACTGGCTGCAAAGCTGGTCCAGAAATACAACCTTACAAGAGGAGGTCGGGCTTATGACCTCACAATAGTAGAAGATGAAGCACTTAGATTTACAGGAATTTTGCTCGCGGGCAGACTTCTCACGAAGTGCAGACCGAAGGAAGTTACTGGAGCTATCGTGGAACTTGCCATCGCAGCTGCGGAGGGAGAGCAGTACAACTGGTGCCTCTTCCTCCTCAATTCTTTTTTGGAAGACTACCAGAACGTTCAAGATAACCCCGGTCAGTCATTCCATTTTTCTTGGCTTTTAATTTTATGTGCTCTCGTCAGGTGGAAGGAGCCCCCGAACACTCAGTTCCTTCCGCGCCGCGCAGGCGAACCTGCCGGAATTTGCTATGTAAACCTTTGGGAATCCCCTAATCCCGCAAAGCGCAAGATGAACCGTGCTATATTTTGTGAATACTACTATCTCCTCAGAGATACCATTCAGGAAATGCCAAGGCTGAGTGAGGAGACAGCGACGCTATATGAAGGAAAGTTGGCCTTTACTGCCGACTTACATCAACTTTACCTCCGTCCCTGCGGCATTCAAGAGGAATGGGCCGTAGGCCTTTACAGGATGACCACCGAAGATGTCGAAGAAACTATCAAGTCTTGGTCAGACGAGTGGAGAGAAGCCGCCGACATCGCATCCGCGATGCCACCCGCCGCTGCACACGACAAGGATAAGGGCAAGGAAGCCCCTGAGCAAAGAAGTGATGAAGGCTCGACAGAGCCAGCAACCAAGAAGCAAAAGGTGTCGCATCCCTCTGAGGCCATTCCCTCGGGGATCGACCAGTATCTGAAAGAGCAATTTCGTGAGCTGCGGAACACGCACGCTCACATCAGAAGTGCTCTAGACCTACAGTTTGTGGAAATAAAAGGTCTCGCAGGAAGGATTGCGCAGACCCATGCGCCAGCATCTACGTCGCAGGCGCCACAAGAAATTCCAAGTACTGAGCGAGTTGAAGAACTCATAGAAAGGCATACTGTCGTGCACATCCCGCCTACAAGCATGACACTTCCGGATCCTCTAGCTGCATTACAGGTAAGCGCCGTTGGGCCCGTTGAAATAAATTTGTCTCTAATTCCTATAGAGACCCTACAGCTAGTGCACGAGAAAGTTTCTCTTGAGCTGAGAGCTAGAGAGCTCTCTACATTCCAGGAAAACCAACGACTGCAATCGGAGGAGATAGAGCTGAAGGCAAACCATAAGAATATCTCCGAGAAACTTGCACTTTATGAGGCGCAAGACATCGGCATCAGAAACGCAGTGGATGAGATTGCCCAGGAGTTGCCAGCTTGCGAGATTCAACCAGACTTCCCTCTGGTTGAGAAAGTTCAAATCATTGGAGGAAGGGTGAAAACCCTGGAGCATGAAATAGTTGCTATGGCTGAGGGCCATAGAACCCAAATCACGGAGCTAGAAGCTCGTGTTGCCGCGCAGTTTACAGATGATGCGCAGGTACAATTTGAAGCACTGAGCAGAACTTCCACACAGATGAAAGACAGAATACAGGAAGCCGAGAACTTGATGAACCAAGCTATGGAAGCTTGGACGGAGCTTGAGAATCTCCCTTTTAAAGTTGGTCTTTTGGAACAAGTGCAAGCCGCAGAACAGTCCCTAACTGTTCTGACTGAAGAAGCTAAGGCCTTAACAGGCTTACCAAAAATGAAGAAAATGGGTGAAGTGCGCAGAATGCAACAGCAACGGCACAAGCTCAGAACTGAAGATGAGAAGCTCACCAACAGCATTCAGCCATTCATGGATGAGTATGCTGATATCGTGGGTCGAGTCGAGGCCAAAATCAAAGAGATTGCTGAATCTCAAGAGGTGATTGATGCCATCACTAAAGAAGAAGCCACTGCAGAAACGGTGCAGACTGCTGTGGAATGTGTTGATGAATTGGACTCCGCTATTGCGCAGTGGAAGAAAGCATTCGCGGAGACCCAAGCAAAAGCAGATGCGCAAGTAAAGCGACCACGCGCTAGTGCGAGTGGCTCGAGGACGAGCCACAAGTAAGTGTTAGGGGCCCGTTGGAGCCAACACCGCAGTTATGGTAAAAGCTGCGAATTTTGAGGAAAAAGCACAAGTATGGAAGAGTGCTAAGTTTTGAATAAACACCAATTTTGGGACAGAAGAAGACGGTGCGCAGTACGGTGCCAGATGGAGGAGCTCAGCGCGGATCACGGACCGGAAATCCCGGAGCTCACGCGCACGTTAGAAGAGAATGAAGGTAGCAGAGTGGAAAGCCCAGCTACCATAATCAATGAAGCGATGGAGTAGAGGGCTCATCTACCCTCATTTAAAGCTAAGTACAGAAGTTATGGTTGCTCGGATCAAGGAGGAGCAACGGACCAAAGCATTGAAGGCGAAGGAAGAGGCATCCATACCCGTAAGCTGCGCTGGAATTCATGGAGCCTGTAGGAAGCGGCGACATGACTGCAAGCCGCGCCTACAGTACACCTAGCCATGTGCGTGGTTAGGGTTTTTGGGGATTACTGTTCGGAAAGGCCCACAGTTTTGTAAAGGTGCGACCACCATGGCCACCTATATATATGAATAATTGTAATGGGTATATGTTAGTTAGTTAGTGAGAGAGAGTCAGTTGGTTAGACAGATAGCTAACTAGTCAGTAAGCAGGTTAGCAGTGAAGCTAATCCTTGAGTTGCAGACAGTCCGAGGCGACGTCTGAACTATTGTAATCTCTGGAGAGGAAGAGAATAGATCGAGAGAAGGGCTCCCAGCTATGTGCGTGGAGTTTCCTGGAAAGATCTAAGGCTGCAGCTGTGTGCGCAGCATATTGTATAAATCTATCATTTTCTGGTTAATATAAGATACTCCCGTGGACGTGGTTTTCCCCGTGGAGGTGGACTTCATATTTCTCGCTATTATGATGTTGTGTTAGAGATGATTACCTGTGTGTTTTAGTCTATTACAGTAAATACAGGAATATTGCATTATCTTTATAAATGTGCTGAGTGAATCAGTGAAGCTTCCCTGGGAACTATAATCGTTAAGGGTCAAAGGAATCGGTAAGACGACGTCGCCGTTGCGATAGGAGAACCTGTTGCTGCGACAAGCACGCAAGTGAAACTACGCATAGAATATCCGCGCAGAGGATAATTGGTCCTAGCGCAGGAGGGAAAGTACCGCGCAGCTAGGCTGCTGAGCAGGAGCTTGAGCGTTGTTGCGCTCATAAGTCTGAATAGAGGTCAGACCATCGCCTTAGAGGAATCGTCAGGAAGGAAAGAGCAATCTCCGCGTCGCCTAGGTTAAGGAAACCTGATTCCTTAGCCCCCCCATAGCCACTTCGGGTGAGACCTCAAGCTGCTGTGCAGCTCGTTGCCGAGAGGGCCAGTGCGCCAAGGGGTTTTGTTGCTGCGCTTCATTAAAACCCGGGTCTGTCCAAAAAGCAGCCAACATGAATAGTTTAGCTCTTCAACCATGACTAGAATAGGTTGCTTTATATTATCTTATCTTCTCAACAAGTCTTCTCACTAATTTCTTTGCATTGTAGGTTCATTTGCATTTTCTAGTTGACGTCAAGATCATCAAAACCCTCATTTTCCTTAGTTTAATTCGTTTTTCCTCCATTTAGACTGTCGTTCTGTGAAAATCCTCACAGCAGATCTAAGAGATGATGTATACCTCACAAGAAAGTAATTGATTAAGCAAGAAAATAGAAGAAGAGTGGTCAATGCAGTATAATGAGCAACAAAATAATAATATAGTAGAACTTGGATAGAAGCAAAAATACTTCACACACACTAAATCATTAATCACAAATGGACATATAAATAATATAATGCATGAGGATTCGAATGGCTAAGGTGGAAATTCGAATTAGCCTTCATGGAGTGATCAAAACATCACTGGAGTGTCATCGGAGCACAACTAGTAGTCTATCTCATCATCAGTGGAGTCATCAATACTCAAGTAATTCTCAACCATCAGTCAAACTGAGTCTAACTGAGTGTGGTAGGTGTAATTGAATGTAACTGGCACATGGATCCAATAACTGAATGAAGGAGGCTTAGTGGAGGGTGCATGAGGATCTAACTGGAGTCAGAATAGGTAATCATGTCTCATCGGAGGTCAATCAGAGTGATAACAGCAGTGAGGAGTCAGTCAGGCCTCAAATCAAGGAAAGACTGGTGGATAACTAAAGTAAACTGGACTGGTAGGTGAGAGAGGATGAGTGGCGTCCTTAAATCAAGTTGGAATGGCACACTAAGCTCCAGGGTGGTTCAAATTGATCTGAGAGAAGCTCTCAGGGGCTGGCTAACTGAGGGATAGGTGATGGACTGATGACTAGAATGCATGAAAACCCTAAATAATGCATGCAAACCCTTAAAGTTCATGCATGACTGAAAATGTAAATGATCAAAATACTAGTGGGACTAGGATGGAGTATAGGAATATCCTAACACCCCCCCTTAATCCATCCTGGGCCCTGGTAACTAAGACCAAAGGTCACCCAATATAATGAATAATAACAACCAATAAATCAAGGAAGTGGGAAACATTTCATGGGAAAAATACCCCCCCCTCAAAACGGACTATAAGGCACACATAAAAAATAAATGCTCCAAACTCAAGCAGGTGTGATGCTTGGTCATTTGTCTGGAGGTATCTTCTTCTTGGGAAGAAGTGGACCATGCTCAAAAAGAATGTGGTTGTACTTTCTCTTCAGATCGAATGTGATGAGAACAAATCCATAAGTATGAGGATGATCCTTGAACCTGT
Source organism: Larix kaempferi (assembly GCA_027924585.1). Lineage (NCBI taxonomy): Eukaryota > Viridiplantae > Streptophyta > Pinopsida > Pinales > Pinaceae > Larix > Larix kaempferi. The sequence goes on from BSBM01000493.1 coordinate 42,599,178, forward strand.
GATTCGAATCAATTGAGGTAGGATCAAAAACATGAATATGCAGATAGTCTTTTGTCTTCTCCTTCGAACCATCATGTGTGAGATTATGCCAAAAGGAACCATCAAATAATAACTTGAAATCCAAATCATATTTAAGACTTGAAGAATAGTTTCTTGAGATCTCCTTTGAACCAGCAGGGGTGAGATCAAAACCATCATATGCATGATAAATTATCTCAAGTAGTGTTTGCTTAGGATCCAAATTAGATCCAAGACTTGAATCCTAGTTTCTTGAGATCTCCTTTGAACCATAAGAGGTGAGATCAAAACTAGTAAATGCATGAAAAATTATTCCAAGCGAATCGTCATGGTTTCTTGAGATCTCCTTTGAACCAATAGGGTTGAGATCAAAACCATGATATGCATGAGAAATTATCTGAAGCGAATGACAATGGCCATATTCTTCAATAACCTTCTGAAAGCATGGAATAATAATCATATAGTAGTAAATAAGAGGTGATTGCTTGAGGAGAGAAAATGCATTACCTCCAATAGCTAATTTTTCCTCCGAAATAATCATGTGATCATGATGAAAGGTGCAAGAGAGGATTTAGGACCTTCTGCAATATCTAGAGTGTAAGCTGGCACAGAAAGAGAAGAAAGTTGGAGCATGAGTGTAGATTCTACAGGTTCTTTGTGGACAACTTCAATATGAGATGTGGTTGATACTGGTTCATGATCAATGATATCATCAAGGAGGGTGAATGCAACACTTTGCTTTCTCTCGAATGGGTTTGGACCAATCCCTTCATTCTGTCTCCCAAATATTTCATCTAGGTGGGCGCATAGCTCTCTTGGAGATTCAACATCATCAATGAATTGATGTACCAAGCATCGAGACATAGCAAGCATCATGGTTCCCATGACTCTGTCACCATTATTTAACCAGTCAATCTTTTTTTCAGAGGATTCGAACTCTCTCTCAAAACAAAATCAAAGAGACCGTTTCTCTTCAAATGTGCTATCATCTTTGGTTTCCATTCATCATAGTTGAATAGAGAAAGAGGATCATAGTTGAATGGAGGAGGATAGATTTCTTTTGAATACATGGAAGCTGTAGAAGACCTGCAAAAAAAATAGAGAATATCTACAACTGCTACTGCTGCAAAATTGTAGAAACAACTGCATTTGATATCTTGGTAATAACTTGCAAAAAACTCTCAGGAATGGTGTAATGTCCCCATTCCAATAATTTCATAGTAAGACAATCCCATCAATCCTACTAGTTTCCTAGGTTGGATGGGCACATGTGGAATGGTAATAAGGAAGCTAATAAATGATGTTTAGACATTAGAAGGGTTCAAGTATTTAATAAATATAGTGAATAAATAAATTCAAGAGAAATCCTAGGTGACAAATGGTTTTGGAGACATATGGAGGATGTGGGACCCACACTAGCTTGATTTTTCATAATACATGGTATCTCTCTTTTGCAAATTTGAATTATTGGGAATGTGAACACTCTTGGGTGAGTTGGTAAGTCATAACACATGTCATTGATCATATTAGGTCGAATTCGGAATGATTGGTAACCTCCATGGAAGATAAAGAGTCAAAGTGGAAGTTTGTGGACACTTGGGCTAGATTCCCTAGCCCCTATGACACCAATGATGGAGCATCTATGAAAACTATGACAAATTGCAGACCTGACCTTTGACATATGACCACTATGACATGTCAGCTCCAAAAATAGGCTCAAGGAAGGCGAATTTGGGAGTTGGAGAAGCCAAAGAGACTCAAAATCGAATTTGGGAGAAGATGGAAGGTTGGAACTAGGAGACAAGTGGCAAATGTGGAATATTTCCTAAATGGAAATATATTGAATCTATTGAGAAGATTTGGACCATTAGAAAGATAATGTTGGTTATAAAATGTAGAAATGAAGTATGAGAATGACTTTTGATGATTTGAGAAAAATTGCATTTGTGAAGAGAGAGCTAGTGGATGACTAGTTTCTTGCCTTAGCCAATTTCGAGGGTGAAAGATTCCCATCCAAGTTGGTGTTTGGAGAGGCCACTCAGGTCTTTCATGGTGCTTTCATGGAGTTTGTATTTGCAGGTAGCATCTATAGGAAGTTTCATGATTTGGTTTAGTGCAGCACTTTCTCTCCACCATTTCTAGTTTTGAAGACATATTCATGCTCCTTCAGGGATGGCGTTTTTTGTGAGCACTTGTGCTTCTTGAGAGAGATTATCATTATATATTTCTGATTGTAACAGATTCATATCCTATTTTATTAATATTCAGAAAGTCTCAGGTCGAAATACCCACTAGTTGTAGGAAAAACTATTAATTAATGAGCAAACAATGTCCATTTCCCCAATGCATTGATGTATGACACTATAATGTTGATTATTTTGAATGTATGGATGATTCTATGATATATTTGTGATACATATACTAACATGGATGTATTCTACAAGTTTCATGTACTGTACTTGAGAATTTGAATCATTTTTACTCAGTTTAGTTGTATTGGGTGGTGAAATAGTGCCATTTCCCCAAGGGTCGAATTGGGGGTTTTTGTTGTTGAATGTGAGAGAGTTAGAACCGTAGTAAAATAAAATTAATGGTGCATATGAGACCTTAATCACATACTTAACACATTATATACCTCTTTTCATTAATTTGTGGGATTTTGGAGGCATTTGGAAGGCCATTTGCAGTGTTAGCCGGGGGGATTTGATGCACAAATTACTAGTCAAAATTACATATATTGATCAGAATAAAAGTCAAGTTTGCAGCAGTATTTGGAGGGCCATAAAACATCCCTGAACCTGATATTCAAGTATAAATACCATTCATACACTCCTACAGAATATTTGGGAGCATTTGGGTTGATTTGGAGGTCAAAACAGTTAAACTAGTCAAAGGTCAAAATTGGGGAAAAAGTGGAAAAATTGGCATTTTAATAGAATTTTGAAAAAGGGTCATTACGAGTGGTATCAGAGCATGGTCTTGGCACCTGATGGTATTAACAAGAATCCAAACAAATAAAACACCACCCTTTGAATCAGTAGTTGAAGAAATTTTGGTTGAAGAAGAGATAGTAGCAGAAAAAAGAGTTTTTTTCTAAAACAATGGGTAGAGAGGAGGAGGAAAAATTAAGACATAAGGAGGAATTTATTGAAGCCTTAAAACCATGTTTTGAAGGAATTACCATGGTTATGCTAGATATGAATAAAAAAATGATGAAAGGTTTCGAATTGTTGGGTAGACAACTTTCAGGCAAAGGGGTGATAGGAGATAATAGTGGTTCACACTCAGGGCAAAAGATGAAAGGGAATGAGCATATTTTCTCATGTATAGGACCTCATAATAGACTTGATGAATTTCAAAGCACACAAAGGCATACTACACCTAAATTTCTCACACCCAAATAAGAGCCCAATCTTGACTGGGATTACAAGAAACTAGTAAATGATTGGAATGATTTGAATGAAGAGTGTAAAAGAGGTGTACCACTCAGTGACTACATTGATGCTATGCAAAATATTAAAAGGAAGGGAGACAATAGGATTCCATTTCAAAACAAAGAATTAAATAGTGCTATTGCAAAAATGTCACTTCCTACTTTTGATGGTTCTTCTCAAAATTCTGCTAACACTTGGGTGCAAAAATTGGGTGTATATTTTCAGCTGAATCCTATGTTGGAAGAGGATGCATTAAAAATGGCCATTTTGCATTTGGAAGGAGATTCCAATGAATGGTGGTTCTATGGCTTGAAAACCTTGCGTCATGATCAGGTTAAAACATATCGAGAATTTGTTGATATGGTACTAGAGAGATTTGAACAAAAAGATCCAGAATTGCCTTTCAAGGAATTAGCTCAATTGAAGCAAACTGGGACACCTACTGAATATATGTTGGACTTTCAAAAATTATTAGTCAAGGAGGCTGATGTATCTATGGGAAGGTTGGTATTACTTTTCACTGAAGGTTTGGTTGAACCCTTAAAAGGTTTGGTCAAAGCCCACAATCCAATTACATTAAAAGATGCAATGAACTTGACTAGGGATCTCCAAAATGTGCTTCCTAGAACGAGATTTACTCCCAAGCCTGACTTCAGAATTGAAAAGAAACCTTGGAAAAGAGATGCAACTGATAAGAATCCATGGCAAGAAGATGAATATGGAAAGGATAAGAAAGAGGAACTAAGCAGGGAAGAACTCAGAAGAAATAAATTGTGTTACTCATGCTTCCAACCATGGGTACCTGGACATAAATGTGCTAAAGGAAAGGCCCCATTCATTGAAGTATTTTGTGATGAGGGATATGAAGGGGGCATGGAGGAAGAAGGAAATAATTCAGCCCAAGAAGAAGGATATACTACAGCAGAAAAAGGGAAACCAGAGTTGAAGTATCCATCTCCCACCAAAGTAACAATGGCAGTACTTTCAGCAGTACCTTGCTATCATACTATCCGATGCAAAGGTATGGTACAAGGACAAAGAACTTCAGTTTTCGTAGATGGTGTATCCAACCATAACTTCATTGATGCAGATATGGTCGAGAAAAGAAATATACCTATTGAACCATTTGATGGCTTCACAGTTTTCATTCCCGGTCATGACACAATGGAGTGCAAAACATGGATTCCATAGCTGTAGGTCACCGTAGGTAAATATACTTTTGTCAATAGTTTTTATGTGGTTGATATTGATTATACTAATGTTGTTTTGGGAGTGCAATGGTTGTATTCAATATGAAAGCATACAGTAAATTATAAAATTCCTGAAATGAAATTCCAAGATTCAAAAGGAGTACTAAGGATTGTGAGAGGGAAACACACCTATCCGAATCAGGTAGTTTCTTCCCACAGCATGAAGCACCGGAATAGAAATATTATGGGAGACATTTCTCATGGAAGGCCACCTGATAAAGGAGAGACAAGTTTGCAGCATGGTAAATTTAGATTTCTTGAGGGCTAGCAATCTTGGGTGGGGAGGACTATAATGTCCCCATTCCAATAATTTCATAGTAAGACAATCCCATCAATCCTACTAGTTTCATAGGTTGGATGGGCACATGTGGAATGGTAATAAGGAAGCTAATAAATGATGTTTAGACATTAGAAGGGTTTAAGTATTTAATAAATATAGTGAATAAAGAAATTCAATAGAAATCCTAGGTGACAAATGGTTTTGGAGACATATGGAGGATGTGGGACCCACACTAGCTTGATTTTTCATAATGCATGGTATCTCTCTTTTGCAAATTTGAACTAATGGGAATGTGAACACTCTTGGGTGAGTTGGTAAGTCATAAAACATGTCATTGAGCATATTTGGTTGTATTGGGAAGGATTGGTAAACTCCAAGGAAGATAAAGAGTCAAAGTAAAAGTTTGTGGACACTTGGGCTAGATTCCCTAGCCCCTATGACACCAATGATGGAGCATCTATGACAACTATGACAAATTGCAGACCTGAACTCTGACATCTGACCACTATGACATGTCAGCACCAAAAATAGGCTCAAGGAAGGTGAATTTGGGAGTTGGAGAAGCCAAAGAGACTCAAAATTGAATTTGGGAGAAGATGGAAGGTTGGAACTAGGAGACAAGTGGCAAATGTGGAATATTTCCTAAATGGAAATCTATTGAGTATATTGAGAGGATTTCGACCCTTAGAAGGCTAATTTTGGTTATAAAATGTAGAAATGAAGTATGAGAATGGCTTTTGATGATTTGAGAAAAATTGCATTTGTCAAGAGAGAGCTAGTGGATGACTAGTTTCTTGCCTTAGCTAATTTCAAGGGTGAAAGATTCCAATCCAAGTTGGTGTTTGGAGAGTCCACTCAGGTATTTCATGGTGCCTTAATGGAGTTTGTATTTGTAGCTATCATCTACAATAAGTTTCATGGTTTGGTTTAGTGCAGCACTTTCTCTCCACCGTTTCCAGTTTTGAAGGCATATTCATGCTCCTTGAGGGAGGGCGTTTTTGGTGAGCACTTGTGCTTCTTGAGAGAGATTTTCATTATATATTTCTGATTTTAATAGCTTCATATCCTCTATTATTAATATTCAGAAATTCTCAGGTCGAAATACCCACTGGTTGTAGGCAAAACTATTGATTAATGAGCAAACAATGTCCATTTCCCCAATGCATTGATGTATGACACTATAATGTTGATTATTTCGAATCGATGGATGATTATCTGATATATTTGTGATAAATATACTGCCATGGATGTATTCTACAAGTTTCATGTATTGTACTTGATCATTTGAAGCATTTTTACTCAGTTTAGTTGTATTGGGAGGTGAAATAGTGCCATTTCCCCAAGGGTCGAATTGGGGGTTTTTGCTGTTGAATGTGAGAGAGTTAGAACAGTAGTAAAAATCAATTAATGGTGCATATGAGACCTTAATAACATACGTAACACATTATATACCTCTGTTCATTAATTTGTGGGAGTTTGGAGGCATTTGGAAGGCCATTTGCAGTGTTACCCGGGGGGGGGGGGGATTTGATGCACAAATTACTAGTCAAAATTACATATATTGATCAGAATACAAATCATGTTTGTAGCAGTATTTGGAGGGCCATAAAACATCCATGAACCTGATATTCAAGTCTAAATACCATTCATACACTCCTATAGAATATTTGGGAGCATTTGGGTTGATTTGGAGGTCAAAACAGTTAAACTAGTCAAAGGTCGAAATTGGGGAAAAAGTGGAAAAATTGGCATTTTAATAGAATTTTGAAAAAGGGTCATTACAAGTGGTATCAGAGAATGGTCTTGGCACCTGATGGTATTAACAAGAATCCAAAAAAATAAAACACCACCCTTTAGAAGTTTTGGTTGAAGAAGAGATAGTAGCAGAAAAATAGTTTTTTTTCTAAAACAATGGGTAGAGAGGAGGAGGAAAAATTAAGACATAAGGAGGAATTTATTGAATCCTTAGAACCATGTTTTGAAGGAATTACCATGGTTATGCTAGATATGAATAAACAAATGATGAAAGGTTTCGAATTGTTGGGTAGCCAACTTTCAGGAAAAGGGATGATAGGAGATAATAGTGGTTCACACTTAGGGGAAAAGATGAAAGGGAAGTTGCATATTTTCTCATGTACAAGACCTCATAATAGACCTGATGAATTTCAAAGTACACAAAGGCATACTGCACCTAAATTTCTCACACCCAAAGAAGAGCCCAATCTTGATTGGGATTACAAGAAACTAGTAAATGATTGGGATGATTTGAATGAAGAGTGTAAAAGAGGTGTACCACTCAGTGACTACATTGATGCTATGAAAAGATTAAAAGGAAGGGAGACAATAGGATTCCATTCCAAAACAAAGAATTAAATAGTGCTATTGGAAAAATGTCACTTCCTACTTTTAATGGTTTTTCTCAAAATTCTGCTAACACTTGGGTGCAAAAATTGGATGTATATTTTCAGTTGAATCCTATGTTGGAAGAGGATGCATTAAAAATGGCCATTTTGCATTTGGAAGGAGATGCCAATGAATGGTGGTTCTATGGCTTGAAAACCTTGGGTCATGATCAGGTTAAAACATACAGAGAATTTGTTGATAGGGTACTAGAGAGATTTCAACAAAAAGATCCAGAATTGCGTTTCAAGGAATTAGCTCAATTGAAGCAAACTGGGACACCTACTGAATATATGTTGGACTTTCAAAAATTATCAGTCAAGGTGGCTGATGTATCTATGGGAAGGTTGGTATTTCTGTTCACTAAAGGTTTGGTTGAAACCTTAAAAGGTTTGGTCAAATCCCACAAGCCAACTACATTAAAAGATGCAATGAACTTGACTAGGGATCTCCAAAATGTGCTTCCTAGAACGAGAATTCCTCCCAAGCCTGACTTTAGAATTGAAAAGAAACCTTGGCAAAGAGATGCACTTGATAAGAAGCCATGGCAAGAAGATGAATATGGAAAGGATAAGAAAGAGGAACTAAGCAGGGAAGAGCTCAGAAGGAAGAAATTGTGTTACTCATGCTTCCAACCATGGGTACCTGGACATAAATGTGCTAAAGGAAAGGCCCAATTCATTGAAGTATTTTGTGATGAGGGATATGAAGGTGGAATGGAGGAAGAAGGAAATAATTCATCCCAAGAAGAAGGATATACTACAGCTGAAGAAGGGAAACCAGAGGTGAAGCATCCCTCTCCCACCAAAGTAACAATGGTAGTACTTTCAGCAGTACCTCGCTATCATACTATCCGATGCAAAGGTATGGTACAAGGACAAAGAACTTCAGTTTTGGTAGATGGAGGAGCCACCCATAACTTCATTGATGCAGAGATGGTGGAGAAAAGAAATATACCTATTGAACAATTTGATGGCTTCACAGTTTTCATTCTTGGTCACAACACAATGGAGTGCAAAACATGGATTCCACAGCTGCAAGTCACCGTAGGTAACTATACCTTTGTCGATAGTTTTTATGTGGTTGATATTGCTGATACTAATGTTGTTTTGGGAGTGCAATGGTTGTATTCAATAGGAGAGCATACAGTAAATTATAAAATTCCTGAAATGAAAATCCAAGATTCAAAAGGAGTACTAAGGATTGTGAGAGGGCAACACAGCTATCCGAATCAGGTAGTTTCTTCCCACAGCATGAAGCACCCAAATAGAAAGATTATGGGAGACATTACTCATGGAAGGCCACCTGATAGAGGATGGACAAGTTTGCAGCATGGTAAATTGAGATTGCTTGAGGGCAAGCAATCTTGGGTGGATGACTGTAACGTCCCCATTCCAATAATTTCATAGTAAGACAATCCCATCAATCCTACTAGTTTCCTAGGTTGGATGGGCACATGTGGAATGGTAATAAGGAAGCTAATAAATGATGTTTAGACATTAGAAGGGTTCAAGTGTTTAATAAATATAGTGAATAAAGAAATTCAAGAGAAATCCTAGGTGACAAATGGTTTTGGAGACATATGGAGGATGTGGGACCCACACTAGCTTGATTTTTCATAATACATGGTATCTCTCTTTTGCAAATTTTAATTAATGGGAATGTGAACACTCTTGGGTGAGTTGGTAAGTCATAACACATGTCATTGAGCATATTAGGTCGAATTGGGAAGGATTGGTAACCTCTATGGAAGATAAAGAGTCAAAGTGGAAGTTTGTGGACATTTGGGCTAGATTCCCTAGCCCCTATGACACCAAGGATGGAGAATCTATGAAAAATATGACAAATTTCAGACTTGACCTCTGACATCTGACCATTATGACCTGTCAAACCAAAAAAAGGCTCAAGGAAGGCGAATTTGGGAGTTGGAGAAGTCAAAGAGACTCAAAATCGAATTTGGGAGAAGATGGAAGGTTGGAACTAGGAGACAAGTGGCAAATGTGGAATATTTCCTAAATGGAAATCTATTGAATATATTGAGAGGATTTAGACCCTTATAAGGCTAATGTTGGTTATAAAATGTAGAAATTAAGTATGATAATGGCTTTTGATGATTTGAGAAAAATTGCATTTGTGAAGAGAGAGGTAGTGGATGACTAGTTTCTTGCCTTAGCCAATTTCGGGGGTGAAAGATTCCCATCCAAGTTGGTGTTTGGAGAGGCTACTTGAGTCTTTCATGGTGCTTTAATGGAGTTTGTATTTGCAGGTAGAATCTACAGGAAGTTTCATGGTTTGGTTTGGTACAACACTTTCTCTACACCGTTTCCAGTTTTGAAGGCATATTCATGCTCCTTGAGGGAGGGCGTTTTTGCTGAGAACATGTGCTTCTTGAGAGAGATTCTCATTATATTTTTCTGATTGTAATAGCTTCATATCTTATATTATTAATATTATAAAAGTCGCAGGTCAAAATACCCACTGGTTGTAGGCAAAACTATTGATTAAGGAGCAAACAATGTCCATTTCCCCAATGCATTGATGTATGACACTATAATGTTGATTATTTCGAATGGATGGATGATTATCTGATATATTTGTGATAAATATATTTCCATGGATGTCTTCTACAAGTTTCATGTACTGTACTTGAGCATTTGAAGCATTTTTACTCAGTTTAGTTGTATTGGGAGGTGAAATAGTGTCATTTCCCCAAGGGTCGAATTAGGGGTTTTTGCTGTTGAATGTGAGAGAGTTAGAACAGTAGTAAAAATCAATTAATGGTGCATATGAGACCTTAATCACATACGTAACACATTATATACCTCTGTTCATTAATTTGTGGGAGTTTGGAGGCATTTGGAAGGCCATTTGCAGTGTTACCCCGGGGGGGGGATTTGATGCACAAATTACTAGTCAAAATTACATATATTGATGAGAATACAAATAAAGTTTGCAGCAGTATTTTGAGAGACATAAAACATCCCTGAACCTGATATTCAAGTCTAAATACCATTCATACACTCCTACAGAATATTTGGGAGCTTTTGGCTTGATTTGGAGGTCAAAACAGTTAAACTAGTCAAAGGTCGAAATTGGGGAAAAAATGGAAAAATTGGCATTTTAATAGAACTTTGAAAAAGGGTCATTACAAGTGGTATCAGAGCATGGTCTTGGAATCTGATGGTATTAACAAGAATCCAAACAAATAAAACACCCCCCTTTGAATCAGTAGTTGAAGATGTTTTGGTTGAAGAAGAGATAGTAGCAGAAAAAAAGTTTTTTTCTAAAACAATGGGTAGAGAGGAGGAGGAAAAATTAAGACATAAGGAGGAATTTATTGAAGCCTTAAAACCATGTTTTGAAGGAATTACCATGGTTATGCTAGATATGAATAAACAAATGATGAAAGGTTTCGAATTGTTGGGTAGCCAACTTTCAGGCAAAGGGATGATAGGAGATAATAGTGGTTCACACTCAAGGGAAAAGATGAAAGGGAATGAGCATTTTTTCTCATGTACAGGACCTCATAATAGACCTGATGAATTTCAAATCACACAAAGGCATACTGCACCTAAATTTTCCACACCCAAAGAAGAACCCAATCTTGATTGGGATTACAAGAAACTAGTAAATGATTGGGATGATTTGAATGAAGAGTGTAAAAGAGGTGTACCACTCAGTGACTACATTGATGCTATGAAAAAGATTAAAAGGAAGGGAGACAATAGGAGTACATTCCAAAACAAAGAATTAAATAGTGCTATTGGAAAAATGTCACTTCCTACTTTTGATGGTTCTTCTCAAAATTCTGCTAACACTTGGGTGCAAAAATTGGATGTATATATTCAGCTGAATCCTATGTTAGAAGAGGATGCATTAAAAATGGCCATTTTGCATTTGGAAGGAGATGCCAATGAATAGTGGTTCTATGGCTTGAAAACATTGGGTCATGATCAGGTTAAAACATATGGAGAATTTGTTGATAGGGTACTAGAGAGATATGAACAAAAAGATCCAAAATTGCCTTTCAAGGAATTAGCTCAATTGAAACAAATTGGGACACCTACTGAATATATGTTGGACTTTCAAAAATTATCAGTCAAGTTGGCTGATGTATCTATGGGAAGGTTGGTATTGCTGTTCACTGAATGTTTGGTTGAACCCTTAAAAGGTTTGGTCAAATCCCACAAGCCAACTATATTAAAAGATGCAATGAACTTGACTAGGGATCTCCAAAATGTGCTTCCTAGAACGAGATTTCCTCCCAAGCCTGACTTCAGAATTGAAAAGAAACCTTGGAAAAAAGATGCAACTGATAAGAAGCCATGGCAAGAAGATGAATATGGAAAGGATAAGAAAGAGGAACTAAGCAGGGAAGAGCTCAGAAGAAAGAAATTGTGTTACTCATGCTTCCAACCATGGGTACCTGGACATAAATGTGCTAAAGGAAAGGCCCCATTCATTGAAGTATTTTGTGATGAGGGATATGAAGGGGGCATGGAGGAAGAAGGAAATAATTCAGCCCAAGAAGAAGGATATACTACAGCAGAAAAAGGGAAACCAGAGTTGAAGTATCCATCTCCCACCAAAGTAACAATGGCAGTACTTTCAGCAGTACCTCGCTATCATACTATCCGATGCAAAGGTATGGTACAAGGACAAAGAACTTCAGTTTTCGTAGATGGTGGATCCAACCATAACTTCATTGATGCAGAGATTGTGGAGAAAATAAATATACCTATTGAACCATTTAATGGCTTCACAGTTGTCATTCCGGGTCACAACACAGTGGAGTCCAAACATGGATTCCACAGCTGCAAGTCACCGTAGGTAACTATACTTTTGTCGATAGTTTTTATGTGGTTGATATTCCTGATACTAATGTTGTTTTGGGACTGCAATGGTTGTATTCAATAGGGGAGCATATAGTAAATTATAAAATTCCTTAAATGAAATTCCAAGATTCAAAAGGAGTACTAAGGATTGTGAGAGGGAAACACACCTATCTGAATCAGGTAGTTTCTTCCCACAGCATGAAGCACCGGAATAGAAATATTATGCGAGACATTACTCATGGAAGGCCACCTGATAGAGGAGGGACAAGTTTGCAGCATGGTAAATTGATATTTTTTGAGGGCAAGCAATCTTGGGTGGGGAGGACTGTAATGTCGCCATTCCAATAATTTCATAGTAAGACAATCCCATCAATCCTACTAGTTTCCTAGGTTGGATGGGAACATGTGGAATGGTAATAAGGAATCTAATAAATTATGTTTAGACATTAGAAGTGTTCAAGTATTTAATAAATATAGTGAATAAAGAAATTCAAGAGAAATCCTAGGTGACAAATGGTTTTGGAGACATATGGAGGATGTGGGACCCACACTAGCTTGATTTTTCATAATACATGGTATCTCTCTTTTGCAAATTTTAATTAATGGGAATGTGAACACTCTTGGGTGAGTTGGTAAGTCATAACACATGTCATTGGGCATATTAGGTCGAATTGGGAAGGATTGGTAACCTCCATGGAAGATAAAGAGTCAAAGTGGAAGTTTGTGGACACTTGGGCTAGATTCCCTAGCCCCTATGACACCAGTGATGGAGCATCTATGACAACTATCACAAATTGCAGTCCTGACCTCTGACATCTGACCACTATGACATGTCAGCACCAAAAATAGTCTCAAGGAAGGCGAATTTGGGAGTTCGAGAAGCCAAAGTGACTCAAAATCGAATTTGGGAGAAGATGGAAGGTTGGAACTAGGAGACAAGTGGCAAATGTGGAATATTTCCAAAATGGAAATCTATTGAGTATATTGAGAGGATTTCGACCCTTAGAAGGCTAATTTTGGTTATAAAATGTAGAAATGAAGTATGAGAATGGCTTTTGATGATTTGAGAAAAAATGCATTTGTGAAGAGAGAGGTAGTGGATGACTAGTTTCTTGCCTTAGCTAATTTCAAGGGTGAAAGATTCCAATCCAAGTTGGTGTTTGGAGAGTCCACTCAGGTCTTTCATGGTGCTTTAATGGAGTTTGTATTTGTAGAGGATGCATTAAAAATGGCCATTTTGCATTTGGAAGGAGATTCCAATGAATGGTGGTTCTATGGCTTGAAAACCTTGCGTCATGATCAGGTTAAAACATATCGAGAATTTGTTGATATGGTACTAGAGAGATTTGAACAAAAAGATCCAGAATTGCCTTTCAAGGAATTAGCTCAATTGAAGCAAACTGGGACACCTACTGAATATATGTTGGACTTTCAAAAATTATCAGTCAAGGAGGCTGATGTATCTATGGGAAGGTTGGTATTACTGTTCACTGAAGGTTTGGTTGAACCCTTAAAAGGTTTGGTCAAAGCCCACAATCCAATTACATTAAAAGATGCAATGAACTTGACTAGGGATCTCCAAAATGTGCTTCCTAGAACGAGATTTCCTCCCAAGCCTGACTTCAGAATTGAAAAGAAACCTTGGAAAAGAGATGCAACTGATAAGAAGCCATGGCAAGAAGATGAATATGGAAAGGATAAGAAAGAGGAACTAAGCAGGGAAGAACTCAGAAGAAAGAAATTGTGTTACTCATGCTTCCAACCATGGGTACCTGGACATAAATGTGCTAAAGGAAAGGCCCCATTCATTGAAGTATTTTGTGATGAGGGATATGAAGGGGGCATGGAGGAAGAAGGAAATAATTCATCCCAAGAAGAAGGATATACTACATCAGAAAAAGGGAAACCATAGTTGAAGTATCCATCTCCCACCAAAGTAACAATGGCAGTACTTTCAGCAGTACCTTGCTATCATACTATCCGATGCAAAGGTATGGTACAAGGACAAAGAACTTCAGTTTTCGTAGATGGTGTATCCAACCATAACTTCATTGATGCAGATATGGTGGAGAAAAGAAATATACCTATTGAACCATTTGATGGCTTCACAGTTGTCATTCCGGGGTGACGACACAATGGAGTGCAAAACATGGATTCCATAGCTGTAGGTCACCGTAGGTAACTATACTTTTGTCAATAGTTTTTATGTGGTTGATATTGCTTATACTAATGTTGTTTTGGGAGTGCAATGGTTGTATTCAATATGAAAGCATACAGTAAATTATAAAATTCCTGAAATGAAATTCCAAGATTCAAAAGGAGTACTAAGGATTGTGAGAGGGCAACACACCTATCTGAATCAGGTAGTTTCTTCCCACAGCATGAAGCACCCAAATAGAAAGATTATGGGAGACATTACTCATGGAAGGCCACCTGATAAAGGAGAGACAAGTTTTCAGCATGGTAAATTTAGATTTCTTGAGGGCTAGCAATCTTGGGTGGGGAGGACTATAATGTCCCCATTCCAATAATTTCATAGTAAGACAATCCCATCAATCCTACTAGTTTCATAGGTTGGATGGGCACATGTGGAATGGTATTAAGGAAGCTAATAAATGATGTTTAGACATTAGAAGGGTTTAAGTATTTAATAAATATAGTGAATAAATAAATTCAATAGAAATCCTAGGTGACAAATGGTTTTGGAGACATATGGAGGATGTGGGACCCACACTAGCTTGATTTTTCATAATACATGGTATCTCTCTTTTGCAAATTTGAATTAATGGGAATGTGAACACTCTTGGGTGAGTTGGTAAGTCATAAAACATGTCATTGAGCATATTTGGTTGTATTGGGAAGGATTGGTAAACTCCATGGAAGATAAAGAGTCAAAGTAAAAGTTTGTGGACACTTGGGCTAGATTCCCTAGCCCCTATGACACCAATGATGGAGCATCTATGACAACTATGAAAAATTGCAGACCTGACCTCTGACATCTGACCACTATGACATGTCAGCACCAAAAATAGGCTCAAGGAAGGTGAATTTGGGGGTTGGAGAAGCCAAAGAGACTCAAAATTGAATTTGGGAGAAGATGGAAGGTTGGAACTAGGAGACAAGTGGCAAATGTGGAATATTCCCTAAATGGAAATCTATTGAGTATATTGAGAGGATTTCGACCCTTAGAAGGCTAATTTTGGTTATAAAATGTAGAAATGAAGTATGAGAATGGATTTTGATGATTTGAGAAAAATTGGATTTGTCAAGAGAGAGCTAGTGGATGACTAGTTTCTTGCCTTAGCTAATTTCAAGGGTGAAAGATTCCAATCCATGTTGGTGTTTGGAGAGTCCACTCAGGTCTTTCATGGTGCTTTAATGGAGTTTGTATTTTTAGGTATCATCTACAATAATTTTCATGGTTTGGTTTAGTGTAGCACTTTCTCTCCACCGTTTCCAGTTTTGAAGGCATATTCATTCTCCTTGAGGGAGGGCGTTTTTGGTGAGCACTTGTGCTTCTTGAGAGAGATTTTCATTATATATTTCTGATTTTAATAGCTTCATATCCTCTATTATTAATATTCAGAAATTCTCAGGTCGAAATACCCACTGGTTGTAGGCAAAACTATTGATTAATGAGCAAACAATGTCCATTTCCCCAATGCATTGATGTATGACACTATAATGTTGATTATTTCGAATCGATGGATGATTATATGATATATTTGTGATAAATATACTGCCATGGATGTATTATACAAGTTTCATGTATTGTACTTGATCATTTGAAGCATTTTTACTCAGTTTAGTTGTATTGGGAGGTGAAATAGTGCCATTTCCCCAAGGGTCGAATTGGGGGTTTTTGCTGTTGAATGTGAGAGAGTTAGAACAGTAGTAAAAATCAATTAGTGGTGCATATGAGACCTTAATCACATACGTAACACATTATATACCTCTGTTCATTAATTTGTGGGAGTTTGGAGGCATTTGGAAGGCCATTTGCAGTGTTACCCGGGGGGGGGGGGGGGGATTTGATGCACAAATTACTAGTCAAAATTACATATATTGATCAGAATACAAATCATGTTTGTAGAAGTATTTGGAGGGCCATAAAACATCCCTGAACCCGATATTCAAGTCTAAATACCATTCATACACTCCTATAGAATATTTGGGAGCATTTGGGTTGATTTGGAGGTCAAAACAGTTAAACTAGTCAAAGGTCGAAATTGGGGAAAAAGTGGAAAAATTGGCATTTTAATAGAATTTTGAAAAAGGGTCATTACAAGTGGTATCAGAGAATGGTCTTGGCACCTGATGGTATTAACAAGAATCCAAAAAAATAAAACACCACCCTTTAGAAGTTTTGGTTGAAGAAGAGATAGTAGCAGAAAAATAGTTTTTTTCTAAAACAATGGGTAGAGAGGAGGAGGAAAAATTAAGACATAAGGAGGAATTTATTGAAGCCTTAGAACCATGTTTTGAAGGAATTACCATGGTTATGCTAGATATGAATAAACAAATGATGAAAGGTTTTGAATTGTTGGGTAGCCAACTTTCAGGAAAAGGGATGATAGGAGATAATAGTGGTTCACACTCAGGGGAAAAGATGAAAGGGAAGTTGCATATTTTCTCATGTACAAGACCTCATAATAGAACTGATGAATTTCAAAGCACACAAAGGCATACTGCACCTAAATTTGTCACACCCAAAGAAGAGCCCAATCTTGATTGGGATTACAAGAAACTAGTAAATGATTGGGATGATTTGAATGAAGAGTGTAAAAGAGGTGTACCACTCAGTGACTACATTGATGCTATGCAAAAGATTAAAAGGAAGGGAGACAATAGGAGTCCATTCCAAAACAAAGAATTAAATAGTGCTAATGGAAAAATGTCACTTCCTACTTTTAATGGTCTTTCTCAAAATTCTGCTAACACTTGGGTGCAAAAATTGGATGTATATTTTCAGTTGAATCCTATGTTGGAAGAGGATGCATTAAAAATGGCCATTTTGCATTTGGAAGGAGATGCCAATGAATGGTGGTTCTATGGCTTGAAAACCTTGGGTCATGATCAGGTTAAAACATACAGAGAATTTGTTGATAGGGTACTAGAGAGATTTCAACAAAAAGATCCAGAATTGCCTTTCAAGGAATTAGCTCAATTGAAGCAAACTGGGACACCTACTGAATATATGTTGGACTTTCAAAAATTATCAGTCAAGGTGGCTGATGTATCTATGGGAAGGTTGGTATTTCTGTTCACTAAAGGTTTGGTTGAAACCTTAAAAGGTTTGGTCAAATCCCACAAGCCAACTACATTAAAAGATGCAATGAACTTGACTAGGGATCTCCAAAATGTGCTTCCTAGAACGCGGTTTCCTCCCAAGCCTGACTTCAGAATTGAAAAGAAACCTTGGAAAAGAGATGCACTTGATAAGAAGCCATGGCAAGAAGATGAATATTGAAAGGATAAGAAAGAGGAACTAAGCAGGGAAGAGCTCAGAAGGAAGAAATTGTGTTACTCATGCTTCCAACCATGGGTACCTGGACATAAATGTGCTAAAGGAAAGGCCCAATTCATTGAAGTATTTTGTGATGAGGGATATGAAGGTGGAATGGAGGAAGAAGGAAATAATTCAGCCCAAGAAGAAGGATATACTACAGCAGAAGAAGGGAAACCAGAGGTGAAGCATCCCTCTCCCACCAAAGTAACAATGGTAGTACTTTCAGCAGTACCTCGCTATCATACTATCCGATGCAAAGGTATGGTACAAGGACAAAGAACTTCAGTTTTGGTAGATGGAGGAGCCACCCATAACTTCATTGATGCAGAGATGGTGGAGAAAAGAAATATACCTATTGAACAATTTGATGGCTTCACAGTTTTCATTCCTGGTCACAACACAATGGAGTGCAAAACATGGATTCCACAGCTGCAAGTCACCGTAGGTAACTATACTTTTGTCGATAGTTTTTATGTGGTTGATATTGTTGATACTAATGTTGTTTTGGGAGTGCAATGGTTGTATTCAATAGGAGAGCATACAGTAAATTATAAAATTCCTGAAATGAAATTCCAAGATTCAAAAGGAGTACTAAGGATTGTGAGAGGGCAACACACCTATCCGAATCAGGTAGTTTCTTCCCACAGCATGAAGCACCCAAATAGAAAGATTATGGGAGACATTACTCATGGAATGCCACCTGATAGAGGATGGACAAGTTTGCAGCATGGTAAATTGAGATTGCTTGAGGGCAAGCAATCTTGGGTGGAGGACTGTAACATCCCCATTCCAATAATTTCATAGTAAGACAATCCCATCAATCCTACTAGTTTCCTAGGTTGGATGGGCACATGTGGAATGGTAATAAGGAAGCTAATAAATGATGTTTAGACATTAGAAGGGTTCAAGTGTTTAATAAATATAGTGAATAAAGAAATTCAAGAGAAATCCTAGGTGACAAATGGTTTTGGAGACATATGGAGGATGTGGGACCCACACTAGCTTGATTTTTCATAATACATGGTATCTCTCTTTTGCAAATTTTAATTAATGGGAATTTGACCACTCTTGGGTGAGTTGGTAAGTCATAACACATGTCATTGATCATATTAGGTCGAATTGGGAAGGATTGGTAACCTCTATGGAAGATAAAGAGTCAAAGTCGAAGTTTGTGGACATTTGGGCTAGATTCCCTAGCCCCTACGACACCAAGGATGGAGCATCTATGAAAACTATGACAAATTTCAGACCTGACCTCTAACATATGACCATTATGACCTGTCAAACCAAAAAAAGGCTCAAGGAAGGCGAATTTGGGAGTTGGAGAAGTCAAAGAGACTCAAAATCGAATTTGGGAGAAGATGGAAGGTTGGAACTAGGAGACAAGTGGCAAATGTGGAATATTTCCTAAATGGAAATCTATTGAATATATTGAGAGGATTTAGACCCTTAGAAGGCTAATGTTGGTTATAAAATGTAGAAATTAAGTATGATAATGGCTTTTGATGATTTGAGAAAAATTGCATTTGTGAAGAGAGAGGTAGTGGATGACTAGTTTCTTGCCTTAGCCAATTTCGGGGGTGAAAGATTCCCATCCAAGTTGGTGTTTGGAGAGTCCACTCAGGTCTTTCATGGTGCTTTAATGGAGTTTGTATTTGTAGGTATAATCTACAATAATTTTCATGGTTTGGTTTAGTGTAGCACTTTCTCTCCACTGTTTCTAGTTTTGAAGGCATATTCATGCTCCTTGAGGGAGGGCGTTTTTGGTGAGCACATGTGCTTCTTGAGAGAGATTCTCATTATATTTTTCTGATTGTAATAGCTTCATATCTTATATTATTAATATTATAAAAG
Organism: Larix kaempferi; assembly: GCA_027924585.1. Classification (NCBI taxonomy): domain Eukaryota; kingdom Viridiplantae; phylum Streptophyta; class Pinopsida; order Pinales; family Pinaceae; genus Larix; species Larix kaempferi. The sequence goes on from BSBM01000493.1 coordinate 42,618,758, forward strand.
TCGCAGGTCAAAATGCCCACTGGTTGTAGGCAAAACTATTGATTAAGGAGCAAACAATGTCCATTTCCCCAATGCATTGATGTATGACACTATAATGTTGATTATTTCGAATGGATGGATGATTATATAATATATTTGTGATAAATATATTGCCATGGATGTCTTCTAAAAGTTTCATGTACTGTACTTGAGCATTTGAAGCATTTTTACTCAGTTTAGTTGTATTGGGAGGTGAAAGAGTGCCATTTCCCCAAGGGTCGAATTAGGGGTTTTTGCTGTTGAATGTGAGAGAGTTAGAACAGTAGTAAAAATCAATTAATGGTTCATATGAGACCTTAATCACATACGTAACACATTATATACCTCTGTTCATTAATTTGTGGGAGTTTGGAGGCATTTGGAAGGCCATTTGCAGTGTTACCCGGGGGGGGGGGGGGGGGGGGGGATTTGATGCACAAATTACTACTCAAAATTACATATATTGATCAGAATACAAATCAAGTTTGCAGCAGTATTTTGAGGGACATAAAACATCCGTGAACCTGATATTCAAGTCTAAATACCATTCATACACTCCTACAGAATATTTGGGAGCTTTTGGGTTGATTTGGAGGTCAAAACAGTTAAACTAGTCAAAGGTCGAAATTGGGGAAAAAATGGAAAAATTGGCATTTTAATAGAATTTTGAAAAAGGGTCATTACAAGTGGTATCAGAGCATGGTCTTGGAATCTGATGGTATTAACAAGAATCCAAACAAATAAAACACCCCCCTTTGAATCATTAGTTGAAGATGTTTTGGTTGAAGAAGAGATAGTAGCAGAAAAAAAGTTTTTTTCTAAAACAATGGGTAGAGAGGAGGAGGAAAAATTAAGACATAAGGAGGAATTTATTGAAGCCTTAAAACCATGTTTTGAAGGAATTACCATGGTTATGCTAGATATGAATAAACAAATGATGAAAGGTTTCGAATTGTTGGGTAGCCAACTTTCAGGCAAAGGGATGATAGGAGATAATAGTGGTTCACACTCAAGGGAAAAGATGAAAGGGAATGAGCATCTTTTCTCATGTACAGGACCTCATAATAGACCTGATGAATTTCAAAGCACACAAAGGCATACTGCACCTAAATTTTTCACAGCCAAAGAAGAGCCCAATCTTGATTGGGATTACAAGAAACTAGTAAATGATTGGGATGATTTGAATGAAGAGTGTAAAAGAGGTGTACCACTCAGTGACTACATTGATGCTATGAAAAAGATTAAAAGGAAGGGAGACAATAAGGGTCCATTCCAAAACAAAGAATTAAATAGTGCTATTGGAAAAATGTCACTTCCTACTTTTGATGGTTCTTCTCAAAATTCTGCTAACACTTGGGTGCAAAAATTGGATTTATATATTCAGCTGAATCCTATGTTAGAAGAGGATGCATTAAAAATGGCCATTTTGCATTTGGAAGGAGATGCCAATTGTAGCTAGGGTTTTACCCCTAGCTTGTGCCAATGAGCACCTACTAAGGAGAATGGACTCCTTAGTAGCAGTTCAGTATATTAAACTAATAATGCAATAAACAAAACATTAAATTATTTCTAATACAAGCATAAAGCATAAACACCAAAATGAAAGAATGTCTTTGTATTGATGTTACCTTGAGTGTCAAGGTTGGTGAAGCCCTTTGCAGTGTCCAAGAGGATGCTCCAAGCTCCAAGAATGCTCCTTCTCCTTCTCCAATGTTGGGGATGGGCCAAAGGTGGCTCTCAAGGTGAAACTAGTTCAAAGGTGGACTAGGGTTTCGAGAGAGATTTTGGCAGAGTAAGGGTGCTTGTGATTGTGGATATGGAATAAGGGATCTCCATCACCTATTTATAGTTTTTTGGTGGTGGAGTGCTGACCCATGGTTTTAGGAAACACATGGTTTTAGGCAGCTGTATAGGGTTTTTTCCTCCTTTTCCTCATTATTTTATATTTTTATTCCCTTTTTAGGGAATTTTTGCTATTTTTGGAGGAAAAGGGGGTTTTTTAGCCTTTTTTAGGCTATTTTGATGGTTTTTTGGCCTTTTGGAGGCATTTTAGGCCTTTTGGAGGCTTTTTAATGGGTTTTTTGGGATTTTTAATGGAAATATGGTAGGAAAATGGACAAATGAGTCATGTAATGTGGTAAATGAGCTAGTGAGCACTTTTTGGGTGTTAACACCAATGAATAGTGGTTCTATGGCTTGAAAACATTGGGTCATGATCAGGTTAAAACATATGGAGAATTTGTTGATAGGGTACTAGAGAGATATGAACAAAAAGATCCAGAATTGCCTTTCAAGGAATTAGCTCAATTGAAACAAATTGGGACACCTACTGAATATATGTTGGACTTTCAAAAATTATCAGTCAAGTTGGCTGATGTATCTATGGGAAGGTTGGTATTGCTGTTCACTGAAGGTTTGGTTGAACCCTTAAAAGGTTTGGTCAAATCCCACAAGCCAACTATATTAAAAGATGCAATGAACTTGACTAGGGATCTCCAAAATGTGCTTCCTAGAACGAGATTTCCTCCCAAGCCTGACTTCAGAATTGAAAAGAAACCTTGGAAAAAAGATGCAACTGATAAGAAGCCATGGCAAGAAGATGAATATGGAAAGGATAAGAAAGAGGAACTAAGCAGGGAAGAGCTCAGAAGAAAGAAATTGTGTTACTCATGCTTCCAACCATGGGTACCTGGACATAAATGTGCTAAAGGAAAGGCCCCATTCATTGAAGTATTTTGTGATGAGGGATATGAAGGGGGCATGGAGGAAGAAGGAAATAATTCAGCCCAAGAAGAAGGATATACTACAGCAGAAAAAGGGAAACTAGAGTTGAAGTATCCATCTCCCACCAAAGTAACAATGGCAGTACTTTCAGTAGTACCTCGCTATCATACTATCCGATGCAAAGGTATGGTACAAGGACAAAGAACTTCAGTTTTCGTAGATGGTGGATCCAACCATAACTTCATTGATGCAGAGATGGTGGAGAAAATAAATATACCTATTGAACCATTTAATGGCTTCACAGTTGTCATTCCGGGTCACAACACAGTGGAGTGCAAACATGGATTCCACAGCTGCAAGTCACCGTAGGTAACTATACTTTTGTCGATAGTTTTTATGTGGTTGATATTCCTGATACTAATGTTGTTTTGGGACTGCAATGGTTGTATTCAATAGGGGAGCATACAGTAAATTATAAAATTCCTTAAATGAAATTCCAAGATTCAAAAGGAGTACTAAGGATTGTGAGAGGGCAACACACCTATCTGAATCAGGTAGTTTCTTCCCACAGCATGAAGCACCGAAATAGAAATATTATGGGAGACATTACTCATGGAATGCCACCTAATAGAGGAGGGACAAGTTTGCAGCATGGTAAATTGATATTTTTTGAGGGCAAGCAATCTTGGGTGGGGAGGACTGTAATGTCGCCATTCCAATAATTTCATAGTAAGACAATCCCATCAATCCTACTAGTTTCCTAGGTTGGATGGGCACATGTGGAATGGTAATAAGGAAGCTAATAAATTATGTTTAGACATTAGAAGGGTTCAAGTATTTAATAAATATAGTGAATAAAGAAATTCAAGAGAAATCCTAGGTGACAAATGGTTTTGGAGACATATGGAGGATGTGGGACCCACACTAGCTTGATTTTTCATAATACATGGTATCTCTCTTTTGCAAATTTTAATTAATGGGAATGTGAACACTCTTGGGTGAGTTGGTAAGTCTTAACACATGTCATTGAGCATATTAGGTCGAATTGGGAAGGATTGGTAACCTCCATGGAAGATAAAGAGTCAAAGTGGAAGTTTGTGGACACTTGGGCTAGATTCCCTAGCCCCTATGACACCAATGATGGAGCATCTATGACAACTATCACAAATTGCAGTCCTGACCTCTGACATCTGACCACTAGGACATGTCAGCACAAAAAATAGTCTCAAGGAAGGCGAATCTGGGAGTTCGAGAAGCCAAAGAGACTCAAAATCGAATTTGGGAGAAGATGGAAGGTTGGAACTAGGAGACAAGTGGAAAATGTGGAATATTTCCTAAATGGAAATCTATTGAGTATATTGAGAGGATTTCGACCCTTAGAAGGATAATTTTGGTTATAAAATGTAGAAATGAAGTATGAGAATGGCTTTTGATGATTTGAGAAAAATTTCATTTGTCAAGAGAGAGCTAGTGGATGACTAGTTTCTTGCCTTAGCTAATTTCAAGGGTGAAAGATTCCAATCCAAGTTGGTGTTTGGAGAGTCCACTCAGGTCTTTCATGGTGCTTTAATGGAGTTTGTATTTGTAGGTATCAGCTACAGGAAGTTTCATGGTTTGGTTTAGTGCAGCACTTTCTCTCAACCGTTTCCAGTTTTGAAGGCATATTCATGCTCCTTGAGGGAGGGCATTTTTGGTGAGCACTTGTGCTTCTTGAGAGAGATTCTCATTATATATTTCTGAGTGTAATAGCTTCATATACTCTTTTATTAATATTCATAAATTATTAGGTCAAAATACCCACTGGTTGTAGGCAAAACTACTGATTAATGAGCAAACAATGTCCATTTCCCCAATGCATTGATGTATGACACTATAATGTTGATTTTTTCAAATGGATGGATGATTCTCTAATATATTTGTGATAAATATACTGTTATGGATGTCTTATATAATTTTCATGTACTGTACTTGAGCATTTGAAGCATTTTAACTCAGTTTAGTTGTATTGGGAGGTGAAATAGTGTCATTTCCCCAAGGGTCGAATTGGGGGTTTTTGCTGTTGAATGTGAGAGAGTTAGAACAGTAGTAAAAATCAATTAATGGTGCATATGATACCTTAATCACTTACTTAACACATTATATACCTCTGTTTATTAATTTGTGGGATTTTGGAGTCATTTGGAAGGCCATTTGCAGTGTTACCTGGGGGGGATTTGATGCACAAATTACTAGTCAAAATTACATATATTGATCAGAATACAAATCAAGTTAGCAGCAGTATTTGGAGGCCATAAAACATCCCTGAACCTTATATTCAAGTCTAAATACCATTCATACACTCCTACAGAATATTTGGGAGCATTTGGGTTGATTTGGAGGTCAAAACAGTTAAACTAGTCTAAGGTCAAAATTGGGGAAAAAGTGGAAAAATTGGCATTTTAATAGAATTTTGAAAAAGGGTCATTACAAATGGAGATAAAAAATACTCTCAACATGATTTGATACCATGTGAAAATCCTCACAGCAGATCTAAGAGATGATGTATACCTCACAAGAAAGTAATTCATTAAGCAATAAAATAGAAGAAGAGTGGTCAATGCAGTATAATGAGCAACAGAATAATAATACAGTAGAACTCAGTTATAAGCAAAAATACTTCACACACACTAAATTATTAATCACAAATGGACATATAACTAATACAATGCATGAGGATTTGAATGCCTAAGGTGGAAATTTGAACTAGACTTCATCGAGTGATCAAAAGATCACTGGAGTGTCATCAGAGCACAACTAGTAATCTATCTCATCATCAGTGGAGTCATCAATGCTCAAGTAACTATCAACCATCCATCAAACTGAGTCTAACGGAGTGTGGTAGGTGTAACTGAATCTAACTTGCACATGGAGACACTAACTGAATGAAGGAGGCTCAGTGGAGGGCGCATGAGGAGCTAACTGGATTCAGAACAGGTAGTAATGTCTCATCGAAGGTCAATTGGAGTGATAATAGCAGTGAAGAGTCAATCAGGCCTCAAATCAAGGAAAGACTGGTGGATAACTGAAGTAAACTGGACTGGTAGGTGAGAGAGAATGAGTGGCTTCCTTAAATAAAGGAGGAAGAGGGCACTAAGCTCTAGGAGGGCTCAAACTCATCTGAGAGAAGATCTTGGGGGCTGGCTAACTGAGGGCTAGGTGCTGGAATGATGACTGGAATGCATACAAACCCTAAATAATGCATGGAAACCCTAAAAGTGCATGCATGACTGAAAATGTAAATGATCAAAATACTGGTGGGACTAGGATGGAGTATAGGAATATCCTAACACGTTCGAACTGGCATTCGGATCATCATTCGTATTTTTACTCTTACTGCATTGTTTTATGCTAGTTTGAATTCAGTTTCTTACTTTTCTTTACTGTAATATTTCCTGCTCTTAATTAGTCTTCTCAACCATAATTAGGCCTTTGTTCTACATTTCATGAAGCTTTAATTCAAGTCTTGTTATTTTTCTTAGTTTGCTTTAACTGTCCTTTCAATTACGTCTTTCATATTTTATCTTGCTAACATGTTGTTTCAGAATTTATCAATTTTATTCCTAGTCTAATTTATTACATGCTCTTAAGACGTAGTTAGAATAGAAGTTTATAATTTCATTTTTTAAGCATTCTATTTTTGATAATTTCCTTCGTTTAGATTAGGATCAGTTTCTTATCTTAATAGCTAATGAAGATGTTTATGGAATAGGATTTGGATTCAGAAATTAATATCTTTATCAAGTTTCTACTTGTTTCTAAATTAATATCTTTATCAAGTTTTTTACTTGCTTCCAAATCAAGTTTGGAATTAATATCTTTATCAAGTTTTCTACTTGCTTCTAGTTTTCATTAGTTTCATATTATTATTCTGCTCAAGTATAGTAGATAGATCAGAATGTTTAAATTTAACTGTAACTTGTCTTTTTGTGGTTTACATCTTTTTGTTGAAGTTAGATTAGATTTACTTCCATTCTATTTTGCTATTTCATTTGAGAGCCATTATGATACACTCACTCCAGTTCCTGTTACATGGGAATAGATGTTTCTCTTGAATTAATTGTTGAAGTTATTTAATAGTCTTTCATATGTTTACAGTTGTTTCCTAATTTTTAACTAAGATCTAAATTGTATAGTTTCCATTTTCATATTCAACAGTTTGCTTTTCAATCAGTTTCTATTCATTTTACTTATAAGATAGAGTAGTATGAATTGATACTATCCTAGTTCATTTGTTTAACTAAATCTGATTTAGTTCCTTTTACTATTTTTCTGAAGTTTGAATCGGTTTTTCATTTTGAATGATCTTTCGATATTTTCTTTATTAAATCTTTTTAAGGTTTGACAAGCTGGAAAAACTTTGGTTCCATTCTACCTCAGCATATACTTTTCCTCAACTGTACGATTACCAACCCCGATAGATAATTAAATATTAGGTGTTTTCTTTGAGATAGCTCACACACCCAACATTTTGGCGTTGTTGCGAGGGAGTTGTAGAAGATAGGTAGAATTCAGTTGTAGACAAGTGAAATTCCTTTTTAATTTTATTCTTTTGAAAATAGGCTGGTGGTGGGTGAGCGGTAAGACGAGAGGTAAGAACCTACGCATCTATTATAACAGGCATCCCCAAAACCCAATAGTAGCAGTTATGCAGTTAGAATTTTATTATAATTTGTTTTCATGAATAGGTCTATAGATTCACAAGGTAGATTTATTAAAACTAATTCCCTTACTAAAATTCCCACTAAAATTCCTACTAGCTTATACGAGGGGCATGCCACCCCAATTACTAACTCAATAGAAAGGTATCAGAGGACACCTAAAGGGGATATTCCTACTTGGAAAGCAAAGGAAATCCTTTCTGGAAATCAGTTAGGGGAAAACATAGGGACATCGGAACAATCTGTTCATAAAGAAATTCCACTAGAAGAACCTCAAGCTCATATTGAGATTGAACTTAGATAAGAGGAAACTCAAAAGGATAAAACTTCAAGACCTCTCAACTCTCTATTAGTCCAAAAACCCAATGATACTAATTTTTCAATAGTAGGTGGTCCAAACTTGGTAGATTTTGTCGATCCTCCACAAGTAGACGCTCTTTTTGAGAGCTCTGTGAACATAGTTGTCTCACAGATTGATACAACAGCAGTAGGACCTCAAAATATAGATTCCCACGTAGCTGATAATTCTCCTCCCAAAAAGCAGAATACCCTTCCTGAAACAGAATGTTGGGACATCCCATATTCACCAAGAAAAGAGAAACCTTGATTTTCTCTCTTTGGCAATAGAATCTTTATGGGGGATGAAAATGAAGATCGTGTCCAGCAAGATGAAGAAGTTGGAGAAGTTAGAATTGAAGTTACCTTCGGGTTCCCTATCTTAGACACTGCACAAGATGTTACTATGAAAAACATCCCTCCCTCCTCACTACCAACCTTCTATGGGAAGAGTAGTGAGGATCCGGATACATTCTTGTTCGAGTTTGACATTTTGTGTAGGGGTTATAATTACCTACAAGACGGCCAAAACTTAAACTCTTTCTTGCCACATTAAAAGATTCTTCTCTTCAATGGTTCATGGGATTAGGATAATCTAGTATTAGAACCTGGGAAGACATGAAGAATGCATTTCTTTGGGAATATCGGGATTACTATAGACCTAAGGACTCTCGCAATGATATTTTTAAAATTCAACAACTTGAAGACGAGAGCTTACAAGACTATCTCGAGAGATTTAACTATGTGTTACACAAATATAAGTATAGTGATTTTCGAGAAGATGCAGTAAGAACACTCTTCCTCAAATGAATCTCAAAAGAATTCTTAGATAACCTTAATCTCATGGTAGCAAGAGACATTTCTCACAAATCTTTTGAAGAGATTTGTGAACTATGTAGGAATTACTCTAGGAGCAAAGGAAAAGGTGGAAAACACTTTCGAGAGTCTTATGCTAGGAATCCCAGAGGAAACACATCCAGTCCTGGTGGAGTTACAAGGGTAGAATTGGGAAACCTATTGGAAATTTTTAAAACATATATTTTAGGGGCCATGGGTTCTCAATTAGATGCACTACAAGCTAAAACGAGACAAGATGAAGAGCATGCAACAATGAGTGTTTTTTGTCCTAGGTGTAGAACTAAACATCCTCAACGAGAATGTCCATTAAATAATGTTTCAGTCTGTCACCTATGTCCATCATTTCCTGGATTACAAGCTGTGTACAAGAATTGAAATTTTGGTGAAATACCTAGAAGGCCTTGGAAACCTAGATATCACCCATTGTATCAAGATTCATCACAAATTCAACCTTATTACTATCCTTATCAACCTCCTCAATAATGGAATACTTCAGGTTGGAAAAATTGGCCACCGCAGTACCCTCCTCAAAATTCTCAACATCAGTAATGGCCACATGGATGTAGAGGGAAAGCTTATGCTCAAACATCTCCTCCTATGAATAACTATCCTTACCCACCTAATCTTCAGCAGCTTCCTCCTATATTTTTACCTCCTTCATTACCCCCTATCCCGAATCAACCTCACCATTTCTAGAACATGAATCCTCCAAGACCCATAATTTTACCTGCACAATCGATATTGAATCCTAACAACAAACCAACCCAAGCTCTTAATAGAATTGGGTTGTTACCTCTTCCATCATATGTTATTTCGACCACGCCAATACATGAGATACAACTGTGGTCTGGAAGAGTTGTGCAAGATAAGCCCAAGTCATTAGTTGTTATTCAAGAAGAGATTGAAGAAGACATACCTAGTGAAGTTTTGAATAATGCCATCCTTGAAGATGTGGTTATTTCTAGATCTTCAACACACAATCATCCACACAAAGAAGTAATTCCAAGGGAAAAGTCACCTCCATACTCGGAGTGTCTCGTAATAGAAAAACCTGTAACTTATCCAGAGTGTGATATCATTAACGAATTGAAAAATATTTGTATTAAGATCCCCTTGTTACAAGCTATTAAGGATATTCCAATCTATAGTAAGGTAATAAAGGAACTCTGTATTAAGATACCAAGGAGGAAACAAAAAGACCCTCTGACGATCCATGTAGTAGGAGAAATTTCAGATTGCATAGCAAACCGACCTAGAATTCCAAAGTATTCAAACCCAGGAAACCCTGTCGTGACTGTTATCGTCAATAACACCGCCATAGGGAACACACTTATTGATCTAGGAGTTGCTATGAATTTGATGACTACCATAGTTTTAGAAACTCTCAATTTAGTACCATTCCTTCGCCCTACCCCAACAATGCTAGAATTAGCAGACCGTATTATGGTGCAACCTACTGGGATCTTAGATGACATCACGGTATCAGTAGCCTCATGGGAATATCCCATGGACTTCATGGTCATTGAATCAAAATACCCTTACAAAGGTCACCCCATTATTTTGGGAATACCTTGGTTGGCTACTGCTAATGTATTCATAGTATGTAGGGAGGGAGAGATGATTATCTTTGATGGGTTATCTACAAGAAAACTAGCTTTATACCCACCATCTCAGCCAATAGCTAAAAACCTATTTTGGTTAGATTGTCCTTTTGGAGATGAGAACTTGGAAGAAATTTTCCTTGTCAGTGATATTTCTTGGGCACTTCAAGAGCAAAATACTGAAAATGTGTTGAACAAATTTATCTCTTCCACAACATCTGTAGATTTTCCTCAATATTTTTCCCAATTTGATCAGATCTTTGGAGATGAATTCCAAGAAAACATGAGCCTCTCAATGTTTACAAGTACACCCTGTGTCTTTGCAATCGAAGAACACCTAGGATCCTATACCATACCATGTGAGGTTAGTACTGACAAATTTATGCATATAAATGCAGGTTTAGATGAGAGTCGAAAAAAAGAATTACTAAAGGTTCTCAAGAGTAAAACTGGAGCATTTGCATGGGAGTATACCGATATGAACGGTATACACCCAGACACCTGTATCCATCACATTTACACAAACTCAAACATACCTCCTATTAGGCAGCCCCAGAGAAGAATGAACCCAACACTAAAGGACATAGTAAAGGATGAATTACAAAAACTCCTTAACGCTGGATTCATTTACCCAATTTCCAACAGTAAATGGGTTTCTCCTCTAGTGGTAGTTCCAAAGAAAGTCATAGGGAAATGACGTATCTGTGTTGAATTTCGAGAACTGAACAAGGCCACTCTTAAGTACTACTTCCCTTTGCCTTTCATCAATCAGGAGTTAGACACCTTATCAGGGAAACAATATTTCTCATTCCTTGATGGGTATAGTGGATACAATCAAATATTGATATCACCTGAGGATCAAGACAAGATAACCTTCACTTTCTCTTCAGGGACATATTCCTACTGAGTGTTACCATTTGGCCTGTGTAATGCACCTACTACTTTCCAGCATGCAGTTGTAGGGATATTTGCTAACCTCATACACAACTATGTAGAAGTTTATAGGGATGATTTTACAGTTTATGGTAACACCTTCCAGGAAGCCCTTGATAACCTCGAAACAATTCTTATTAGCTGCCAAGATATGAACTTAGCTCTTAGTCATGAAAAATGTAAAATTCTACTGCTCGAGGGAATAGTACTAGGACATCATGTCTCTCTTCAAGGTATCAAGGTGCATCCCACCAAGATCAAAATAATTGTTAATCTTCCTCCTCCAAAAACTCCGAAGGAAGTAAGAAGTTTTCTTGGCCATGCCGACTATTATAGATGTTTCATTGAAAATTTCACTAAGATAGCCACACCTATGTTCAAACTACTCATGAAAGACACATAATTTCAATGGACTGAACCGTGTCAATAGGCCTTCAAAATTTTGAAGGCCAAGCTATCGATGGCACCAATTCTTAGTGGCCCAAATTGGTCCCTTCCTTTCCATATATCCACTGATGCTTCCAACATAGCCATAGGGGCAATTTTAGGTCAAAAAGAGGGAAAGACATCACATTCCATCTACTTTCCTAGTAAAAATTTGACTCCTACAAAATCGAAGTACACTGTTACTGAAAAAGAGTTTCTTGCAGTAGTCTACTCCATCAACAAGTTTCATCATTATATCACATGATATGAGATTTTTATACACACTGACCACTCCGCCATTAGGTTTTTGATGAATAAACCTATCCCCAATAGCAGAGTGACTCGGTGGCTTATTTTGTTACAAGAATTTAACATCACCATTGTTGATTATCCCGGTAGAGAGAATGTAGTAGCCGATTTTCTCTCTCGAATTCAAATTGACGATAATGCTAGCCTTGTCGATGATAGCTTCCCAGATGAACATTTGTTCACTGTATCTGTTCGAACCCCATGGTTTGCAGATATATCCAATTATTTAGCAACTGGAAAGCTACCTAACAAACTCTCCCCACCTGAGAAACATAGGATCATAGTTCAAAGTTCCAATTATTCTTTGGTAGATAATGATCTCTTTCGTACTAGTCCTGATATTATTATTAGACGATGCATACGAGAGGACGAGATGGCAGAGATCCTACATGCATGTCATGGTGGACCCTACGGTGGGCATTTTCTAATAAAAGGACAACATATAAAGTATTGCACTCTGGGTACTATTGGACAAGCATCTTTAAAGATGCTGCCAAATATGTCAAAGGATGTGACAGTTTCCAAAGAATGGGTAGACCTACACCATCCAATGATATGCCCTTGCAACCCCAAGTTATGATTGAACCATTTGAAAAATGGGCTCTAGATTTCGTTGGACCAATTTCCTCGATGTCTCGCAAGAAGAAGTACATTCTAGTCTGTACAAAATATGTCACCAAATGGGTAGAAGCTAAAGCTTTATTTTGATCCACAGAGAAATCTGTGGTGGAATTCATTTATGAAGAAATATTTACCCAATTTGGTGTACCCAGGGAAATTGTGACTGATCAAGGATCTCAGTTTACCCCAAAATTAATGAAAGAGCTTACTGACAGATATGGTATTAGACATTGTAAATATTCACCATATCATCCGCAAGCCAATGGTCAGGTGGAATCCACCAAAAAAGTATTAGAATCCATCCTGACTAAAACTATCCAGTTACATCACAAGGACTGGGCAGACATGATTCCAGAAGCTTTGTGGGATTATAGAATAACTTGGAGGAACACCATTGGTCACACACCTTATGATCTCATTTATGGTAAACAAGTTCTTATTCCCATCGAATTTCAAGTCAAAACTTTTTCGTATGGCTGCACAGTTAGGGATGAACTTAGAAGAAGCACAGAGTCAACGAATCCTGCAGATAAATGAATTAGAAGAGATTAGGCAAGATGCTATTCAACATACAACCTTAATACAAAATCAATGCAAAAAGTGGCATGATAGATACATTAAAGAAAAATAATTCAAAACTGGAGACTGGGCACTACTTTTTGATTCAAGATACAAAAAATTTAAAGGTAAATTAACTACTTGTTGGATGGGTCCATATGAAATTGTCACAGCATTTGACAATGGATCCGTTAAAATTAAGACAATTGATGATTCACAAATTTCTTTTGTTGTAAATGGACATAGACTTAGACTTTATCATCAACCAATATCTAAACAAGATTTTGTGCAGAATGCCTTGCAACATGAAGAAATGGAACTAGTAGAAGAGGAAGTCATTCCTCCTCCTCCTAGTCCTTGAATTATTTTGGGTTATATTCTTTTGTATATTTGTAAATATGTTTTTGATTTTCAATAATAATGAGTCATCTCTAAAAACAACTGATTACATTCTTCTTTTTACAGGAAATCTATTATGATCAGTTTGTAAAAGTATTGTCAATAAAACAGGAAGACTCTTTTTCCTTTCAATATTTTACATGACTTGTTTTGTATATATGTTTTGTTTGAATAAAAATTTGAATCATCTGACAAGTACTTTTGCAGCTTAATCACAAGAACACTATCTTTGTAATCAGCTCATGTGACATTATGCGAAAAGGGAAGTTCTCTAAAAAGAAATATTTATAGTTCCCCCTCTCTTTCGGTTATTGTTACAATTGAAAATTTTAGTGAAAACATAAAGCATTTTTTATATCATTTATAACCACTTTCTTTTATGATTCTATTTATAGTACTTGATTCAGACATGTACACTTCTGATTTATCATTAGAACAGTTGTTAAAAGACCTACTTCAATTATTATGATCTCCACAAAACTCTATCTTACACCTATGGACTGCTAGTTCATCCTTGGCTCATTATCAAAACTTGTCTCCAAAGCACCTTTAAAAGGTAGCCTAAAAATGGGTGATATTTTCTATTTTGTGGGGGAACAATACTAAATTTTTTATGAAGAAGATAGATTGTGAAGTCAAAGAACAACTTTAGGTTATTATATTTTGGCATGATCTGTAATTTAGGCCGTTATAAATAAAGTTACTCATAAGGTTGTGTTGAATTTTGAATTATGTGTTTAACAGGCTTAGCACACTCTTGTGCCAACCAGATTCCTTACAAAAAAATTATATTATATCATTATATGAAGCAAACTTGCTAGGGTACTGAACAGGCTTGCTGGCAGTGGGTCCATGCTAAGTAAAAACCTTAAACAAGGAAGCTAGGTAAATGCAAGTAAACCCGTAGGGGTACTGAACAGGCTTGCTGGCAGCGGGGCTATGCTTGCATGGTACCAAGATAAACCCGTCGGGGTACTTGAATAGGGCTGCTGGAAGTGGGTCAATATCAGGTAAAGGAGGTTTGGTTAATGCATTGCTATTCACATAACTCATAAAAACCTGAGTATACAAACACATGTTTAGGCCGATTATATATACTGTCATTAGATAATGGCTGTAAGTTGGACTTGGACCCTGTCATCTAATTCAAACAATACCTAGGATATAACTATCCTAGAAATGGGACCCATAATTACAGTAGATCTCACAAATTTTTATGGTGAACCTTATCTATATTCTTCGGATGATGAGATATTTTTACAATGAGTCATGGACAACTAGTTTTCCTATGGCATTTTTTACATCTCTTACACTACTATTCTTCATATGGTCTTTTAAGCATTGTTTTATTCTTTTTGATAAATGTACATATCTGAATCATCTACATTGTTAGTTAATATTTCATTTCCTTATGAAAATTATCACAATATTTAAAAACAAAAAAGCTATCCGTAAGACTTTCAATTGAAATTTTTTTTTTAATCATTTTTTGTCTGATGGCTTGAGAACACGCCATATTTTTGGTTTGGGGGGGAGATTAGAACTGTTCTTACTCTCTGAATTTTTTTATGAAAAATTGATTTATTTCTGATACAATGACAGGTGTTTTCAGTTTGATGCAAAAGCAGAAGAAAATTGATCTAATCAAAGAACAAAAAGAGGAATGCAACCAAAGATCTAGAGAAGCAAAGTTTACAACATCTTTTGTGCACTAACAGCTTTAGAAAGTCTCCGCAAAATGAGCGCAAAATCAGCTTTGGTCAGCATCAACAATAAGATCTTGCATAAACAAAAGTCTGTGCAAAGGACTGAATGATGGGTTCAATGTTGATTCGAATGAGGAAAATAAGCAACGTTTTGAATGGAGTGCTGAATGAAACTATAACCTATAACAATTTTATTTAATATGCCAAGATGTTCAAATTTGAAAATTATTGATAAGTTTTATTGGCTAATCATGACAGGGATTAATCAAATGTCTATTTCAAACATGGATTCATTCTCTTATCCATCTCGCCTCCATTAACAAATGGATTATGCATCATTTCAAATCATTACATGACCACCATTCAGTCTCACTTATCCTGTTATACGATCTGCCACCATATCAGTCGAATCATGATCTCTCACGTGTAATCTATTTTCATTACGTGAATTACATTCAACTTGTCCAAAGCTTGGCTTTGGACATGGTTGAAGAGTCTTCAAACCACACGTATTCACGGGATTCATGCACCTCTACACTGGCATTTAAATTCAGATCTTCAAATGACTGATGTGATATTTTCAAGCATGCCAAGCCTTCATCCACTGTCATTCAAAAAATCAAATGGACCTTAGTTTAAACTGGTAATCACGTGAATTTTTCCTCAGTCTCTTCGCTCTCCATCTGAGCCGCGTCCTCTGCAAATCCTTGCACCTATTGTATCCATTCGTATTCCCCCATCCTCTGTCAACAATGCCAAGTCACTATGAGCCTAGTAGCTACCAGGATCTCCTACGCATTTCTGAGTTTAAAGCCTATCGTGAAGTGTTTCTGCAAGCAGGTTGGGAACCATTTCTCCTCCTTCTCCATGGCCATGACAACGATATTTCATTACTATTTTCCAAATGTTTTGATGGCAAGATAGCCAAGGTTGGCCATCTTGTTTTATCCATGATAGAAGAGTCAATCACATTAGCTACCAAGCTCTCGAGGGAAGGTGCGTGATGGCATAAGCATCTTTTCCTTCCACGGAAGGACCATGAATTTGCCCTGAAGACCGATTTTGAACACGTTGTTGGTACCAAAGGTTTTCACAGAGAATGGATCAAGCTACCGTATTTAGATCTTCTAACCATTATCATCCACTTAATCACTTGCAAGGGTAAGTTCGCTGTCTTTAAAGCTTGCCATTTCAAGTTGTTAGCTCATTTTGTCAATAATCAGACCCTTAACATCCCATTTTATTTCCTAAAGAGTTTGGATAAGATGTCTATCCAAGTCATAAAGAATATAGTTAACCCTTCTGGCAGCTTGTATCACCATTGTCTTATTAAGCTTCTGATCATTGACCAGTTAGGTAAGAAAGGACAAACCTGGGATCATTTTGTTTTTGAGATACTGAACCCTCATTTATCTACTGCCAAATCTTCCTCTTCTCAATAACTTCATCATACCCAAGCAGAACCAAATGCTAAACATGTATGGTTTGATGAGGATCCCCCAGGTTATGAGCACCTTTCCCAGTCATCACCTTTTCCTGAACTTACTCTTGGTGACCCTACTTCGGAACCGCCGCTCTTTTTAGAGCCTACTAAATCCACGAGGTCAAATTGTGACCAGTCCATTCATCAGCCTGTCATTCAGACTATCGTTCAGCCATCATGCTCAAATATCTAGTTGGATGATCATACCCTTGAATCACCTCTCTTCACATTGGCTAATGCATCTGCTCGAATGAGTGAAGCCTTTGCTGTTGAAAGCCCTCCTACACACAAAAAATACAATTCTTGAAGATCACACTGATGAGTGTGAAACATTTTCAAAAGAGTCGAGTCCCCCAAAGAACCCTGAGCATTATAAAGAACGGCTCATTCTAGTTCGATAAGAGATGGATAAGTGGATCCAAGTAATAGCACGGTTGACAGACCAAAATCAAAGTTATGTGGAGACAATTTCTAAACTTCTTGAAGAAAACAAGGCACTGCGTGCACAAGTAAAAGACATTGAATGTTTGGTTAATGCCAAAACAACATCCAATACTGCCTTGAAGATGAGATATAATTATTTAAAGGACCAAATCAGGAATCTTGAGGCCAAATCTACATCTTCATCATCCAAGTCGAAGGCAGTTGCTACCATAGCTCAGCCTTCTTCTTAATTTCTCTCTATCTTGCTCAGTGAGACTTGGCATATCTCCGGTTTGGGGGAATGTTGGTGTCTATTTTGTCACTATTTTTTATTATTAAACCTACTCTGAATTGCGTTAATTTTTTTTTTTGATCTAATAAATTATTCTTTTAGCCATTCAGTTCATCAAATAGACCAGTTATGCATGTGTTTGTTTATCATATAAATTCTGGTCAAATCTTGTTATATTACGATTCATTAATGATTAAAGTGACTCTTCCAGTCATACATGTTATTTAAGCTTTGATTAACAGGATGCGTTTTTCAAATGACCCTTCATTCAGACCGCGTTCTTATGATGCTACATTCAATCGCGTTCAGCTCATCATTTAGCCTCGTGTTCAGCCCCCGAAATCCACGGTTGGCATATCCCAGACCGTTAAATGCAGAAAAGGGCACGTGGGTTCTGTTTTCCACGCAATGGGCATGGTTAATGAGTCATTGCTCTAAAAGATCCATCCCAAGGCTTGCCAATCTCGACGGAACATCCCACATCCACATCAACACTCCAGTTCCTCGTTCAGCCTCACATTCAGCTTGGAATCATGCTACCTGTTAACATCATTGTTTTGGAAGGAGTCTAGGTCGCACACGCTTAGCCTGCCAGCACAACGCCTTGCCACGATAGTGCTCTAGCAGCCTCTCCTCCATTCGCTCAGCTTTCCAGCATGTTACCTCTCTTCCCATGTCCAAGGAAAACCAACGTTGCAGCTGCCTCGTGGAGGAATTGATTCCATTCAGCCTGATGTATACTCCCTACACTGTCATGCACAATTCAAAGCAACCCATTATTCATTAAACATCTCTGTTATTAGAGAGGTCGACTATGTCGACCCTCTCATCCATTGTAAACTGTATAAATAGACGCTTGTAGATAGTAACAGAGTTAGTCTAGTTAGCTTATAGATTGGAGAAGATCAGAGATAGTTTGTAGGATTTGCAAGCGGATAGCTAACAGTCTGTAATTTTCTTAAGATTAATGGAAGTTCCACTCTATTGATATTATGAGTAGCTAAACAGGTTTCGTTTTCCATCTTTGATTGTTGGTAAGGGCCCCTCATCAACCGGAGGCTTTGTCTTTGTTTTCTGTATTTCCTTTTCTACAACTAGTTAGTTTATTTTCCTATATTTGTTATTAATTTCGTTTTTTGTACATGATATTTCTTTTTTGTAATTTGTATTGTGCTGCTAACATAACTTGTGTTTACAGGCTTAGTAAATGGTCGATCAACAACATAGTTTTGATAGTTTAATTGCAGTCTTTTATAATTAGCTAGTTTATTTCTTACAATTAAATAGAACTTAGTTAGCCTCTGTTTTAAGCTCTATTAATAGTTAGAATTACTTTAGTTAGCTTCTTCTCTGTAGCTGTAGGATAGTTTTCTTCTCTCATCTTACTCTTGCTTTATCATAGAATAGGAATAGTTTATCCCTTCAACCATGATTAGAATAGGTTGCTTTCTATTATCTTAGCTTCTCAACAAGTCTTGTCACTGATTTATTTGCATTGTAGGTTCATCTGCATTCGCCAGTTGACGTCAAGATCATCAAAACCCTCATTTTCCTTAGTTTAATTCATTTTTCCTCCATTCGGACTGGCATTCGGATCGTCATTCGAATTTTTAGTCTTTCTGCACTGTTTTATGCTAGTTTGAATTTAGTTTCTTAGTTTTCTTTACTGTAATATTTCCTGCTCTTAATTAGTCTTCTCAACCATAATCGGGCCTTTGTTCTACATTTCATGAAGCTTTAATTCAAGTCTTGTTATTTTTCTTAGTTTGCTTTAACTATCCTTTCAATTATGTCTTTCATATTTGATCTTCCTAACATGTTGTTTTAGAATTTATCAATCTTATTCCCAGTCTAATTTATTACATGCTCTGAAGACATAGTTAGAATAGAAGTTAATAATTTCATTTTTTAAGCATTCTAGTTTTGATAATTTCCTTCGTTTAGATTAGGATCATTTTCTTATCTTAATAGATAATGAAGATGTTTATGGAATAGGATTTGGATTCAGAAATTAATATCTTTATCAAGTTTTCTACTTGTTTCTAAATTAATATCTTTATCAAGTTTTTTACTTGCTTCCAAATCCAGTTCGGAATTAATATCTTTATCAAGTTTTCTACTTGCTTCTAGTTTTCATTAGTTTCATATTATTATTTTGCTCATGGATAGTAGATAGATCAGAATGTTTAAAGTTAACTGTAACTTGTCTTTTTGTAGTTTACTTCTTTTGGTTGAAGTTGGATTAGATTTACTTCCATTTTGTTTTGCTATTTCATTTGAGAGCCATTATGATACACTCACTCCAGTTCTTGTTACATGGGAATAGATGTTTTTATTGAATTAATTGTTGAATTTATTTAATATTCTTTCATTGTTTACAGTTGTTTCCTAATTTTTAACTAAAATCTAAATTGTATTGTTTCCATTTTCATATTCAGCAGTTTGTTTTTCAATCAGTTTCTATTTATTTTAATTATAAGATAGAGTAGTATGAATCGATACTATCCCAGTTCATTTGTTTAACTAAATCTGATTTAGTTCCTTTTACTAGTTTTCTAAAGTTTGACTCAGTTTTTCATTTTGAAAGATCTTTCGATATTTTCTTTATTAAATATTTTTAAGGTCTGACAAGCCAGAAAAACTTAGGTTCCATTCTACCTCAGCATATACTTTGCCTCAACTCTAAGATTACCAACGTTGGTCGATAATTAAATATTAGGTGTTTTCGTTCAGATAGCTCACACACCCAACAGGTTGTCATACATGCCATAAAGAAATTCAGGGACTACATAACTGGATACCAAGTTTTTTTCTACACTGACCATTAAGTAATCAGGTATCTTATGAATAAACCTAATACACGTGCTTGAATCATTAGATGGATACTCCTATTCCTAGAGTTTGACATAACAATCCTAGATAATCCAGGAAAGCACAATGTAGTGGATAATTTTCTATCTAGACTCACCCATGGACAAGACAATGAATTGGTAAATGATAGCTTCCCTGATGAGCACCTTTTTGCAATATCAACAAAAATACCATGGTTTGCTGACATAGAAAACTACTTAGTGTCTGCTAAATTCCCACAACATTATAGCCACCAAGAAAAGAACAAAATCATAAGGCAAAGTGCCACGTACACATGGATAGAAGGAATACTTTTCGAAAAAGGGACAGACCAAATAGTGAGAAGATGAAGTCCATTACATATTACATGCCACTCACAACGAGCCATGTGGAGGACATTATGCTGCAAAAAGAACAGCCTATAAAATATTGCAAACTAGATATTATTGGCCAACACTCCACAAGGACTCCTATGAATATGTTTCACATTGTGATGACTGTCAACGAATGGGGAAGCCTACACAAAGAGAAGAAATGCCTCTCCATCCACAAATCTCCTTAGAAGCCTTCGAGAAATGGGTATTTGATTTCGTTGGTCCATTCAACCCCTAGTCAAATGAGACAATCTATATTCTACTATGCATTGACTACCTTACAAGTAGCAGCACTTGCAGCAACAAATGAAACAAATGTGGAAAAAAAATTTACAGAGCAAATATTCCACAGATTTGGAGTCCCAAGAGAGCTAGTTTTTTACCAAGGCACACAATTTACATCCAACCGCATAGAGAATCTGCTTCGAAGAAACAATGTTAAACACAAAAAGTCCTCCTCCTACCACCCTCAAGCCAATGGTCAAGCTGAAGTGACAAACAAATAACTAGAAAGAATCTTAACAAAGACAATACAACTGCACAAAAGAGATTGGGAAGACAAATTAAGTGAGGCATTTTGGGCTTACAATACGACATAGAAGACAACAATAGGCTTCACCCCATACAAGCTAGTTTATGGAAAGAAAATAATGCTACCCATTAGGTTTGAAATCAAAACATTGAGAATTGAAACCAAGTTAAACATGGAACTTTCATACATCCAACAAGAATGCATGCTACAATTAAATCAATTGGATGAACAACGCCAACAAGCACTTAGCCACACTGAAATCAACCAGAAACAAAGGAAGAAATGGTATGACAAAAACATTAAGCAGAATAAATTCAAAGAAGGTGAATGGGCACTACTCTATGACTCCAGGTTTCACATTTTTAAAGGAAAACTCACAACCAGATGGCTCGGACCCTACATCATTGAAATGATCTATGACAATGGAGTTGTTAGAATTACAACAATAGATGGAGAAAAATTCCCCGTGTTGGTGAATGGACAAGGACTCAAACTCCATAAGACACCATCGTCGAGAGGGGAGTTCACACAAACACTCTATCAACAAAGTCTAATACTGATAGAGAGCATAGAACATAACTGAATCCAGTTACAAATAAAAAAATGGAAAAAAAAGAAAAGAAAAAGAGAAAAGAAAATGAAAAAAGAGAAAAAGAGAGAAATAGAGAGAGATGAAAATAAAAAAATCCACTCAAGTTATCACAAATGAAATTGATGGACTTGATCCATCCCTGTGAAGAACCAATAAGCAATTTCAAGCGAGCTAGAAAGCATGTTTCAAGTGAGCCAGCAAAAATTAAGTAGCAAACGAAAAGCCAACAAAAGAATAACAAACAAATATCAGCAAAAATCAATCAAGCGAGGAAACAATCAATCAAGCGAGGCAACAATCAATTCAAGCGAGCCAGCACTACAGAAATCAATTCAACAAAGTTCACAGCACTAGTACAAACACAATGCCGAACACAATGAAAAGTCAAACCAACAAAACTTGAACAAATAGTCATGCAGGGAAGGGCAACAATTTCAAGAAAACTGGAAGAAGAAGAAAAAATGCATCACTATTGACATGACCAAATTAACTATAGAATGTTGTGCCCATACAATCAAGAATGCATCATACACGCAGGTACGCTAGCATGGAAGGTAATCACTTAACTCTTTATTTTATTTTCTAATCAAATCATAATCCCCCACAAAATGGTTATTTTCCAAAGCTGAGGACAACTTTTAAGTTAATTCGGTGGCATGGTTCAGAGTAACCTCACAGAATCATGATTACCTACCTCAGACATGTTAGAAAATGACAACCTCCACATCCAGCTGCTATATCCCCAAATGATCAAAGGAATGGTGCAATGTACAATGATGGGAAGAAACGAGGGTGAAATAATGGAAATGAATGTATAAGGAAGTAGGTACGATGCACAATGATCGGGATAAGTGCGTGAAAATAGCTAAATAAGGCAGTGGAATCTACAAAAGAACTCAATTTGGAAATGCAAGCTTCTCAGAAGCAAGAAAACTAGAGGTTTGTATCGTCATTCAGCCAGCAAGCTGCCCTCAATCCTGTGATCAATATCAACCAGTTGAGGTAAGTCAGCCACCCCTCAGAGCTTTTTGTTTGTTGATTACACTAGAAAAATTCAAAAACGACGAAGGGGTTCAAAAAGAGTGAGCTAGAGGATCACATGCCCATTTATGAAATCCCACAAGTGTTTTCCATCCTTCGTGATGCGGGTTGGATGCCCTTTATTTCGGGACTAAGAGGGTCCAATACTGAAGTGGCCCTAGAATTTGCTAGGAACCTGAAACACATAAAAGATGAACAGTTTGTCACCCGAATAAGGGGACTATGTATCAGACTTCACGAGGAGGAAATTGAGAAATACACAGTGCTACCCATGGGTCTGCATTGGGGCAGAGACGATCGGGAAGCCAACCAAAGGGCAAAGGCATCCTTCTTCAGACAGGGTGAATATATGAAGAAGACAAGAATGGATTCAAAAGAATCACCATGCCATCACCCTGGGACGAGATGGCTTCTATCATTCTGAAATATATAACGTGCATAGGGAGACTTAGCTATGTCTCGATCTTCCAATTCCAAATTTTGGAGCTTCTGAGGCACGATGGCCATTTTACACCAAATAACAAGATTAGCATTCCCTATTATCCTTTTCAGTCTCTGGGATAAATGAGCAAAAAGGTAGCGCACGGAAAAGAAGATGCACTAGCCCACCATTGGCTAATCAAATTGATAATTTGTAAAGATTAATACTACATGTTCCAAAACTCTCATGAGAGGAGTTTGTGTTAGTCTCAGCCAAAGATGTGCATAGAATTGTTGATGTTTATGTAACTTTGGAATGTATTTCATCTATGTATTTTATTGTACTCCTATAGAGATGTATTATTCCTCTATACAGAAGTGTCGTCATTTGTATTGACAAGTGTCGCAAGTGTTGTAACTTGCTAATGGGTTATTAGACCACCTAGTAAGGGGTCGGATGAGATTAATGTAACCATGGGTTATTAGGCTAAGTTAGACAAGTTGGCCCCACTGGTTTATTGGGTAGGACATGACAAGTATAAATAGAGATCGGGAGATCTCTATTTCATCATATCTCTCATTACTCACTCTTCCATCACTCGAAAAGTGGTGCACATGTGAGGAGGAGGATTAGCTATTAGGAGAAGGCTATCTCTTGTACTTTGGTTGTATCATTGTTCTTTCTATCTCTGAGGAAGTTGTGGGGTTTTTCACCTTTATGTTTTTCCCCAGTGAAACTCTATGTGTCTATTATCTCATGTGATTGCTTGATGTGATTGATATGCATTTTTATACTTGATATGCTGTACATGTTATTCTCTCACTAAAGATCCTAAAGTATATTGAATTAATGCTAAAAAATCAACATGGTATCAGAGCTAACGTGCGAAGAAGACATTGCGAAGTGGCAGAAACTAGGGTTTCTTGTTTATTGGGTTTCTCTCCACAGATTTTGGAAAAGAAATAAGGTAGATTGACTCTACTCATCAAGGAGAATCTATCTGTCCAATCAGAATTCAATTCTGAGCACTTTCAATTTTGGCCCTAAAAATTAGGGTTTTCACAAAATAAGAATTTTTTAAATCTGAAGAAATAGCTAGAAGCTCCTTGGAAAAATCGAAGCTTAGAGTTTTGGATCGAGATTTTTGGTTGTGTAAAGCTCTGGGAAACTCAAACCCTAATTTAGGTTCCTCCCTAGTGAATCCAGGAAGACTAAAAGGCATTTATGAAGGGTGAAACTTTGCAGATCTCAAAATCTGAATATACTAGGCTGATCATCTCATCAAGGCGCATCTTTCTATCCTTTCAGAAGTTTGAAATTCAAAGTTTGAATTTTTAGGGTTTCTCTAACAAACGTTAATCCGAGACCAGATCCAGTTTTCAACAAATCAAGTGGTAAGACCTATATCTTTTCTATTTCCATTTGAAGTACTCTTTAAAATGTCTCACCACACCAAGCTTGAGGATAAGCTTGAAGGGGCTGATAACTTCCGAGCATGGAAGTATAGGATTGGGTTAATCATGGAAGAAAATGAGTTGGACACTTATATAAGTGAAGAGGTCCTTGTCCCAGAGGGAGAAGAGGATAAGGCTCTTCACAAGAGGAACTTGGTCAAGGCAAAGAGAATCATTGTTGATTCTATAAAGGACCATCTCATCCCACATGTGTCATCTCTAAAGACACCCAACGAGATGTTTGATTCCCTGGCCAAGCTATTTGAAGGGAAGAACATAAATCAGAAGATGACCATACAGAACCAATTGAAAGGGGTAAAGCTTCAGAATGGAGAGACCATTCAATCTTATTTTTCTAAGGTCTCTCAGATCAAGGAACAACTTGAAGCTATGGATGAAATTGTGGACAATGGTGAAGTTGTCATGGCCACACTAAATGGCCTACCCAGATCATGGGATTCCTTTATCCAAGGAATCTGTGGAAGGAAGAAGTTGGTCTCCTTCAGTAGGTTGTGGGAGGAATGCTCTTAAGAAGAAGCTAGGCTTGTGGCCTGAGAAGAAAACATGGGAAATGAAGATCAAGTTCTCACTGCTCACACCAAGAAGGGAAGCAATTTCAAGGGGGAGCATTCTCATTCTAAGAAACCTTCTCACCACTTTAAAAATAGGAAACATCTAAGATGTTTCACATGTAATGAGAAAGGGAACTTTGCCTTAGATTTTCCCAAGAACAAGAAGGACAAAAACAAAAACTTCAACAAAAAGAAGAAGGGCAACAAAAGAAAATATCATGCTCATGCTGCTGAGGATGATGAACCTCCCAAGAAGAAGGCTAGATCAGAAAGTGATGATTCATCAAGCAAAGATGAATATGTTCTAATCTCTGCTCTCACAGGTACTATCTCTCATGGATGTAATGATTGGCTTATTGATAGTGGGGCTTCCAAAAACATGAATGGGTTCAAAGAATCTTTTGTAAACCTATCTAAACATGAGTCACCCCATAAGGTGAAACTTGGGGATGACTACCAATATCCTATCAAAGGAAGTGGTGAAGCCTCCTACAACCTAGACTCTGTGAAGTCTTTGAAGATGAAAGAAGTTCTATATGTACCTGGGCTCAAGAAGAATATACTGTCCATATCTGCATTGGATGCAAAAGGTATGAGGGTTGCATTTATAGATGGCCAAGTACTCATGTGGCCAAAAGGTAAGACCACAGATGGTGCCGTAGTGATTGGAGAGCAAGAGGGAGGGTTGTAAAAGCTGAAGGGACAACCTAAACATGCCATGGTACATGAATCCATGGGGCCAAGTGAACCTTGGCATAGAAGGCTTGCACATGTGCACTATAGGGAACTACCAATTGCAAGTAAAGCTGTAGAGGGTCTTCCTGAAATCAAGACCAAGCATGAAGGTGTTTGCAAAGGATGTGCAAAAGGAAAGAACATAAAGAAGGCATTTCGAAGCAGTGAAAGCAAGGCTAAAGGGATCTTGGAAATTATCCACTCCGATGTATGCGGTCCGATGTCATCCAGTTCCTTGAGTGGGTATGTATACTATGTCTCTTTCATTGATGATTTCTCTAGGAATACTTGGGTTTACTTCTTGAAGAACAAAGATGAAGTGTTTGATAAGTTTAAGGAATTCAAAGCCTTAATGGAAAATCAAACTGATAAGAAGATCAAGACATTCAGATCTGACAATGGTGGAGAGTTCACTTCAGGTGATTTCAAGAAACTATGTAGTGATTCAGGGATTATGAGGGAGTTGACTGCTCCCTACAATCCAAAACATAATGGAATTGCAGAAAGAAAGAATAGAACAATCATGGAAGCAGCACAGGTAATGTTGCATGACCAGGATATTCCTATGCATATATGGGAAGAAGCAGCTAGGACAGCTGTATATGTGCAGAATAGAACACTTCACAAGATATTGGACAACAAAACACCAGAAGAAGTCCTCACTGGTAAGAAACCTGAGGTTAGCCATCTAAGGATATTTGTTTGTCCAATATACACACATGTTCCAAAGGAAAAGAGGACAAAGCTAGATCCTCCAAGAAAGAAGGGCATCTTTGTGGGGTATAGTGAAAGCTCGAAGGCTTACAGAATATACTTTCCAGGGTTCAAGAAGATTGATGTCAGCAGGGATGTAACATTTGATGAAAACTTAGCTTTCATCAAGTCAAGAAAGGAACCTATTGAAGATCATGAAGAACCAAAGGAAAACAGATTTCAAGACACCACCATGAATGAAGCAATTCCGGAAGCAGATCGTGAAGTTGAAGATCCACAAAGACCTGTAGATCCACCCCCTGAGAATAAATCTCACAAGAGGAAACCTGCATGGGCTAGAGAACTCATTCAAGATGCAGAAAGATATGGCATTCCAAAAGAAGAACACGGAGAAAGGAAAAGGACTAGATCACATACCAGTTATGTTGCCCTACTCTGTGATATTATGAACAAAGAACCTTCCAGTTATGAAGAAGCAGTAGAAAATAAAGAATGGAAGGATGCCATGGTCGAGGAATATCAGTCGATCATGAAGAATGATGTTTGGTATGTAGTCCCAAGACCTGAAGGGAAGTCTGTGGTGACTTCCAAGTGGATCTACAAGATCAAGCATGCTCCAGATGGTAGCATAGAGAAATACAAAATGAGATTTGTGGCTCATGGCTTCTCCCAGAAAGAAGGGATTATTTATGAAGAGACTTTTGCTCCTGTGGCCAGATACACTTCCATTAGAACAGTACTTTCTCTAGCTACAGTGATGAAATGGAAGATACACTAGATGGATGCCAAGAGAGCTTTCTTGAATGGTGTAGTCGAAGAGGAAGTATATGTGGAGCAGCCACTTGGTTTTGAGACACATGACAAGGAGTCATATGTGTGTAGGTTGAAGAAAGCATTGTATGGCTTGAAGCAAGCTCCTAGGACTTGGTATGGTAGGATGGATAGCTTTCTATCTACTTTGGGATTTACCAAGAGTAAAGCAGATTCCAACCTTTACTACAAGGTTGAGGAAGGAAATCCTGTGATACTACTCTTGTATGTGGATCACCTATTTGTAACAGGTGGCGATGGATTGATTGTTGATACCAAGAGGAAGCTTGCTGACGAGTTCGAGATGAAGGACTTGGGGATGATGCACTATTTTTTAGGCATGGAGGTGTGGCAGAGTGCATATGGGATCTTCCTTGGACAAGGGAAGTATGCAGTAGAGATCCTGAAGAGGTTCAGGATGATGGACTGCAAGGCCATGGCCACACCTATGTCATTGAACCTAAAGCTTCTATGTGATGCTTCAACTGATCCGGTTGATGCCACTAGATGATTGGGTCCTTGATGTCCCTGACGAACATGAGACCAAATATTTGCTTTGCAGTGAACACATTGAGCCAGTTCCTGACGGATCCGAGGACTATTCACCTTGTTGCTGTAAAGAATATTCTGAGGTACCTGAAGGGTATAGTTGATTATGGGCTCAAGTATGATGCAAATCAAAAGTTTAACCTGCAGGGTTATATTGATTCAGACTAGGAAGGTAGTGTTGCAGATAGGAAAAGGACTTTTGGGTGTTGCTTCAGTATGGGATTAGGCGTGATCTCTTGGTTTAGCAGGAAGCAATCTTGTGTAGCACTGATTATAGCCAAGGCAGAGTATGTTGCAGCATGTTCGACTAGTTGTGAGGAAGTATGGCTCCGGAAGCTACTGTCTGAGTTATTTGATCTCCCGCTGGAGGCTACTGGTATCTTGTGTGACAACCAGAGTTGTGTGAATCTGTCTGCGAACCCGGTGTTCCATGATAGGTTGAAGCACATTGAGATCAAATATCACTTTATTAGGGATATGGTGTAGAGAGGAGCAGTGAAGCTCCTGTATGTTGCGACGGATGAGCAGATCGCAGATATGTTGACGAAACCACTAGCTAGAGTGAAGTTTGAGTACTTCAGAGAGAGGCTTTGTGTTCTTCAGATTGACGACACTTTGACAAAGAAGAGATGGACATGTTTGCTGGAATCCATTCCAATCATGGTGAGAGGAGGATCCTTCCCATGGCTGTGGATGTAAGTGTTGGATGATGAGCATTAGGACAATGCTCCAGTTATTGCTCTGTATACGCATCATGTTGGATGCTTGTTATGTATATGCATCATGTTGGATGCTTGTTATGATCAATTGGATCATGTATATGTATATGCATCATGTTAGATGCTTTGACCATGTATCTGTATATGTATCAGGTGGATATGTTGTATGATCAAGTAGATCATGTATGTTGATATATATCAGGTGGATACATTGTATGATCATGTAATATCCCAATTTTGACCCCATTGTATTAAAATGTAAATAGTGTAATATTGTTATAAAATTGTGGTGAGGAGCTCAAGGTCAAGGCCCCACCATCGATTTATTGATGCATATGGTTTATGTGCTAGCCAGGCACAGTGGAATTGTAAATATGCATTTTAATAAAATACCCACAACTATCTCTACAATGCAACAAGAGATGGGGGCATGATTTTACAAGGAATTGGGATGGAAAAGATTCAAACCCTTGAGTTAATCAGGTCAAGCCAAGTGTCAATGAGATAACCCATCAAACCCTTAACTACCCATTTTGACTTTTGTACCTAATCATTCATTTCTCCCAAGAATTGGTTGAGGTAGTTAATGCCTTGGGGAATGGGAGGTATGGCTGTCCAAATTCGAGTATGGGAAACCACCGTGCATGGAAAATCGTGTTTGGATTCCTTGGCAAGAAAAGAGCCATGAATTTGCTCCCCAAGCCATTACCCATTAAGCAGTTTTGCCTCTCACGTTTTTGGAGCTACCTAGGCGTTTTCCTCCATGGATTTCCTATGTTTTCCTTCATCTTTCAAGCTGGGAAGGGCGTTTTTGTTTTAGTTACCAATGGGGAAGAGAACAGATCGATTTGGGGTTTCAATGAGGCCGTTTTGGCCATTTGAAACACTCATAATATGTGGGAAAAATCGGGTTGCTCCCTGGGGACGAATTTCCCTTCCCACAATCTATTTTGGTGAGCCACGATTTGGGAAAAAAACCCATGGAGCCTGTTTTGTAAAATACCCTTGCTGGGAATGTGTATCCATACCCAGTTTCTGAGTTTGCTGTGTGTAAGAGTATGTTGGGGTATGGGTTATGGTTATCTATTGCTTTGGTTGTGCATGAGCTTGAATGTCCCCTTTTCCTTGTAAGAATCATGCCCAGCTCGGGGATGGCGGTTCTGTTGAGAGATTGATGAACACAACTGGCCTATGGTTGGGTGGAACGTTGCAGCAACATAGTTAGTTGTTTGGGGACAATTGCACAATGAAGATAAGTGTTTTTATGTCTATGTATTTACTTATGCAAACGTGTTAATTTGTTGATTGTGTTAGATTGTATGGCATCATGTAATGTGTGTGGATGATGTTATTCCACTGTGCATGTTTGCTTTAAATTGCATATGCACACATTTTATTTTTTTAATTACTGTGAATCTAATGAATGGGATGAGTTTGATGAAAAACCCCAGATTCTAGTGCCATGTTCCCTCCCATGAATTGGACAGATGGGAGGGTACTTGATAGATCAGGTGGATCATGTATCTGTGTATACATTGTATGATCAGGTGGATCATGTATGATGATATGTATCAGGTAGATACTTGGTATGCATCAGGTGGATGCATTATATGATCAGGATGATCATGGCTGATGAGCTTCAGGATGTTTCTCCAGATGACATACATCGATACGATGCAGTGATGATGATCAGGCTGATCATATGTGATGACATGTATCACGCGGATACATTACATAATCAGTTGGATTATGTGTGATGAGTTCCGAAGACACAGATGCACATGAGATTTTCGGACATGGTTGTAGATGTGTTCTCCCATGGTCATGATGTAATTGCTAGGCTTTTCCAACATGGTGGCAGATTTGTTCTCCCATGGTCATGATGTAATTGCTGGGGCCATTCGAGCATGGTTATAGATGTGTTCTCCCATGGATGCGATATAAGTGTTGGGGCCATTCGATCATGGTTATAGATGTGTTCTCCCATGTCTTCGATATAAGTGCTGGGGCCATTCAAGCATGGTTGTAGATGTGTTCTCCCATGGATGCGATATAAGTGCTGGGCCATTTGAGCATGGTTGTAGATGTGTTCTCCCATGGATTTAATATAAGTGCTGTGACATTCTCGCATGGTTGTAGATGTGTTCTCCCATGGCATAGATGTAAGTGCTATGTGATGTGCATTTGGGTTGTGCTTTTTGAACAATGATCATGAGTATCAGGATGATACTCTGTGGCTGTGGATAGGTTGTGCAGTAGTATGTAAAAGGTCCTGGGAGATCTGATAGGTTGAGCTATGTGCTCGAAATCAGTCATGGGATGCTCTTTCGAGGTTTTGTTGACTCACGTAATAAGTCCCGAGGATTCCACAGTATGGCTAGTGATGATGAAGAGCTGTAGGTGGTGGGCCTATATCCAGTATGAAAAAGAACTGGCTTTGTAGAACTTCCTATGACGAGTAAATCGGAGATTGATTGAGATAGCAGCAGCAGTGACGATGACTATGATTCACTGATGATGATCCATAGAAGAAGACTTGTGCTAGAAGATCTATGTCAAGAAATACCTTCCTAGTTATAGGGAGTGTTGATGTATATGTAACTTCGGAATGTATTTCATCTATGTATTTTATTGTACTCCTATAGGGATGTATTATTCCTCTATACAGAAGTGTCATCATTTGTATTGACAAGTGTCGTAAGTGTTGTAACTTGCTGATGGGTTATTAGACCACCTAGTAAGGGGTCGGCCCGGATTAATGTAACCATGGTTTATTAGGCTAAGTTAGACATGTTGGCCCCACTGGTTTATTGGGTAGGATAGGACAAGTATAAATAGAGATCGAAAGATCTCTATTTCATCATATCTCTCATTACTCACTCTTCCATCACTCGGAAAGTGGCGCACATGTGAGGAGGAGGATCAACTGCTAGGAGAAGACTATCTCTTGTACTTTGGTTGTATCATTGCTCTTTCTATCTCTAAGGAAGTTGTGGGGTTTTTCACCTTTATGGTTTTCCCCAATGAAACTCTGTGTGTCTATTGTCTCATGTGATTGCTTGATGTGAATGATATGCATTGTTATACTTGATATGATGTACATGATATTCTCTCAGTAAAAATCCTAGAGTAGATTGACTTAATGCTAAAAAATTAACAATAATGAGGGGTACACCTAACCCAGGCATACCCCTAGCTTCCTTATGAAAAGAAAAATCAACTTCTGCATCAGGAGATAAGAGAAAGATTGACCTGGATAGCGACAATGAATTTATGGCCAATACCCTGATTAAAATTAAGCATTCAAAATATGCCTCCCTCCAAAAAGACTCAAGGGTTTCTACCGACAGGAAAGGGTCAAAACGATAAAGTAAAAGGGTCGCACAACAGCCCAAAAACGAGCATGCAAAGAAGGTAGAGAAAGAACCCATCCCCACAATTCAAAACTTATCAAATAATGAGAATTTTTGGGTAGACCAGGACTACCCAACTACACCAGAAGAAGAGGATGCTTTCCAATGGAATCCTGCTGATAAAAACAAAAACACTGGAATCAACGACGAGCTAGTTGAGGCACTGACAAAACTAGCAAAAGTCAGGGAGGAGTTGGTGTTAAGTTTAGCCTAATTTCACAAGCAACATCATTGAAAAAAACACAATCACAAGAGAGACAAAGATTTACCCTGGGAAACCCTCATAAGGTGGAAAACCCAGCAAAGCTTTTCTCAATATAGATAATCAACCAATACAAGATGTAGTACCCAAACAAGAGCTCCTTCTCCTCCTAAGCAGACCTCTCTCTCTCTCTCCTATGCGCCAATCACAAGTGAGTGAATGAATGAGATAAATGAGGAACACACCTCCTCTATTTATACTCATGTTCTAACTGACTTTTCACCCTAATGGGGCCGACCTTGTTGAGTATTGTAACTTCTAAGAATATTATATTTGTACATTATTATTCTAGAGATGTTTCATTCCTCCAAGGTGATTCTATTATGTATCCGGAGATGTTTATTCCTCCGATGGTTTGTGGTAACTAGGGTTATTAGACCCACAATGTGGGGGTTGGCCTTGAGTTTATATTTTAGGGGTTATTAGACTTCACTAGGAGAGGTCGGCCCGATTAGGGATTTCGGTCAGTCGGGAATTAATATAAGTAGAGGAGGAGAGCTCCTCATTTGACACACTTCCACAACTCAGAAAGTAGCGCACTTATGTCTAGGAGGTCAGCATGCGAGGTAGAGAAGAAGGACAAGTCTTAAAGCACATCTTGTATTTTGGTTGGTCATCTTATTGAGGAAAGCTTTGCTAGGTTTTCTACCCCATGAGGGTTTCCCAGGGTAAATTCTGTGTCTATCTTGTGATTATGTTTCTTTCAGTGATCTTACTAGTTTATTTGGTTTAAACTTAACATGGTATCAGAGCTAGCCTAAATAGAACATCTTTCACAAGGTGAAATTATATATATCTCTCTCTCCCAAAATTAGGGTTTCTACAAAAGTTAGTATTTTTGGATTCTCGTTGCATGGCTGAATAGACCTTCTAAAGATCTATCGTTTGAGCCTTGGATCAAGGTTTTTGGTTGGGTAGAACTCCGGGAAAGTCAAACCCTAGTTTTACCAAAAGTGCGATAAACCAAAAATTCTGTTGCAGATCCGGAAAAGTTAAAAGTTAAAGTTTCCAGGTAAGTACTACTCTATCTCTTATCTCTTGGACTCCCCCAAGAGAAGATGGCTCCAAACACTAATCTTGAAGACAAGCCAGAAGGTATAGGGAATTACTGGGCATGGAAATATAGAATTGGTCTCATTCTTGAAGAAAATGATCTTGCTCAATATATCAAGGATGAAGTTGCAGAACCTGAAGGAGATGAAGCCAAAGAGAAGCATACGAAGGATTTGATTAGGGCAAAGAGAATCATAGCTGATTCTATTAAAGACCACTTGATTCCCCAAGTGGCTTCCAAGAAGAATCCAAAGGAAATGTATGATGCCCTAGGAAGAATGTATGAAGGAAAGAACATCAATAGGAAGATGAACCTAAGAACTCAATTGAAGAGTACCAAGATGCACAAAGGAGAATCCATTCAAGACTACTTCTCAAGGGTCTCCCAAATCAAGGAGAAACTAGATGCCATTGGTGATACTCTTGATGAAGATGAGATTGTGATGACAACTTTAAATGGTCTCACTAGACCTTGGGAGTCATTTATACAAACTATGTGTGCCAGAAAAGAAAGTATGAAGTTTGATGTAGTTTGGGAGGATTGTGTACAAGAAGAGGCTAGGGTTGCAAACAGAGAATCCTTGCTCAAAGAAGATGACCAAGCCTTGGCCACCCACACCAAGAGAAGAAGGAATCAATCCTACTCCAAAAGGGATAGTCACAAGGAGTCTTATTCTCCACATAGATTTCAAAAGAAAAGAGGAACTAATCAAAGAAGAGATTACTCCTCATTCCAATGTTTTTCTTGTAAAATAGGACACCTTGCTAGAGATTGTCCTCTAAAGAAGAAAAAGGGTTCTCATTACAAGAGACATCAAGCACAACTTGCAGAAGATGATAGTGAAGAAGAAGTAGAAGAGGAAGAAAGGCCTCACAAGAAAAGACCTAGAAGTAAAGAAGAAGAAGAAGAAAGGACCCTCTTCAAGAGAATATCTAGGAGAAATGAAGAAGACGATGCAGAAGAACATGTTCTATTCTCCACACTCTTTGGATCTATAACTCCTGGAGAAGATACAAGGCTTATTGATAGTGGGGCTTCAAAGCACATGACAGGTCAGAAAAGACTCTCTCAAGACTTGAAGAAAAGACCACTCCACAAAAGGTATCTCTAGGGGATGACTATCAATATCCCATCAAGGAAATCGGTGAAGCAAGCTACAAGCTTGATTCTGGTACCCCCATGAAAATAAAAGAAATATTGTATGTACCAGGATTGAAGAAGAACTTGTTATCCATCTCAGAATTGGATAAGAAAGGCTATAGGGTTGCATTCATACATGGACAAGTATTAATGTGGTCCAAAGGAAAATCTATCAAGGATGCAATTATCATTGGTGAAGAAGAAGGAGGTTTGTACAAGCTTAAGGGCCATCCAGAAGCTGCCCTTGTACATGAAACCATTAGCCCAAATGAGCTATGGCATAGGATACTTGCTTACATTAACTACAAGGCACTACCTTATGTAAGCAAGGTAGTTATAGGTTTTCCAGACTTAAAGATTGATCATGATGGCACATGCAAAGGATGTGCAAAAGGGAAGAATATCAAGAACCCATTGACTAGGAGTGAAACAAAGACTAAAAGTACCTTGGAGTTAATACACTCTGATGTATGTGGACCAATGCCCTCCACATCTTTGAGTGGATATGAATACTATGTCACATGCATTAATGACTATTCAAGGAAAACTTGGATATACTTTCTAAAATGTAAGAATGAAGTCTTTGGAAAATTCAAAAAGTTCAAGGCCTTAATAGAAAATCTCTCAGAAAATAAAATCAAGATTCTCAGAATAGATAATGGCGGAGAATATACTTCAAAGGAATTTGAAGCCTTTTCTAAAGAAGCTAGAATCAAGAGGGAACTAACCACTCCCTACAATCCCCAACAAAATGGGTTTGCTGAAAGAAAGAATAGAACTATCATGGAAGTTGTAAAGACTATGATACATGATCAAGATCTTCCCATGTGTCTATGGGCTGAAGCAGGCAGGACAGCTGTCTATGTACAAAATAGAATTTTTCATAGTGCTCTTGAATTTAAGACTCCAGAAGAAGTGTTCACAGGAAAGAAGCCTGAGGTAAGTCATCTCAAAATATTTGGATGTCCTGTGTATATTCACATTCCAAAATAAAAGAGAACCAAGTTGGATCCCTCTGGTAAGAAAGGAATATTTGTTGGATATTGTGAAACATCCAAAGCTTTCAGAATTTACATACCTGGTTTTCATCATATGGAGATAAGTAGAGATGTAACATTTGATGAAGAAGCAGCTATCAAGAAATCTAGGAAGTGCCAACTTGAAGAAATCTACGAAGAAGATACACCTCCTAGAGTCACAGAAGCTATACCCATCCCTGAAGATGATACACCAGAAGACCATGACATTATAGAACCTCAAGAACCCCCCATTACAAATCTGTCTAGAAAAAGAAGACCAGCATGAGCTAGGGACATTATTCAAGGAGCTGAAAAATATGGAGCTCTTGAAGGTTCCACTAGAGAAAGGAAGAAACCCAAGTTAGTGTCCAACTATGTGGCCTTGATGTGTGATCTTGTGGATCATCAACCCACCAGTTATGAGGAGGCAGCTCAGAAGAAAGAGTGGGTAGAAGCTATGACAGAAGAGTACCAGTCAATAATGAAAAATGATGTTTGGGATATAGTTCCCAAACCAAAGGATAAAAGTGTGGTTTCTTCAAAATGGATATTCAAGATAAAACATGATGCAGATGGTAGCATTGAAAAATATAAGGCAAGATTTGTAGCCAGAGGATTCTCTCAAAAGGAGGGAATAGACTATGAAGAAACATTTGTACCAGTTGCTAGGTACACATCAATTAGAACTATCATGGCACTTGCATATATGATGAAGTGGAAATTACACCAGATGGATGTTAAAACAGCCTTCCTGAATGGTGTCATTGAAGAAGAAGTGTACATAGAACAACCACAAGGATTTGAGGTTAAAGATGGAAGAACACATGTATTCAAGCTGAAAAAGGCTTTGTATGGATTGAAGCCAGCTCCCAGAGCTTGGTATGGAAGGACTGACAGTTTCTTAACAAACATGGGCTTTACCAAGAGTAAAGCTTATCCAAATATTTATCTCAAGGTTATGGATGATGAACCTGTTATATTACTATTGTATGTAGATGACCTATTTCTAACAGGAATTGAGAACCAAATTATCGAATGTAAGAAGAAGCTTTCTTCAAAATTTGAAATGAAGGATCTGGGATTAATGCACTACTTCTTAGGTCTAGAAGTATGGCAAGAACCAAAAGGAATCTTTTCAAATCAAGGTAAGTATGCTATGGGGATTTTGAAAATATTTGATATGTTGGAGTGTAAGGCCATGGCTACTCCCATGGACTCCAACTTTAAGTTATTAGTTGATGACTCATCACAATTAGTGGATCTAACTCTATATAGACAAATCATTGGGTCATTGATGTATTTAACAAATACCAGACCAGATATATGCTTTGCTATAAATACCCTGATTCAATATGTAGTAGAACCAAGGAAGGTTCACCTAATAGCTGCAAAGCATGTAATGAGGTGTCTAAAAGGTACATTAGATTTTGGTCTTTACTACCTTAGAAATCATGAACTTAGATTACATGGTTACTCAGATTCCGATTGGGCAGGAAGTGTTTCAGACAGGAAGAGTACATCAGGTGGATGTTATGGACTTGGATCTGCCATGATCTCTTGGTTCAGCAAGAAACAATCCAGTGTGGCTCTCAGTACTGCTGAAGCAGAATATATAGCTGCATGCTCTGCTAGCTGTGAAGTAGTATGGCTTCAGAAACTACCATCTGGAGTATTTGACTTACAAATGGATCCCACTGTGATTATGGGTGACAATCAAAGTTGTATCAAGATGACAAAAAATCTTATATTCCACGATAAGTCAAAACACATAGAGATCCGATACTTTTATATATGAGATATGGTATAGAGAGGAGCTATTAAGCTCAAGTATGTGAGAAATGAGGATCAAATTGCTGATATTTTGATCAAACCTCTGTCTCGAGTGAAATTTGAATATTTCCGAGACAAGCTCTGTGTAGTTCAAAAGGACCCTCCTCAAAAGGGGGAGTAGTGTAGTCACTGATGATGAGATTGCCTCATCAAAAGCAAGGTCGATGATGTGGATACCTGTTTACTACACTTGGATAATTAGATTATTTAGATTTAGGACTCTTATACTTAGAATACTTATTTTTACTTGCTTTTACTTTGATGATATATGTATTGGTGAGGATACATGTTTTTGATGATATATGTATTGGTGAGGATACATGCTTTTTGATGATATATGTATTGGTGAGGATACATGATTTTGATGATATATGTATTGGTGAGGATACATGCTTTTGATGATATATGTATTGATGAGGATACATATTTTATTGATGTATTGATGAGGATACATATTTTATTGATGTATTGATGAGGATACATGTTTTGTTGATGTATTGATGAGGATACATGTTTTATTGATGTATTGATGAGGATACATGTCTTGTTGATGTATTGATGAGGATACATGTTTTGATGATATACATGTATTGATGAGGATACTTGTATGTACTTGTACTAGTGTTGTACTAATGATATTTGTATTGATAAGGATACAGATGGGGATTATATAATCCCCAGACTTCAGTCCCTTGAATTGATCCGTAGATGAATGGTCTCCGAGAATGAAGTCATTATTGGACAGGTGAGGATTGTATCAGCCCCGGACTTCGGTCCCTTGAATTGATCGATAGATGAATGGTCTCCGAGAATGAAGTCCTTAGTGGACAGGTGGGGATTGTATCATCACCGGACTTCGGTCCCTTGAATTGATCCATAGATGAATGGTCTCCATGAATAAATTCCTTAGTGGACTAATGGGGATTGCATCATATCGGAACCACTAGTTCAAAATGTACGTGTTGGGGATTGCATCATCCTGGAACCACTAGTTCAAAATGTACGTGATGCGGATTGCATCATCTCGGAACCACTAGTTCAAAATGTACGTGATGGGGATTGCATCATCCTGGAACCACTAGTTCAAAATGTACGTGATGGGGATTGTATCATCCCCAGACTTCGGTCCCTTAATTGATCCGTAGACATATGTCTCCGCAAAAGTGGTCCTTAGATTTTTTCTAAGTTGACGAGTGGACTGTATCGTCCCTGGACATGATATGGTGTCTTAAATAGAACATGTGTGTTGCAGGGTGTGTTGCTATTATGTTGTTCGTCGAGAGGATCCAGTTGATGACAATGATGCAGATCGTGTGATGACGATGTTGATCGTGATGGTCTAGATGACAATGTTGTGGTCGTGATGGTCTAGATGATGATGTTGATGATCGTGTGATGATGATGCTGATGATCGTGTGATGATGATGCTGATGATTGTATGACAATGATGATGTTGGTGTTCTAGTAACTGGTTAAGTTACTGATGATGATGTATTAAAGAAAGCTTCCGATAATATACAGATGTATCATGTGTGATGTAGTCGATGACTCCTTGCTCCTACAGATGTTGTTATAATATCCTTCTTGTTAAGGGGGAGTGTTGAATATTGTAACTTCTAAGAATATTATATTTGTACATTATTATTCCGGAGATGTTTCATTCCTCCGAGGTGATTCTATTATGTATTTGAAGATGTTTATTCCTCTGATGGTTTGTGGTAACTAGGGTTATTAGACCCACCATGTGGGGGTCGGCCCCGAGTTTATATTTCAGGGGTTATCAGACTTCACTAGGAGAGGTCGGCCCCATTAGGGATTTTGGTCAGTCGAGAATCAGTATATGTAGAGAAGGAGAACTCCTCATTTGACACACTTCCACAACTCAGAAAGTAGCACACTTGTGTCTGGGAGGTCTGCATGTGAGGTAGAGAAGAAGGACAAGTCTTGGAGCACATCTTGTATTTTGGTTGATCTTCTTATTGAGGAAATCTTTGTTGGGTTTTCTACCCCATGAGGGTTTCCCAGGGTAAATTTTGTGTCTATCTTGTGATTATGTTTCTTTCAGTGATATTGCTAGTTTATTTGGTTTAAACTTAACAAACCTCTCCCAGGAGAGTCTAATAACCCCTAAATTGCTAACTCAGGGCCAACCTCACATGGGAGGTCTAATAACCCTAGTTACCACACTCTCTCGAAGGAATAAACATCTTCAGATATACGATAGGGTCTCCTCGGATGAATGGAACATCTCCGGAATAATAAAATACAAATATAATATTCTTAGAAGTTACAATATTTCAACAGTCCCCCTTAACGAGAAGAATATTATAACAACATCTGTAGGAGCAAGGAGTCATCAACTACATGATACATGATACATCTATAAATCATTGGAAGCTTTCTTAATAGATCATCATCAATAGCTCAAATAGTTACTGGAACATAATGTTAAGATTTAATATGCTAAGATAGAAAATAGCAGCATTACATTCCATTTCACAATAATAGCATATACAGGATCACTGAAGAAATAACAAGCACAACATAAACACAAGAGACATATATTTATCCTGGGAAACCCTCATGGGGTAGAAAACCCAGCAAAGCTTCCTCAATATAGATGACCAGCAATATACAAAGATGAAACCCTGAGACATGATCTCCTCCTCCACAAGTGCGCTATCCTCAAGTGAGTGAGTGTGTATAATGAGGAACACACCTCCTCTATTTATACACTACTTTGATATGTATTTTACACAAGTACATGTAGGCTCGTATTTAACCATTAGGTTAAATACCCCATTATAACTGACTGGGCCGACCCCCACATGGTGGGTCTAATAACCCTTTGACCCATATAACACATACAGGGCCGACCCCCACTAGGGAAGTCTAATAAACCAAGTTACCACATTCCGACGGAGGAATAAACATCTCCGGATATACAATAAGATCTTTGCGGAGGAATGAAACATCTCCGGAATAATAAAGTACAAATATAATATTCTTTGAAGTTACAATATCTCAACACTCCCCCTTAATGAGAAGGATATTATAACAACATCTGCACGAGCAAGGAGTCATCAACATCATACATGATACATCTATAAATCATTGGAAGCTTTCTCAACATCATCAGTAACTCAAGCAGTTACTGGAACATCTTCAATACTGGAACATCAACATCTTCAGTACTGAGTCTTTATCTTCTGCAGCACTCGAACAACTACAGCAACATCAACATCTGGATCCTCATGATCATCAGCATCATCATCTCACGATCATCAACATCGTCATCACACGATCATCAGCATCGTCATCAGCATCACGATCATCAGCATCATCATCACACGATCATCAGCATCGTCATCACATGATCATCAGCATCGTCATCACATGATCATCAGCATCGTCATCACATGATCATCATCATTGTCATCACACGATCATCAGCATCGTCATCACATGATCATCAACATCGTCATCACACGATCAGCAGCATCGTTATCTAGATCATCACGATCAGCAGCATCATCATCTAGATCATCACGATCAGCAGCATCGTCATCTAGATCATCACGATCAACATCATCGTCATCTAGATCATCACGATCAATAACATCGTCATCCTGCAACACACAAGATCCAATTACGGGATGATCAATCCCTCTCACTTTAGGACATAGGTCCAAGGATGATACAATCCTGATCCGCTTACGGGATGATCAGTCCCTCTTGGTTTAATACAACTCTCATGTCTATGGATGATGCAATCCAGATCAACTTACAGGATGATCAATCCTTATCACTTTAAGACACCTCACCATGTCTAGGGACGAGGCAATCCCAATCTATTTACAGGATGATTAGTCCTTACCACTTTAAGACATATCACCATGTCTAGGGACGAGGCAATCCCAATCTATTTACAACATGATTAGTCCTTATCACT
This sequence comes from Larix kaempferi, assembly GCA_027924585.1. NCBI lineage: Eukaryota > Viridiplantae > Streptophyta > Pinopsida > Pinales > Pinaceae > Larix > Larix kaempferi. Next base: position 42,660,175 of record BSBM01000493.1, read on the forward strand.
TTAAGACATCTCACCATGTCTAGGGACGAGGCAATCCCAATCTATTTATAGGATGATCAATCCTTATCACTTTAAGACATCTCACCATGTCTAGGGAAGAGGCAATCCCAATCTATTTACAGGATGATTAGTCCTTATCACTTTAAGACATCTCACCATGTCTAGGGACGAGGCAATCCCAATCTATTTACAGGATGATTAGTCCTTATCACTTTAAGACATCTCACCATGTCTAGGGACGAGGCAATCCCAATCTATTTACAGGATGATTAGTCCACTCAATCTCATTTAGGACTATCCTTCCTTTCGAATTACTGGATTTACTGTCCAAGGATGATTTAATCCATTCAATTCATTTAGGACTATCCTTCTTTTCAGAATTACTGGATTTACTGTCCAAGGATGATTTAATCCACTCAATTCATTTAGGACTATCCTTCCTTTCGGAATTACTGTATTTACTGTCCAAGGATGATTTAATCCACTCAATTCATTTAGGACTATCCTTCCTTTCGGAATTACTGGATTTACTGTCCAAGGATGATTTAATCCACTCAATTCATTTAGGACTATCCTTCCTTTCGGAATTACTGGATTTACTGTCCAAGGATGATTTAATCCACTCAATTCATTTAGGACTATCCTTCCTTTCGAAATTACTGGATTTACTGTCCAAGGATGATTTAATCCACTCAATTCATTTAGGACTATCCTTCCTTTCGGAATTACTGGATTTACTGTCCAAGGATGATTTAATCCACTCAATTCATTTAGGACTATCCTTCCTTTCGGAATTACTGGATTTACTGTCCAAGGATGATTTAATCCACTCAATTCATTTAGGACTATCCTTCCTTTCGGAATTACTGGATTTACTGTCCAAGGATGATTTAATCCACTCAATTCATTTAGGACTATCCTTCCTTTCGGAATTATTGGATTTACTGTCCAAGGATGACTCAATCCTCAACCCTACATTTAGGACCATGTCCAAGGATTACTTAATCCTCCACCGTACATTTAGGACCACGTCCAAGGATTACTTAATCCTCAACCGTACATTTAGGACCACATCCAAGGATGACTTAATCCTCCACCGTACATTTAGGACCACGTCCAAGGATGACTTAATCCTCAACCGTACATTTAGGACCATGTCCAAGGATGACTTAATCCTCCACCGTACATTTAGGACCACGTCCAAGGATGACTTAATCCTCAACCGTCCACCAAGGACTTCATTCTCGAAGACATATGTCTGCGGCTCTTCTTTCGGACTGAAGTCCAAGGATCCAATCCCCTCACATGTTCACCAAGAACTTCATTCACGAAGACATACGTGTACGGCTCTTCTTTCGGACTGAAGTCCAAGGATGATCCAATCCCCTCACATGTTCACCAAGAACTTCATTCACGAAGACATACGTCTACGGCTCTTCTTTCGGACTGAAGTCCAGGGATGATCCAATCCCCTCACATGTTCACCAAGAACTTCATTCTCAAAGACATATGTCTACGGCTCTTCTTTCGGACTGAAGTCCAGGGATGATCCAATCCCCTCACATGTTCACCAAGAACTTCATTCTCGAAGACATACATCTACGGCTCTTCTTTCGGACTGAAGTCCAGGGATGATCCAATCCCCTCACATGTTCACCAAGAACTTCATTCTCGAAGACATACGTCTACGACTCTTCTTTCGGACTGAAGTCCAGGGATGATCCAATCCTCTCATGTCCACCAAGGACTTCATTTTTGAAGACATACATCTACGGCTCTCTTTAGAACAAGTGTTCAAGGATGATGCAATCCCTCTTCTTTCTCGGAGACACTTGTCTATGGCTCACTTTAGAACTTGTGTTCAAGGATGATGCAATCCTCACATGTATTCTCATCAATTACTATCGATCCTGGGAACCCATACAGAACATGATTCACACTTCTTCTTTAATTACACCATTAAGAGAATGGTCTTATGTAGCCACTTGGAGCAAACATCTCATCATGATTCTCTTCTTCTTTCTAAGAGAATCTTCTAGCCACAAGCCTTCTATAGTGTGTTTGATTTGAAAATCTTTTTTTTTTTTTGTTTAACATCCATCGCTTGTTCAGTGTTCATCATTCATCATGATCTTTCCTACAAATCAAAATTAAGTACATGATTAGTAATAATTCATAATCATCAAATCATATTGACATGATAACCTATTATGCATACAGATATCATTTACATAGTTATGCAACTATTTTGACCGGTACCTTGGCACAACACTTTCCCATATCCTGTATGCATACAGTGGCTATCTAGATGCCTTCCATCTCTACCAGAACATACTATCTAGAGTGTGCACAGCTCTCAGCATGTCAGCAAAGAGGTTTCATTCTAGACAAGCAACAACGGAATGTTTGTCCAACTTACCAATCATATGCATATTAGTAGTATACTGTTCAATGCTCTATGAATGTTTACACTCAGCATGATATATTCTAGGAATACAAATATGCATACAAGCAATATCATTTACTATTTCAAATAACAACTCAAATACTATCTTTTATGTTTGTGTGGTTGCCTCCCGCTTGATCTTCTATATGTCTTTTGAACTTGTATTCATTCTGTACCACTGTGCATTCTCAAGTGTGCACTAGTGTCATCCTCATGATCTCATACACAAACATACATTCATTAGTATATTATAAACATTATCAAAACATCTAAATAGTCTTGAATATGTATAGTCACAATCATAAATAATAAACATTAGTATTCAAGATTTCAGGGAAGACTTCTTGTACTCATGCATATCATCAATCAAGATAAAAGACATAATATGCATAATCCCTTGATTACTAACTCTATGAATAAGAATATCTAATCATGCCAAGTATACTTATATAAGGGATCCCAATACAAGGTAAGATTCTAACATGACATAGGAGAACATACCTGGATTAGTATAACTGCTTAGTTATGTACAACATACCTAAACAATCTCTTCAATGATTTAGAGATCCTGAGCTAGAACCTGCATGTCTCATAGGTTAAGCGTAATATAACAAAGTCATACATACCTCGTAAGTAGAACAAAGATTATGGATGAGTCTTTGTCTTCATGATGTCATGGTCATGGATCTTGATTTGTCTTTTGTGATGTACATGTATCTTGTTAGCAGACAACATCAACCTCACACAACACCATAATGCATTAGTACAATCATATAGCCCTAATCAATGAATGTCTTCGATCATTCACATGCATTCATACTGTTACTAGGGTGATAAGACAATTCTAACATTAATCAAGATTGTACTAATAAATAACATGAAGACAAAACACATTATGAACTTAATCAAGAATCAGATTTCAAGACATACCTGAACCTCCTTAAGTCATACTTGTCGAGACTTCTTCTTAGCCTCAACTCCCCCTGAAACTTGATCTGGAGCTTGATTAGAGTTTGCTGGAGAAACCCTAAAAATTCAATCTTTGACTTTCACACTTCCGAATGAATGGAAGGATGTGTCTTGCTGGGCTGATCAAACTAGCATACTTCAATTTTGAAATCTCCAAAATTTGACCCCTCAAAATTGCCTTTGAAACTTCTGGATCTTCTAGACAGGATCCCGAACTAGGGTTTGATGAAGCCCACCCTTCTGCTCATTGAAACGGTTTGATCCAAGGCTCTAAACTCTTATTTTTCTGAGGAGCTTCTAGCCGTGGTTACAGACTTCAAAAATTCCAACTTTTGTTGAAGCCCTAATTTTCCATCTTTCCGATCAAAATCCTGAACTAGGGTTTAATCAAGCCCGGTCTTCTACCCAACCAAAAAATTCGATCTTGGTCTCTAAATTTCAATTTTTATGAGTAGCATTCAGCCGTGGATTCCGATTCCAAGAATTCTAACTTTCTCCGAAACCCTAAATTCCGGAAGCCATGAATAAAGGTGCTCCAAAAATAATTATGTTTTGACAGAAATATGTACCTAATTGTTTCTTCTATAAATCCGAAATTTTCGCTCCACAGGGTCTGAAAACTTTTTCTGCAGTAGCCTGACCTGTCATCCTTCCATCCTGACAGGTCTGACCTCAATTGGATTTTCTGAGAGAGAGTTATGCCAAATGTCGCAACGTGACCTATTTTGGGATAATACAGGAGAGCGAACTTGTACGGCGTGCCACGTGTCACTGTTTGAACTTCGGCCTCTGAAAACGTTTTCTGAGATAGTTATCCCTGTTATCTTTCCATATTGATAGTTCAGACCTCAATCGGACTCTCTGAGAGAGAGTTATGCCAAGTGTCATAACATGACCTGTTTATGGGATAAATCAGGAGAGCGAACTTGTACGGCGTGCCACGTGTCACTGTTTGAACTTCGGCCTCTAAACACTTTTTCTAAGATATCTAGCCCTGTTATCTTTCCATCCTGATAGGTCAGACCTCAATTGGACTCTCTGAGAGAGAATTATGCCAAGTGTCGTAACATGACCTGTTTATGGGATAAAACAGGAGATCAAACTTGTACGGCGTGCCACGTGTCACTGGTTCATATTCGGCCTCTGAAAACGTTTCCTGAGATAGTACAGTCTGTGTACTACCTGTCACTTTTTACGAAATTTCATTTGGAGCTTCCTAGCCCAAGTTATGACCTTTTTTCCTAGGTCACCTAATTTTGACTGAGATCTGGAAGAGGCAGAAACCCTAACTTGTACTGATCATAACTTACAAAGTACAATCAATATGAGGGTGCCCTTTGGACACAAGGTACCTGGGGATGTCATCTTCGACCTGTAGACTTTTCAGACCCTGAACCTTCGCAGAAGTGGATTTATAGAGAAAGTTCCATGATGACTGGTTTTTGCTATGTAAAACCCTAATCTTCAAATTGTCGTAAGTAAAGCAAGTGTCGTAAGTGCCATACCTTGCCTTCCTTCAGTTTAGCTCTGATCCCATGTTAATATTTAATATGCTAAGATAGAAAATAGCAGCATTACATTCCATTTCACAATAATAGCATATACAGGATCACTGAAGAAATAACAAGCACAACATAAACACAAGAGACATATATTTATCCTGGGAAACCCTCATGGGGTAGAAAACCCAGCAAAGCTTCCTCAATATAGATGACCAGCAATATACAAAGATGAAACCCTGATACATGATCTCCTCCTCCACAAGTGCGCTATCCTCAAGTGAGTGAGTGTGTATAATGAGGAACACACCTCCTCTATTTATACACTACTTTGATATGTATTTTACACAAGTACATGTAGGCTCGTATTTAACCATTAGGTTAAATACCCCATTATAACTGACTGGGCCGACCCCCACATGGTGGGTCTAATAACCCTTTGACCCATATAACACATACAGGGCCGACCCCCACTAGGGAAGTCTAATAACCCAAGGTACCACATTCCGACGGAGGAATAAACATCTCTGGATATACAATAAGATCTTCACGGAGGAATGAAACATCTCCAGAATAATAAAGTACAAATATAATATTCTTTGAAGTTACAATATCTCAACACATAATCAATACTAGAACATTAGCATCATCAGTATTGAGTCTTCATCTTCCGCAGCACTCGATCAGCTACAACATTATCATCTGGATCATCTTGCTCTACAGCATCTAGATCATCTCGATCTAAAACATCTGGATCATCTACAATACACATGGTCCAATTTGAGGATGATCAATCCTTATCAATTTAAGACAAGTCTCATGTCTATGAACGATGAAATCTAGATCTACTTCCAGGATGATCAATCCTTATCAATTTAAGACAAGTATCATGTCTATGGATGATGCAATCTAGATCTACTTCCAGGATGATAAATCCTTATCAATTTAAGACAAGTCTCATGTCTATGGATGATGCAATCCAGATCTACTTCCAGGATGATCAATCCTTATCAATTCAAGACAAGTCTCATGTCTATGGACGATGCAATCCATATCTAATTCCAAGATGATCAATCCTTATCAATTTAAGACAAGTCTCATGTCTATGGACGATGCAATCTAGATCTACTTCCAGGATGATCAATCCTTATCAATTTAAGACAAGTCGCATGTCTATGGACGATGCAATCTAGTGATCCTTTTAAGACAAGTCTCATGTCTAGGGACAATACAATCCCTGATCCTTTTAAGACAAGTCTCATGTCTAGGGACGATACAATCCCTGATCCTTTTAATACAAGTCTCATGTCTAGGGATGATACAATCCTTGATCCTTTTAAGAAAAGTCTCATGTCTAGGGATGATACAATCCCATCACGTACATTTTGAACCAAGGGTCCAGGGACGATGCAGCCCTATCACGTACATTTTGAACCAAGGGTTCAGGGATGATGCAGTCCTATCACATACATTTTGAACCAAGGGTTCAGGGATGATGCAGTCCTATCACGTACATTTTGAACCAAGGGTTCTGGGATGACGCAATCCCCACCACGTCCAAAATGGACCACTTTCTTGGAGACAAATGTCTATGGATCTATTTTAGGAAATGTGTCCAAGGATGATACAATCCACTTGTCAACTTAGACCAAGTCTAAGGAACACTCATCGACCTCATCGTCGGTATCACCAATACAGATATCCACATCATCGACCTCATTGTAGGTATAACAAATATAGGTATCCAAATCATCAACCTCACTCTCGGTATCACAAGTACAGGTATCCACATCATCGACCTCACTATCGATGCAGGAAATCTTATCATCAGCACCACATCTCTCCCCCTTTCGAGGAGGGTCCTTCTGAACTACACCAAACTTGTCTTGGAAATACTCAAACTTTACTCGAGACAAAGGTTTGGTCAATATATCAACAACTTATTCATCAGTGCTTACATACTCGAGCTTGGTAGCTCCTTTCTATACCATATCCCGTATTTAGAAATATCAGATCTCTATTTGCTTTGACTTATCATGGAACAATGGATTCTCTATTATCTTGATACAACTCTGGTTGTCACACATGATCACAGTGGGGTCCATCTCTGAGTCAAATAGTCATGATAACAGTTTCCCAAGTCATATTACTTCACATATGGCAGATCAAGCAACTATATATTCTGCTTTAGCTGGGGTGAGAGCCACACTAGACTGCTTCCTGCTAAACCACGAGATCATGGCAAGTCCTAGACAATAACATCCTCCCAATGTGCTCTTCCTATCTGATACACTTCCTGCCCAGTCAGCATCTGTGTAGCCATGCAGTCTGAAGTCATGATCTCCAATATAACATAGACCAAAATCTATCGTACCCTTTAGGTACCTCATCACATGCTTTGTAGCTATCAGGTGAACTCGTCTAGGTTCCACTAGATACTGATTCAAGGTATTCATGGCAAAGCATATGTCTGGTCTGGTATTTATCAAATACATCAATGACCCAATAATTTGTCTATACATAGTCATATCCACTAAATCTCATGCATCATCAGCTAACAACTTCAAGTTGGAATCCATGGGAGTGGCCATGGCTTTGCATTCCAACATGTCAAATCTCTTCATGATTTCTACAGCATACTTTCCCTCGTTGAGAAATATGCTTTTTGGGCCTTGCCATACTTCTAGACCTAGGAAGTAGTGCATCAATCTGAGATCTTTCATCTCAAATTCTGAAGAGAGCTTCTTCTTGCATTAGATAATTTGTTTCTCATCTCCAATCAGAAATAGATCATCCACATACAACAATAATATGACAGGTTAATCATCCATAACTTTGACATAAAGGTTAGGATCAACTTCACTCTTAGTAAAGCCCAATCTTGTTAAGAAACTATCAATTCTTTCGTACCAAGCTCTGGGAGCTTGCTTCAACCCATACAAAGCCTTCTTCAGTTTGCATACTTGGGTTCTTCTATCTTCAACCTCAAATCCTTGTGGTTGTTCTATGTACACTTCCTCCTCAATCACACTATTCAGGAAGGTTTTCTTTACATCCATCTGGCGTAATTCCTAGTTCATCATAGATGCAAGTGCCATGATGGTTCTAATGGAAGTGCACCTTGCAACTGGTGCAAATGTTACTTCATAGTCAATTCCCTCTTTCCAAGAGAATCCCCTAGCCACAAACCTTTCGTTATATTTTTCAATGCTACCATCCGTAGCATGCTTTATCCTGTATATCCATTTGGAGGATACCACACTCTTGCCCTTTGGATTGTGAACTATATCCCAAACATCATTCTTCATTATTGATTGGTATTCCTCCGTAATTCCCTCCACCCACTCTGTATTATGAGATGCTTCTTCATAACTAGTGGGTTCTTGATCTACAAGATCATAGATAAGGGCCACATAGTTGGAGAATGTATTTGGTTTCTTGCTCACCCTAGTGGAGCCTTCAGGAGCTCCATACTTTTTTTCTCCTAGTGTAATGTCTCTTGCCCATGCTAGTTTTCTCTTCCTTGATATTTCCATGACAAGGGGTTCTTGTGGTTCCATCATGTCATGGTCTTTAGGTGTTGTCTCTTTAAGGGTGGGTCCATCTTCTGTAATTATGGAAGGTGCATCTTCCTCATATACTTCTTTATACTGGCACTTCCTAGATCTCTTTAGGGCTTCCTATTCATCAAATGTCACATCCCTACTTATTTCCATATGTTGGAATCCTGGGATGTATATTCTGAATGCTTTGGATGCTTCACAATATCCAAAAAATATTCCTTTCTTCCCAGAAGGATCTAGCTTGGTCCTCTCTTCTTTTAGAATGTGAATGTATACTGTGCATCCAAATATCTTGAGGTGACTTACCTGAGGCTTCTTCCCTGTGAACACTTCTTCTGGGGTCTTGAAATCAAGAGAACTATGAGATAGTCTATTTTGTACATATACTATTGTCATGGCTGCTTGAGCCCATAAATACATAATTAGGTCTTGATCATGTATCATTGTCTTTATAGCTTCCATGATGGTTCTATTCTTTCTTTCTACAACACCATTTTGTTGAGGATTGTAGGGAGTGGTTAGCTCCTTCTTGAGGCCAGCTTCTTTACAAAATAATTCAAAGTATTTTGAAGTATATTCTCCACCATTATCTGTCCTAAGTATCTTGATCTCCTTTTCTGAATGATTTTCTATCAAGGCTTTGAATTCCTTGAACTTTCCATAGACTTCATCCTTTCCCTTCAGGAAATATATCCAAGTCTTTCTTGAGTAATCATCAATGAATGTAAGGTAGTATTCATATCCACTCAAGGATGTGGATGGCATTGGTCCACATACATCTCAGTGAATCAATTCCAATGTACTCTTAGTCTTTGTTTCACTCTTTGGAAATGGGTTCTTGATATTCTTACCTTTTGCACATCCTTTACAAGTGCCATCATGATCAATGTTTAAGTCTGGCAGTCCTACGACTACCTTGCTCACATGAGGTAGTGCTTTGTAGTTAATGTGAGCAATCCTTCTATGCCATAGCTCAGTTGGGATAGCGGCTTCATGAACAAGGGCAGCTTCTGGATGGTCTTGGAGTTTGTATAGACCTCCTTCCTCTTCACCAATAACAATTGCATCTTCAATTGATTTTCCTTTGGGCCACATGAGTACTTGACCATCTATGAATGCAACCCTATAGCCTTTCTTATCTAATGCTGAGAGAGAAAGTAAGTTCTTCTTCAAACCTGGTACATATAATATTTCCTTCATCTTCAATGGGGTTCTAGAATCAAGCTTGTATCTTGCTTCACCAATTCCCTTGATGGCATATTGGAAGTCATCTCCTAGAGATACCTTCTATGGAGAGGACTTCTCTTCAAGTCTTGAGACAGTCTTCTTTTGTCCTATCATGTGCTTTGAAGCACCACTATCAATGAGCCATATATCTTCTCCAAGTGTCATAGACCCAGAGAGTGCAGAGAATAGAACATATTCTTCTGCATCTTCTTTTTCTACTTTAGTTCTTTTCTTTTGAGGCCTTTCCTCTTCTTCTTCTTCACTATCATCTTCTGCCACATGTGCATGATGTCTTTTGTGAATATTCTTTTTCTTCTTCTGTGAAGTACAATTTCTAGCAAAGTGTTCTAGTTTGAGACAATTGTAGCATTGAACTGTGGAGAGGTCTCTTTCTGAATTTACTCCCCCTCTCCTTTTAAATCTATGAGGAGGTTGGGACTCCTTGTGACCATTCTTCTTGGAGTTGAAATGACTTTGTCTTCTTCTTCTAGTGTAAGTAGCCAAAGCTTGGTCATCCTCCTTGAGAATGGCTTCTCTATTGGCTACCCTAGCTTCTTCCCGAATGCAATCCTCCCATACCACATCAAACTTCATACTTTCTTTCCTAGCACACATAGTTTGGATGAATGAGTAATAGGGTCTAGTGAGACCATTTAGAGCAATCATGACTAGTTCATCTTCATGAAGGGTATCTCCAATTTCATCTAGTTGTTCCTTGAACTGGGAAACCCTTGAGAAATAGTCTTGAATAGATTCTCCTTTATTCATTTTTGTGCTCTTCAATTGAGCTCTCAGGTTCATCTTCCTATTGATGTTCTTTCCTTCATATATTTTGGAAATGGAATCATACATTTCCTTTGGGGTCTTCTTGGATGCCACTTGGGGAATCAAGTGGTCTTTGATAGAATCAGCAATGATTCTCTTTTCCCTAATCAAGTCCTTCCTATGCTTCTCTTTGGCTTCATCTTCTTTAGGTTCTGCAATCTCATCCTTGATGTATTGGACAAGATCATTCTCTTCAAGAATGAGACCAATTATGTATTTCCATGCTCGAAAATTCTCTATACCCTCTAGCTTGTCTTCAAGATTAGTGCTTGGAGCCATCTTATCCAGGGGACCACAGAAATTGAAGTTTCTCAAAAGATAGAATAATACTTACCAGGATATGTGCTTGATTGAATTGATATTACTGGTATGCTCTGCTTCTGGAAACTTCAACTTTTCACCTTTTGGTTCTGCAACAGAATTTTTGGCTTTCTGTTCTTCACTTTTCTGGTTTACTGGTGCACAGGTTCTCAGCTTTTGTGGTTCACTGGTGCATAGCTGGGCACTTTTTTTGGTTTACTGGATTTTCCGGTTTTATGGTCCAAAACCCAAACTAGGTTTTGATTTCTCGGAGTTCTACCCACTCAAAAAATTCGATCTAGGGCTCAAAACTTCGATTTTGAGGAATGCTATCCAGCCATGCAATCAGAATCCAAAAATTCCAACTTTTGCAGAAACCCTAATTTTCACCGGAGGAAGAGAGAGAGGTATTTTCACCTTGTGAAAGATGTCCTACTAAGGTTAGCTCTGATACCATGTTAAGTGTAGCCTAATTTCACAAGAAAGATCACTAAAAGAAACACAATCGCAAGATAGACAAAGATTTACCCTGGGAAACCCTCATGGGGTAGAAAACCCAGCAAAGCTTTCCTCAATATAGATAATCAACCAATACAAGATGTAGTACCCAAAAAAGAGCTCCTTCTCCTCCTAAGTAGACCTCTCTCTCTCCTATGCGCCAATCACAAGTGAGTGAATGAATGAGATACATGAGGAACACACCTCCTCTATTTATACTCATGTTCTAACTGAATTTTCACCCTAATGGGGCCGACCTCTCCCAGGAGAGTCTAATAACCCCTAAACTGCTAACTCAGGGCTGACCTCACATGGGAGATCTAATAACCCTAGTGACCACACTCTCTCGGAGGAATAAACATCTCTGGATATACAGTAGGGTCTCCTCGGAGGAATGGAACATCTCTAGAATAATGAAATACAAATATAATATTCTTAGAAGTTACAATATTTCAATAGTTGGCAGCATTAAAAACTGAATCAAGGATCCAGAGAAGCCAACCAGATTCACCAGCACCCCCACTATTTGCACATGAAAAGACCCAGATTTTGAAAATGTAGCACGTAGGAGAATTAAAGATGGAAAAGAAACAAAATTTAGCAGTGAAGGAGAAATTGGGCCAATCTCAGGAAGAGTTGGCTTAGAAAGATCAAAGAATATGAAAATTGGAGGATATATTGACTACCACCACTAAGATCTATGATGGTATATTGGGACTCATGCCACCATCTAGAATCTATACAGTTTACCTAAAGGAGAAGTTGGGAAAATTTCAGTTATAGAGGCTAAAGCAAGGCCTTCCTCTAGAGTTAAACACTCCAAAGGAATTCGTTGACACTTCTCTAAGATGCACAGAAATGGAAAAAAGACCAATTATGCGAGTTTTTCTTGCATAACTTCATGGTGCCAAGCTCACCCAACTGCTCGCTGAATCCCTACATGGGTGACTTCCAGCTCAGAGCACTCTGCTCCTGGATGAACCACGAGATCGAGAGAGCACAAGATGCTCATCTCTACCTTGCTGAGGAGTGGAAAAACCCATTATGGATCAGGAGTGAGGAAACTCATCCTGAAAGAGTAATTCAGGACCATAGGACTATCACCATAGATGAGGATTTAATTCCTATCCTTCTTGGAAAACAACAGGAGGTAGTAACACATTTTGACCTCACCCTTCAATGCACATACAAGGAAGTTCAGGAAGTCATCGGTGAGAGATGAGAAAGAATTGCAGAATATTTGAAGAAGAGGGAGCCTCACTCCCCCCTCAGACTAGAGACTGCTCTCACCAAGGCTAAGTTATACAGGGAATCATTAATAAGTAACTAGCTCATATGGATAGGCATGAAACCGACTCAACCATTCTTTCTTCCTTTGATTGTCAAAGAACAGGTTGATGAAGAGGAGGATAAAATAGCATGGGCCAAAGATTACTAGACCTTGGGCTATCATAGGCAGGAAGGGACCCCTAGGGTCGTTGCCTGGGACATCAAAGAAGCTGTTCAAGAACAAGATATATCACCCAGGTATGGGTGACTCCTTCAGTCTGGGGGAGATGATGAGTCCAAAATTAGGTACTCTATAGCCTTTTTATGCCACACAAGTATAATAATGGATAAGGAAAATACCTCTATTTGTGGGGAATAATGCATTTGTTTTGATTATTTACTAAAGTAGTTTAGAGATTAGTATTTTATGCTTAAAGGCATTTTCTATGAGCTAATTATATTAAAATAAGTATGTATGAGCAGGAGCAGGTGATCTAAGAGACAACAAGCAAATCCAGCTCAAAGACTGAAAGACCACAAGTAGCTCAATGCCCTTTTTCCTTATTTATAGAAGAAAAATCCTATTTAGCATAATCAACATTTAAAGCATAGAGTTAGGTTATGATTCATAATAGATATATATATGGACCTCTTGAGTAGCAAGGGGTTCCTGTTGGCATTTTTGTAGAACTTATATTCATTATATGTTATTCGAGATAGTTATGTTCTAATACATTTCAGAGACATGAAATTACTATTTAATAATGGAAGAATTGATGTTATTCCAACCTTTGAGTTTATAAGTTTTCTTCACTCCTGAAATACGGGTTGGGGAGGGCCCCTTTAACACATAAGTTAGCATCCTCGTTTTACTTCAGGTATTTCTCATGTGTTTTGCTAATTGGTTTAATCATCAAAATATGTGAAGTACTTTGATAATGATTTGAACAACAGATTCTTATTTTAGTTCAATGATTTTTCCTTGTAGTTTGATAATACTGTTTCTGTAGTTTTGTAACACGCTTTCCAAAGTCCTGTACATGCATTCTACACAGGCATATTTTACCCCTGTTTTCTAGCGTTTTATATTAATTCTAGACAATGATTCGGATATGAAATTCCATGCATATTTCCCTTATCTGATTTCGATCATATAGAAGTTAATTGTTTTAGCTTGTTGATTTAATTAGAATAATGATCATCATTTTCAGTATTTGATTTGAATAGATAAATCTTGATTGATTTCCAGTATTTGATTCTTAGATTAAAATCTCTAGCTTTCAGTATTTAATTCCTAGCCTAAATTTCCATCTTTCAGTATTTTATTTCTAGATTACGTTTATCAAGCTTTCAGTATTTACTTCTTAGACTAGATTTATAGCTTTCTAGCATTTAATTCTTAGCATAGAGATCTACCAGTTTCAGCATTTCTAGTCCATAGATTTACAACCTTTTTATATTCTTTCATTCTTTGTTTAGAAACAACTCACTTCCATTTCTTTCTTGAGAAACATTTAAGATACATTCCAACACCCTAAACGACGAAGACCATCCTATAGAACACATACATTGCTTAGCACCTCTTAAGTTTGTACGTTCCCTGGTTGATAATTAAAGTATACTTCTGGTTTAGCTACCCTAATTAGGTATCCATTCTTGGAGTCCACCAATTGGCTATGGGACTAATGAAACTATGACGTCCTCTTCCCATGCTAGTGGCTACGGATGCGTGAACATGGTCCAATCTCAGGTTAGTGTTGCTACACATCAATGCGATTATGTTGTACCACAACCGAATATGGGGAATGAGCCTCCTCCTCCTCCTGATACTTCTTTGCATATCGAGAAGCCCACTACTAACTCCAACAAGATAACTCCAACAACCTTTCAAAAGGATATATTGATTATATTCTCTGATTTTATCAATGACCAGATGGAAGTATACATGGATGACTTCACACTGTATGGAAAAAATATTAATCAAGCATTACAACATTTGGAATTGCTCCTAAATAAATGAGTCTATGCCTCAGTAATGATAAATGTCGAATGCTAATGCAAGAAGGGTAGTCTTGGGACACCACATATCCCAAAGAGGAATTGAGGTAGATAATGAAAAAGTCATTGTTATTAAAACACTACCTCCACCAGGAAAGCAGGGGGATGTTCGCAGTTTCCTAGGAAAGCAGGCTACTACAAAATATTTATAGAGGGTTTGAGCAAAATTGTTGTGCCTATGTTTTCCCTCTTAACAAAAGATAAAAAATTTATCTGGACTGAGCACTACATGACAACATTTGACCACCTTAAAGAGAAAACAACAACTGCTCTAGTCCTCCAAGGACCAAAATGAAAATTACCATTTCACATCCACTCAGATGCATCAGACAGGGCTATTGGAGCAGTCCTTCGGCAGGAGGAAGAGAAATAACCATATTCAATATACTACATGAACAAAAACTTGGCAGTGGCAGAACTAAACTATATGGTAATAGAGATGGAATTTTTGGCTGATGTACATGCCATAAACAATTTTAGACACTACATCACAGGGTACTGAGTCTTTGTTCACACAGATCATTCTACAATCAGTTGCCTCATGAATAAACCTAATACAAGTGCTAGAGTTATTAGATGGTTGCTTCTCTTACAAGAGTTTGACATAGCAATCCTTGACAAGCTAGGAAAACATAATGTGGTAGCAAATTTTCTGTCTAGGCTAACCCATGTACATTACAATGAATTGGTAAATGATCACTTCCCGGATGAACACCTCTTTGCAATATTGACACAAACCCAATGGTTTTCCAATATAGCAAACTACTTGGTATCAGGAAAGTTTCCACCTCATTATAACTACAAAGAAAAGTGCAGGATCATCAGGAAAAGTACAACCTATACTTGGATACAAGGAAAGCTTTTTAAACAAGGACCAGACCATATATTAAGAAGATGCATCTGAGAATATGAGGTCCATGACATACTCGATGCCACTCACAATGAGCCTTGTGGAGGCCAGTATGCACTGAACAGAATAGCTTATAAAATTCTTCACACTGGATACTACTAACCAATACTACACAAGGATTCCCATGAATATGTGTCACATTGTGATAACTCTCAACGAATGGGAAATCCTACACAAAGAGAAGAGATTCCTCTACACCCTTAAGTTTCGCTAGAACCATTTGAAAAATGGGGGTTTGACTTTGTTGGTCCATTCAATCCACCTTCAAATAAGAAAAAATACATTCTAGTTTGTACAGACTACCTAACTAAATGGGCTAAAGTTGTAGCACTTGCATCAGCCAATGAAACAAGTGTAGCAAATTTCTTCACAGAATAGATATTCCAAATATTTGGAGTTCCTATAGAATTAGTTTCTGATCAAGGAAAATAGTTTACATCAAACCTCATTGAGGACCTACTCAGAATAAATAAAGTAAAGCACCAAAGGTCCTCCTCTTAGCATCCACAAGCCAATGGACAAGCTGAAGTAACCAACAGAGAACCTAAGAAGATTCTAACAAAGACAGTCCAATTGCATAAAATGGATTGGGCAGATAGGTTAAATGAAGCAGAATGGGCTTATAACACAACTTGGAAAACAACAACAGGTTTTACCCCCTGTGAGCTAGTATATGGAAAAAGATTAATGCTCCCTATCGAATTTGAGATCAAGACATTAAGAATAGTAGCCCAGTTAAACATGCAACTTTCAACAATCCAAGAAGAGCGTATGCTCCAATTAAACCAACTAGATGAGCACTGCTAACAAGATTTGGCTCGCACTGAAATCATTCAGCAACAAAGGAAGCAATGGTATGACAAGAATATAAAGGAAAAGAAGTTCACAAAAGGAGATTGGGCATTGTTATATGATTCAAGTTTTCAGAAATTCCAAGGGAAAATTACAACCCGATGGCTGTGACCATATATCATTGATACAATCTACGACAATGGAGAAGTCATGATCAAAACCATAGACCAAACAAAATTTCCAATGATGGTAAATGGGAACATGCTCAAATTATATAGGAAACCAAATTCCAAGGAGGAATTCACTCAAACTCTTGGTCAAAAAAATCTAATGCTAATAGAGGACGTAAACGTCCTCCAATCAAACTAAATTTTTTTCTAAAAAATAAATGAGTAAAAATAAAAACGAAGAAAGAAAAAAAATAAGGGAAAAAAAGAGAAAAAAATAGAAAGAAAAAAGAAAGAAGCACAGAAAATATCATAACAAAATAAAGCAACACTACAAAAATAAAAGGAAGCAAAAGGGATTATCACGCATCTGCAAATATCAAGTGATCCAATCACCGTGCACAAGCAAATATCAAGAGAGACAGGACAAAAATAAAAAAGCAATAGTTCATCCAAGAAAAAGAAACTATCAAGCGAGCCAGCCACCATGCACAAGCAAATATCAAGAGAGACATCACAAAAATAAAGAAGCAAAAATTCAACCAAGCAAAATAAAAATCAAGTGATCCAACAAAAGAAAGGTGGGCATTTCCAAACAAAGTCTTGCGGGACTAAGAAGAAGAACATCATAGAAGCACAACTACAGATATGCCAAATAAAACTACAGATAAAGATATAACCAACTACGGAACCCCGGGTTCGTGCAAAAAAATCCACGTCAGCAAGCCAAGGTACATTAATCATAAGAGGTAATCACTAAATTCTTTGTTTGCATTTTCAATCAAATCATTCTCCCTACGAAAGGAATAATTCGCAGTTGAGGACAACTTTTTAGTAAAATCAGCAGCACAGTTCAGAGTAACCATACTAGATAATGATGGTTGACCACAAGTAACCATACTAGGTAATGATGGCTGACATATCCAAATCAAGAAATGACGACCTCCGTATCCCACCATATTCTTTGTTATCAAAGCACCAACATGGCGTAAAATGATGAAAGTTAATGCGGAAATAGAAAATGAGAGAGAGAGAGATAAGTAAGCAGATCTAACTGGAAGATACAAGCTTTCTCAAAAAAGGGGTACATAGCACGAAAAATTGAGTACTCAGCCAACCAACCGAAGATCGACTCTGAGCAAGCAAGTAATTCATTTGGTCTGCTACCACCAAAATTTGTGGTTTTATGATATTCAACAATTTCAAAAGATGACAAAGGGGTTTAAGAAAAGTGAACTAGATGGCCATTCCTCAATCTATGAAAAAACTGAGGTACTGTTGATACTCCACACAACGGGGTGGATGCCATTTATCACTGGGCTAAGAGGCCATGACACTGAAGTATCCCTAGAATTCATCCAAAACCTGAAGCATTTAAAAGAAGAGTTGTATGTTACCAGGGTGAAGGGGCTACGCATCCCTCTAAATGAGGAAAAAATTGCAGCGTACATGGGCATGCCCATGGGGATAAATTGGGGGAAAGACGACAAGGAAGCCAATATTAGTGCAAAATATCTTTCATTGGGCATGGTGAGCGGTATGAAGAGGACAAGAATGGCATAGAAAAAGAAACCATGCCAAGACCGTGGGATGAAGTGGCTGCAGTCGTCCTCAAATACATTACCTGCACGGGGAGGGGGTCAACTATATACCTACCTACCATTATAGGATACTTGATCTCTTGAGGTGCAAGTGGGAGATAAAAACAAATAACAATATCAACATATCCTTCTACCTATTACAATCCATTTGGTATATGAGTACGAAGGTAACGCAAGGAAAAGGGGATGCATTAGCTCATCATGGGTTAATCAAGCTAATCATTTGTGAAGAATTGAAGGCCCAAATCCCTGAAATATCCTGGGAAGAGTTTTTCCATATCTCTATTGATAATGAGGGGTACGCCAAGCATGGGTGCAACCCCTGTCTCGGAGCAGTAAGAGGAAAAAAAAAACCACCCAGATAGGGGTAAAAAGGAAAATTGAATTAAACATCGATGCCAATGAGGTTGTAGCCGAGACTTTGGTAAAAATAAAACATTCCATAGATGCCTTAGGTTGTAGCCGATACTTTGGTAAAAATAAAACATTCCATAGATTCCTCCTGTCAGAAACCTACAAGGACATTGCATGGGTTCACGTGGCAGAGCAAGACACTGAGGTAGTAGACAAAAGCCAAGGAGGATAAGAAAAAAGATAACAAAAAGGAAAAAGAAGAGGAAGAGGAAGAATGGACCATACCCCAAGACCAATTAGACTATGAGTATGATGGGGCAGAACAGGGAGACCATTTTATACCAGAAGAAGAAGATACACCACTCCAAAACCTTGCAAATGAAGAAATAGAAATTAAAAAGGATGAAAGGCTGACCGAGGCACTGTCTGAGTCAGCAAAAGTTAGGGAAGAGCTGGAAGCCATGAAGATTGAGGCATGAATTTGTAAATCCAAGATTGTGACATCAGCTGCACCCCCATTCATGAATGAGAAAACCCATATTTTAAAGATGCAGCATGTGGGCCAATTAAAGCAAGTAGAATAGCAAAACTAGGTATTACAAGAAAAATTGAACAAAACCTAGGAATTGTTGGCACAAAAGGACCAACATATCTCACATCTAGAAACCACCTTGGTCACCACCACAAAATTATATGAAGATATTTTCGAGACCAGACCTCCATCCCATATTTATGTGTTATACCTTAAGGAGAAGTGGTGTCGTTTCTAGTTATATAGATTGAAGCATCACTTAACCATGGAAATAACCACCCCAAATCAATTTGTAGATGCTTCCATGGAGAGCATAGGATTCGATAAGGACCAGCTATGTGAATTATTTCTTCACAACCTGGTCGTGCCTAGATCACCCAATCCTTATATGGGTGAATTCGAACTTTGGGCATTGTGTTCGTGGATGAACCATGAGATAGAGAGGTCACAAGATGCTCACCTCTACCAGATGGAGGAATGGAAAAATGCACTTTAGATAAGAGACGAAGCCACACACCCAGAGAAGGTGGTCCAGAATCATCATGCCATAACATCAGATGAGGATTTTATTCCCATCCTCCTCGAAAAACAACAAGAATCCATCGATCATTTTGATAAGACCATACAATGCACACTCGACGAAGTATGAAAGGTCATAAGAGATAGATGGAAGATAATTTTAGGAGACCTAAAGAAGCGTGAACCTCACTCTCCCCTCAGACTTGAAGTCGCTATAAGTAGAGCAAGGATGTACAGGGAAGCCGTGGTAAAGAACAAACTCAGTTGGATCACAATGAAGCTGAGCTCATCGTTATTCCTTCCCCTGATAATTAAAGAGGACATTGATGAGGATGAAGAAAGAAGGACTTGGGCTAGAGAGGAACAAAGCCTAGGATATCACAGACAGGAAGTGGATCCTACAGTTCTTTCCTGGGACATCAAAGAATCCACTGTACCTCATGATGGGTAACATCTTCAAGTTCAGGGGAGATTATGAGTCCATGATATAGGTATTCCATAGACTCCTTTATGCAACACATAAGCGAAGAAATGATCAGAAAGCACCCCTTTTTGTAGGGAAGAATGCACTTTGATTGATAATTAAACGAAGTAATTTAGTAATTATCTTTTCTTGTGTTTTAGCATTTTTATTTACTAATCATGTGAATAAAGCGATGTGTGGATAGAGCCTAGGTGAAATGGAATAATAACAATGTTGAGATCCTGATTGAAGATCACAAGAGAAGCAATGATCCTATTTTCTCCTAATTTGTAGGAAAGAACCTTGTTATTCAGGATCATGAATTTCAATGTAAAACTAGGGCAGAAGTTTGTAGTAAATATAGACACATGAGTAATAGAGGGTCTATTGAACATTTTTGAAAACAATCTTTGGAATTTTTCTAGTGCAGATACTCAGTTTACGATTTCTACAGTTATGATGGAACTTATGAATTTATAATGAAGAACCAATGTTATTCTAAATCTGTGAGTTTATAAGTTTTATTCTCCTCTTGTGATGTGCATTGGGGAGGGCCCCCTCAGTGCATAGGTCAGGAGTTATGTCTCTTTGTTTTCATATTTTCATGCATTTTGTTGTTCATTCCAAGTATATGTATGTGTGGTTTAATTTTAATACTTATTCGATGGTCAGATTCAATGTTGCATACAAAACGTCTTTCTTCTGTAGTTTGTTAATATTGCGTCTGTAGTTCCAATACACTGCATATGTAGTCCTATAAGCACCATCCGTAAACTGTGATTCCCATATTTATATTGCCATTGTTTTATACCGACCATATTAGATCCATGCTTTTGAATGATGATTTCCCATTCCAACTTGAAATATATATGTTTCGATTCGATCAGATTCACACGCTTTAAGAAAAGATGTACTTTGGATTTCGTAGCTTAAAATTTCCTGCTTTCTTAGATTTAATCTTAGATTTAATTTCCTGATTTCTTAGATTTAATGCTAGATTTAATTTTCTTCTTTTGTAGATTAAAAGTTTCATGTTTTCTTAGATTTAATTTCCTGCTCTCTTAGATTTAGTTTCCTTCTTTCTTAGATTTAGTTTTCTTCTTTCATAGATTAAAAGTTTCATGTTTTCTTATATTAGTTTCATGTTTTCTTAGATTTGGTTTTATGCTTTCGTAGATTAAAAGTTTCATGTTTTCTTATATTAAGTTTCATGTTTTTATTTCTCAATTGATTGTGATAAACCTCTAGTTACTCCATCCTCATTAGAACAACTCTCCAACATTACCTAAGGCATAACAAACACCCAACGACGAATATCCTCTCAACGTAGTGCACATATAGTGCTTAGCACCTCTGAAGTTTGTACATTCCCTGGTTGATAATTAAAGTGAAATTATTAAACAAATACCTGTAAAAAGGTAGACATTTCCGAAGCCCACCAGCGGGATCAAGACCAGGAATCTCAGTATATGACCAAGCAAAAACATCACGAAACTCTTGGAAAATATTCTTATAGGAATTGAATTAATCTGGAGTACACGAGGCACCTAATGTATTTTTCTGAACTATACCGGGTGTGACAGAAATATCGACCTATATGGTGGGAGAGATGTTAGGCAAGTTACCTCATCGAAGGCATCGGGAGCTGGGATGGGGTTCTTAAACCAGTCTACTTGGCTATGGATGGAGTATTTCGACTTGACTGAAAGTTGGTTAGCCGCAACAAGGGTAGACTCTTTAGGAATTAAGTAGGATCAATGATGCATATAATCCCAAGGGAAGTCAGGTGCGGTTAATGCTTCGAGGATTTCTTCGTCACTGCGAAAACATTGTGTGGATAGATCAGAAGAGGTAGAGCTGGAGGTCAGGGGAAAAGTTGGTTCACCAATTGTGGAAATCATATATGTGGTATTAATCTCTCCCGAGGAGGAGGATTCAAGTGGATGAATCTCCTCCATGGTAGTAATGGATGCATCTAAAGAGGATTTATTCAACTCATTGAGAACCAATCGATACTCAGGTAAGTCAGGACAATGATGTGAATAGTGTCTGTAGATTCTACATATGGCGCAGTGGTGGTTGGTGCACAATGATTTGTTGCGCAGGTGGGGTGTGGTTTGTAGTTCGACAACCAGGATATTGAGGTCATCATCCAGCGTCTTCATGTGTTCTTGGAGGTTTGGTAATTGCAGACGATTATGGGTAACATGGCCCAAATCATCGCACAAAGAACACTTAGGAGGTGCACGGAATGTAGGGGGGTTTCACGTTTTTAGTTGCATGTGTTGTTGTATGAGTGTGCGTGGATTTGCCCCCAGTGTTGTTGGATGAAGACATTGTCACCACACTGGGGGGTGGACGATTGGAAGTGGTAATTGGTTGAAAAGGTTAGAGGATGACCTATGGTGTCAGAGTGGGATTAGGAGCAAGTAAGTACCACAAGGGAAGTCCTAGTGTTAACCCAAGGAGATTCAGCATGTCCATTATGGGCATACTTCCTAATCCTAAGGGTGGGAACAAGAACAAAATTGTGTGGATTGGTTTTGGTCCAACGTGGTTGGGGACCGACGGCAATTGAGGTAATAGTGGGGTTTGAGAGGTAGGCACTGATTATTTTGACGAAATGGTGCACAAATCAGATATCTCAGCATCCGGCTGGGGGGGCCATGGTAAATATTGAAAGGTGGAGACCATTGGAGTCTCTGAATAAAGTCTAGGACCGACAGTGGAAACCAAAGAGGTGGGTGCACCAAAAGAAGGTTGTTCAACCATGGGGAGAACATTTTCAGGGGTCGCGGGGGCATTCAAGTCATAATAAGTAACTTGGTCGATTTTGACAACCCATCCCTCATGGTGGAACATCATGATGCAGAACACCGATGACGCGACAGCCTTCATTGTGTACATGTAGCTTTGTCTTAGGATTAATTTGTAGTCGATCTGCACCTTATGACTTCGACGTCAATTAGGACAGTTTTTCCAACTAATTGGATTGGGACATTAGCAAGAAGGCCTTGTGGCTGAGTAGAACGACCATATTAAGCTTGTAAGGTAGTCGTGAATGGATGTAGGGTAGTGGATCTAAGCTTCTTCCACACAAATGTAGACAGAAAACATGTAGAGGAACCCTCATCGATGATACATCGATGGATAACAAGATTCCGGACTGAAAAATAAACTTGAAATGCTAATGTGGAAGGCATGCGTGGTTCAGATTGGTCTAAATTGAATGGCATCATTCGTGAATCAAAAGAGTCTATTGCACCTATGGCAGAAAATAGTGTTTTGCATCGCATTTGGAAGTTCTTTAAAACTTATATGGCTGAACATGGATAATTTTAGGGGCCAAATTTATCCCATGGGCTATTTTCCATGTTTTTTTCCAAAAAACAATTTGCCAAATTTCATTTTTTGAAGCCTCATTTCGCCCAATTTTGATGGGGTAAACTTTTTTCTCTCTAAAAATTGCCAAATTACTATACAAACTATATAAAATCCTTAGAAATTGAAATAATTCTAGAAAAATATCGCCAAATATTTTATAGTTGATATTTTAAGAATTGGTAAGATTCGCCAAGGTTTATATACTTTTAAACAAGTATGGGTCCTTAAAATTATCCTTGTTGACATAGAAGCAGGGGACTGGGCTAAGTCATCCACGATGTTATAGTTGGGGGAAACACGAGCATTAGGGTTGTTATTGACGCACCATAGAGGGAATCGGGGAGCTTTGGGAGCCCCATTGAATGATGCGGCGGGTATATGTAATGACTGATCTATGGGGATACTGTGAGCAACCTTGTCTGCAGGAATTGTTTCTGTGGTGGAACCATATTGGTTATTGCGGGTTTGAAGGTTTATATAAAATGAAGACACCATTAAAAGGTGTTGGGTATAGGTTTCAATGTGTTGGTTTCCATGAGTTGCATAGGTAATTTATCGTTGTGGTGTTGCATCCCCTTAATGGGGAGCCAAAGGTTGGGTGGCTACTACCCCTTTCGTGGGTAAGGTGTTTTGCAACACCATGGGTTGTGTGTTCGATTGTGGGGGGTTAGGTGGTGTCGGAGGTGCATCATGTCCTTGGTGTTGGGCATCGTCAGTCCAAAGTTGACGAGCTTGCTCCAGATGGGGACAATTATGTGTGTAGTGGCCATATACCCCGCAAATAGAGCATGGATAGTTTGTGTGTAAGCTGGGGTTTTTTTCCCTACTGAAGTGGTCGATCAAGATTTTGGTTAGCTGGTGAAACACCATTATTTTTTGGAGGGTTTGGTGGTGGACAGCCTCTATCCAGAGGTTGGTTTTTCCCTCGGTTATAGACTCTTCCCCTAGTTTGTTTTCCTTGTTGGTTCCATTGGGAAGGTTTGTTTTGATGTTGTTTTTGTTGAGCATAAACTTTCCATTGGGGGGTAGGGGGGTTATGTCATTGAGCAGGTGCTGGTGAAGTCTATGGTTGATAATAAGATGGAGGGGCTTGAGGTTGTATGGGTGTCGGTACATCCAATTGATGTTAGTATGAAGGATGTGTGGGAGGGGGGGCATATGCTGGTGGGGCATGACCGTAGGGATGCGTCAGACATGAAGGCCCATGTACATGAGGGGTTTGGGCCATGGTAACATACTAAGGTGTTTCTCCTTAATGGGATGTATATCATGAAAGGTCGTGACCACTCATGGTGGAATTATGCATTGGGTTATACGTTGGGGTAGTGGCAGCGAGCATGTGGACATATGGTTGGTTACAATAAACAACTTGTTCAATAATTCCATCGGAATCATGGGATTCCCCCGACGCGTCCTTCCGAGAGGAATTTCCACGAGGAGCATCAAGTAAAATAGAGTAGAGGTAGCCCTACTGTGAGTATATGAGGTCAAATTGCTGGGCTTTGAGGATGGCTTCTTCTTCTGTTTGGGGTTGTTCGAATGCCACATCCTTGGCACTAACTGGTATGATGGATTTCAAGGACCAATCTAAAAATATGCAGTCGTCTAACTTGATCTTACACAATCTATGACATCTACGCCATTCATGAATATGGCCAGTTATATGGGTAGCCATGTTCTGTCTGAAAGATAGTAAAATTTCAACACCAACATCATAACGAACATGTAACTGGAAGAACTATGGGAAAGTCTAAGAAAGGGATGTAAAAGTGGAGTATGTCCCATGTGGTTATTCAATATACCACTTAGTTGTAGATCCAGTCAGGGTCCATTGTAAAATGCATAACCAGATCGAGTCATCCACTATGGATTTGGAGGAACACCATATGTGGAAGGACATGATATGGTTTTGGGGTTCCTCACCACGCTTCCCTTTAAAATTTTGTATTTCCGAAGGGAGTTTGTTAGGAATGGGAGGCCATGTGGGGTCATGTTGGATCATATCATTGGTCAATAGGGCCAAATTAGGGAGGTTGAGGCTGGCCATGAATGAAAAACTAGCAGAAGGATGTGACATTGTCAAAGGGGCTTGTGTCCTATCCATGGCGACGATTGTGGGGCCATCTCCACTGAGGAGTGGAGAAATGGCATGAGTCATAACGGGGATTGAGGGACCACCGGTAAATAGTGGGGGGGATCCTGTAATATGGGCCAGTGTCTTGAAGTGTACTATTAGTGACCAAAGGGATGGTAGTTGGGACTAACCAACTACTGATGGGTATGGAACTAGTGCTTGGAATGCCAGGTGTAGGTCTTGTGGATAGTATAGCAGGGATGGATACTGAAGTGGTAGTTGGTCTAGTGGTAGCTAATCTAGTGTTTGCACACCTAGTATGGGAACCAGTATGCACGACAAGAACAATGAGTTGGTTTCCTTCAGTACATAATGAAGTGCGGCATTCCACTCAGACTTCCAGAACCAATATTGATACTTTCCCTCCTAAGGGAGAGGCCCTTTGACAAATCGGTGTAAACTGTACCAATAAGTAATAGGGTATTTTAGCCCCCTAAAAGAAAAAAGCTATGCCTCACATGTAAATGACAAAGGGGGTGTTGTTTGGATGCCTAACCCAAATGTCCTACCTAGCTAGAAAATTGTTTTTGTATTCCGCAAGTGGGGTTAATGAGGGTTTAGTTAAGTCAATTTTAAGTATCTCCTTGAATTATGGGAGAGTGTGTGTGCACAAGTAGTGTGAACCCATGATCGCCCAATCGTAAATGCTTGAAAGAAACAACTGCGACTGAAAATAAAATATTTTTTCCTTTACTTTTGAAAAATAAAATATACAACTACTATAATATGTATGTAGGAAATAAACTTGTTGAACTATGATGCAAGAGATAGAAATGCAGGAAGGATGCATGCACAAAGAAATGTCTCTAATGCTACAGCAAGAAAAATATTAGAAAAACTAATGACAAATGGGTTCAGCAAAACAAGGGTTTGTGAGTGCATCCAAAGGCAAGAAAAAAGGAAAAACAAGTGGAGAATGTGGTTGTGAGGAGAAACGTTGCATTCTAGGTGTGACAGACTGTAGAAAAAAAAATTGAAATAGAAAAAATAGAAAACAGGAAAAAAGGGCATGGGTCTGGGCGGAAAGCACGTGGATGGGGCGCGAGTTTTAGACTCAGATGTACGCAAAGGGTGAAACTTTCAGGAAAATAGATGTGCAAAGGGCGCGCATTTCAAGTGAACAAGCATGCACAAAGCACGAGTTCCGAGATATACCGCACACGAAGGGCACACCTTTCAAGCCCTAGAGCATGCAAAGCGTGTGGCTTTCAGGTAGTACAACGAGCGCAAATTTTCGGTCGTACGACACGTAAAATGCGTGGTTAGTGGGGTAAAAAACACATGGAGGGCATAGTAAATGGGCACATATGCCCGCTGCGGACACGAGTTGCAGGCTGAAATTCACGTTGGGTAGTGCGGGTTTCGGTTCAGAAGTTGCACTCAGGCCACAGGTAAATGGCAGAAAGTCGTGGGTCGGGCCGTAAAAACGGAGCTGAAGGAGGGAACTTCGAAGGAAAGGGATAGATATGCAAGTATGGGGGCAAAAAGGGTAGCCCAAAACTGTTAAATGCAAGGAAATAACAAGTATAAACACTAAAAAACTAAACTATACCATAGATCGATGGGAATCGACCGAGTGGAGTAGCCAAATATGTAGCTAGTGTTTTCACACCAACCTATGCAAATGAGCACCTACTAAGGGTTATGAAACCCTTAGTATCATATTCAAATATATTGTTAAAAAAAATGAAAAATACTATGTATGAGTGCAAATGGTAACATAAAAATAAATCTAACTAATTGCAAGAGTAAAATATAATTGATAGATTGGAAGCCATGAAATATTTTTGTATTTTATTGTAAACTAGGGTTTACAAAAATGGTGACCTCCAAATATGAGGTGATGGGGGCCCTTGCAACAATACGAGAGTAGTGTGTTGGGTCTCCTGAGTTCGTTTCTCTTCTCCAAATGCTCAATGGGTTGGCCAAGATCCAACTAGGTGGGCACAAAATCCCTAATGAGTGTTATAGGGAATTTAGCAGCATAAGGGCATGAAGAGTGATTATTGATGAAATGGGAGGCCTTCATCACCTTTTTATATCAATTTTTGGTGGTGGAGTGTTGGCCCATGGTTTTGGGAACTAGTAGTATTGGCTAGTGGTATTTGATATTTTCCGTCTTTTTTATTTTATTTTGACTTTTTCCCCTTTTCTCTTTTTGTTTTGAGGATTTTTAGACCCTTTTGTGGGTTTTTAACCCTTTTTGAAGGAATTTGGTTATTTTTTGAGGGGAATAATGATTCTTTTCCCTTTTGGTTACCAATTTAGGGTTTTGGGAGGCAAAAAATGCAAGAAAAGTGGACAAATGGGTTATGTGACTAGGGATATCAGATAGTGAACAATTTTTGGGAATTAACATTAACAATGCACAAAATTGAGACAATAAACTCCATTAGCATGACTTGTTCCTGCATATACACCAACCTGAATGGTTTCTTCTGTGTCAACTTGTTTGATGTTGTCCTATATTCCCATCTAACTACAAGGATCCTCAAGTCCCAATCATCCCTATTTAATTTGTAAGTCTTTATTAATGCATTCTACAGGATCTTGTTAAAAGCTTCCACCGTACCATTTTCTTGCAGATGATAAGGAGTTCTATGTCGAAATTCTAATAATCCAAGATCTAGAAACAAATAAGTTCTCAAAAGAATTTATTCAGAGATATAAAAAATAAGAAGAAATATTGAAAGAGAACCATGAGAGACATAAATAAATTGATGTAAATATCATCTATGTATTATTAAACAATATAAATACAATATATAATACCAATATAAGATATAATTTGAATTCATTAGAGGCAAGCTTGAGAATATCACAAAATGTAGGCTTACTAAAAGAAAAAATTCCCAATAGTGGCAACATCACTTTCCAACTTAGTCAAGGAACTCACGAATTAGCTAAATCGGGTATAGACGCTAATGAGTGATAAAAAATCAGTAAGATGATGGATTTTGGAGGGAAAAATATGGAGGAGGTGTTGGCCAAAAAGTAGATGGCTTGCCAAGTCCATAAAGGCACCTAGCTTTATTTTTATCCACTAAAAAGAAGAAAAAGCAGGGCAAATCTGTGTAAAAGTAAGAAAGCACTCTTACCATTCTGTATTTTCATAAAAAGAAGACAAAATGTATGAAAATATATCTAAGGGTTCTCTTGTGGATAATTATTACAAGTGATGTAATAAAAAGGCAATATGGGGATAACTATCTAGTCAAACACCTAGGAAAGTATAAAAAATGAATAATACTTTATATCCTAATTCTAGATGGGCTTTCAATATTCTAACAAACCACCTTAAGCCTAACTCAGAGTAGATAAAATATGATGAGGGCCCAAGAAACTATGGACTATGGTCACCCTTTACAAAAAATTATTAGTCCATGCAGGTGAGGAAAGAAGGAGAACCGCATGGGAAGAAAACCTTGTTGGAATCAATTTAATACTGAGAGTGGGGTGACTCAATATTAGCGCATTTATTAGAAGATGTTACCTTGTTTAAACATATTAGTCCTTAATTAATATTTATCTTCTGTTATTCATCAATAAATAATAACTCACTAATATAAGCATCGCATCATCAACACATAAGAAACATAATTTTTGCGTGGAAACCCAAACGGGAGAAAACCATGGAATGATTCTTTGACGTGAGAAATAATACATTCAAGGAAGCACCAACTTCCTATTTTTACCAGCACCAACTCGAAGGAGGCACCAACCCCTGGTGTTTTCTCTAGAACCAAGTGGAAGGAGGCACCAACCTCATGCCACTTTGTTTTACATGAATCAACCTGAAGGAAGCTGCGACTCCCTGTCCCCTTGTAGTTTTACAAGCACCAACCTGAAGGAACCTTCAAATCCCTGTCTAATGTTGGATTCATTTTCCAACTACACATCATTTATTTTGGCTTAACAACCTAATTTACCATTTATCATAAGTATTTTGACTTAAATATGTGCTTACATCATCAACATATGAACAGTTTTAGTCAACTAGACCTCCTCCTTCATCCGGAGACCCAACTAGGGTGATTTGCATGATTAAAGCCCCCAACTTAGTTCAACTGGGAGCATTTATTATTAAATTTAGTTAATAGGAGTCAGAAAGGCCCCCTCCTACCATATTTGACCTAATTTCACCTAAAAATCAGTTAACTGGAGTCAAAAAGGTGC
This sequence comes from Larix kaempferi, assembly GCA_027924585.1. Taxonomy (NCBI): domain Eukaryota; kingdom Viridiplantae; phylum Streptophyta; class Pinopsida; order Pinales; family Pinaceae; genus Larix; species Larix kaempferi. Next base: position 42,689,861 of record BSBM01000493.1, read on the forward strand.
CCTCACCTATTTTTGGGCATTCAGTTGAGTTTTAGACTCAGTTAGACTCATTTGAACTGCATCAGAGTCTACCATAGTCAATTACAGTGAAGTTAAGTGATTAAATCATATTCCAAGTGGTGTTAATTGACGAGTAAGCCACTCTCATGCATTCAATTCGAATGAACTCTCTAGGATTCGAATTGCCTAGATATTCATGCCATTGTTTTTCATTGTAATTAATATTTTGAGGTAATGATGATGAATTACTATTGCAAACCGTTTGCACCAGTGTGTTGACACTCAATTTTGCTATAAAGATCCACATGCATCTCTTGTTATTGTAATTGTTGACCTTGTTTTCTAGATATGTTGTGTTTGAATTTTACATGGTATCATAGCCATAATAGGACAAGGAAACTCTTCTACATATTTTTACAGGGATCATAGATGAATCTTGAGCAAGATTGCTCAAAATTATTCCAACAGTGCATTAGAAGCGAAATTTTTTCCACATAAATCCTGGATAATTGTGGATTCGGTTGATCAAGCTTGCTTGATAGGCTATGCCATGAGTGATGCAACTTTAAAAGTTCAGGTTGTCGACCTAAAATTGTTTGTTTTTTTTCTACTATAGATGTCTCAAATGTGAAAATCCTCACAATAGATCTAAGAGATGATGTATACCTCACAAGAGAATAATTATGATTAAGCAGGAAAATAGAAGAAGAGTGGTCAATGCAATATAATGAGCAACAGAATAATATAGTAGAACTCAGATAGAAGCAAAATAACTTTACACACACTAATTAATTAATCATAATATGGACAAATAAATAGTACAATGCATGAGCATTCGAATGTCTAAGGTGGCAATTCGAATTAGCCTTCATGGAGTGATCAAAAGATCATTGGAGTGTCATCGGAGGACAACTAGTAGTCTATCTCATCATCAGTGGAGTCATCAATGCACAAGTAACTGTCAACTTCCAGTCAAACTGAGTCTAACTGAGTGTGGTAGGTGTAACTGAATGTAATTGGCACATGGAGACAGTAACTAAATGAAGGAGGCTCATTGGAGGGCGCATGAGGAACTAACTGGAGTCAGAATGGGGAATCTAGTTTCACTGGAGATCCATCGGAGTGATACAGTCATTTGAGAGTCAACCTAGCCTTAAATCAAGGAAAGGACTGATGATAACTCAATTAACTGAAGTGCAACTGAGTGGTAGGTGAGAGAGGGCGCATGAGATGCATGCAATTGCATGAAGGGGTGCACTAAGAACTAGGAGGGATAAAAATGATCTGAGAGAAGCTCCCAGGGACTGGCTAACTGAGGGCTAGGTGCTGGACTGATGACTAGGATGCATGTAAATGCACGCAAACCCTAAAATTGCATGCATGACTGAAAATGCAAATAATGAAAATGTTGCTAGGACTAGGATGGAGTATAGGAATATACTAACACCTCCCCTTAATCAATCCTGGGCCCTGGTAACTAAGACCAAAGGTCACCCAATATAATGAATAATAACAGTCAATAAACTGATTAAATGGGGAAAACCTCATGGGAAAAATACCCCCCCTCAAAATAGACTGTAAGGCACACAGAAAAATAAATGCTCCAAACTTAAGAAGGTGTGATGCTTGGTCATATGCCTAGAGGTATCTTTTTCTTGTGAAGAAGTGGATCATGCTCAAAAAGCATGTGGCTGTACTTACTCTTCAGATCGAATGTGATCAGAACAAATCCAAAGGTATGAGGATGATCCTTGAACCTATGATTCGAATTAGCTGAGGTAGGATCAAATCTATGAATGTGCAGATAGTCTTTTGTCTTCTCCTTCGAACCATCATGGGTGAGATTATGCCAAAAAGAACCATCAAATAATAATGATTGCTTGGAATCCAAATCAGCTCCAAGACTTGATAAATGGTTTCTTGAGATCTCCTTTGAACCAGCAGGGGTGAGATCAAAACCATCATATGCATGAGAAATTATCCCAAGTAGTGATTGCTTAGAATCCAAATTAGATCCAAGACTTGAATCATGGTTTCTTGAGATCTCCTTTGAACCAGTAGGGGTGAGATCAAAACCATGATGTGCATGAGAAATTATCCCAAGCGAATGGCAATGGCCATATTCTTCAATAACCTTATGAAAGCATGGAATAATGATCATATAGTAGTAAATAAGAGGTGATTGCTTGAGGAGAGTGAATGCATTACCTCCAATAGTTGATTTTACCTCCGAAACATTCAATAGATCATGATGCAGACCAATAGACTCTGGTGCAAGAGAGGATTTAGGACCTTCTGCAATATCTAGAGTGTGAGCTGGCCCAGAAAGAGAAGAAATTTGGAGCATGAGTGTAGAATATGCAAGTTCTTCTTCTTTGTGGACAACTTCAATATGAGATATGTTTGATACTGGTTCATGATCAATGAGATCATCAAGGAGGGAAAATGCATCACTTTGCTTGCTCTTGAAGGGGTTTGGACCAATCCCTTCATTCTGTCTATGAAATCTTTCATCCAGGTAGGCCCATATATATTTTGGAGATGAAAAATCAGGGAGGTGATATAACATGCATCGAGACATAGCATACATCATGGCTACACAAGCTATTTCTCCTTCATTTAACCAGTCATACTCTTCAGAGGATTCGAACTCTCTTTCAAAACAATAATCAAAGAGACCATGTCTCTTCAAATGTTCTATCATTGGTGGTTTCCATTCATCATAGTTGAATGGAGAAAGAGGAGTAATTTCTGATGAATACATAGAAGCTGTAGAAGACCTGCAAAAACAATAAAGAATATCTACAACTACTAATGTTGCATAAATGCAGAAACTGCTGCAACTGCTGCACTTGAAATCTTGGTAATAACCTGCAAAAACCTCTCAGGAATGGAGACAAACAATACTCTCAACATGCTCTGATACCATGTGAAAATCGTCATAGCAGATCTAAGAGATGATGTATACCTCATAAGAGAATAATTATGATTAAGCAGGAAAATAGAAGAAGAGTGGTCAATGCATTATAATGAGCAACAGAATAATACAGTAGAACTTGGATAGAAGCAAAATAACTTCACACACACTAATTAATTAATCACAATATGGACAAATAAATAGTACAATGCATGAGGATTCGAATGCCTAAGGTGGCAATTCGAATTATCCTTCATGGAGTGATCAAAAGATCACTAGAGTGTCATTAAAGCACAACTAGTAGTCTATCTCATCATCAGTGGAGTCATCAATGCACAAGTAACCGTCAACCGTCAGTCAAACTGAGTCTAACTAAGTGTGGTAGGTGTAACTGAATGTAATTGGCACACAGAGACAATAACTAAATGAAGGAGGCTCATTGGAGGGTGCATGAGGAACTAACTGGAGATCCATCAGAGTGATACAGTCATTTGAGAGTCAGTCTAGCCTTAAATCAAGGAAAGAACTGATGATAACTCAATTAACTAAAGTGCAACTGAGTGGTAGGTGAGAGAGGGCACATGAGATGCATGCAATTGCATGAAGGGGCACACTAAGCACTAGGAGGGATAAAATTGATATGAGAGAAGCTCTCGGGGGCTGGATAACTAAGGGCTAGGTGTTGGATTGATGATTGGGATGCATGCAAACCCTAAATAATGCATGCAAACCCTAAAAGTGCATGCATGACTGAAAATGAAAATAATGAAAATGCTGCTAGGACTAGGATGGAGCATAGGAATATCCTAACATCAAAAGCTTCCTATTTCATTCTCTATAGCTCAAGATGGACTCTTCTTCAAAAAATATTCTTACTCCTTTCAATTATCATCAATGGAAGGAAGATACAGAGATCATTTTGCGCTCCAAGGGACTATACAGAGTCATTATGGGCACAGAACCAGAGCCTAATGTAGCTATAGGAAGTCCAAGTTCCTCAATAAGCTTGATGAAGCTGATGGTTTCTTGTGTCAGTATTTTGAAAGACCTTCTCTTCCATCTTAGTGGATTGAAGACTCCAAAAGAAGTATGGGAGCAACTTGCCAATCTCTTCGTCAAGCGGGATGAATTGAGGGCTTATCATTTGGAGAATGAATTGATTTCCCTCAATCCTGGAAATTTTGAAACCATTAATAAATTTTTCACCAAGTTAAAGCATTTGGTGCTTCAGTTGAAGCAATGTGGTGTCGAGAATAAGGAAGATCAGTTGATTCTCTCAATCCTTTCAAATCTGGGAGTAGATTATTCAATGTTTGTATCTACCTTTCATTCAAGAAAACTCACAATTTCGAATTGGAAGATGCCATCCTTGAATGCATTCATTGAGTCCTTAACCAAATATCATGACAACATTGTTCATATGGGGTCCATGAGATTCTCCAAGGATTAATCCCTATTTTTTGGAGGATCTAAGACTTTGAATGCTAAAAGAAATCAAAAGCAAAAGGAGAAGACCAAGTTTGATAATCCTAAGAAGAATGAGAAGACCAAGCAGTTAGATGACCCCCGAGGCTCAATAAAAGACAAGAAAAATGGAAAGGATAATACAAAGTGTTCTTACTTTAGCAAGGTATTTCATCCTGAAATATCATGCATGAAGAATACTATTGATCAGATGGCCCTTCTCTTGGAGAAGAACAATATCACTCTTCCAGAATGCGCAAGGAAGAAGGACAATGGAGGCATGAATGATCATCTAGAAAGAGGTCAGGCACTCATGGCAAGTGTTTCAAATTAAAAATCTCTTTTCATATATTCAAGAGCTTGGAATCACATGGTTTCAAGCAAAGAATCTTTCTCATCATTGGAATCCAATAGGTGCATCTCCATCCACATGGGATATGATTCACAAATTTCATCGAAAAGCAATTCACTTAGAACATGGCAGTTTTCAAAATGTTTTGTATGTCCCTTCTCTATCTTTGAACCTACTTTCTGTGTATCAAATGACACATACTAGTTTTCCCAAGAAGGTTGTATTCAGCCTTGATGATGTTGAAATTTTTGAAATTTCCATTGGAAAGTTCATTGCAGCATGCAAGGCAAATCATGTTGCAAAATTATATGTGTTTTCCCACGTCTTCCCATATTCAAAGCCAGTTCTCTTCTGAACAATGGAAATGAGCTTTGACGGCTATGGCATGAGATATTTGGACACCTTAATTACAAATATTAGCAGCTACTACAAAATAATTACATGGTTGAATGCCTTCTGAACATTAAATCCTCAAAAGGGATATGCAAAGGTTGCATAATTGGCAAGCATCTTGAGCACAAGTTCGATCGAGGAAAAGCTAGCATGGATTCTTGTATTTTGGGATTGATTCACAGTTATATCAGTGGTCTATTACCAAATCCATCTATGAATGGCTCAAGGTATGTTCTCACATTCATTGATGACTTTTCCAAGTTCACATGGGTCTGCTTTCTCAAGAAAGCATCGAAATCATTTGAAACGTTCAAGAATTTCAAGGATTCTATTAAGACTGCCACTGGGAGAAAGATAAAATATATTAGATATGACAATGGTGGAGAGTATAAAAAAAAATCTGTTGCAACTTTGCCAGACAATGAAATCCAAATCTAGCACAAAGTCCCCTACACACCTCAGCATAATGGTGTAGCGGAGATGAAAAACCGAGCATTGAAAGAGATGGCTACTTGTATGCTTCAGTTAAAATTTTTGGATTCAAATATTTGGGCTCAAGCCATGAATTCTGCTGCATACATTTAGAAACATTTTCCACACTCATCCATCAAAGGTAAAACTCCTTTCGAAGCCAACACTGGTCACAATCCTGATGTGTCACATCTCAGGTTTTTTGGGTCCATTGCATGGGCTAGAATTCCACTTGAGAAGAGAAGATATTTGGAACCAAAAAGTAAAGAGTGCATCCTCATTGGATATGAGGAATAATACAAAGGATATAAACTCATGGATATCATATCCAAAAAAATATTCATCGAGAGAAGTGTCCAATTTGAAGAACCTCTTCATGATCTACAACTAGTGGAGGAAGAAACTGCCAAATTGCTTCTGTTAGATTTTCAGAATTTAATTCATTCTGATCTAGGATCTTAACTAAAAGAACAACATGTACAACATATCAAGCATAATAGACAAAATACAAGAGACACAAAACATTACACCGGGGAAAACCAAGAAGGTGAAAAACCCCGCAACTTCCTTAGAGATGGAATAAGCATCAATACAATGATCACCATGATCAAACCAAAGAGATAGACATATTCAGCAGCATGATCCTCCTCCACTTGTGTGCACTCCTCCTCTCTCTCACTAATGCAAAGTGAGTGAACAATAGAATGTGTAAATTGAGAGAGATGCACTCTCTATTTATACACTAACTTGACTTGACCTTTACTCAACTAGGTCGGCCTCAACTTAACCACGTAACATAATGCTGAATGGGATGACCCCTACTAGGGTGGTCTAATATCCCTTTGACCCACATGACTCATATAGGGCCGACCCCATCAAGGTGGTCTAATAACCCATCAAGTATAAGTTACAACACTTACAATATAACTTGCGACACATGCAAGTACACATGACGACACATCCAATCTGAGGAATAATACATCTCCATTGGGGATACAATAAAGTAAAAATGTAATACATAGAAGAATATATTCTGAAGTTACAAATACATCAACACTCCCTCTTAAGTAGGAAGGTATTCTCTTGACACAAGTCATCAATACATATAGGCACAAGTATTCAACTCTTGAGCTAGATCATCGTCACAAGATCACAGAGCATCATCATCACCGCTATTGTACTCATCATCTAGATCACTGGTTCTATATCTCAATTCTTCTCGTCATAGGAAGTTCTACAGCGCCAACCCTTTTTCATATTTGATGTAGGCCTAGACTCCATGTAGGTCTTCATCATCTCTGCGAGCAAGTCATCAAGTAGGTACACCTTAGGACTGATTACACTGCCTCTGCAAAACCTGCAAGATCTCCCAAGAATGATTATACTGCCTCTGCAAAAACTACAAGAGAATCTCAAGACTGATTATATGCCTCTGCAAAACTTGTGTACCCTACTATCACATCATTGTCTTCAGATCACCTCATCATCCACGGAGCACAACCCAGATGCACATCACATAGCACTTACATTCACCGGCATGGGAAGACACACTTCAAACATCCGTGAAAGGCTCAACACTTATATCTACGCCATGGGAAGAAACACTTCAACCATGAGAGAATGGCATCACACTTATATCCATAGCCAAGGGAAGACACACTTCAACCATGCTAGGAATGGCACAACACTTATATCGCAGCCATGGGAAGACACACTTCAACCATGCTCGAATGGCAGAGCTCTTATATCGCAACCATGGAAAGACACACTTCAACCATGCTCAAATGGCACAACTTTTACATCAACGAACATGGGAAGACACACTTCAACCATGTCGGAATGGCCCCAACACTTATATCTGCACCATGGGAGGACACACCTACCACCATGTGAGAATGTCTCATGTGCATATGTGTATCCGGAATCATCACTTCCCCTTGGAAGGAATCTTGATATGAAGTACACCAAGCCTCTCTTTGAAGTACTCAAACTTCACTATAGACAGTGGCTTGGTCAACACATCGGCTATTTGCTCGTCCGTCACAACATACAGAAGCTTCACTACTCCTCTCTACACCATATCCCTGATATAGTGATATTTGATCTCAATGTGCTTCAACCTATCATGGAACACTGGGTTCTCAAACAACTTCACACAACTCGAGTTGTCACAAAAGATACAGGTAACATCCAACGGGAGATCAAATAACTCAAACAGTAGATTCCTAAGCCATACTACCTCACAACTAGTCGAACAAGCTGCAACGTACTCTAGTTCGGCTATACTTAGTGCCACATAGGACTGCTTCCTGCTAAACCAAGAGATCATAATGGATCCCATACTAAAGCAACACCCCGAAGTGCTCTTCTGATCAATCGCACTGCCTGCCCAATCTGAATCAACATACCCCTCTAGGTTAAACTTTTGATTCGCACCATACTTGATCCCATAATCAACCGTACCCTTCAATTACCTCAGAATATGCTTTACAGCATCCATGTGAACACTTCTTGGATCTGTTAGGAACTGGGTCAATGTGTTCACAACAAAGAAAATATATGGTCTTGTGTTCATCAAGTACATCAAGAAACCAATCATCTGACGATACACCATGAAATCAACTAGCTCAGATGAAGCATCACACAGAAGCTTTAGGTTTGATGCCATAGGTGTTGCCATGGCCTTGTAGTCCATCATCCCAAACCTCTTCAGGATCTCTACTGCATACTTCCCTTGTCCAAGGAAGATCCCATCTGCACTCTGCCACACCTCCATGCCTGGAAAGTAGTGCATCATACCCAAGTCCTTCATCTCGAACTCGGCAGCAAGCTTCCTCTTCGTGTCGACAATCAATCCATCCTCACCTGTCACAAACAGGTCATCTACATACAATAGTAGTATCACCGGATTTCCTTCCTCAACCTTGTAGTAAAGGTTGGAATCCGCTTTACTTTTAGTAAATCCCAAAATGGATACAAAGTTGTCTATCCTACCATACCAAGTCCTACGATCTTGTTTCAAGCCATACAAGACTTTCTTCAATCTGCACACATATGAATCCCTATCATATGTCTTATAATCAAGTGGCTGCTCCACATACACTTCCTCTTTGACTACACCATTCAAGAAAGTTGTCTTGACATCCATCTGATGTATCTTCCACTTCATCACTTCAGTAAGGGCAAGTGCTGATATGATGGAAGTGTAACTGGCTACAGGTGCACAAGTCTCTTCATAATCTATCCCTCTTTTTTGGGAGAAGCCACAAGCTACAAACCTTGCCTTGTATTTCTCTATGCTTCCATCTGCCGCATGCTTGATCTTATAGATCCACTTGGAAGTAACAACAGACTTCCCTTCTAGTCTTGGGACCACATCCTAGACATCATTCTTCATGATTGACTGGTACTCCTCGATCATGGCATTCTTCCATTACTGCATCCCGGATCCTGGGAACTTCAAATTTTTCAATATCTTCAATAGATAGTTTTCTTGAACTTTGTTGCTAGAACAAATGTTGTTTTCCTTGTAGGTGATTGTACACGATCTTTTGTACAAGTCAAATTCAATTGCATGATTAGAAACTTCTCATAGTTTTTCAAAAACAAAATCTTACACATAAATATATGTGTCATGCAATTATCTTAGCCAATGCTTCAATACAATATTTATCGATATCCCATAACTTTCTAGATGCCTTCCATCTCTACCAGAACATTTGTTAAGAGTGTGCACAACTCCCAACATGTTAGCAAAGAGGTTTCATTCTAGATAAGTAGCAATGGAATGCTGTACAGTACCATAGGCCACTTACCCATTACTATATTAGTAGTATCTTGTTCATTAATGCAACGTTTCTAAAATGCATGATGTATATCGTAAATCTAGGAACATAAGTATGTACATGAATGAACAAAATGATTTAAGTAATCATATATACAAGAAATGAAAATGAAAATACTTATCTTTGTTTGGTTGTTGGGTGGACTCCTTCTCAATCTTTGCTTCCTTGCAAGAACTAATCGAGTATGCTCCCTCTTGATCTTTGCTTTCTTGTACGAACAACTGGAGTGTGCTCCCTCTTGATATTTGCTTCCTGGATTACCCATCCTTGAACTTATATTCATCCTAGGCCACTATGCATGCTTAAGTGTGCGCTAATGTCATCCTCAAGATCTCATACATGATCATACATTTATTAGTGTAATCTCAATACTATCAAAACATTATGATCCTAAAATATGTATTGTCATGATCATAGGTAATAAGCGTTAGTATTCAAGGTTTCAGGGAAGACTTATTTTACTCAGTCATATTCTTATTGACCATAGGACTCTTCTGGTTAGTCATATCATCAATCAAAGTAAGAAACATAATATGCATAAACTGTTGATTACTTAAACTTCTAACTTCAAGAATAATCATTCATACAAAAGTATAAGATCCTAACATAAGGTAGGATTCTAACTTGATATAGGAAAAACATACCTGGATATCATGTTAGCTAGTTATGTCTAACATACTCGCATAATGTCTTGTTGTTCTCTTCAATGACTTGTGCTTAGTAACCTGCATAACTCATAAGTTAACCATTGTAGAACCAATTATACATACCTTGTAAGTAGAGCTTCTATGGCTATGGATGAGTCTTTGTCTTCATGCCACCATGGTCATATGTTCTTGACCTAGAACTTGGTCTGTCTTTCTTGATGTACCTTTCATGTTAGCGGACAACATCAACCTCATACAACATCATGGTGCATTAGTACAATCATAAGTGTCATAACCCTGATTAATGAATGTCTACAAGCATTCACACTTTTACTAAGGTGATAAGAAAAGTCTAAGATTAATCAAGATTGTAATGAATACAAACATATCATAAACTTAATCATGAACAGATTTCACAAACATACCTGTATCTCTTCAAGTCATACCTATCGGGATTGCTTGTAGACTTCTTGTGTAAGGCCTTAGCCTCATCTCTTTCTGGAACTGGAATCTCTTCACTTATGTAGGTGTACAATTCATCATCTTCTAGGATTAACCCAATCCACTTTGATTTGTTGAAACTGGATCTGGAGCTGGATTAGGGTTTGTTAGAGAAACCCTAAAAATTCAAGCTTTGAATTTCAAATTTCTGATTGGATGAAAATATGTGCCTTGCTGAGCTGATCAAGATGGCATACTTCAATTTTAAAATCTTCAAAATTTGACCCCTCAAAATTTCCTTTGAAACTTTCGGATCTTCTGGATAGGATCCCGAACTAGGGTTTGATAAAGCCCATTCTTCTGTCCAACAAAAAGGTTCAATATTGTACTCTAAACAATGATTTTTCTGAGGAGCTTCCAACCGTGGTCACAGATTTCAAAAATTCCAAATTTTGCAAAAGCACTAATGTTCCACCTTTCCGTTCAAAATCCCGAACTAGGGTTTGATCAAGCCTAGTCTTCTGCCCAACCAAAAACTTCGATATTGGTCTCTAAATTTCGATTTTGATGAGGAGCATCCATCCATGGTCTCCGATTGCAATAATTTCAACTTTCTCTAAACCCCTAAATTCCCACAACAGTGACGATCCAAGAATGAAGGTGCTCAAAATCCCAATCTGTTTTGACAGAAATATGCACCTGATTGTTTCTAGTGTAACTCAGAAATTACAAATCCACAAGGTCTGAAACTTCTGTTTATGGTAACTTGACCTGTCATATTTCCAACCCCACAGGTCTGACCTCAATTGGGTTCTCTGAGAGAGAGTTATGCCAAGTGTTTCAACGTGACCTATTTATGGGATAAAACAAGAGAGCAAACTTGTATGGCGTACCATGTGTCACTGGTTCAATTTCAGCCTCTGAACAAATTACCTGTGAAATTACAGTCCATGCCCTACCTATCACTTTTTATGAAATTTCATTTGGAGCTTCCTAGCCCAAGTTGTGACCTTTTTTCCTAGGTCACTTGTTTATGACTGAGATCTGGAAGACGCAGAAACACTAGATTGTACTGATCATATATCACAAAGTACAGTGAATTAGAAGTTTTTCTTTGGACACAAGGTACATGGGGATGTTATATACGAATTGTAGAAGTTTTAGAACCTGAACCTTTCCCAAAATGGATTTATAGAGAAAGTGCCACAATGACTGGTTTTTGCTATATCAAGCCCTAGCTTCTGATTTGTCGCAAGTGCAACAAGTCTCATAAAAGCCATAGCATGCCTTCCTTCAGGATAGCTTTGATACCATGTTAGATTTTCAGAATTGAATTCATTTTGATGTAGGATCTTAAATGAAAGAACAACATGTACATCATATCAAGAATAAGAGACAAGAGACACAAAACATTTCACTGGGGAAAACCAAGAAGGTGAAAAACCCCACAACTTCCTCATAGATAGAATAAGCATCAATATAGTGATCACCATGATCAGACCCAAGAGATATACATCTTTAGCAGCATGCTCCTCCTCCACTTGTGCGCACTCCTCCTCTCTCTCACTAATGCGAAGTCAGTGAACAATAGAATGTGTAAAATGAGAGAGACACGCTCTCTATTTATACACTAACTTGACTTGAAATTTACTCAACTAGGTCAGCCTCAACTTAACCACTTAACATAATGCTGACTGGGTTGACACCTACTAGGGTGGTCTAATAACCCTTTGACCCACATGACTCATACAGGGCCGACCCCATCAAGGTGGTCTAATAACCCATCAAGTATAAGCTACAAAACTTACAATATAACTTGCGACACATGCAAGTACACATGACGACACTTCCAATCAAAGGAATAATACATCTCCGTTGGGGATACAATAAAGTAAAAATGTAATACCTAGAAGAATATCTTTCGAAGTTACAAATACATCAACAACTTCATCTTTCGAAAGAAAAGTCAGGAGATGATACTGAAAGTTTATGTTATGATATTTCAGATATTATGTATGATATTAATGAACATGAAAAATCAATCCCATATTCAAATCTAGATGAGCCCCCTCAGTTTCCAAAGTGGGCAGAAAAGGCTCTCACATATGTCAGTGCCGACATTGGAAATCCTGCAGATCCAAGAAGAACATGAGCAAACTTTTAAAGAGAAGGTATGGATATTTCATATGCTGATACATTTATGTCCAATTTTTTTTTTTATGGTTGTTTCATATCCAAAATAATACTACCATTTCCATCATGATCCGATATGGAAAACTACCATGGATGAAGTGTACAATTCTCTTTAGAAAAATGCAACAAGGGATCTAGTTTAACTTCTACCTCAGAGGAAATTGGTTCAATGAAAATGGGTATACCAAACCAAGGTTGATGCAGATGGTTAAACCTGCAAATATAAAGAAATTTTTGTGGTGAAAGGTTTATCACAAGTCCAAGGTGTTGACTACACAGAAACGTTTGCACTTGTTGCAAAAATGGACTCAATCCAGTTCATTTTCGCAATTTCTTCATCCAAGCATTGGGAGGTGCACCACATGGATGTGAAGAGTGTTTTTATTCATGGGGATCTCTAGGAAGATATCTAAATGAAACATCCTGAATGTTAACATATCATATCTGACACGTTTTTGCAGAGTAAGGAAATCTTAGTATGGTTTAAAATAGGCCCCAAGAGCATGGTATGCAAAGATGAATTCCTTTCTATTGTCGCAAAACTTTACAAGATGAAAATAATATAAAAATGTATATCTATAGAAGCATGAAGGTAATTTTATGATAATTTTACTTTATTCCTATGAATTATTGATTATAGGAAGCACTCTTGCTTCGATCGGGACAATAAAAACCGCTTTACACCAAGCATTTGATATGAGTGATTTAGGCCTACTGAAGCAGTTTCTTGGTCTCGAAATCACTCAGAATTTTGATGGGATCATCAATTCCCAATAAAAATATGATTTGGACCTTCTAAATAAGTTCAATATGGTAGCATACAAATATGCACCATTCCCTTTCCTCTCAGGAATCAGTCTTGAGGATGGTGATTCTACACCGTTGGTGGACTCTACACTCTACCGCCAACTAATTGGCAGTCTTTTGTATCTGAAACAATATAGGTCTGCTATTTCCTATTCCATGAGTGTTTTGTCAAGGTACATGTAGAATCCCCATGAGATTCACTGGAAGGAACCCAAAAGTATTTTTCATTATGTGCAGGGTACAAGACATTTTGGCATTCACTATGCTGCAAATTTCGACATTGACTTGGTTAGATTCACTGATTCAGATTGTGTAGGTGATAGCATTGATAGGAAGTCCACTTCTGGATATTTTTTCATCATTTTGTACAAGCCCTATTTTCTTGTCAAGCAAAAAGTAGGTAACCATTTTCTTATCTTCAGCTGATGTAGAGTATCGAGGAGCAGTCAATGCTTTCATTTAGGTAGTTTGGTTGTAGGGTATTCTAGCTGAGTTTGATATTGGTAGCACCACTTCTACTATCATTTTTTGTTACAATCAGTGTGCTATCAAGATATCAACAGATCCAGTTCATATACAGAGGACCAAGCATATCGATATCCACAGGCACTACATTCGATATCTCATGCATGACATAAGCATTTTACTGTAGTATTTCCCTAAAGAAGAAAAAATTGTAGATATCTTCACCAAGAGCTTCACTGAGAAGAAGTTCTCTTACCTTTGTTCACTATTGGGGTGAGTTATACTATGGTGAGGAAAAAGTAGATCCTTTAGTGTTCACTATGAGTGCAGTTTTTCTTTCCCACTAGGTTTTTCCCTCTTTCCTCACTTAGATTTTTTGAGCATTTTTTGGATTATTTTTGTACTGGGTGACCTATATCCTTTGTTGTTGGGGCCCTCTTATTATTTTATTTTACTCCTCCACATGATATCAGCTTAAGGGGGGGTGTTGGAATTAATTTCCAACTACACATCATTTATTTGGGCTTAACATCCTAAATTCCCACTTATCCTAAGTATTTTGACTCAAATATGTGCTTACATCATCGACATATCATCAGTTTCAGTCAACCCGGCCTATTCCTCCATTCAAGGAGCCAACTGGGGTGATTTGCATGATTAAAGCACCCAACGTAGACCAAATGGGAGCATTTATTATTAAATTCAGTTAACTGGAGTCAGAAAGGCACCCACCTACCAGATTTGACGTAATTTCACCTACAAATTAGTTAAGTGGATTTAGAAAGGTGTCCTCACCTAGTTTTGGGCATTCAGTTGAGTTTTAGACATAGTTAGAATCTATTTAACTTCTTTAGAGACTGTTAGAGTCAATTATAGTGCATTTAAGTGGCCAACTGATGTTCTGAGTGGTGTTAACCGACCAGTAAGCCACTCTCATGCATTTAATTCAAATGACCTCTTTAGGATTCGAATTGCTTGGCTATTCATGCCATTGTTTTGTATTGTAATTAATATTATGGGTTAATGATAATGAATTACCGCTGCAAACGTTTTCCACCAGTGTTTTGACACTCAATTTTGTTGTAAAGATATGGATGCACCTCTTGTTATTGTAACTATTGACCTTATTTTTTTGATCTATTGTTCTTGAATTTTACATCTACTTGCCCCGTCCAACCACCCTTATGTCAAATATATTTTACTTTCTTTCAAAGCTTCAACTCTACGCACTTCTTGAGGTCTTATGATGATGATTTTGTTATGCTCTACCTTTGTATGTAGACTGTACTCTGTCACTGCACTCCATACATCACTTGACTTCTAATTCCTCTCAAATCACACTTCTACTGATGACTTGCTTCTTGTATTGTGTGCTCTACTGAATCTGTAGTCTGCACTTCTGGTTTTGCGTTCTCTTCTACGTGACTAAAAAGATCAAATTATATTGTGCTTTCAATTGATAGTTTGTTGGTCAAAGTGAAGCACTAGTAATAGATGGAACTGTGCACATTATGATGTGTTTGTTGATGTATATGTAACTTCAGAATGTATTTCATCTATGTATTTCATATATAATTATTGTACCCTTATTAGAGATGTGTTATTCCTCTATAAGGAAGTGTCGTCATGTGGATTGACAAGTGTCACAAGTGTGTGTACTTGCTGATGGGTTTTTAGACCACCATGTGTGGGTTCGGCCCTAAAATATATATATTATATTGTGGATGTACCTAGCTAGACAAGTCGGCCCCATAAGGTCACTCAGAAAAGAGGTTAGTATAAATAGAGATCAGGAGATCTCTATTTAGATCATTCGGAAATTCATCTCTCTCTCACTCAAAAAGTGGCGCACTAGTGAGGAGGAGGATCATCTACTTCTATGAGACTATCTCAAGTGTATTTCGGTTGTACTTTGGTTGAGCCATTGCTCTCTCTATCTCTGAGGAAGTTGTGGGGTTTTTCACCTTATGGTTTTCCCCACAGAAACTCTGTGTCTCGTGTCTCTCATGCTTTTGATTATTGTAATGCTTGTCATGCTTATTGTGATTGTTATGCATTGATATACTGTATATGTTATTCTCTCAGTGAAGATCCTAGAGTATTGTGAATTAATGCTCAAAATTTAACAAGGTATCAGAGCTAACATGAGAAGAAGACATTTTGCAGTGACAAAAACTTGAGTTTCTTGTTTATTGGGTTTCTCTCCATAGATTTTGGAAAAGCAGTATAGTAGATTGACTCTATTCATCAAGGAGACTCTATCTGTCCAATCAGAATTCAATTCTAAGCATTTTCAGATTTGGCCCTAAAAATTAGGGTTTCCACAAAAATAGAAATTTCTAAAATCAGAAGAGATAGCTGGAAGCTCCTTGCAAAACTCAAAGTTTAGAGCTTTGGATCGAGATTTTTGGCTCGGTAGATATTCGGGAAACTCAAACCCTAATTCAGGGCTCTCCCCAGTGAATCTAGGAGGACAAAAGGGAAAATCTAAAGGGTAAAGCTTTGCTGATCTCAAATTCTGAATACACCAGGCTGATCAGCTCATCAAGGCGCATCTTTCTATCCTTTCAGAAAATTGAAATTAACATTTTGAATTTTTAGGGTTTTTCTGACAAACCCTAATCCACGACCAGATCCAGTTTTCAGCATTTCAAGTGGTAAGACCTAAATATTTTCTATTTCCATTGGAAGTACTCTTTAAGATGTCTCACCACACCAAGCTTGAGGATAAGCTTGAAGAAGTTGATAGCTTCTGAGCTTGGAAGTATAGGATTGGGTTAATCCTGGAAGAGAATGAGTTGGACTCATATGTAAAAGAAGACATCCCTATCCCAGAGGATGAATAGGCTAAGGTATTGCATAAGAAAAACTTGGTCAAGGCAAAGAGAATAATTTCTGATTCTATCAAATACCTTCTCATACCTCATGTGTCTTCTCTAAAGACACCCAAGGGTATGTTTGACTCTTTGACCAAGCTATTTGAAGGGAAGAACATAAATCGGAAGATGACCCTGCGGAACCAATTGAAAGGAGTAAAGTTTCAGAATGGAGAAACCATTCAATCTTATTTCTCAAGGGTCTCCCAGATCAAGGAACAACTAGGAGTAGTGGAGAATGGTGAAGTGGTGATGACCACTCTAAATGTCCTACCCAGGTCATGGGATTCCTTTATTCAAGGAATCTGTGCAAGGAAGAAGTTGATCTCCTTGAATAGATTGTGGGAAGAATGCTCTCAAGAAGAAGCTAGGCTTATGGCCTGAGAAGAAAAGATGGGAAATTAAGATCAAGCTCTGACAACACATGCCAGGAAAGGCAAGTCCAAGAAGGAATCATCTCATAAAAGAATATTCTCACACCACCATTATCATAAAGATAATAAAGATATCAGATGCTTCAATTGCAATGAGAAGGGACACTTTGCTTCAGATTGTCCCAAGAAGAAGAAAGATAACAACAACAACTTCAATAAGAAGAAGAAGAATAACAAAAGAAGATATCATGCTCATGCTGCCGAAGATGATGAACCCCCAAAGAAGAAGGCTAGGGCAGAAAGTGATAGTGATGATGACTCATCAAGTGAAGAAGAGTATGTTCTAAATTCTTCTCTCACAGGTACTATCTCCCATGGTTGTAATGATTGGTTGATTGACAGTGGGGCTTCCAAACACATGACTGGGTTTAAGGAATCTTTTGTGAATCTATTTGAACATGAATCACCCCATAAGGTGAAACTTGGGGATGATTATCAATACCGAATCAAAGGAAGTGGTGAAGCCTCCTACAACCTAGATTCTAGAAAATCTTTGAAGATGAAAGAAGTCCTTTATGTACCTGGGCTCAAGAAGAACTTACTCTCCATCTCTGCATTGGATGCAAAAGGTATGGGGGTTGCATTTGTGGATGGCCAAGTCCTAATGTGGCCAAAGGGAAAGAACATAGATGATGCAGTAGTGATTGGAGAGAAAGAGGGAGGTTTGTATAAATTGAAGGGATAACCTGAACATGCCATGGTACATGAATCCATGGAGCCAAGTGAACTTTGGCATAGAAGACTTGCTCATATGCACTATAGGGCACTTCCAATTGCAAGCAAGGTTGTAGAGGGTCTTCCTGAGATCAAGACCAAACATGAAGGTGTTTCCAAAGGATGTGCAAAAGGTAAGAACATTAAGAAGGCTTTCCCAAGCAGTGAAAGCAAGGAAAAAGACATCCTGGAAATCATCCACTCATATGTATGTGGTCCTATGTCATCCAGTTCTCTGAGTAGGTATGTTTACTATGTCGCATTTATTGATGACTTCTCCGGGAAGAATTGGGTATACTTCTTGAAGAGCAAAGACGAGGTGTTTGATAAATTCAAGGAATTCAAAACCTTGATGGAGAATCAAACTGACAAGAAGATCAAAACATTCAGATCCGACAATGGTGGAGAATTCACCTCAGGTGACTTCAAGAAGCTTTGTAGTGATTCATGGATTAAGAGGGAGTTGACTGCTCCTTATAATCCTCAACAGAATGGAGTTACAGAAAGAAAGAACAGAACAATCATGGAAGTAGCAAGGGCAATGCTGCATGACCAGGATCTACCTATGCATCTATGGGCAGAAGTAGCTAGAACAACTGTATATGTGCAGAACAGAACACCCCACAAGATATTGGACAACAAGACACTAGAAGAGGTCTTTTCTGGTAAGAAACCTGAAGTCAACCATCTCAGAATATTTGGTTGTCTAGTATACACTCATGTCCCAAAGGAAAAGAGGACTAAACTAGATCCTTCAGGAAAGAAGGGTATCTTTGTGGGTTACAGTGAAAGCTCGAAGGCTTACAGAATATACTTTCCATGGTTCAATAAGATTCATGTCAGCAAGAATGAATATAAATTCAAGGACAAGTAATCCAAGAAGCAAAGATCAAGAGGGAGCACACTCCAACAGCTCCTGCAAGGATGCAAATTTTCAGAGGGAGTTGACCATCTTCCTACATTCCACAATAGAAAGGTGTATAAGAAGCTACTTCAGCAGCTCCTGCCAGGAAGCAAAGACTCAGAGGGATTCCACCCAACAAACAAACAAAGATAAGTATTTCAATTATCAGTTCTTGCCTATTTTTGTTTAAATAATATTATGCTTATGTTCCTAGACTTAGGAGATGTATTGTGCATATTAGAATGATTGCATTAATGAACAATATACTACTAATATGCATGTGATAGATAAGTGGCCTATGCCACTGTACGACATTCCAGTGCTACTTATCTAGAATGAAACCTCTTTGTTGACATGTTGGGAGTAGTGCAAACTCTTAACAATGTTCTGGTAGAGACTGGAAGGCATCTAGAAAGCTGTGGAACTGGATATGCCAATAAGTTGTATTCTACTGCCTGAATCGATTACATTGTTACATACAAAGAAAATAAACAAGTCATCCTTAGCTTGTTACAATCTACAAAAATAAATCTCTACTCTGTCAATGTGTTTCTACCCTCTGTGTGATCCTCTCTACCTTTTGATCCTCTGAATAATGAAAGAAAGATCAATCGCCACTCTATGCCTCTGCACTATTATTCTACTATGTTCTCTCGTTGTTCGCGAGGTCCCTCTTCTTGGATTCCCTGAGACGTCCTTACTTTATTCGCCACTCTACTTACGATCTTATGGATAATGCAGTTGTCAGCGCCCCCTGACCATTCTGTAGAGTCTCCTCTTGTGGTGACACCTGGCCTGGCCTCAACTACCTTCTTAACTTTCATTAACTTCCTCAACAATCCACAACAGCTGTAGGTCTATCTCCTCATCTGTGACCCTTCTCGTTCTCTATCGATATCCACTTTTGACCGGTTCGGTCTTCGACACATCGACTAACCTTACCCTTTTCGATCTTCACTTTATCTTTATAGCTCTTAGTCTGCCCCATCCTCCATGATTGGCTTCAGTCGCTTCTTTGTTCATGTCACTGTTTGACCTTGTCAACGTTTGACTGTGTCGACTTCCTGCTCGACTACGTGGCTTCTACTTCTAGTCTCCTTCGTACCTGTGGTTGTTGGAAATCCCCCTGGTCAACCTCCTTCTGTCAATTAACTTTGACTGTTTCACTTAGGTTCTGATGCCCCTGCATTAGTCTCCCCAAGTGAAGAATAACTTGACTACTCCATCAGTATTATATATTCCTCCTTTAAAATCCATGGTGCCTCATTTAGCTCATCATCCATCCATTGGACTAAGTATTCTTTCTTCTGTGAACTCCTTGCGAGTTCGACTTTGTGCTCATCCACTACTTTGGCGATCTCTTCTTCGTGTCAATCTATAATTTTCCATGTCCAGTCAATACTCGACAATTCTGCACTACTGCTTGTTGAACCTTCTTCATACTTGTACAGATTTGATACATTGAACGTAGGAGAAATGTTCAATTCATTCAGTACCTCTAACACATAAGCATTGTCCAAAATATTCTTTAGAATCTTACATGGTCCAATATTCTTCAGCTTTAGCTTATTGTATGTTCCTGTCGGGAACCTATATTTCCTCAAGTGTGCAGAGACTAAGTCCCCCTCACTTAATGACTATAGCCTCTTATTCCTATCGGCTCTCAACTTATATGTCTCATTGCTATTCTCAATGCATTTGCGTACATCTACATGTACTTATTTCATATGCTCTGTGAATGTCTTTGCATCCGCTCTCTTTTTGATCTCTATTGGTATTGCAACCAAATCCACCACACCATGTGGGCTTTGACCTTGAACAATATGGAATGGACTCATACATTTCGACCGATTCATGGAGTTGTTATATGTGAATTCTACTTGTGCCAACACATTCTCCCACTGCTTGGGTCTGTCGGCCGTCAAACACCTTAGAAGGTTTCCCAAAATTCTATTTAATACCTCGGTTTTTCCATCAGTATGTGGATGGTATGTTGAGCTAAACTGCAACTTTGTATCTAGCTTCTTCCATAATGTTCTCCAAAAAGGACCCATAAACCTAGTATCTTTGTCTGATGTTATACTCTTCGGTAACCCATGCAATCTGACTATTCCCTTGAATAATAATACAACAATGCTTGTGGTGTCACTTGTCTTCCAACACAGAATAAAGTGTGCTATTTTCAAAAATATTTTGAATACCACAAAGATGGAGTCGTTACCTCACCATGTCTTTGGAAATCCTAGCACAAAATCCATGCTCAGGTTCTCCCATGGGACATTTGGCACTGGCAATGGTGAATATAACTTGTATTCCAACTTCTCCCCTTCGCCAACTGGCAAGTTCGACAATGTTGTCCCAACTTACCGACATCTATCGCCATCCCTGTCCAATGGTATTTTTCTTCGACCAATGCCTCGGCCTTGTCGATGCCAAAATGACCTTCTAATCCTCCACTATGCAATTCTCGGATTAGGTTCTCTCTTATGAATCCCCTAGGAAAACAAAAGTATTTCCCCTTGAATAGGTATCCATATTGGATAAAACAATCCAAGTATGGAGTTCTGCCGACACTCCATGGTTCGTGACTAGCCTTCCATGCTTTCATAAAACCCTCGTCGGTCTAATACTTTGTTTTTACTAACTCTATTCTTGTCACTTGAACTGTCATCGTGTTCATCAATGCAACTTTTCTACTCAGTGCGTCAGCAACCTTGTTCGACTGCCCAACTTATGTCACAACATGAAGGTGTATCCTTGCAACAATTAACACCCATTTCTTTTGCTGATGATTCAACTTTGACTAAGTATTTAAATACCTCAGTGCTTGGTGGTTTGTATATAACACAAACTGTTGTGGGGAAAATGCACCTATAGTTCAGGGGAGAAACTACCAACTTACGGTGATAAAGATAGACTTACAAGCATTCTGCAAGTACAACAAATAAATGAAGAGATTAGGGTTTAGAGATGTAGGCACCTTATTCAGAAGGTTGATCCTAGCTTTTCCTCCCTCGCTCTTCAATGCTTATCCAGTGTCGCAATGCCCAGACCTGCAAAACAACTTGATACCTTTCTCAAATACATTTGACTACATGTATAATACTGATATCTATAATGGAAAGAGACATCAAACTATAATCAAACAGTGATCAAATCTTAAGACACATTAATAGGTCATATTTGGAAAGAGAAGAACGTCTGATCTTTATTAATGAATGAAAGCAAGTACATACAATTATACCTTCCTTCAAGCTTGGCACTTCACGAAACCTAGATTCAAGGTCTCCTGCTTCTGTTCTCCAAGGATCCCAGCCTCTAAGCAATTGTACTAGGGTTTACCAAAACTGAAGCACAAGAGAGGGGGATGAGGGTCTCCATTCCTCCAGCATAACTTTGCAATTGGGCTTGCTCCCTCACATGGCCCTTCTACCCTCCTTATATAATCAATGAGGAAGAGGAAAAGAAGTTATAACCACTCAAGAGGTTTCCCAACCAACTTAACTTACTCGAATTTTGAGATTTTGACCAAAACAAGAGTGTACCCTACTCTACAGTATACAAAGTCGCGTACATATGGCAATGGGCGCTACTTTGAATGAGGTAAAGTCGCGTACACACGCTACTATTATAACAGTAGAGTCGCGCTCATAGTGAAAAATGGCCAAAAACAGGCTTTTCTGCTCATTTTCAGGAGATGGTTTGGTCTGGAAAAATGTTCCTAAGGGTCATATACATCAAATGGGTCAAGAATGAGGTAATTTCAACCATTTTTAGTGTCCAAAATGACTCCTCCATCCACAAATGTCCTGTTGTGTGACTAAACTTGATCTCAAGAAGTGTCATCATGCGACCAAGGGAAGCAAGTGTCGTCACGGACGGAGAGGTGTCATTTCAAGCTATAACAGATGCCCCCTAATGTATGAGGTCAGAGGGAGTATGGGAAACGATGGCCGAAATACATTATAAATAAAAAAGATTTGAATCATGGAGGAACGGAGAAACCAAGAATCATAGGCTCAAATGAAGTACCTGAAAGCGAAGGCAAAGTCAGACAAACTTATCCATGGGGTAACTGTCCATGTTCAAATAGTGGAACATGATCTCCAAGAGGATACAATAATGATCCAAAATACTGATGCATATATCATGGCCACTAGAATACAAGCGTGGATCCATGAGGAACATAAGTGTAAACATAGCCACATAAATACAAGGTGGATCTATGTCAAAACTGGAGAACATAGCCATAGAGAACAAGCTGGATCTATGTCTCATCAAAAGCCAAAAAATATTGTGGCTCAGTCTTGCGCAACTTGGGGGATAACATAAATAAGGTGATGCTATCAAGGGTCCCAAGGTCTTCATCCAAAAACAACCCAAGGTACAAACCTATCCATGCGAATAAATGAGTTGATGTCGAACATGGGAGGTATCGTTTGATTACCGGTCATTGATGTATACCGTTAACAAACGCGAGGGTGTCCACCAATAATGAAAATGGAACCCAAGGTACCTAGTACATTCAAGCAAGTGCGAATAGATGGTCTTGCCGTCGAACACTTGAAGAATCCATCGGATAGGAGACATTGATGTATTCCCATCTATCCAATAGCGAGGGAAACTGCCACTAATGACTGCAATCCCCAAGGTACTAACCGAAACTCTAAACTTCATTCCCAGAGCACAATGAGCTGAAGTCGATGGGAAGAAGTCCGTTGGAAGGGAGGCCTTAATGCATCCTCCATCATCCAACACGAGGGACACTCAAAAGGTATGAACTGATTTGGAGTAGGACTGAACACATGATGAAACATACTGACACCAAGGAATGGCCGACACATGAGGTCAAGGCAACTGCAGAATGGCCGACACAGGTTATATCCTTGAACAGTGAGCACGACACAAGAGTGACTTAGGCAGCTTTTAACACAAAGGGACCACGATACAAGTCTGCAATGTAGGAGACATTAACAGATTCTCCATATGATTGTAAGATTAACCAAATGGAGGAGTAAGAACTCTGAGATCAAGTTTACCCTAAGGCCAACGCTAGAACCCAACTTGTTTGATAGACTCAAAACAGGTGCTTTGTTCAAGGAGATAGTTGACTCGCTGCCATCATATTGAAAGATATTTTAACATTCTTCCCTTCCCTTTCCTTTTTCATTTTTTAACGAGCTTGACAAAGAACTAAAGCATGCTCGACGGTATTTTCATATTTAAGGAGTCTGAAAAACCTAGAAGAAAACTCCATACACCTATCCGTGGATTTTATATCGAGCCCGGATTGGTCTGTGCTCGGCGGTGTTTTCTTGCTTATAGAGTTGAAAAACTTAAACAGTCCTCTATACACTTATCCGTGGATTTTATATCGAGCCCGGATTGGTATGTGCTCTCTTGGTGTTTTCACATTTCGAGAGTCTGAAAACCCTAAAGACGACTCCAAAAGTCCTTTTTCGTAAAGTTAGTCTCCTTCCCCGAAAAAGTGTAAAATGATGGAAGAAGAACTCTTCTAGCGCATACAAGAGTATACCTAGAGTATACCTTTTCCGTAAATTATCCACCAAGGCCCGGAAAAGGGGTAATTCTATACCTAAGTGGATGTCGGTTCAGTTATTTTAACGAGCCTGAAAAGACAACTATGCTCGGCAAACTTTTCCTATTTAAGGAGTCTGAAAAGGGCTTAAAAGAACTCCATAGGGATCTTTTCCGTAAAGGTTTAACGAGTCCGGAAAAGTAAACTCATGACCTCCTTACTGTTTTTAACGAGCTCAAAGGAGATAGGAAAATGCTCACAACTTCCTTACTGTTTTTAACGAGCTCGAAGTGAAGATGAAAGAAATGCTCATAACCTACTTACTGTTTTTAACGAGCTCGAAGTGAAGGTAGAAGAATGCTCGTAGCCTCCTTACTGTTTTTAACGAGCTCGAAGGAAAGGTGGAAGACTGCTCGTAACCTACTTACTGTTTTTAACGAGCTCGAAGTGAAGGCAGAAGAATGCTCGAAATGGGAGGAGACGAGTGTCAGGGACATGCAAAACTAGCTCCAAGCGCTTGGAACAAAGCTATTCCTAATGCAAGGAACATGAGCAAGATAAGTACACTCAGGGTGTGTCTCCTCCAGATAAAAGGTGTCAAATTGAAAAGGAAAAATGATACAGGGCTTAGCGGAAATGAGATCAGAGATGGAGGCTTATACAACGGGCTAAAAGCGTGGAAGCCGGCTTTAGGCTCATTAGCGCAAGCAGGATCATAATAGATGCATATGCAATTTGAACACAAAGATGGGAACCTTATCAGGGATGGCCAGAAATATATGAGGAAGAAAGATATGAGGCTTCTTCTCAAAGTCATGGTGAATCTAAAAAGGCTCCCGAACCTATGAGAAAAACGCAGCATGGGCACCAGAATGGCATAAGGGTGCTGACTAGGATGACCCATGTTAGGTAGGTTCTGCTGTCGGACTGGTGCACAATGCATAAAGAGATGGCTATCACACCAATATCCAACAGGTTCGACCCTATGGCGAATTCAGATGGCAAAAGGTTCAAATGCAACATAACAGCGGGGAAGCCTAAACCTATATGCAAGGTTCTGAATATACCTGACATGGTCGCACAAGGTGTCGAAAAGGACCAGTAAGCAAGTATACATCAAGCTAAGAATCCTATCTCCAAGAAACATTAGTACCGGGATCATATCTAAAACATATGTAAAGGAAGACCCGATACAAGTCACTGTGGTAGAAATACTTTCAACTTCACTATCATCAACAGCAGGCATAAACAAGGCAGAGTCTTCGAATGAAGACTCTATGGTACCCAAGCCCGAGGACTTACAATCAACAAGATCAAATTCAGGATGAAGATCAAAGTTGAAGGACATGATGGAATCTGCAAAAACAAATTCATCATCACGGGAGTTGAAAATTCTAGAAGCATAATCAAACTCAGCAGGAACACCGATTTGCTGATCTATAGGAGAGTCCAAAGACTTAACAGTAGGAAGATCAGACTTTAAGGTCAAACCGGGGCTGGACATAACTGTGACTGGATCAACATCCAAGTGAATGGCAGACTGTACCATAGACTCTAGGAAAACTTCATCGGAAGGAAGTATATCATCCCAGATAGAATACATATCTAAACATTCAGATGGAGATGTCACTTGGTCAAAAGCTGGGACCAAGTCCCGAGAAGGTAAGCATGAACTCAGAGACTTCTTCTCAGTAGCAGTTGAACTCAAGGAACAATATGCCACATGAGGCGCATGTGACATAGTAGTGCCTAATGACGAGAGATCAGACTGGTCTACAGTTGGGTAATAAGGAGGATCAACGAATGCAAGCTGGTCGATGGTGACAATGTTTTCGTTATGAGGGAAATGCATCACACGAAAAAGCGTAGACACCACAGCATGCATAGCATAAACGTAATCACGCCCGAGGATCATATCAAAGTCCATAGGGTCCTTTAAAACCATAAAATCAACTAAGACTGTTTTTCCACCCAAGGTAACAGGTGCCTGACGGAGGAATCCGATCGGTTCACTAGGTCTTCTATCAAAGGTCAACGGCCAATTAACAGCTGGAAAAACATTAGGGAAACCCAAATCTCTCCAAGCATAAGCGGATAAGAGACTAACAGAAGCACCTTCATCAACAATGCATCGATCAACCGTATGGTTCCCGATATCAACCTTTATCTGGAAAGGTGTCGAAGAAGGAAGGCGAGGCTCGGCTAGACTATTCCAATCAAAGGAAACAATCCTAGGGCTTGGTAGGGGTTCACATGGCACAGATGAAGTGCCCCCTTTTTCAGGAACATCCAAACTGGAAATGCAGAAGACTTCAGTAGTAGGTGCATCAATCTCTGAAGGACTGATGGGATCGGTTGAAGATTGCATCGATTCAATCACTTCACTCTCCGAAGGAAGAGTGGGGTCGACCAAAGATTGCATTGGTTCAACCACTTTATCAACCAAAAGTTGATCTGGCTGCAGGGAATCTATAGACAACTGAAGAACAGAGGTTCCTTCAGACATGGACCACACTCTTCGTACCTCTGGAATGGCAGGGCATCGGTGAGTAAGGTGATCTCCCTTACAAAGTTTACAAGGGAACTTTGGTTTCCGTCCTATAGGTTTAGACTCCTTTACAACGTCAGTACTCTTAGCATGACTAGCATTGGCTGACAGCTTGCCCCCAGCATGACTCACAGAGGCTGGTTGCTCAGAAGCAGAAGACTTTTGAACTAAGGACCACACTTTTTGCACTTCTGGAAGTACAGGGCACAAGTAAGTAAGGTGGTCTCCCTCGCAAAACTTACAAGGGAACTTAAGCTTCTGTTTGTTGGGTTTGTCGACAATGTCAACTCCCTCAGCATGACTTGCAGTGGCTGATCTGGTGTCTCCAGTATGACTCACAGGAACTGGTGACTTGTCATTAATATGGCTAGCAGTGATCAATGACGTGTCCTCAACATGACTGACAGTGGTTGAAGACAAACTTTCAGTATGATTTTCAGTGACTAAAAGTTTTCTCCCAGCATGACCTCCAGAGGCTGGGTGGGTGCCCCCTGCATGATTTGCAGAGGCAGGGTGCTTGCCCCCTTGTTTTGGCATCTTCTTCCTATTCTTCCCCCGTCTATTCCTTTTAGACTACTGGTTACTAGTATTGCTACTTTCGCCACATGAGGTAGAAGGAGGAGGAGAAGATGTTACTGGCAAAGGAGGCACAGGGTTCTGATGCTCTTGATTTGAGGTGCTCACAAAAGAAGCGTCAGGAGCATGCAAGGCATTTGGAGTGGAAAACAACCAAACCGGAAGCCCAATAGTGAATCCAGGAAGATTCAGAGTAGCCATTAAGGGAGTACCAATGTTTCCAATGAATGGAATAGCACAAGGATCCCCCGGAACAGGGGTACCTTGATTGGCACTCGCCGGAATGCTAGACATAGTTTCTCACTCAAATGAACAAGAAGTTCCCTAAGGCAAACTAAAAACAAGTAGCACAAAGAGAACACCACTAAAAAAAGGTCCTAAGTAAATCAAACCAGGAAAACAGATGCCTTCCGGAGAAGAGTCTGGGATGATGAGGGCCCAGAACAGATCAACGAAGGATGAAGGACAGTTACCCGGGGTCCACAATACAATGACTAAGGGTGCAAGCGCTGGAATCACCCAACCGCCCTCCCAAAGACCTGCAAGGGATTTCCTCCCACGTCTGTCCTAGGTACAGCGGATATACCCTCCGCTGTCACCTGTGTATGAACCTAGAGTCTGATACTAAGGATACCACAACACCAAAAACTCCTGGGGGAACAGTCACCGGTCGAATCAGAAAGCGTGGGCAGGGTAGCTAAGCCCGAAACTCGAAAGAGTCCCCAATACGCAATCCGATCCTGGCGTATGCTCGAACAGAAAGTAGGAGGGGTATTCCCACAAACTGATCTCACATTGACCTACTGCATATGCTCCCAGGCAAATTTTGAGTGAGGTGGGTTTGCCTAATGATAGTCTCACTACGATTTTTGCGCAATGTGTGATCTTGGGTGGTTTAAGGTGTTTTAAACCCAAGATCCTAACCAAAACTAGTTGGTGTAGTGTAACCTAGAAAAGAAAATGTTGCTAGTTCATTTTATTAGAGTTCATTTTAAAGGTTACTTGATTACTCAAAAAGGTAGTGGGTGTGTGAGAGTGGTTATAATAGAAATAGAGTACTGAAAATGAAATATTTACCACCAAACAAATCTTTTTCTTTTCGATGCAAGTCTTAAAATTCTGATCTAGAATGCATGTGCAAATGCAATTTTTTAATCTTTTGAATGCAAAAAAGGTAAAAATAAAGTCTAAATGTAAAAAATTAAACTCAAAACCTAAGAATGCAGCTACTCAAGCAACTAGGTATGCAAAAGAAAACTTGTTCTTTTTGATGCAAAGCACTCTAAAATCTTTTAAGCCACTTGCAAGGTACTCTATTCAGAAGATCAATCAAAATTCTTTATGCTTTTCAAAGGTAAGAAACAAAAACTGAAACTAACCTACTATCAAAGCAAAGCAAAGAAACTTTCAGGTTCTCTTTATGAAACAGTAAAAGCTACCTTATATGACTTTCAAATTCTTATTGATGTAAGCATGCCAAACATTGGGAAAAGAGTACAAAAACTACTTTTAGACCCAAACGAAGCAAATGACCTACGAAGAAGTATGGTTTGGTAAATTCAGGTCTGCACGTAAACAATGCAAACAAGGTCTTGAACAACAGCCAAAACACTTGAGCTTTCACTACAAAAGAAAAACTAAAAGCATAAGGGAGGACAAGAAACCAACCTAAAAGAGAAATTTCACTCAAATAGATACAAACAGGGTCAAAAAGACTCAAGAGGTTTCAAATCCAGTGGAAATGGTGCAAGCAAGTTCAATCAGACTCAAATTAGGGTACAAAACACCAAACAGGTCCAAAAACCCCCCAACTTGGGTCAACAAGCTCCAAAATTTCCAAACAAGCCCAAAATGATCAAAAGAGGTTCAAATCATGAATGTAGGATCAGTACAAGGATGGGAGACCACTTACAGGGGTTTAACACAGACCTAAGGTCATCAGGGACCCCAAAAAATGCAGCCACAGCCCCCAGATTTGGGTCCACAACCCAAAAACTCAAAAAATCAAACCCAGATTTTGAGCGCTACTGTGTATGAAGGAAACTAGCGCTCATAGCAGTATGGGCGCTACTGTGTATGAAGGAAACTAGCGCTCATAGCAGTATGGGCGCTACTGTGTGGTACAAACAGTAGCGTACAAGAAAAAAAGTCTAAAAAACGGGGTTAAAACCCCCAAACTGGGTCCACAAAGGTTTGCAAGGGTTGGGAAGGGTCTGTAAAAAGCCCAGGAGGGTCAAACAGAGCCTACTAACTGATCCTAATCAAGAAAATGAACAAAGACCATCAAACAAGACTGAAGAAATGACCTTGGATACCCCTAAGCAGTTAGGTTTTCCCCAGCGGAGTCGCCATTCTGTTGTGGGGAAAATGCACCTATAGTTCAGGGGAGAAACTACCAACTTACGGTGATAAAGATAGACTTACAAGCATTCTGCAAGTACAACAAATAAATGAAGAGATTAGGGTTTAGAGATGTAGGCACCTTATTCAGAAGGTTGATCCTAGCTTTTCCTCCCTCGCTCTTCAATGCTTATCCAGTGTCGCAATGCCCAGACCTGCAAAACAACTTGATACCTTTCTCAAATACATTTGACTACATGTATAATACTGATATCTATAATGGAAAGAGACATCAAACTATAATCAAACAGTTATCAAATCTTAAGACACATTAATAGGTCATATTTGGAAAGAGAAGAACGTCTGATCTTTATTAATGAATGAAAGCAAGTACATACAATTATACCTTCCTTCAAGCTTGGCACTTCACGAAACCTAGATTCAAGGTCTCCTGCTTCTGTTCTCCAAGGATCCCAGCCTCTAAGCAATTGTACTAGGGTTTACCAAAACTGAAGCACAAGAGAGGGGGATGAGGGTCTCCATTCCTCCAGCATAACTTTGCAATTGGGCTTGCTCCCTCACATGGCCCTTCTACCCTCCTTATATAATCAATGAGGAAGAGGAAAAGAAGTTATAACCACTCAAGAGGTTTCCCAACCAACTTAACTTACTCGAATTTCGAGATTTTGACAAAAACAAGAGTGTACCCTACTCTACAGTATACAAAGTCGCGTACATATGGCAATGGGCGCTACTTTGAATGAGGTAAAGTCGCGTACACACGCTACTATTATAACAGTAGAGTCGCGCTCATAGTGAAAAATGGCCAAAAACAGGCTTTTCTGCTCATTTTCAGGAGATGGTTTGGTCTGGAAAAATGTTCCTAAGGGTCATATACATCAAATGGGTCAAGAATGAGGTAATTTCAACCATTTTTAGTGTCCAAAATGACTCCTCCATCCACAAATGTCCTGTTGTGTGACTAAACTTGATCTCAAGAAGTGTCATCATGCGACCAAGGGAAGCAAGTGTCGTCACGGACGGAGAGGTGTCATTTCAAGCTATAACACAAACTCCTTGGGAAACCAATAATGCCTCCACTTATCCATTGATTGCATGATAGCATAGAAATCCTTGTCGTAGACCAAATATTTCCGCTTCGGTTCATCCAAGTTTTCGCTCAAGAATGCAATTGGTTGGCCCTCTTGGCTCAATACTGCACCAATTGGCATTCCACTCACATCACAATCGACTTGGAAAACTTTGTCGAAATCTGGGAAATCTAGTACTCAGCTCTTGGTCACCTTCTACTTCAACTTTTCAAAGGATCTCTAGGAACCTTTTGTCCCCTTAAACCCCCCTTTCTTCATGCAATCTGTCAATGGTGCACATATTCGACTGAATATTCTTCTGGAGCTTCCTATAGAAACTAGCAAGTCCATGAAAACTCTACACTCTGGTTGTGCTCGTCAGTTTTGGAAACTCCAATATAGCCTTCACCTTTTATGGTTCCATCACTAACCCCTTACCCAAGATTACGAATCCCAATTACACCCTTTATTCCATCATGAAGAAACATTTCTGCAGGTTCACCATCAGCTTCTCTTCTTGCAGCTTTCATAACACTTGTTGAATGTTCTCCAAATGTTCCGCTTTAGTTCGAATGAATATCAAGATGTCGTCGAGGTATACTATGACGAACTTTCCCAATAATGGATTCAATACTCCATTCATCAATCGCACGAATGTACTGGGTGCATTAGTCAGTCCAAAGGGCATGAATAACCACTCATACATCCATTCCTTCATCTTGAAGGCTGTCTTCCATTCATCGCCTTCTCTAACCCTGATTTGGTGATATCCACTCTTCAGGTCGATCTTGGCGAAATATCTCGCTCCACTCAAACAATCCATCAAATCGTCCATCCTTGGAAATGGAATTATGTACTTGATTGTGATCTTATTGATAGCTCTGGAGTCTATACACATCCTCCATTCTCCACCCTTCTTCAGTGCTAATATCATTGGTACCACAAATTGGCTCAGACTTTCTCTGATTAATCCTTTGTCCAACAACTCCTAGACTTGTCGATTGAGTTCCTGACCCTCTTTCAGAGTCATTCTATGTGGTTCCTTGTTTGGAAAAATCACTCATGGAATCCAGTCGATCTAATGGGATATGCTTATCATTGGTGGAAATCACCTTGTTGCCTCATCGATCATTATGCTCTTAAACTCATTGAGCATCTTTTCGACTTCAACTGGAATTCTTTCTGTCATCGAACTTTCGACACATGGTACTTTCAAAATGATGGCGAACATCTCGATTGTTTCTCTTCCTCTTCTAGGAATTCTTTCACTGAGCACATGAGCACTCGCTTCTCCCAATAGTTGCTTTCGCCCTGCCTGCAGTCGGCACAATCCTCCTTCTTTGGTTTTAACATCCTCCATGTGCCATTTTTCCACACGGTGACTGTGTTGGATTGACCATCATAGATCATCTTTCGATCATATTTCCATGGCCTCCCTAACAACAGATGACAAGCATCCATTGGGATTATGTCACACAGTACACTGTCTTCGAGTTTTCCCACTTAAAGTTGTTCATGCACTGTCTGGTTACCTTCACATGATTTCGTTTCTGCAACTAGGATATCTTGTATGGATTTGAGTGTTGTTGACATCTCAAATCCAACTTGTCGATGACCTCCATCGACACCAAATTTTCGGTACTACCACCATTGACAATGGTCTTGTAGTATCTATTAGTGATCAACACTTTGTTTCTAAATATGGTCTTTCATTGTTCCAACTCTTTCTTTTCATGCTGGTCGTTCTGGACCAACATTTTCTTGGTCATCATGTTTCAACCTTTTCATCTGCCCTCTTTCCCACTATCGGATGTCGAATCTGTCTTCTTGTCTCCTTGATCATCTCGTTGACATCTCGGTTTCTACTCTTCCTCTACGTGTATATTCTTTGGGAATTCATAGGATTTGTGTCCCACTCCATGACACTTATAACAGACAATCGATGTTCTTTAAGCTCCTCTTCTTTCTGCTAGACCATTTCGACCAAATGCACCCCTACCGCAGGTCTCTCAAACATTCCATCGGTTTACTTGTTCCTTTTCTCTGGTCGATGTCCCTTCCGCACGTCGATTGTCTTCGACAGCTTCTCCCTTGGTTCTGCTACTTTGTATATTCGCGGAAATAATCTTTGCACATCGACCAGTCATCCTTCCTCTGGTCGATGCGGTTCTTCTCGACAAATTTTATTCTTCCTTCAGAGCTAGTTGGTAGGATTCTCCAATGATTCTGAACTTCAATAGGTTCAACTCATCCTGTATGACATACGTCAAGCCGTTTACATATCTTGAGATTGCTTCTTTGCCTTCATCGGTTTGATCATATATAATCGAATGTCTGTAGAAATATTTCGTTGATTCCTTCATGATCATCTCTTTTTGTCGAAAGTTTTGTAACTTCCGAAAAAAAGAGATCAAGTAGTCTCTATGCACGAAATTCCCTTTCATCTTAACAACCATTCTGTCCCAAGACTTGCTTTTCTCCTTGCCTTTATTGACTCTGTCTACCTATACATTGTGCCACCACAATGAGGCATGACCCTTAAACTTTAGACATGCATTCTTAACCCTCTTAGGATCCTCTATCTGCTATATGCTGAAGTATTTCTCCATTTCTCTAAACTAGTTTGTCAAGTCTTCTGGATCCAAACTTCCTAAGTAGGTAGGTATGTCCATTTTTTCCTTACCCCTAATCTCTGTCAATATCTTGATGAATTTATCTTTTGGTTCTTCTTCCACTGCTTCTCGATCTTCTATTTCCTCAACTTCCTCGTCGCTATGGTCAAGTGAATTGGGAATGCAACCATGCCTCTAGATTTCTTTGATCGCTGCGACCTCATTGGTCAAGCTTCTCCTTGTTCGCATGCACTTGTTGAACATTTCACGATCAGCTATAATTCCTGTGCCTTGCACTCTCCATCCTACACCATGGACATTTACACCTCTTTGTGGAATTCTTTCAACCGCAGCTGAAACCTCCTCTCATCCAATCGTAATCAAACTTTCACCACACATGCATAACACTATCCAACCGCAGCTAGAGTGGTTCACGCCTACACATATTTTTCCTATTCAGTACCACTTGATGCTGTGAAAGACGGTCTCGGGATTCCTCCTACCTTCAGGATGATGTTGCTCTGATACCACCTAGTGCAAGGGAAGCTCGTTTAGACCCTCTTGTTTAAATCTAACACATAGTAAACACATGAATTCTCACATAGAATAGAGGTAAACTGGAGATGCCAAAAAGTTGGCTTCTACTGCCTGAATCAATTACAATGTTACATACAAAGAAAATAAACAATTTGGCCTTATGCTGTTACAATCTAAAGAAATAAATATCTACTCTATCAGTGTGTTTCTCCCCTCTATGTGTGATCCTCTCCATCTTTCGATCCTCTAAATAATGAAACAAATATCGATCCCCACGATGTGCCTCCGCACAAGTCTTCTACTATGTTCTATCGTTGTTCCCGAGGTCCCTCTCCTGGGCTTTCTCGAGACGTACTTACTATGTTTGCCACTCTACTCCTAATCCGACAAATCCTATATCTATTAGTGAACCCTGACCATTATGTAAAGTCTCTTCCTGTGGTGACACCTGACCTGGCCTCAACTACCTTCTTAATTGTCATTAACTTCCTCAACAATCCACAACGACTGCAAGTCTATCTCATTGACTATGGTGCTTCTCGGTCTTTGTCGATATCCACTTTCAACTAGTTCATTCTTTGACACATCGACTAACCTTACCCTTGTTGATATTCACTTTATTTTTATGGATGTCAGTCCACCCCATACCCCATGCTTGGCTTCTATCACTTCTCTGTCGATGTTGTTGTTCGACCTTGTCAACATCTGACTATGTCGACTTCCTGATCGACTACTTAGATTCTACTTCCAGTCTCCTTCGCACCAGTGGTCGTCGAAAATCCCCCTGGTCGACCTCCTTTTGTCGATTAATTTGGACTATTTCGCCTAGGTTCTGATTCCCATGCATCACATTACGAGCATTCCATATGCTCCATATAGTAAGGAAAGGGATGCACTTTATTTTCTTTAACTCTGCATTTTCAAACCAAGGGATTAAGTTTTGTTCAGAAGAGGTAGTCTTCCACTATGGTTCCACCTTTAAGCCATCACACAGATCTGTCCAAATAGTTTGTGAGTAAAGATGCTAAGTTCTATAAAGTGTCTTCATCCTTCATACACAACAAGCAGATGCTAGGTCCACTGATGTTTCTCTTTTGTAGGTTGTTCCACGTCAAAACCTTTTTATGCAAAGTGAGCCACATAAATATTTTACATTTATGTGGTGCTAATACCTTACATATTACACCCCATCACCACTTACAATTGTTGTTAATATTGTTCCAAAAGAGTGAGTATGCCTCTTTGACCAAATAGGATCCACCTACTTTGTTTCCTGTCCAAATGAGAGTATCAAATTCTTCATTTAGATTTATAAAACCCTTCTCGATACCAATTTTCCACCTCTCCCAAACCCTTCTAGATACCTATTTCCCACTCATCCCAAACCCTTCTGGATACCTATTTTCCACCTCTCCCACTCCTCTGTCCACTGATCATTTAAATTTAAGTCAAATGTTGAAAGCCATAATTGTCTTTGCATGCCTTTTGTTCTTGGAATGGATATATCCTTGAGATTAAGGTACCCTCTGCTATTAAGTGATTCTAACAATCCTTGAGAAAGTTTTATTTCTATCCCACAACCCATGATACCATCATTCCCAATAAAAACCTTCTTTCCTGAGCTTACTTTCCAAGCAAGAAGGTCCCCTGTTATCGAGTAGGCTTTGCATATAGATTTATTGAATAAAGAGCCCCCTAAATAGGACTTAGTAGGCTTTAGCAATGTAATAATTGATTCATATCATGATTTTATGTGTAAGTTTATCAATCATTTTTCTGTATATATGTTTTTTAAAGATAATAGAATGTAAATGTGTTTTTTTTTTCAATTTAAAAGAATCTCATATTGGAGATGTGAGAGGTAACAATATAATGATTTCATTGGAAATCGGGGTAGACACAAGGGAGATGTGCCTCTTATTAACACAATGGTTATTGACTAGTTCATAATTGATTGAAGCTTCAAATACTCCCAAATAGTTTAAATTTTTTTCCACTATTATTTTGATAATAATCCACAAACCATAAAATTTATTTTTGCTATTAGTTTTTTCCCATCATCATATTTCAAAATTATATAATGAGATGAGTCAAAGAAGAGTATGTGTCAGCCTCCACATATACTCGGATCACCTTAGCATGTTTGGTAGAGAAATCCCCATGTTAATTGATAATGGGCCCCTTTAGACTTTTATGATGATAATTTCTCATAGGTTTCTAGCTACCTTTAAAATCTACCTCATTTTATGAGTAACTTGTAACATGCATTTGTTCCTTGATAACCAAATTCCCCATATAACATAGCAATGAGAAGCCATACAATCTCTTTCTAACTCATTAGATATACACAAATAGAGACACTCTACTAGAGTGAACTAATTACTTATTTCTTCTAAATAAGACTTGTATTATTCATTTCATATATATATGTATCAATTGTTAATTATATGATCTATTTCTTTTTCATAGTTTTTACATAGAGGGCCTCTACGTGGACCATCCCAACTCCTTTTGAAATTGTCTCATGCTAATATTTTATTTGTAAAAGCATGTTAGCATTTTCTCATTGCCAACAATTATTAGAAACAAAATTTTCTCTAAATCACCATTATGCAACTTTAATCCAAACAAAACAATATTTTTACAACACAAAGTAAACTAATATCATTCAAGATTTGTTTAGTATACTCATAAAACATTGGTACATATGTGAAGGGAATAGAACAACTTCAAGGGGTTCTTCTCTAGCAAGATAAAAAAATAAAATATTCCCAATGGCCCTTAAAACCCCTATTTATAATCTGGCCATGGGAAATATTGCAATGCAATACTGCAATACTATGGGCAACACTGCAAGGCAATAATCTGGCCAATACTATAAGGCAATAATCTAGCCATGCACCAAGGCTCAAATGTAGTGCATGTGAATCTCTATGTGTTTGGTCCTCTGTCTCTGTACTAGATTAGTAGATATCTTGATTGCACTTTTATTATCACACCAAATGACGGTGGGTGAATCAAATGAAAATCCAAACTCTCCAAGAATACCTTGCAACCACACACATTGTGTAGTTGCATTCATTGCTCCCCTGTATTTGGCCTGAGCTGAAGATAAGGAAATAGTGTGATCCTCTTTCTAGATGATCAAATGGGACCATGTTCAAGCATGAATACATAACCAGAAGTGGACTTTCGGTCAGTTCTATCTCCATCCCAATCTGAATCACTAAAACCAACTAGTTCAAGTGATGAACCAACTGCATAATGTGTCCCAAAATGCTTGGTACCTTGCACATAATGCAAGATCATGTTTTCATCCTTCCAATGGATCTCATGAGGATCTTGCGTGTACCTTGCAACAACACCTATTGCATAATCCAAATCTGGTCGAGAGTGAGTGAGATACAACAAGCTCCCAACTAGTTGTCTATACAACGAACTGTCAACCAATGGTGAAGAACCCCAATCATCAAGATTAACTCATGAAAGGAATGGAAAATTAGTAGCCTTACATTTATCCATATTGAACTTCTGTAGAATATCTGAAGCATACTTTGATTTTGAAATAGATACCCCATCAACAGATTGATCAATATCCAAACCAAGAAATTGTTTCAACAATCCTAGATCAGACATGGCAAATGCACTATGTAATGCAACTTTAATTGAGCCTAGTTCTTTGATTAAACTACTAGTGATCAAAATATCATCAACATATAGTAAAATAAGAAAAATAGAGTCAATAACATTTTGCATTTAAACATTTGGATCATATTTTCATCTCTCAAAACCTTGTGATAGCAAAAAATTGTCCATCTGCATACCGAGCTCTAGGAGCTTGCTTGAGACTATAGAGAGACTTCTTCAACCTGCACACAAGTGAAGGATCATGAATGAAACCTTCAATCTACTGCATATATATATCCTCATGAAGATCCCCATGAAGAAAAACACTCTTCACATCCATGTGATGAACCTTCCATCGCTTGGAAGTTGCAATGGAAAAAACTAGCCTAGTTGAGTCCAACTTTGCCACATGTAAGAATGTCTCTATGTATTCCACTCCATGG
Organism: Larix kaempferi; assembly: GCA_027924585.1. Lineage (NCBI taxonomy): Eukaryota > Viridiplantae > Streptophyta > Pinopsida > Pinales > Pinaceae > Larix > Larix kaempferi. The sequence continues at coordinate 42,728,097 of BSBM01000493.1, forward strand.
ACTTGAGAAAATCCTTTATAAACCAATTTATCCTTATGCTTCAGATAATAACCATCAAAGGACATTTTGGTCCTATAAACCCACTTGCATTGCACCAGTTTCCTATAGGAAGGAAGAGGGACCAACTCCTAAGAGGATGGGCAGCTCTTATTTCCTTCACCTTCTCATACTTGCGCTCTGCATGCTTCCCAACAATGCACCCTTTGCAAGTGCCTTTGGAAAATATGATGTTTTGAAGTCCTTCAACAATTTTTTATTTGGTCAATACATGAATATATATGTAGTTGAGGTGTCCAAACCTCTCATGCCAAATTATACTGACCTCATTAGCATGTCGCAGAAGTGCATTAGGAGAGGAGTACTCAAGAAAGTGTGAAAACTTGTACATTCTTGACTCATGATCTGCAACACCAACTACTACCACTTTGCCTATAGAAACTTTAGAAATTTCCACATCTTCTTTAGTGAAAATCACTCTCTTGGATGAACTAGTGTGGGCCATTTGGTACAAATAAAGATATTTGCTATAAGATCAGGTACATACAACACATTGTTGAAGTACCAATTGACTATATTGATCTTCCCAATGCCTCTTGTTGGGAGCTTCGAATCATCACCCATGAAAATAGGAGCACCATTGTAAGATGAAAGAGTGGAGAAAACATCTCTTGCAGAAGCCATGTTCCGTGAGGCACTCGAAACTATGATGAAAGAAGAATATTTTGAGGTACTGGCCATAAATGCATTGCACCTCTCCTTGTCTTCAGAAACACTCTACTTCTTCTTTCAACTTTCTGGAAGAGGAATGATATTTTTTTGAAGGAGATGGGTCATCATGTCAATGGTATTCTTCATGCATGCACTTTTAGGGTGCCAACCCTTTTGATAGTAAGTGAATTTGGTCTTCTCTTTCTTCTTTCCTTTCTCCTTGATAGGATTCGAACCCCCGTTGGAATATTTGGGAATCACCTTGTCTATCTTCTTCTCTTGTTGTTTTGAACCCTTGGTATTTTTCTTTCCTCTTTCTTGATTCAAATCCCCAAGTGCAAGAACTTGATACTTCTACTTGATGGAACCCATAAGAACTAATTTATCTTGTTCTTGTGTAAGCATCTCCATGAAATATGCCAAAGATGGCATCTTCCAATTGCAAACAATGAGCTTGGTGGAATGAAATGTAGAAATAAACACAGAGTACTCGGGACCCAACTTCGAAAGAATGGACAACACCAATTGTTTGTCCTTCTTCTCAATGCCACATTGCTTGAGCTGCAAGACCAAGGATTTGAACTTGGTGAAGAAGTCTTTGATAGATTCGAAACTGCTTGGGTTAAGTGAGCTCAGCTCATTCTCAAGTTGGTGGCCCCTCATCTCATCATTATTCCCAAACAATTACTAAAGATTGAGTCACACTTCATTTGGAGAAGTAAGACCGTCGATATGGAATAAGAGGTCTCTTGAAATGATGAGACAAAGCATGCCAAAAGATTCATCCATTCTGTTGAATAAATTCGAATTCTCTACTGCAGAATTTGTCTCAGGTTCAATCCCCATGGTAACTCCGAAGAGACCCTTAGATCTTGTTGGAGGAGCATAGGTCGGCCACCTGAAATTACACTGAAATATTCGAAAGTCATGGCACTACTCGTCATCACCTATGTTCCTTTTTCTTTGTTGTTCTATTAGAAATACTTGATATCTATGGTTGTTTCCAAGTTTTTTCGATAGTTCTCTCCTAACAATTCTTCCACCTCATGATATATGGGAATTTCGAGCACTCTCGAAGTCCCAAGACTAGGATTTTTCATTATGTTCCTTGCCACCCATAACATCCTCGTAACTCTCCTTCCAATAGCCAATAGAGTTACAAGATGGAGCGGACGTGGGAATATCAACGGTCCGAGTAACTGTTTTCTTGGAAGCTTTCTTCTCTAAAACAACATGCCACTCTTGTGTCGATCTTCTACATGATTATAGAGTCATCGGATGTTGTTCAATACCATATCATGTTGTCGGTTTCCTCTACATGGGCACGTTTCCAGTCATAAATTGATGACCCAGTTCCAGCCATTGTGGTAGTCTGTATCAATTTAGATTCATCAACTGTCCACACTTAGTTTGCACAAGACAACCAGTAGCGAATTCATGCCATCTATTCATCTCATCCAAGTTACTTTCTAATCTCTTCGGGATGAAGAAAGGTTTTGTTTTTGGCGGAAATGTTGGAGGAGCCTACATCGGCCTCCTAACTAGGTCCTCCATTCGACCACTTCGTAGAACAGGTCGAACCATTGTGTCGGTCACTACATGTCACTTCAGATAGTGAATTGATAGGTTGTTATGTAATTGTTTGTAAACCATATATATAGGCTGGAGAACCAGATACATAAAGGAACTAAGGAATTGTAACACATCTTTCTACTTGTTCTCAGTAATACAAAGACTTGTTTTCTCTATCTCCATTACTTATTTTTGTTCTATCTATATAATTGCTTATTCTATATCATGTATTGCTGGTAACTATGCAATCCACTTAACTACAACAGATCTCAGTTGGATTATCATTTCGTCCTTCCATTGAAAATAGTATAATCGAGTGATCAATATTACATGAGACTGCTCCATTCTATAGCTTGTGCACGAGGTGACAAAGAACACTATAAACATGCAGGGTGAAAACGTGAAGTTGGGAAACAATTCCATGAAAATGTAGTGGAAAAAAAAGAGGGCGCACGGATGAACAGGGGAAAAAAAGTCAACCTCAAACTCTCAACCGAGAATTTTAAAAATGTAGGTCGAGAGTTTTGAGAGTTGAAACTCTAGGCCGAGAGTTTGAACCAATCGCTGCGCTGTATTCTCAAAAAAACTCTCGGACGAGAGTTTGAACTAAACTCTCACCTGAGAGTTTGGAAGGTATTTTTCGGCCGAGAGTTTATGGTCAACAAAACCTACGAAAATATCAGGCATCTTTCTGGAACCTGCAACTTTGGCAAGCCCAAACCCGTGGAAATACCAAGTATTATTTGCCAAACTTGGTACCAATGGATTCATCTATGAATCTAGTTTCCAATGATATAATAATTATTTCATTTCAATTTGATTTACTATTTATTAATAATTTTTTTCTAAACCTTATCCCTTAAGAATTTTATTACTCTCAAAATCACCCGAAATGAAAATTCAATATCATAACAAAGACAACACCAAAAAATTTAAAATTTCACAAAGATCACAATTGGCTCATCCTCTTCAAAAGGGTACTTTTATTTGTTTCCAATAAGAGTCACATTTAAAAAAAAACGTGAATACAAAAGCATGTGTCGATAATGCATCATTTTCTAAACATACATTGTTTCGATAAATAATAATAAATAGTTCCCAAGTCTTAAAAAACTCAAAATATAGTCCAGTATCAAGTATAGTGTGTGTAGATTATGAGCCTACAATTTTTTCCCTAAAATGAATAACCATCTATCAAAAAACCGTTGTCAACACAGGTCACTCATTATCCATACCTAAAAGTTTCAAGTATATGCCATTGGTTGACAACAAATTTGTCCCACGATATGTCCATAAAAAAAATTTAAAAAAATACGAGTAGAAAGCTAATTCAATTCTCTAAAACCTTTGTGTTTACTTCAAGCTGAAATTCCTAAGGGAGATATAGGTTTGAAGAGGTCGAAGTTGAAAAACATAAAATTTAGCAGTTTTGTTTGCAAAAACAAGCCAAAATTGTTTCCCAACTTCATGTTTTCACCCTTCAATGCAAACACTCAGTCACTCATGAGGAGATCCTAACAAGCTAATTTGAACTTTGCATTGATAGAAGACACATTCGGGAGTGTGTCACACCCTGGGTAGACTCCAAAGGATTGGTCCAATGGCTTCAAGGAAATGACCCCGGGGACTTATGTGGTTGTTCCACTGCTTTTGGTGCACTTCTAAAGCATTCTTGGTTCAACTAGAAGATCCAATAGCTCTAATACCATAATTAGTAAATTTGGATAAGTATGCAGAAAATAGTGTAAAAGAAGAATTCTGGACACATAAATGATAAAAAAACAGATACAAATGATAAAAAACCAGACACAAATGATCAAATAATAGGTTTATTAATTGTCCAACCCAGAAATGAGTTTTCATCATCATTATATAACATTTGGGAAACATCATGACCCTTGGAGGCAGCTACATGTGGCTAACTTACATTGTACCTCAATCCCCCCAAGGTTGACCAATAGTCTCCCAAATCACCCCAATCTATCACAAATTGTCAATTTGAACATTGGGATGGCATGGAAAAGCATCAATGATGGTGCCACATGAGTGGATGAGGATTTGGTGGAATGTAGGTGGACCAAGATAGGCCAAAACTGCAAAAGAGAGGGAAAAAAGACCACATTCAATGCATGGGCGCCTCAGGTCAAATCCAAATCCTTAAATAAGGGGATAAGGGTGCCTTCACTTAGGTAGTGGCAATAAATGAGGAAGGTGGCCACAAATGAGGGTGCCTAACAACTAATTTGACCAAAATTGGGCCCTTGGGTGATGGAACGTGTCATAAATTCCCTAACCAACTTATAACAACCTTGGACTAACATCACTAACCATTTTTTGGACCAAATAAACACCAAATTGATTTTAGACTAGGGCCCTAAGGTGTAATAATGTTCTAACAGTTTTCAAAAAGATGGAAGAGCTCAGAGTCTACATGAACTTGCAGGTTGTTATCACTTTGGTAGCCAAACAATCAGGGCATCCTAACTATGAAGCTAACAACCCATACAACTTTTTTTTGGGTTGTATTTTAATGTTTTTTTTATGCCTTATTATTATTGGGATACCAAACGATGAGGGCATCCTTCCTAGGATATATCGTTCCATATGTTTACCCATCACTTGATAGAGAAGCAATCCATTCTAAGATATCTGCATTATTTAATTTCTGCATTGACATATGCTGGGCCACCTCCTTTCGGAGAATCAAATCATGCATTATTTTTTTTATGACTGTGTATGCACAATATGCTTATGCAAAGAGCTCTCATGGATCTTTGTGTTTTACCAGTTTTGGCATTTGACAGGGAGAGTGACAAGAGGAATTGTATGCACACTTTATGACTAGTTTTCTATTATATGTCGATAGTGTAAGTGATATTTATTAGAAGGAGTAGTCTCAAGGGAGACCAACTCCAGTGATTAATATTATATGAACCAAGTCTTAAAGTCTTTTGCTTCTTTAAGAGATGGGTGGCTTTTCTAAAGAGGACCATTTCCCAAGATTATAATTGGATGATGTGTATAATGTATGTGTAGTGAGTAGAGGAAGGGCGCATCCCTATCACCATTGTGGAAATATTAATTTAAAGTATATGCTATATAATATATGCTTGGCGTAAGTTTCAAGGGTGCAACCTTAAATGGTTGTGTTGTAAGGGATGAGAGAGATATCTTGAAATCCTTTAATCTCCTATGTATTAATTATAACCCATAGAACAAATGAACCTTGGGAGAGACTCTTGCTATCTTCCCCCTCTAGTGGATTATTTCCCAACTCGGCGGTAGCCTCTCGGCAGTAGCAATATACGTCAGACAGATAACTGGAAGGCTGGGTGGAAAGTTGTAGTCATGTCTGCAGTCGCATATGTCTCCATAATTTAGATAAGTGTTCTACATTGATATATTATTGATATTCTTGTTTTCTAAATATCTATTTGCAAATGTGTTATGATGACTCTTTATGGTTGATCTTATGTGAAATTATAATGTTGCTTGAGATATGTTTATTGTTATGTTTCAATAATGTATAATGACTATATGAGTATTAATAGTATAATATTGGAAGGTGAACTTAACGATTATAAAAAGTATATGTATAATGTTTTGAATTACCCTATACATAAGGGCATGTGCAAGCTAATGAGGTTCACTTTTGGTGCGTTAGATGCAATAGAAAACTAAAAAATCAGGCATCGCTCAACTTACCTGGTTTTTTTGAGATGCTTACACAAGATATCTTGCATCGAGTAAGAAATATTAAACGTAGGAAATTGCGTCACGTTTCCCAATATATAACTTTTAAGTATTGAAAATTTACATAACTATGTCAAAATTCATTTTTTCTAACAGTTACTTTTTATTTTTTTGGCAAATGATAAGGTATATGTTTTTGTGGGTGCAGCCTTTCACTGCCTAAATGATGGTTTCGGGATACAAAATCTAGTATACATGTATAGAACTCGTAGCACTAGTGCAGCGCTATTTTTCCAAAATTAAATGTTTAATTTTTATTTATTTTTTAATTATGTAATTGGTCAAACCTCGAGAACGGTACGTCAAATGTGGTTGTAGCCTTTGAAGGTCTTAATGTAGTTATTTTTACTTGGATTTTTTACAGGATGTAGAGGTCAGTGTCCTCTAGTGCAGCATACAAGTTTTTTTTAAACGGTTGAGAAATGAAAAAGTTACAGAATAAACACTAACAATATGTTTTTTGACCAACGGAGTGATGACAGAAGAAAATTAGGAAATAAATAGAAAATCTCAATATTTTTTTTAAAAAATTACATATTTGGAATCTTCATAAAAAATTCTACCTATGCCTAAAATTTCATCAATAATGGTCAGGTATGTTGTGCTGTAGAGAGCGGTGAAAAACAGGCATACTCAGAAAAAATGTTGAAAATGTCAAATTAGCTATGGTCTAAAAATTCCCTAGCATAGGTTTGGTAAGTACGAACCAGCCACATAGGACGGTGGCTGACACGGGCAGGAGGATTGGGTGAGTAGGCGCTTAGAAACGCGCACACGTTATGTTTAAATTCAAATAACGCGTGCGTGTTGTATTTAAATTCAAATTTTATTGTTTTGGCGCTCAATGTTATAAGCAACACGCTAGTGTTATGTGGATACATAATACGCTAGCGTTATTTCTATGCAAAAATATAAGCAAAATTATTTTATCCTCCCGTGTTCTATGTTTTCTCCTCCTACCTTCCCTATTTTTATGTTTACCAGATATTTTACACAAACAAAATGATAAAGCAAACAAATTAATAGGAACAGTCTTCAAAATGGCTTGATGACACATTTCAATGGACACGTATTATCTAAATATCATAGCAATAGACAACAACTAATTCAAATAGTCAATTCGCTACAACTAAGATCAAAATTTAGATAATATAGTTTCTATAGTGGTAAGCGGCGCTATTGCAATCTAGGTAAATATCATACAAATATTTCAAACAAATTTATGAGCATAAGCATTCCAGAAAAGACGACAAAGTTTCAAAACAGTTGGCTGTACCAATAAAACTAGGGGCACCAAAGTAAGGCTCAAACTGCGTTTATGGACACTTACCGATCGAAGGATGTCTAAGTCTAAATGCAAATGAAGTAGCCCCTCCAGGAAGCCTTCTTCTTCACCGACCTTCTCTTGGACTCAAGTGGCCTCAATGCCCAACCATCGAATAGTTGCACGAGCTGTAGTTAAGAAACAATGGTCAAAATAGAGCAATTATAAATTATTTGATCAACAAAGCAAGTCTCCATCCTCTTCTTTATCACCATCATCATCACCATCCTCTTCTTTATCATCACCGTCATCATGCTCATCACCATCTTCATCATGATTGGGTATTGATCATCATCGTCATCCTCATTTTTATCATCACCATCCTTGTCATCATCATAATCATCATCATCATCTTCATCACCATCATCTTCATCATCCTCATCGTCATATTCATCATCATCTTCATCATCACCATCCTCTTCTTTATCATCACCATCATCATCATCGTCGTCGTCATCATCATCATCATCATCATCATCGTTGTCGTCTTCATCATTGTCATCGTTGTTGTTGTCATCTCTACCATCATCTTAATCATCATCATCATCCTCACCACCATATTCATCATGATTGATGATTGATCATCATCACCATCCTCTTCTTTATGATCATCATCATCATCATCATCCTCGTCGTCATATTCATCATCGTCGTCGTCATCATCATCATCATCATCATCATCATCATCATCCTCATCACCATCTTCATCTTCATCATGCTTGATGATTGATCATCATCATCATCGCCATCCTCTTCTTTATCATCACCATCAACATCCTCATCACCATCTTCATCATGATTGGGTATTGATCATCATCATCGTCATCATCATCATGCTCTTCTTTATCATCAACATCATCGTAGTCATCATCATCATCATCATCATCATCATCGCCTTCGTCGTCTTCATCACCATCATCTTCATCATCATCATCGTCATATTCATCATCATCTTCATCATCGCCATCCTCTTCTTTATCATCAACATCATCATCATTGTCATTGGCATCATCATCACCATCATCATCATCATCATCTTCATCACCATCATCTTCATCATCCTCATCGTCGTATTCATCATTATCTTCATCATCACCATCCTCTTCTTTATCATCACCATCATGATCATCTTTACCATCATCATCATCATCATCATCATCATCGTTGTCATCATCTCCATCATCATCATCTTCACCATGATTGATGATTGATCATCATCATCATCCTCTTCTTTATGATCACCATCATCATCATCATCCTCGTCATCATATTCATCATCATCTTCGTCATCATCATCATCATCCTCATCATCATCATCACCATCTTCATCTTCATCATGCTTGATGATTGATCATCATCATCGATCTCCTCTTCTTTATCATCACCATCAAAATCCTCATCACCATCTTCATCATGATTGGGTATTGATCATCATCATCATCGTCATCGTCATCATCATCACCCTCTTCTTTATTATCACCATCATTGTCATCATCATGATCATCATGATCATCGTCTTCATCACCATCATCTTCATCATCATCCTCACCACCATCTTAATCATGATTGATGATTGATCATCATCATCATCATCATCATCATCATTGCCATCCTCTTCTTTATCCTCACCATCATCATCCTCATCACCATCTTCACAATGATTGGGTATTGATCATCATCATCATCATCCTCTTATTTATCATCACCATCATCATCATCACCATCAACATTATCATCATCATCATCCTCATCATCATCTTCAACATCATCATCATCATCATCATCATCATCTTCATCATCACCATCCTCTTCTTTATCATTGTTAAATTTTCTGAATTTACTTCAATCTGATCTAGGATCTTAACTGAGAGAACAACATGTACAGCATATCTACAGCATATCAATCATGGAGACAATAATGCAAGCACACAAGAGACACAAAGATTTACTTGGGGAAAACCATAAAGGTGAAAAACCCCAATAACTTCCTCAGAGATAGATAGAGCAATGATACAACCAACCAAGAGAGATAGCCATAACCTAGCAACAGATCCTCCTCCTCCATAAGTGCGCCACTCCTCCTTGAGTGCATGTGTGAGAAGTGAGTGAGCAAATAGAGTGCCTCTCGCACTCTATTTATACTTGACTTGACTTGCCTTTTTACCTAACTCATGTAGGCTCGAACGTAACCACATACTATAATGCTGACTGGGCCGACCCCCAATAGGGTGGTCTAATAACCCATCAAGTATAAGTTACGACACTTACAATATAAATGACGACACTTCCGTATAGAGGAATAATACCATCTCTATAGGAATACAATATACATATATGTGAAATACATTCCGAAGTTACATATACATCAACACTCCCTCTTAACTAGGAAGGTATTTCTCAGCACAGTTCTTCTAGCACAAGTCATCTTCTCTAGATCATCGTCACTAGATAATCGTCATCGAGTCATCATCATCGTCACTGCTGCTGCTATCTCAATCAATCTCTGAATCTACTTGTCATAGGAAGTTCTACAGAGCCAGTCCTTTTTCATACTGGATGTAGGCCCACCACCTGCAGGTCTTCGTCATCACTGGCCATACTGTGGAATCGTCAGGACTTATTACGTGCGTCACAAAACCTCGAAAGAGCATCCCAGGATGTTACGAGTACACAACTCCGACCTGTAGGATCTCCCAGGGCGCTATTACATGTGACCCCACCACAAAACCTCGAAAGAGCATCTCAGGATGTTATGGGTACACAAATCCGACCTGAAATCTCCCAGGGCACAAATTACATGTGGTCATGGAAAAACCTCGAAAGAGCATCTCAGGATGTTACGGGTACACAACTCCGACCTGAAATCTCCCAGGGCCCAAATTACATGCCATAGGACAAAACCTCGCAAGAGAATCTCAGGATGTTACGGGTACACAACTCCGACCTGAAATCTCCCAGGGCACAAATTACATGTCCTCCCAGAGCAATGTCTCGAAAGAGCATCCCAGGTTGTTACGGGTACACAACTCCGACCTATAGGATCTCCCAGACATGCTCATCTACACAACCTAATCCACGGCCACAGAGTATCAACCTGATACTCACCATACATCATCCTGATGTACTCATGATCATCCTGATCATCATCACTGCAACGTCCTGTTGCATGTCATCTGGAGCAACATCCTGAAGCTCATCATCCATGATCATCCTGATCATCATCATTGCAACGTCCTGCTGCATGTCATCTGGAGCAACATCCTAAAGCTCATCATCCATGATCATCCTGATCATCACTACAACATCCTGCTGCATGATCCACCTGATCACCAATGCATCCACCTGATGCATACCAAGTATCTACCTGATACATATCATCATACATGATCCTCCTGATCATACAATGTATCCACCTGATACATGATACATATCACCATACATGATCCACCTGATCATACAATGTATCCACCTGATACATATACAGATACATGGTCCAAGCATCCAACATGATGCATATACAAAATACATACACATGATCCAACTGATCATATCCAGCATCCAACATGATGCATACATACATAAATGATCCAACTGATCATATCCAGCATCCAACATGATGCATACATACATAAATGATCCAACTGATCATATCCAGCATCCAACATGATGCATACATACATAAATGATCCAACTAATCATATCCAGCATCCAACATGATGCGTACATACATAAATGATCCAACTGATCATATCCAAGCAGAAACCAGAACATCATCCTGATGCTCATCATCCAGCGCTTACATCCACAGCCATGTGAAGGACCCTCCTTCCAACATGCTTGGAATGGCTTCAGCAAATGTGTCCATCACTTCTTCTTTGAAGTGTCCTCGATCTAAAGAATGCCAAGCCTCTCTCTGAAGTACTCAAACTTCACCCTGGCTAGTGGCTTCGTCAGCACATCTACAATCTGCTCGTCCGTCGCAACATACAGGAGCTTCACAGATCCTCTCTGCACCATATCCCTGATATAGTGATATTTGATCTCTATGTGTTTCAACCTGTCATGAAACACTGGGTTCTCGGACAGCTTCACACAACTCTGGTTATCACAGAAGATACCAGTAGCCTCCAACAGGAGATCAAATAGCTCAGACAGTAGCTTCCATAGCCATACTGCCTCACAACTAGCTGAACAGGCTACAACATACTCTGCCTCAGCTGTACTCAGTGCTACGCAGGACTGCTTCCTGCTAAACCAAGAGATCACACCTGATCCCATACTGAAGCAACACCCAGATGTGCTCTTCCTATCTGCAGCACTGCTAGCCCAATCTGAATCAACATAACCCTGCAGGTTAAACTTTTGATTCTCCTCATACCTGAGCCCATAATCCACTGTACCCTTCAGGTACCTCAGAACATGCTTTACAGCAACCAGGTGAACACTCCTCAGATCCGTCAGGAACTGGCTCAATGTGTTCACAGCAAAGCAAATGTCTGGTCTCGTGTTCGTCAGGTACATCAAGGACCCAATCATCTGACAATACAAAGAGACATCAATCGGCTCAGATGAAGCATCACATAGAAGCTTCAGATTTGATGCCATAGGTGTGGCCATGGCCTTGCAATCCATCATCCCGAACCTCTTTGGGATCTCTACTGCATACTTCCCTTGTCCAAGGAAGATTCTATCTGCACTCTGCCACACCTCCATGCCAAAAACAAATAGTGCATCATCCCCAAGTTCTTCATCTTGAACTCAGTAGTAAGCTTCCGTTGCGTGTCGGCAATCAATCTATCTTCACCATACCAAGTTCTGCACATATATGATTTCCTATCATGTGTCTCAGAACCAAGTGGCTGCTCTACATACACTTCTTCTTCAACTACACCATTCAAGGAAGCTGTCTTGAATCCATCTGGTGTATCTTCTATTTCATCACTTTTATATTTCTCAATGCTGCCATTTGCAACATGCTTGATCTGATAGTTCCAATTGGAAGTCATAGCAAACATCATTCTTCATGATCGACGGATCATGGCATTTCATTTCTTCATCCCAGATCCTGGGAACTTCAATATCTTCAATATCTTCAATAGATATCTTTGTTGCTGGAACAAAATGTTGTAGTTCTTCTTTTGTAGGAGATTGCATACGATCTTTCCTACACAACAAGTTAAATTGCATGATTAGAAAACATCTCATAGTTTTCAGAACAAATTCTTACACATAAAGAAATATGCCATACAGTCATGCAATTATCTTAGCCAATGCTTCAATACAACATTTATCCATATTCCGTAACTTTCTAGATGCCTTCCAATCTCTACCAGAACATTGTTAAGAGTGTGCACAACTCCCAACATGTCAGCAAAGAGGTTTCATTCTAGATAAGTAGCAATGGAATGTTGTACAGTGCCATAGGCCACTTACCCATGCATATTAGGAGTATACTGTTCATCAATGCAATTATTCTAATATGCATAATACATAACCTAATTCTAGGAACATCAGTATATACATTATTGAACAGTATTATTTAAGAAATGACAATTCAAATACTTATCTTTGTTTGTTCGTTGGGTGGACTCCCTCTGAGTCTTCGCTTCCTTGCAGGAGCTGCTGGAGTCCTAATCTGAAGTAGCTTCTTCTACACCTTTCTGTTGTGGGATGTAGAGAGATGGTCAACTCCCTCTGAATATCTGCATCCTTGCATAAACCACTAGAGTGTACTCCCTCTTGATCTTTGCTTCCTGGATTACCTATTCTTGAATCTCATATTCATCCTTGGTCCCTATGCATGCTTATTAGTATCATGAATGTGTTATCCTTGTGATCTCATATAAAATCATACATTCATTAGTATACTATTAAAACACAATAATCTCAAGCATGTATAGTCATGATCATTTCAAACAGAAATAATAAGCATTAGCATTCAAGGATTCTTATGGTTAGTCAAATCATAAGAACCATAACATGTCTAAACCTGTAATTACTCAAAGCTATGACTCTTCAGGTTAGTTGAATCATCAATCAAGATAAGAGATATAATATACATAAAATCATGATTATTCAAACCTATGACTTCATGAATAATCATTATCAACAACAGTATAAGATCCTAACACAAGGTAGGATTCTATCTTGATATAGGAAAAACATACTTGGATTAGTATGCTAGCTATTTATGTCTAACATACTCACATGATGTCTTCTTGTTCTTCTTCAATGACTTGTGCTAGTAACCTGTATATCTCATAGGTTAACTATTACAAAACCAAGTTATACATACCTCGTAAATGGATCTTCTATGAGATCCATGACAATGGATGAATCTTTGTCCTCATGTTATCATGATCATATGTTCTTGGACCAGAACATGATTTGTCTTTCTTGGTGTACCTTTCATGTTAGTAGACAACATAAACCTCATACAACACCATAATGCATTAGTACAATCATAAGTGTCAACACCCTAACCAATGAATATCTTCTATCATGCATTCATAATTTTGTTAAGGTGATACGACAAATCTAAAATCAAAATTGTACTAACCGTAATAACATGAAGACAAACATACCATAAACTTAATCATGGAAAAATATCGAAACATACCTCGATGAGTCATACCTGTCGAGATCGCTTGTAATCTTCTTATATAAGGCCTTAGCCTCATCTCCCTCTGAAACAAGAACTTCTTCACTCATGTAGATGATCAATCCATCTTCTTCTAGGATTAACCCAATCCACTTGATTTGCAAGAACTGGACCTGGAGCTGGATATGGGTTTGTCAGAGAAACCCCAAAAATTCAAACTTTGAATTTCAAACTTCGGAAAGGATAGAAATATGCGCCTTGATGAGCTGATCAAACTGGTATATTCAGAATTTGAAAACTGCAAAGTTTCACTCCTCAATTTTGCCTTTGAAACTTCCGGATTCACTGGACGTGACCCTGAACTGGGGTTTGATGAAGCCCACTCTTTTGCCCCATCAAAAGGTTTGATCCAAAGCTCTAAGCTTCTATTTTTTTGAGGAGCTTCC